>JANBXA010000600.1:6920000-7520000 GCA_030556225.1 Cricetiscus sungorus | reverse complement strand
GTAATGATACAATGTTCTGTATCTTCACTGTTTTAGTGTTCATGTCACATCTGTTTTTATGTGTGCAAGTGCATTTGGAAGTCAGAAGACAACTTTGAGAAATTGGTTCTTGCCTTTTGCCTTGTTGAGAAAGGGTCTTGCTTGTTTCTGGCAGTATACCACAGGCTAGTTGTCCTCAAGCCTTTGATGGCATCTCCTGTCTCCACCTCCCATCTCACCACAGAAGTGCTGGGATTAAAGACGAGTACTAACACATCCACCTTTTTACATGAGTTCAGGAGATAGACTCAGGTCCTCAGGCTTGCACAGTTAAGTCTGTTACAAGCTAAACCATCTTCCCAGCAGCACAGGCCCACGCACACACCTTTTCTACAATGTTTCTCAGTCTTCTTGTGAGTCACTATCAGATATCCTGCATATAGATATTTACAGTATGATTCCCAACAGTAGCAAAATTATAGTTACAAAGTAGCAATATGGCAAGAAAAATTAGTAGAATCATTGTATCTAGGGTAAACATTAGAATGAAACAGTTGTTTTTCCACTGTAAACTTCAGAATGAATAGTTGTTTTCTAGAAGTACTTAGACCTTGAAGAAATCATTGTGGGGAACAGTGATTGTTTGCTGTTATCTATAGAGTTGTTTTCCTGAAAGAGCTTTACAGCCTTTGCATGACTTTGGTCACAAGACAATCCAGGCACACCTGGATACCTTGGATTATTGGGTACTGCAATACCCAATAATACAGTTCACAATAAGGACTAAAGTGGCACGTGTATGATGCTTTTCTTCAGAAGGACATGGACATATGATTAGATCAGGGACTTTGGTGTGAGGACCTTGCTTTAACAAAACAAAAATCAAAACAGAAAAACTTTTGTGTAACAATCAAATACAGCTTTGCACAGATGTTTGGAGTTCAGTTCACAGAAACTGTTCTCCCCGCTGGCAGAAAGCTTAAAATTTACCTTGGAGTGGTTCTCTTCCTTTAATCAACCCAGGAAACACAGAATACCTGGACAAGCGATGAGGTAATTTTATGGTTGAGGTCAGCACAATATGAAGAACTGTATTAAAGGGTCCTAGCATTAGAGAGGTTGAGAACCATTGCTCTAGAATCTAGGTTAATAAAGGAGTAAACAAGCCAGTCATAGGGGTGCACGACTTTAACCCAGCACTGGGAGGCAGAGGCAAGTGGATCTCTGAGTTCAAAGTGAACCTGGTCTACAGAGCAAGTTCCAGGCCAAGCAGAGCTACAAACTGAGACCCTGTCTCAAAATTAAAATTAAAACACACACACACACACACACACACACACACACACACACACACACACACAATCCCTGGATTTAATATCCAGCAAGGTTTATTAAATGGAGGGGGAAAAACAGATGTTTTACATATAAGTAAAGACATTCCAAGTTCCCTCAAGTAGGATAAATATCCCGTTTCCAAAAGTACCACAGACCTTCATGTATGCCTGTCGGAGGTCATCTACTCATTTCATTTCCCCTATTATAAGGTAAACCAATGGAGGACAAGAATTTTGTATTTTGTATCTCTGTCATAACCAAAAAAAAAAAAAAAAATCCCGTCACTGTTCCGTTATTTCTATTTGACAGTCTTCCAGATGAGTACTTCATGCTAAGGCCTGTGTGTGGTCCTCACTAGTCAGTCCCACACTTGTATTTCCATTAACGGATGCGAGGCTGAAGAGAACCGACTAGCCTTCAGTCGCAGTGCTAGCAAACGGTAAGGAGCAGGGTTCCATCTGAGGATTTATGCTTGGGCCCCCCCCGGGATTCTGGAACATCCCTCTTCCCGCACTGCTGTCCATCCGCACTGCTGTTCCCCAGAGACTGAGTAGTCCCATCAGGCACCCCGAGGCACCTACAGTGCGCCCAGGCTCGGCAAGAGCGGCGAGCACCACGGCCTCGGCCGGGGCGGACACCGCGGGGCAGCGGCCCACCTGCTCAGAGCTGGCTCCTCGTCGCTCGGCTCTTCCACCGCGTAGGGATCATAATCATCCTGGAGCCGGTTCATGGCGGTTAGGGAGGCCTAGGCGGCCCACTGACGGTCGGAGCGTCTGTGTACTCCGCGGGTACCTGCCCTAAAGCGTCCGGACTCACTACTTCCGCTCGTCACACGAGCCCTTCCTGTGCGCGCCTGCGCAGGGCGTCCCAGGAAACGGGCTGCCAAGGAGGGTCCGGCATCAACTCGGCTCTGCGTCTTCTTTTCTGCTGAAAACAGTAGTTGCACTTTTGTGGGATTTTTGTTGATGCTGTTGGTTTATTCAGTATTTGAGATGGTCTCACTGGCCCGGTCTGACCTACAACTCGCTTTACAGCCGAGGCTGACTTCGCTCCGCCTACCTTGTCCTGCGGAGCTGAGATTACAAATTGTGTGCCACCATCCAGTCTGATTTCTTCCTTCCAAAAATTGTTATCTTGGCCTTTCTCCCCAGGTTTTCATTAGGCTTAGTGGTTGTGTGCAAGGAAATAGCGTATGATAGACCTACTCAGATAAATACTATGCAATAAAAAAAACTGATTTTCTATTAGTAGTTAAACATTACAGGGGTGAATCTCCCAGAACTGAATCCTGTGAGGACGAGTTCCTTCCGCTGGCGTAAACAAAGAGCTAGAGTTTCTTTTCTGCCCAGAGCCTGTGAGGTGTACCCTAGGGGGTCTGAACCTCGATGATAGGTTTTCACCTCCCTTTTGGTTTCCAGATTTGACCCTCAATCGGTAACAAGCCTCGCCCCTCCCCTCCACCCTTAGTGGGCGGGGCCTTGTTTGGGTCAAAGCATCCCTGCAACGTCACCACAGAGGCTTAGTGTATGTAAATGACATGCACGCAGAGAATGCCGGTTCCCGCACATAGACTTTCCCATGCTGTTAATGGATATATCCACAGAAGCACAGAGTGGTTTAGTGTTCACTATTAGACCAAAGGACTGTGAGAGAGACAAGGTGCAGTAAAGAAAAAGAAAAGACCATAAGTAAAGAGTAAGACGATAATGATGGAGAGCCTGCACGGGTTGACGGCAACTCATACTTACCTGGCAGGGGAGATACCATGATCACGAAGGTGGTTTTCCCAGGGCGAGGCTTATCCATTGCACTCCGGATGTGCTGACCCCTGCGATTTCCCCAAATGCGGGAAACTCGACTGCATAATTTGTGGTAGTGGGGGACTGCGTTCGCGCTCTCCCCTGGTTTTGTCGTTTAAAGTTAGATCTGTAATGTGATATCTAGCCCTACAGCTACCTTTAGGGTAGGGTATACTCAGTATAATGGGAACTGCTTTTTTTCTGCTTCCATTGTACCGACATGTGTGTGATCAACTTAAACTGCGAGAACATGTAGGTTTGCCAGTTACGATAATGGTTTTGCTTGAGGCGCTGTTGCTCTGTGTACGTGAGAGCAGTCTTGCAACTCCTAATACGCATATGTTGTAAGAAAGGAAATTAAGCCACTCCTAATACGCATATGTTGTAAGAAAGGAAGTTAAGCCAAGCAAATAAGCGATCGTATAAACGTGTTAAATTTTGACTCTTTCTAGTTTTTGCTTTTGATTTCTTGCTCCGGTTTTTTCTCAGGCCCGTCTGTTTGCGCGTGGGGGAGGGGTATGTACTAGGCAGGAGATGATCCTAGGTGTTTTCTAAGTGTTATGCCCCAAGATGGGTGTATTTCTCAACTGTCATGTCATAAGTGCTTTTCTGCAGCACGTTGATGGTAGAAGTCACTGGAGGGATCCACAACCCATCAAAATGCTGAAAAAAAATGAGTAACTGTGAACTCTCAACTGCAGATGAATGGTCTATACCACCCTTACTAAAGGGCTGTTATCTTACCAGAGAACGCCTGACACATCCTATCCTCTCAGTCTCTACATGGCGTCTCTCTTGGTCTCTCCCTACCTACGTGTTCCAGAATTCTCCTCGTCTCCTAAACCCATCTATCTTCCTGCCTCTATTGGCCAAACAGTGTCTTATTCATCAACCAATAAGAGAAACATATTCACAGCATACAGAAGAACATCCATCATATCTTTTCTGTCTAAATAAAGGAAAGGTTTTTAGCTTTAACATACTAAAATTATATATATAACAAAACCGCTATCAAGCAAGAACTACAGTTAACAATATTTAGTCCATTAAAATTTGGCAAAATTTTTGGAGAAAATATTCTATCATCTATCCTATCTTTGTGAGTTTAAAATCTTATATGTAACTTATCTTTTATCATAATTAAGAAAAATCATAATTATAGCTGTCTGTCTTCAACTCCATCAAAGAGATGCCTGGTCAGTCACACAAAGTTCCTCTGTAATGTTAGAGCATCCATCTCAGCCCATAGGCCATAGTATGTCTGGCAGACTTCTCAGTGAAGCAGAAAATTTTAAACTGTCCACCTGTATTGGCAGTTTGTCAGTCATTTTTCTGTGTCCTGAAGAATGTCTGGCAGAGTCTTCCATGAAGTAGGAACCCTGAAGGATTGTTCCATCTTGTCTGTTCAAGTTCAGTAGTCAGTTTCCTGTGGGTCCTGCATGTCCAGTTTATATAGCATGCAATCCAGGTAAGAGTAGTTTCTTACCCAAATGGCCAGTCTTGCCATGTCAAAGACAAACTCCCAAATGAGTTTCTTTGATGCCCATCTTCCTCTCTGAAGTAATTGGTGTTGCCAGGAGTAGTTGTGTCTCTTTGTCATGAAAAACTCTAAACCATTTTAAATGCCATATTCTGTAGGTCTCTGAAAGGTTTGAAGAATATTCATTTGAAATATCTCTTTACATACAACAAAATTGATCTTAAATTTGTATCAATAAACCAAAATCCATACCAATACAAAGTAACAATTTCTATATAATATTCCTTATTTTTTCCTTTAAAAAGAGATTGGCTGTGATCATTAACCATTTATAACCAACTCCATTTAAATTAAAAAAAAAAAAACACATACACAATATTTGGGAATTTGGGTGTCGTTCTTTCCAAATTGTTCCTTGCTGTTTGGGAGCGCTGTCAATACCATAAGGATCCTTAGAAAACCCAGAAACATGTCCAAATCCTGGCTGTAATACTCTGCAAGGCTGCATCATTCCAGTTGTTTTGGATGTAGGATCACCTGGGCGACTGCTACAGGGGGTCATGCTTGATCAAACCATATTAGTCTGGCAGGAATCCACAGCTTTTTATCTTCTGTGGAAACAAAAACGTACCCTCTTTTCCAAAATAACCTGTCGTTGGAGTTAAATTTTGAACTCAAAGCATTTTCAAAATATGTAGGTTGGATTAATCCAGCAGCATTTATAATCAAATGTCTTTTAGCAGCTGTTGCTCCTTCCTCCACAATTAAACAATTCAAAGGCAACACAAAAACAATCAGTATCCAGACTCTCTGTGGCCTTTCCATCTTTACTTGGCTTTTTTAAATTACTCTATTTCTTTTACTTTTATTTTTTCATTTTTTTGAGACAGGGTTTTTCTGTGTACTTTTGCGGGTCCTGGAATTCACTCTGTAGACCAGGCGGGCCTTGAAATCACAGAGGTCTGCCTGCCTCTGCCTACTGAGTGCTGGGATTAAAGTCTGGGTGCCACCACACCCAGCTACTCTATTTCTTTTTTAACCACTTTATCCTTTTTCTTTTCTCTCTCCATGCCTACATATATTTTTAAACACACTGTAAACACTTTAGAGGCTTTTCTTCATCCAAATCTATCTTTACTGTATATCTCTCTTTTTCTGGCCACATGAGTCTTATCCACCAAACAACATTGCTAAAATTAAAGAGGATGTTTTATCTGCTTTCCATCATGGCAGGGGTGCATTTAGACTCTTAACCCTTTTTTGTATGAGTAAAAAAAAGCGAAGTCTGCCACACAGCATGCTGTGCCGCCAGCTGCTCATACGCACCATTCAATTGTTTGTTATCAGAGTCTCTTAAAAGAAAGCACTGCATGAAAGGGAGGAGAGATAAGCAAAGGGCTCAAGACCAGGCTGGAGAAACCCACAGAAACAGCTGACCTGAACAAGGGGGAGCTCATAGACCAGACTGACAGCTGAGAAACCAGCATAGGACTGACCCAGACTCCCTGAACGTGGGTGTCAGTTAGGAGGACTGGCCAGTCTATGGGGCCTCTGGAAGTGAATCACTATTTACCCCTAGAGTACAAATGGACTTTGGGAGCCCATTCCACACAGGATACTCTTTCAGCCTAGACACATGGGGGAGGGCCTGAGCCCTGCTCCAAATGATGTGACAGACTTTGAAGATTCCCCATAGAAGGCCTCACCCTCCCTGGGGAGCAGAAAGGGGATGGGATGTGGGGGGGGGAATAGGAGGATGGGAGGAAGAGGGAACTGAGATTGGTATGTAAAACAAGATTGTTTCTATTTTAAATTTTTAAAAAGAGACAGAAAAAAAAAAGCCCTGCACTTTTTGTCACTAATGGAGTCAGGAAGCCTCTTTAAAGGAGCCATGAGCCTCTGCTTGTCTCTAGCAAACAGAGCCCACCTGAGAAAATGCTGCTACCAAGAAGCTGTGCTTGGCTTTGTTCTTTTGTTTTTAGAATCCCTTTTAAAACTTTTGCCAGGTTTTACGTGTAAATTTGTGCAACCCATGTTGATGGTGCCATTCTGTTGCTAGTTATTCTTCTCTTGCCAGGTCCTGTGACCCTTCTCAGCCCCAAATTAAACACACAGAGACAAATTTTAAATATTAACCTGTTGGCCGATGGCTAGGGTTTCTTATTGGCTAGCTGCCTCTGAATAATTAACCCATAACTACTGATCTGTGTATTTCTACATGACCTTATCTTACCAGAGAACACCTGGCACACCCTTTATCCCAGTCTCTACGTGACAAATCTAAGAGGTCTCTCTCTGCCTACCTATCTCAGAGTTCTTTCCTCTCCTAGTCCCACCCACCTATCTTCCTGTCTCTATTGGCCAAACAGTGTTTTATCCCTCAACCAATAAGAGAAACATATATAGAGAAGGACAGCCCCCTTCAGGCAGGGCTAGGAGACAAGGAGAATTCTAGAAAAGGTAGGCAGAGGGAGACAGCAAAGAGATGCCATGTAGAAACAGGGGAGATAGGATGTGCCAGATGATCTCTGGTAAGATAAGTCCATGTATAAATATAGAGATTAGTAGATTAGTAGGTATGGATTAATAATACAGAGAGAGCTAGGCAACAAGAAGCCCTAGGCAACAAGAAGCCCTAACCATCAGCCAACAGTTTTATAATTAATGTAAGTCTTAGAGTACTTATCTGGAGCTGAAATGACAGGACCTGATGGAACAAGAAACTCCAGCAAGAGTACACATCTGTAACCCAGCACTCCTACTGCACATCTGTAACCCAGCACTCCTACTGCACATCTGTAACCCAGCACTCCTACTGCACATCTGTAACCCAGCACTCCTAGGACAAGATGAGAGGCAGTCCTAGAACTGTGTAGAAGGTTTTGGGTCACCTAGACTGGTGTGCAGCACAACAGCAGGAAGAAGGGACAAAGTGGGGACTGGCCCTTACAAGTTAACCTTTGGGCTCCACATGAGGGGAGAGCCTTGGCAGGTGTGTGCTTACACTCGCTCTTCTACTCCTCCCCTGACAAAATGGGAGTTAAGTTGGTTTCTTGCTGTTGTTGAAGCACCTTCTCACTCTTCAGGCTGGGTTAAACCTCATTAGGTAGACCAGGCTGGCCTTGAACTCAGTGATCTTCCTGGCTCAGCCTCTACTTGGGAGATTGTTGACCTCCATACATGTCAAGACATACACACATGCATGCATATATGCACAAAATAGTGCATACATACATACACACACACACACACACACACACACACACACACACACACACACACATTTTGTCTGGTGTTTTCCAGTTGTGGTAGTGCATACCTGTAGGACACACTGAAGAGGCAGAGGTCCCAAGTTTAAGGCCAGCCTGGAACTGAAGAAATGACACAGCAGATAAGATCACTTACTGTCTTCAGAGGACTCCAATTTGGTTCCCAGTACCCACAACAAGGAGCTCATAGCCATCCTAGCTTTGCAACCAGGACACACAACATCCTTTTTTAGCCTAAATAAGCACTTGGATGTATGTGGTGTACACACACACACACAACCATACCCAAATAAAAACATCCTTGTTTGTTTGTTTTGGGTTTTGTTGTTGTTTGTTTGTTTGTTTGTTTGTTTGAGACAGGGTTTCTCTGTGTAGCCCTGGCTATCCTGGAACTTACTCTGTAGTCCAGGCTTTAACAGTTCTTTTTAAAAAACAAGAATATCAGATGTGGCAGCACATGCCTTTAACCCAAGCAGAGGCATGTAGCATGATTTGTAATTGGTACTAATAATAAAAAACCAGACTTGGATATTGGGATTAATGCTGAAGATCAGAGGAGCAAAGTGGCCAGCCACTAGAGAGTTCTCACCTCTACCAGTGCACAGACCAAGGGGGCTACCTTGTCCTCAGACTGTATCCTCATACTGCCTAAACTGCCCTAAGCTCCTGTCTCCTCCTGCCTTAAATATCTCTTTCCACCCAGCCATATACCTTTCTGTATTCACCTTCTTAGTGCTGGGATTAAAGGTGTGTTAGTCCAAGTGGTGGGATCATCTTTGTGTGATTTTTGTTTCTCTTTTAGACAGATTCAGTTTTGTGTAGGTCAGGGTAACCTTATTCACAGAGATCTGTCTCCCAAGTGCTGGGATTAATGGTGTATACTACCACTGACTGGCCTTTATGACGAACTATGGTGGCTGCTGGGATTAAAGGTGTGTGCCATCACTGCCTAGCCACTATGGCTAACTAGTGTGGCTAACTTTGCTCTTCAGACAAGCTTTGTTTGTTATATCATAAGCAAAATATCATCACAACTCGGTCTCACTCTGTAGACATCCTGGCCTGAATTTACCAAATAATTCAGGCTCCAAACTGCTAATAGTGCTCGTGTTTATTTGCTGGAATGAAACTGGCATACCACCACACTCCCTAAATTTTTTTTTGTTAAGGTCTGACTTCCAATTTAATTATGAACTCCCAATCTGCCAGCCTCAACTTCCCAAGTGCTGGGATTATAGGTGTGATTGGCCACAACTAACTGGCAGAATGTTCTCTCTCTGTCTCTGTCTCTGTCTCTGTCTCTGTGTCTCCCTCTCCCTCTTTTAGAGACACCATCTCTATCATGTAGCATTGGCAGTCCAGTAACCCCAACACTCCTAGTGCACATCTGTAACCCAGCACTCCTAGTGCACATCTGTAACCCAATACTCCTACTGCACATCTGTAACCCAGAACTCCTATTGCACATCTGTAACCCAGCACTCCTACTGCACATCTGTAACCCAGCACTCCTAGGACAAGATGAGAGGCAGACACAGACTGTGTAGAAGGTTGTGAGTCACCTAGACTGGTGTGCAGCACAACAGCAGGAAAAAGGGACAAAGTGGGGACTGGCCCCTATAAGTTAACCTTTGGCCTCCACATGAGGGGAGAGCCTTGGCAGGAGTGTGCTTACACTCACTCTTCTACTCCTCCCGTCCCCCTCCTCCTTCTCTTTCTCACACACAGAGTAAATCATTTTTAAGTAAATATATATATATATATATATGAGACAAGTCTCCTACACATGTGTGTATTCCTACACATATACAACACATATTCCTACATAATATGCAACAAAAATATTTTTAAAATTTAAACATGGGACAGGTGTCCATGGAGCACTTAGCATGCAGGGTGTGGTGGGCCATACCCTTAGTCCCAGCACTCTGGAAGCAAAAGCAGGTGCATCGTTGTGAGTTTGAGGTTAGCCTGGTCTACAAAGCTAGTTCCAGAAAAGCAGGGAAATATAAAGAAACCCTGTCTTGGAGGGGGAAAAAATGCACAAGACACTTGAGTTGAGATCCCAGTGCCCATAGGAGGCTCACAATTCTCTAATTCCAGTTCTGGGGGATCCCATGCCCTTTCTGACATCCTCAAGCACCAGGTACACACGTGGTGTACAGATGACAGAGAGGCAGGAAAAGAACTCATACATACAACATTTTAAAAAGTCTCTGTGTGTCTGTGTAAAAATCTAATTCTATCTCTATACCTTTCTAAAGTAGATTTGATTTCTTGGGGCGGTGGAGGGGGTCTTTTTTTCTATTTCTTTATTTACCCGGTTTCTCTGTGTAGCAGTACTGGCTGTCCAAGAACTCACTTTATAGACCAGGCTGGCCTGGAACTCACAGATCTGCCTCTGCCTCTGAGTGCTGGGATTAAAGGTGTGCAGTAACACTGCCAGGATGGGGGGAGATCTCTCGCTGGTATTATATTGCTGTGAAGAGACACCATTAATACTGGACACTTGTAAAGGAAAACATTTAATTGGGGCTGTATATAGAGGTTTATTTAGTCCATTATCATCATGGTGGGAAGCATGGTGGCATGCAGGCAGACATGATGCCAGAGAGGTAGCTCAGAGTTCTACATCAAGATCTGCAGGCAGTAGAGAGAGACATTCAGCCTGGCTTGGGCTTTGAAACTCCAAAGCCCACCCACAATGACACACTTCCTCCAACAAGACCCCATCTCTTAATGCCACTCCCTACTCATGGA
The DNA here is from genome assembly GCA_030556225.1 of Cricetiscus sungorus. NCBI lineage: Eukaryota > Metazoa > Chordata > Mammalia > Rodentia > Cricetidae > Cricetiscus > Cricetiscus sungorus. The sequence continues at coordinate 7,509,378 of JANBXA010000600.1, read as the reverse complement.
AATAGGAGTCTCTGGAAGCCATTCATCAAACCACCACAGCTGGGTGTGGGGGAGTTAAGACAGGGTCTCCATGCAGTCCTGGCTGTCCTGGAACTCACGTAGATCCACCTGTGTCTGCCTCCAAATGCCATGCCTGTAGTCAAATCTCAAGTTTTGAAGCAAGTTCAGATGTTCTACAAATGGCCAGCTGCATTGAATGCTGTAGAACAGTTGTGTGTGATGTTTGACTTTTATTTTAAAAATACTAGCTTAATGGCCGGTCACAGAATCAGAAACCAAATTCACCAGTTAACATCGGACACAGAAGTTATTTTACCCCTGTTGAACCTTGACAAGGCTGTGGAGGGATGATGGCTCCACATTTCTAAGTGTGGCTGCTTTTGCAGAGGACCCAGGTTCTACATTCCCAGCACCAACTTCGTCAGTATTTCCACTGTCAGTATTCCCAGCCCTGGGGAAACTGATGCCCTCTTCAAACAGACAGACAAATCACATAAAATTCACATAAAATAATTTTTTTTTTATAGTCAGAATATCTAAACTTTATTTGGTGAAGGAGCTTCTTCTAGAATTCTGACACCAGAATATGATGTCTCTCTTTCATCCTTTCTTTCTTGGTTACTTTGGTGAAGCCTCTGATGGAGGCAGGCATACACATGCTGTCCAGACACACATGCAGTCGAACACCCAACACATCACGTTAACAGTGAAAATATTTGCAAACAAAGATGGTTGATTTTGTTTCCTCCCTCTAGGGCAACCTCCAGCTGTTGCAGAACTGCCTGGCCGTTTTAAATGGAGACACATAGGCCTTGCTCCGCCTTCTGTTGAAAAGGGCTGCCTTCAAATCTCGTTTGTTTTCTCGATGACATCGGGCATCTAAGCTCACTGGGAACAACAGGAACAGCTGGCACGGTGCGGTGGGCGCATCGGCTCTTCTTCTGAGAGACAATGGAGCGGTGGGGCTCACTGCCCGCGGGGCAGCGGTCGGCCACCCCACACTTGACCTTCAAGAAGCCCAAAGTTTAATTGTCTTTTAATAGCCTGTCTTTTATTTTGTATGTAGAGATCTTATGGCTGCCGGCCTTATTTACCTATGAGTCATCTGTCCAGTTTTAATATTCTCAGAGTCCGTTATTCACACATGATAAAGGTCGCCTTTCTGGATTTTTTTTTTTTTTTTTTTTTAAGCATCCTGTGCCCTGCATTCTTTCATGTATCCGTGTAAATCATCTTAATGAGACTTACTTTGATTTAATGAGCGTAGAGTTTTGGGTCAGTTTCTGTGAGCTTTATACGTGATCTCTGAAGAAAAGCAGATGCGTTACATGTTTGCCTTAAACTTGTGGACTAAACCAATGTTGTAAAACGCCCAGCGATACCAGCAGCGTTTTCACTCCGTGCTCCTTGTATCTCTCTGGAATTTGGGGTAGCGATAATAAATCTACTCCAGTATTATGCTTTACAGTGCAGGCTTTTTGGTGTTTTTTTCGCCCCCCCCCCCTCCCCCTTATTTCTTTTGAAATGGCCAAGTTTACCGAATGCTTTACCGTAGAGCGACCTGATCTGGGTGCACTACCAGATCAGAAGGTGCAGCTGGACAGAGGCAGACAATTGCCATTTCCGAAATGCTGGAGCATCATACTTCCCTGGACCCCGTCCCTAGCTCAGCCACTTGGGCTCGAGCCATCTGTCAACCGAGCCCCGATCCTGGGCAGCGCAGCGGCGGCGTACTGACTATCATAGAGCAAAAGCCTTGTGCTGGAAGGACGAGCTCTTGAGTGTGGGGAGGGAAGAAGTGGACTCACCAAGACAAAGGTTGGTGTGCAGATGGGATGCCGAGTGCAGGTGGTCTCGTGTCACACGCTCCCCGGCTCTCTGATGGGAGCTGACATGATGATCCTCATTCCCAGAGTAAAGTTAACTGAACGGACTTCACTATGTCTTTTACCCCAGTCCTCTCCTGTTTGGAAACCACATGGATTTGGGCTGGTCACCCCTGGGACGGGAGTTTACAGGTCTTGACTCACAGGTGGTCATCGTGACCGCCTCCCACCCCATCCCCGACCCAGCCTTTCTCAGCGCATGTGTTGTGTTCTGTCGCCTGCTCAGTGTCCTCTCTGACTGACACGTTTCCCCGGAGCTGTTCACAGTCTGTTTCCTGTTGTGGCCCGAGAGGTCCTTTCTGTCCTGTCCTTTGGGTACGCGATCTTCGTTGACAGAAGTGCACCCACAGGGTGTCCACCAGTGCCTGAGTGCAGGACCCATAGCCCCTGCTTCTGGACTCTGCCCGGCCCTCACCCGCTGCCCTTGTGGCCTCAGTCGGGTTCAGGCAAGATTCCCTTGCCCTCTGCCTCAGTTCTCTGCTATAAAGGACACGCTGGCCTACCTCACAGGGGTGTTGTGAGGATTAATAAATGTGGGTACTATGCTTTGGAAATGAGAAGGAGCTGTGTAAATGTCGAGGTGTAGTAGACAGATAAATTGTACGATGGTTGTCTTCTTAGTGAGTTACTGTGTTGTAATCAAAATTGTCTGGTTGGAGGGGAAGGAAGCGAAGTGATTTTAATTACTGTGTAAGGATGCTTTTTCCTGACCACTGTCTGTGTTCCACATGTGTGCGGTACGGGAGAAGAGGGCATCGAATCCTGGATGTGGGTACTGCGAAACACCTCTCCAACACAAACTTTATAAATATATCTTGGGTTTTTTTTTTGTTTGTTTGTTTGTTTTGTTTTGTTTTATTTTTTTCAGACAGGGATCCTCTGTGTGGCCTTACCTGTCCTGGCCCTCACTCGGTATATCGGGCTGGCCTCGAACTCAAAGATATACCATTCAAGTGCTGGTTGTTAAAGGTGTGAGCCACCATGAACAGGTCCTGAGGGTGGTAGGTTGGTTGGTTCTTACTGAGACAGGGTTTCTTTGTGTAGCCTTGGCTGTCCCGGAACTAGCTCTTAGGCCTGGCTGGCCTCTGTCTCCCCAATGCTGGGATTAAAGGCCTAAGCCACTACCCCCACCCCGGTCAAAGTTCTACTTTTAGTGTGTGTATGTAGTGGGCGAGTGCAGGGACTGTGGTGATGGTCAGAGGACTTCTGTGAGTCTTCCATCAAGTGCACCGCGGAGGTCAAACTCAGGCTGCCAGCTCTAACAGCCAGTGTGTTTACCCCCTCAGCCCACTTGGCGCCCGGGACTCATTGTTAAAGTGCCTCTTTGTGGGGTTGGGGGCCTTGGGTGGGGGTGCATAACAAATGTAATGAGCGGACAGTGTGCCTGCCAGGCTTTCTCACCACACCTTGAGAAACACCATATGCAGGTGTCTGGAGAGATGGCTCAGCTGTTCGGAGCACCGGCTGCTCTTCCAGAGATCCTGGGTTCAATTCCGAGCAAACACACACTTGGTGGCTCACAGCCATCCGTAGTGGGATCTGATGCCTTCTACTGGCCTGCAGCAACAATACAGATAGAGCACTCAGAACATTCAATAAATAAATGTTGGTGGGGGGAAGCAGGTAGCTGGGCATTGTGGCTTGTGCCTGTAATCTCGGGGTGTGGGGCCTGGGGGAGGGGAGGTGCAGTGGAGGACCGCTGCTGTGAGTTTAAGGGCAGGCAAGACCGCCAGGTGTGGTGGTGTACACCTTTAATGCCAGCTGCAACGGGACCCATCTCGGAATTTGAGGCCAGCCTACTCCACACAGCAAGTTCCTCCAGGCCAGACAAGGGCTACATAGATGCTGCCACCCTCGCCCCCGCCCCGAACTCCTCTCCAAAATAGTTTGGGGGCAGCAAAGTGGCTCACCCTGCAAAGGTGACCGCTGTCAAGTCAGACAACCCGAGTTTGATAACCATGGGGGTGGAAGGAGATCACTTGGCCTGGACAAGCTCTCTTGCTGTAGCGCCCACACATTCACCCCCGCCCCCAGATTTGTATTAGCAAATGAAACCCAGAGCAAAAAAGAACACTACGAAAGCCTCTAGAACAGGTCATTCACTGACCGGATGCCCGCCGGTCCCGAAACACGGCCACCCTGGCTTCACTGGGGCGGGGGGGAGTACACTGAACGTTTATCTGTCATCCCGGAAGTCTAGGGAGGTGACACTAGGGGTTGCCACAGGCACGAGGAGTTCCGAGCCCAGAAGCAGACTTGGCCTACCTGGTAAAGACGAGCAGTCAACGCGGTGTTTGGCAGCGGTTGTGAAGAAGGGCCGAGATGGAAACCGAAGAAGCCGATTGACTCGGGGACGTCTGTGGCCAGTGAGGCCGGAAGGAAGGCTGAGTGATGTGGATGGAGCACAGAGTAGAGAAGGGGCGGAGAGGGGGAGAGAACCTCGGGTTCTTGGGCTTTAAAACCCTGCTCCGGTCGGTCAGGTGGCAGACTCATCTACCGAGAGCGGGAGTGAGAGGCTGGAGAGACGGCACATCTGCCAGGAGCCTGTCCTGCTGCTGCACAGGACCAGGGTGGGGTTCTCAGCACCCCACCTAGGCGGCTCGCGACCGCCTGTAACCCGAGTCGCGGGCACCCGTCTGTTGGACTCGGTGAGTGCCTGCACACAGCACGCGCGTGCGAGTACCTACGTTGTTGTGTAGCATCCTCCCGGGAGATTGGAACTTCTTAAGGCAGGAGGTACACAACTCCAAATCGCTTCAGGGAAGTTCCTGAAACGGATCAGACCCCACTAGGCCCGCCCCCTCCCTCCCTGCCTCCCCGCCTCCCAGGAGTACACAACAAGACTGCTGAGGAGTCCCCCTCCTGGGAGCTGGCTGCGTCTGGGAGGGAGCCCGGCCTGAAGGAACAGACACCGGCGGAGCTCCCTGGACCAGGCGAGGCTTGTATCAACCCAGGCACTGGAGGGGACCGACACTCTCCAACCTGCTCCAGCTGCCCGAGAGTTTTCCGGTGTCGGGGAGGGCTCCGGAGCCGCAGCTGTGTTTGAGTGGTTTGCGCTCCTGTAGGTGACCCCCCACCCACATTCTTGTAAAGAAGTCCAAGAAGACTCATCGGTTCACCAGGTCGGACAGGGACGGAACCCACACTTTGGTCGGCTGTGTGCCCGCTCCCCCAAAGCCAGTAGACGTGCGTGTTGCAGCTCTAGAACGGAAGTGAGACGAGACCCTCGTTGAACCCTCCCTCGTGGGGTGGAGCGTGCCCTCCCGCGTCCGTCTTTTTGCTCCGAAAGAGCAAGCGAAACTTAAAAGAGGTGGTGAAGAGGTCTCTGTTGCGATTCATCCTTGACTGAGCGCCTCAGACAGGAAGGCCTTTTCTCCTCTCACCCAGAATGCACGCGAGAGGAGTCTTTAGAGAGAGGGAGCTGTGTTCTCTGCACCATGAAGGGTCCACGTAACTGTGGCCTCGGGGTGTCGGGTGTCGGGCCGGCTGTTCTAGCTGCAGGCCTCAGCCTGGTTTCCACGTAGAACAGTGGAGGGGAGGGGAGGAAGACTTGGAGCAGGGAGGGACTTTGATTTTGATTTCCTGGCAGATGCTGTTTTAGCTGGGGAAAATAGGTCGAGCGAGACTCTTGCCTTCACTCTGCAGACTCAATGCGGAGAGAGAGAGCCAGTCTAGCCTGGGACTGAATATTGAAGGGCACGAAGGGAGTAAGAATGGAAAAGGAAGGGAAATTGGGAAAGAAGGAAAGCACTTTCTGGCGCCAGTTAGAGGGGTTGAGAGGGCGAGCACCACGGCACGACGTGAGAGGGCCCCCCGACCCCCACCCCAGGGTTAGGGTGGGGAAAGGAGAAATCGCCCTGGCCTCCATCCCTCTCCCCGCCTCCATAAATGTTAGAATCAGGTGGGGCCAGTTCTCTTGCATCTGCTTTGCCACTGTTAGGATTACAGGTGCGAGCCACTGAGAGAGCTTGTAGCGAGTTGATATGGGAAAGGAGAGTAGTTCACTGGGCAGAGGGCGCTGCTCGACCCACCGGTGAGACAGGCTTGCTAGCCTGGCGCGCACAAAGCCCCGAGTGTGTGATCCCCAGGAGCGGACGACGGCACACGGCCAGGAGCAGACGTTTAGGGTCACCCGGGGCTGCACAGCGCTCTGGAGACAGAAAGGGTTCGGGAGGGCGGGGCGGGGCGGGGCGGGGCGGGGCGTATGCAGATGAGGCATCGCGCGATGGCTGCCGGTCCCGCGGGTCTCGGAGGACCGCGTCGCGCGTGGAGAATCCGCCGCGCTTGGAGTGTGCTGTGGGTGAGGGGCGAGGTGCGCGTGCGTGGTGTCGAGGTGTCGCGCGGCGGGGCGGTGGCGCGGGTGCGGTGACCGTGCGTTGAAAGGGCGCCGCTTGTGAGGGAGGGCGTGCGCGTGTGGGCGGCAACTCATACTTACCTGGCAGGGGAGATACCATGATCACGAAGGTGGTTTTCCCAGGGCGAGGCTTATCCATTGCACTCCGGATGTGCTGACCCCTGCGATTTCCCCAAATGCGGGAAACTCGACTGCATAATTTGTGGTAGTGGGGGACTGCGTTCGCGCTCTCCCCTGATAATTTTGTTTGCAAAGGAAAGAAAATGGCTCTTCGGCCTTAGCGGAAAGTATGAAGTCAGCATTGCCACCAAGTTAGGGTAGCTTAAGAGATTCCTGTTTCTTTATCGGGACTAGGTTCTAACCAGCCTACAGGTTCTGGAGGAAGTCACGAGGTGACAGGCTTAGGTCAAGTCGCCTTGCGCACTGGCACTGGAGTCTTGGCTGTACCCCGACAGCATTCTGCGGTCATAGTCTGTTGACTGGATATTTCTCATCCCTTTGGTCACTCTTCCTTTTGTTCTCGGTTTTCGACGGGGTCGACACACCTCCAAACAGCCTCGCCTGCATTCTTCAGCTCCTTTTCCCTCATGTGCTCCTGGGGTGCTAGAACCAGACCACTTTCTGCTGGAGCCAAGGACCTCGCCCTGTCAGCTCTTTGCTCCAAGCATCAGCAACCACGGTGCCCATCCATCCGCGCCCTGCACAGTGCGCCCCTGCAGCCGGGTCGGGAGAAGAGGCAGGCAGGCAGAGAGTACCTTTTTGTCAGACTTTGGGTCCATTGGACAGAGTTCGCTGGAGGAGGAAGAGGCGGGCCACGAGGGGGGGGGGAAAGGCTCTTTCGTTTCCATAGTGGAGATCTAGTAGAGTCGTTTTGTTGAAAAAATCCTTGTTTAAAACAGTTCTTGTTTTTCTGTGATTTATAGTTTTGTTTTGATTTTTTTTCAGAAGGAGCTTTACAACCTTTGCATGACTTAATTCACAACGTGGTCCTGGCAAACCCAGAACGTCTTGCGTGGTTGAGTACTGCTAACAGTGCACCACAGGGACTACAGTTGCAGGGGTTTTTCTTCGAGAAACATCCAGATTAGACCAGGGGCACTGGTGGGAGTAACTTACACACACACACACACACACCTCTTTCTTTGATCTTCCAAGTAAGTAACTCAGAACACCAACACGTTTCGTTGTCGGCTGTTGTAATTTGCAGTGCGTCTGTCCAAGGCCTTTCTTTCTAAATAATCAACTTAAAATCTAGCACCTAAGTCGGATGACTGCCACCCAGCCTTGCAATTCCTGCACCGAAAAAACCTCTCCTCTGACGGGCCTCCTCACATATGCAAACACATAAATATTAGACTAGCGTGAGGGGATGGTTCCATGGGTAGAACGCTTCCGTGGAGTGCACGCACCTTAATCTCGTCCTGCATAAAGTTTCAAAACTTCTCAGCCAGGAGTGGTCGCTATAAATTGAGTTCTAGGCCAGCCTGGGTTATGGAGTGACAAGACACCCCGTCTCAAATTCCCTCCCTAAACCTGGTAGAAACGATTCTAGGGAAAGGGAGTAAGTACTCTCCTTTTCCGGGTTGGTGCCACCGGGGCAGTGGCTCCTTCAAAGATGCAGTGGAGCATGGCGACCCAGGGGGACTGGCTGAGCACCAAAAGCAGTCCACACTCACTCCAGTTCTTTGCGGCCGCGGCACCTTAGTTCTTGGGGCGTTCCGGCCTCTGGGTCAGAGATCTCTTTGGTTCAAGTTTCCAGTGTCTGTTTTCCAGGATAAAAACAGTTCTAGGGTTTGAAAGTCTATGTGCCAGCCTGATCATTTCTGTGAGGACCCTCTTCTAGGTGCAAGTCACTATTTGGTATCCTCACCTGGCAAAGAAAGGGTACAGCTTTATCCCTCCGTCAACTCACAGTTGGAGCGGAGCTTTGCATTTTCGGCTCCAGACCATGCCTCTATCCTGGGAGTGAAAATGTATTGAGAGTAGTATGGAGGCCCTTATCGCCAGCACAGACCAGGAAATCCTCTCTGTCTCTCTCTAGTTACGAGTATGTTTTTCCCCGCACCAGCCCCAGATAACACACAGAGACGCTCTATTTGATATAAATGCTGTTGGCCAGTTACTTGTTTCTTATTGGCTAGCTCTGTCTTAAATATTAACTCATTTCTATTAACCTAAGTATTTCCACGAGGTATCATCTTAGCGGAAAGAGGTGCCAGAATTCTTCTCTCTCTCTGTCCCTCTATCTTGAATCTCTTCCCTACTACTTCCCCTCCTCCTCCTCCTCCTCCTCCTCCTCCTCCTCCTCCTCCTCCTCCTCCTCCTCCTCCTCCTCCTCCTCCTCCTCCTCCTCCTCCTCCTCCTCTCCTAGTCCCAACTATCTTGCTTTCCTATTGGCCAACAGTGCTCTATTCATTAACCAATAAGAGGGACATATTTACAAAATGACATCTCCTCCCCCCCTCACCCCACACTGGCTGCTCTTCCAGAGTACCCACTAGGGTTTGAGTCCCAGCACCCCATATGGCAACTCACAGTTGTGTGTAACTCTAGTCCTGTGGGATGGGGGATCTGATGCCCTCTTCTGTCCCCCTCTGGGCACTGTACACTGTGATACACGGACGTACACACACACACACACACACACACACACACACACACACACACACACACACACAGGCAAAAAAAAAAAAAAAAAAAAAAAAGACTGATACACATAAAACTAAAACCACTCTCTCCCCATCCCTCTTCCTTTTGTTTGTTTTTCCAGACAAGGTTTCTCATGTGTTGCCCTGACTGTCCTGGAGTTTGCTCTGTAGACCTGGCTGGCCTGAAACTCACAGAGCTCCACCTGCCTCTGAAGCTTAAAGGCTTGCTGGGTGGGAATGGTTGCTGGGAATTGAACTGCGGTTTCTCTGGAGGAGTGTATGTATATAGCATGCTTTGTTGTCAGCCACCAGCTCAGAAATAATGATGTGGACACTTCTTATTTATGAAAGCTTGGCCTTAGCTTATGCTTGTCCCACTAGCTCTCGTAACTCGAAGTAACCCATTTAGCTTTGTACGCTTCTTTCATTCTGTACGGACCCCCCCCCCCATGTCTTCTTGTCATCTGACGCATGCCTTGATTCAACCCCTACTTGCTTCCTCTCTCTGCCTGGAAGTCCCACCTACACCTACCTCCTGCCTAGCGACCGGCCATTCAGCCCTTTATTAAACCAATCATGGTGATGTATCTTTACACAGCGTACAAATATCCCACAAAAATGTCCCCCTTTTGTCTAAATAAAAAGGAACGGTCTTTAATTCTAACACAGTAAAACTATATACAATAAGAACAATTATCAGTAAGAATTGCATTTACAATGCCCAGTCTATCTGTATTTGGCAAATTCATGGGGAACACTCTATTATCTATTCCATCTTGGTGAGTCAAAAATGTTGTACCTAATTTACTCTCTAGCATAGCTTGAATTACCAACTTAAAGTTGTCTTTTTTAGAATTTAAAACATTTTCTTAGATTAAAAAAAATGTAAGCTTTTGAGTCTCTCCAGGAGCAGACGTGTCTCACTGTCTGATCTATAGGAGTTCCAGGCCAGTGTGGTCTACAAAGCGAGTTCCGGGACAGGCTCCAAAGCTACAGAGAAATCCCGTTTAGAAAAAATAAACAAAACATACCTCTGTTTGACCTTGAAGACATACCTAAGATGACTGAAAGTTTGATTGTTATGGGTGACTAAGTACTAACCTTCATCTGTTTATTATCCTAAATAGCTTGTAGTAGTAATAACTTTCAAGAACTAGAAATTTACATTACGTCGTTATATGAGCTGCATAGGTACAACACCTTAAACCAGAGTAGAAATGTATGTACAGCATGTTCTAACAAAAATAACCTTGAGTCAGTATCGACATACAAAAAAAAAAAAAAAAAAAAAAACTTAAACGAGATAGAAACATAGAAACATATATGCAGTTATAACAAAAATAATCTTAAATTTAACCCAATGTAATATGTAAGACTAGTGGTTGCTGTTTCAGTCTAAAAGTGGATTCGATAATCTACCCTTTTCTCCCATCACATCTCTATCCCCTCTTTTTCTTTTCAGAACAAGAACCCTGAATCCAGTCTCCTTTGCTCAGCTTTTTTTCCTGACCATTATCAGTAACAACTCGGTAACCAACCGCCCTAAACGATGACGAATATCCACAAGCCACTGACTGACCAAAAACCACCCACCCCACATCTTGGGATTGTGGGCCTCGTGTTCTCTACATTGCTTCCTGTTGTCCTGGGGACGGGGGTGGGAGTTGGGGTGGGGGAGAGGGGTTGACGCCATCTCCAGGGGACCCTGAGGAAATTGATATAATGGTCAAGACCTGGGAGAGCTAGCTGTGTCCTTTGTTGCCGGTCTCTGTGTAATGGGAAAGTCCGGGCTGGAGTGGTGCGTGAGAGGCCGGGCCGCCTCAGTCGGCCGCCTTGAAATTGTCCTGTGCAGTTTGTAGTCTAAAGGTGATCTGTGGTCGGCGGCCTCAGCACGATCCAGGTGGCATCGTTGTTGTCGAATGGTTATGGTTTACTGCAGAAAACTGAAAGCGTTTTAAATGTCATATGCAGCAAATCTCGGAGAGGTTGGAGGACCACGATTTGGGGTACACAAACTTAATTCCAAGTTACCTGATAGAGACTCAAGCCTCATGTACAGGAAGCTAGGTGAAGCCATTTTCTAGAACTGGTTAGTATTCTATTTGACAATTAAATAATTCATGACAGGAAATTTAAATGTGTGCGTGCGTGCGTGCGTGCGTGCGCGTGCGTGTGTATTGCGGCCTCAGGGTACTTTCAAAAGGTGAGTTCAGCTCTAAAGTCAACTATTCTGGGATGTTGAAGTTTCAAGTCCTTTGTGGAAAACCACAGTCCCGTTCTCCTGGTATGCTGCCTTCAAGTTTGAAGCATAGGTCCAATGTTTTCGTTTTTCACTGTGGTGTCTGGATTCAGAGGCACTGCCGGGGCCACACAGCGTCCCGGGGCTGGGGAAATATACCACAGGTGGAAAGCCTGGTCCCAGGTTTTTTGATTTAGCATGTTTATTTAAGTCGTCGATACTGCTAAGCATGACCTCTCTCACCAGATATGTGTATGTGCATGTATATGTGCATGCATATGTATATGTATATATGTATATATGTATATGTATATGTGTCCCTCCCCAAGCCGTAGCTCACAGAGCTCACCACACACCCAGTCCTCAAGCATTAGTGTTTCATCTCTGTTTTTGTTTTGTTTGAGAGAGGGTCTCGTTATGTAGTTCTGTCTGTCTGTCCGGGAACTCGCTATGCGAACCAGCCCAGCCTGCAACTCACAGAGATCCAACTGCCCCTGCTTCCAGAGCAATCAATGGGGCACTGGGATTAAATTAAAGGCGTGAGCCACCATGCCCGTCACAAGTCCTAGTTTGTTTTGTTTGTTTGTTCTTAACTAAAATCCTAAGAGCAGGCTGCACTCTTGTTTCTGCCCCTCACAACTTGTCACGAGTTAAGTGTCATCCGGAGAGGAGGGACCCTCAGTAGAGAACCTGCAGCCAAAAGATCAGTCTGGAGGCTGGGAAGCCCGAAGGGCATTTTCTTGATCCGTGGTGAATGAGGGAAGGCCCGGCCCACTGGGGGCCGTGCCACCCCTGGCTGCTGGTCCTGGGTACCGTGAGAAAGCCTGGCGCGCACAAAGCCCCGAGTGTGTGATCCCCAGGAGCGGACGACGGCACACAGCCAGGAGCAGACGTTTAGGGTCACCCGAGGCTGCACAGCGCTCTGGAGACCGGTGGCGTGCGGGAGGCGCTGGGCCGGGCGGGGCGGGGCGGGGGCGGGGCGGGGCGGGGCGTATGCAGATGAGGCATCGCGCGATGGCTGCCGGTCCCGCGGGTCTCGGAGGACCGCGTCGCGCGTGGAGAATCCGCCGCGCTTGGAGTGTGCTGTGGGTGAGGGGCGAGGTGCGCGTGCGTGGTGTCGAGGTGTCGCGCGGCTGGGCGGTGGCGCGGGTGCGGTGACCGTGCGTTGAAAGGGCGCCGCTTGTGAGGGAGGGCGTGCGCGTGTGGGCGGCAACTCATACTTACCTGGCAGGGGAGATACCATGATCACGAAGGTGGTTTTCCCAGGGCGAGGCTTATCCATTGCACTCCGGATGTGCTGACCCCTGCGATTTCCCCAAATGCGGGAAACTCGACTGCATAATTTGTGGTAGTGGGGGACTGCGTTCGCGCTCTCCCCTGGTTTGTCTGGTTATAAGAATAGTTCTTTAGGTTAGGCCCTGAGGTGGGGACTTCAGGTTTCTTCCTTAACCTCTGGAAGATGCACCAGTCAAGAGTTGCTCGCCCGTCTTCGCACGCGGGCAAAGATGGCAGGGACGAACATTATGAGGAGGCGCCGGACTCTGCCTTGGTTGTCTGGTGTCCTTAAGAAAGTCATGGACAGGATACACAAACTGAAAGAGGCCAGGCGTGGTTACTGGCTTCTCTCTCCCTCACGTCTTGCTCAGCTTGCTTCCTCATAGCACTCAGGGAAATGGTTCGAGGAGGCCCCCCTTCGGGATTTCCCGCCGTATCACTGAAAGAGCCCGTACCACAGCAAGCAAGCGAATCAGCCTGGCCGTCAGTTAGTCACTGGGAGGAAGGAGGGGACTCGCCTCACCAGTCGCGGAAAATGCCTATAGGCAGAAAGGTCTGGCTGTAAGGCATTTTCTTTCTCTTCCTCTTTCTTCTCTGTGTGTGTGTGTGTGTGTGTGTGTGTGTGTGTGTGTGTTCTCTTTCTCTGTGTGGCACTCACGGGCTGGCTGTTCCAGAAATTCATTCTGTAGACCAGGTTGGGCTCGAACTCAGAGATCCTGCGCGCGTGCGAACTCCACCCGAGTTTTTCTTTAAAAGTAGTAGAAACTTCAATTGATCATATGAGGCCAGCTTTTCAAAAAATTTGTTGACGTAGGTAATAATGAGAGTGCTCCGAGGAACACAAGCAATTTCTTAAAAGACACAACACCCCCCCCTCCAAGGCTCAGGAAACCGAGTGGTACCAGAGTAAAGCAAGTACTACTTAATTAACTACCTGCTAACTAACAACTGGACCTGACACTTGGCTGTGAGACACTTTGGCACCCTAAGGAGAAACAGTTCCAGAAACAAACGGCTCAATTCCGGTAGGCAAAGGCTTGGCAGACTTCTTACTTTTGTAACCAAAGAAACCAGGGGAGAGCGCGAACGCAGTCCCCCACTACCACAAATTATGCAGTCGAGTTTCCCGCATTTGGGGAAATCGCAGGGGTCAGCACATCCGGAGTGCAATGGATAAGCCTCGCCCTGGGAAAACCACCTTCGTGATCATGGTATCTCCCCTGCCAGGTAAGTATGAGTTGCCGCCCACACGCGCACGCCCTCCCTCACAAGCGGCGCCCTTTCAACGCACGGTCACCGCACCCGCGCCACCGCCTCGCCTCCGTCCTTGATATCCTCGATATCCGTCCTTGTCTCATCGCCCCCACGGACATCACACTGCCTCACGCGCGGACCTCACACTCCGCACACGTCCTCCGAGACCCGCGGGACCGGCAGCCATCGCGCGCCGCCTCATCTGCATACGCCCCGCCCTCGGCCCGCCGTCACAGTCCCGCCCCGCCCCCTCTGAGTCCCAGCCCAGGGTGTGTGTGCCCGACCCACGCTAGGAAGCACCGCACCCCCCGACCGGCCCTGGCCCCGAGACCGACGCGGGACTCCGCGGACCGACGGCCCTCCGGACCCACTGGTCACGCCTTTGTTTTAATTCAATGGATGCGGGCTGGGTGTGGTGGTTGGGCCCCTTTAACCTCCCTCCGCATTGCGGAGGCGGAGGCGGAGGCGGAGGCGGAGGCGGAGGCGGAGGCGGAGGCGGAGGCGGAGGCGGAGGCGGAGGCGGGGCCAGGAGGCCAGGAGGCCAGGAGGCCAGGAGGCCAGGAGGCCAGGCAGAGGGAGCAGAGACGCAGAGAGAAGAGCTCTTTGAAATCGAGGCCCTACTTGTCTATGTCTCGAGGTCTAGGCCAACCAGGGCCACATAATGAGATCCTGTTTACAAAGGAAAAAGAAAAGAAATCCAGTTGCTTATCTCCTATCAACCACCGTCCTGACTTTGAGGCCGTGGGCTTACAACCTGAGAGGAGCTGCGACCCTCCCGGCTCAGCAGAAGGTCAAGAACACCTGTCCGTCAAGAGACCCGACGTTCGGCCTTGGGACTCCAGAGAAAACACATCCGCGTAGAGTAAAGTAGTTGAGTAGATACTGATTTACTTACCGACTTACCTCAAGCAAACAGAGTGACCTGGAGAAATAGCTGTTAAGGTCGTTGCCCTTAACAACCCGCTGACTGCGGGTATGCTTTTGTTAACTCTTGCCTCCTTGCCTGCTCCAATGAGAATGCAAACTGGACCCGCCCAGCACCGAAGCCCTTTTCTGGTGACATCTCTCTTCCGCTCTCACTGGTGTTGGGGTGCTTATTCTAGAAAGATCCCCGCAACACACCGATGAAGCTTTCCTTCCCCAAAGTCCCCCTTTTCTGCCCCACGCCCAGTGCACCTCTCCACTCCCAAGGAGAGACCGGTGTCCTTCAGTTGTTCTGATTAAAGGACAATCCAGGCGTCGGGTGGGGGTGGAGGTGGGGGTGGGCCTGGGAGTGGGGGTAGGGGTGGGGGGAGATGAGCTGTGCTGCGCGAACTTAATCCCAGCACTCAAGAGGCAGAGTCAGGATGACCTCTGTCAATTCAAGTCCAGCCTGGTCTATACATTGAGTTCCAGGACAGCCAGGGCTACATAGACAGACCCTGCCTCGAAAAGGAAGGAAGGCCGGAAGGAAGGCCGGAAGGAAGGAAGGAAGGAAGGAAGGAAGGAAGGAAGGAAGGAAGGGGCAAGATGGACAATTTTGCTCCTGTAGAGCTCCTTCTCTCATTTCCCTGTTGCCTTGATCAATCTTGATCTAACAGAGGCCGAATGGACTGTTGTCAATCCCACCGATCAAGAATAAGACCACGATCCAGAGTCTGCCGACAGCAAAGTCCTAGCCTGCCTACACCCACCGGGAGAGGTGAATGTGGGCCCTGCTCAGGCCCATCTTCCCTGTCCCCTCCTTGGAGTTTTCTGGATCTGCTTGGCCTGTAGTAGACCCGGCCCGGCCGACATGGCGGTCTTAGCCCGCACACACCCGCCAGGCCAGGCCAGGCCAGGCCAGGAGAGGAGAGGAGAGGAGAGGAGAGGAGAGTCCCCGCCTGCACCCACTGGAAGAAGGGATGGGAAGATGACACAGTCAACAACAGAAAGACCGATATGACACCAGATTCTAGGGACTCTATACCAGCGAGACCTGAACATCCCAATGCGGATGAAGCAGAAGAGAATGACCTTAAAAGCAATTTCATGAAGATGATAGAGACCCTCAAAGAGGAAATGAGAAAAATCCCTTAAAGAAATGGAAGAAAAAGCAAACAAACATACAAGAAATGGAAAGACAAACCAAAAAATTCAAGAAATAAGCAAATCTCTTAAAGGAAGCAAGGAAAGCCAAGAAAAAAAAAATGACCAAACAAATGAACGAAACAATTCAAACAGTTCAAGGCTTGAAAGCTGAAATAGAAACAATAAAGAAAACACAGAATGAGGGAATGCCAGAAATAGAAAAGCTGGGTAAACGATCAGGAGCTACAGGTGCAAGCATAAACAACAGAATTCAAGAGATGGAAGAGAGAATCTCAGGTGTTGAAGATTCACTAGGGGAAATAGATCGAAACTTAGGTCCAATAAATCCCTAACACAAAATATCCAGGAAATATGGGACACCGTGAAAAGGCCAAACCTAAGAATAATAGGTATAGAAGAAGGTGAAGAAACCCAGCTCAAGGGTACAGAAAACATATTCAACAAAATCAAAGAATAAAACGTTCCCAACCTAAAGAAAGACGTGACGTGCCTATGAAAGTACAAGAAGCTTACAGAACACCAAATAGACTGGACCACAAGAAAAAGTCCCCTCGCCACATAATAATCAAAGCGTCAACATCAAAAACATAAAGACTATTAAGAGCAGCAAAGGAAAAAGGCCAAGTAACATATAAAGGCAGACCTATCAGAATTACACCTGACTTCTCCATGGAAACTCTGAAAGCCAGAAGGTCTCCAAACACTAAGGGACCACGGATGCCCAGAAAAGCTTTCAATCACTATAGATGAGAAAACAAGATATTCCATGACAAAACCAGATATGAACAATACATATCCACATATCCAGTCCTACAGAATGTATTGGAAGGAAAACTCCAACCCACGGAAGTTAACTACACTCCCCAAAACACAGGCAACGATAACCCCACTTTACCAAAAGGGGGGGGGATCCACATACAATACCACCACCACCAAATCCAAAACAAACAAGAATTAACGACCAATGGTCATTAATATCCTTCAACATCAATTGTCTTAGCTCGCCTATAAAAAGACACAGGCTAACAGAATGGATACACAGAGATAGAAACCATCCTTCTGCTGCACACAAGAAACACACCTCGAGTTCAAAGACAGACGTTACCTCAGAGTAAAGGGTTGGGAAAAGAATGTCCAATCAAATGGACCTAAGAAACAAGCTAGACTAACTAGCTATCCTAATATCTGACAAATTAGACTTCAAACTAAAATTAATCAAAAGAGATGAATGAAGAAGGGCACTTCATATTCATCGCACGAAAAGTCCATCAAGATGAAGTCTCAATTCTCAACATCCATGCACCAAATACAAAGGCACCCCCCATTTGTAAAAGAAACATTACTAAAACTCAAGTCACACATAAAACCCCACACACTTCTAGTGGGAGACTTCAACAACCCACTCTCACCACTGGACAGGACTGCCAGACAGAAGCTTAGCAAAGAAACAAAGGCACTGACAGAAGTTATTGCTGAATTGGATTTAACAAACATCTGTAGAACATTCCATCCAAACACAAAAGAACAGTGTCAGGCCAGTATATGAGCACTTCACCAGTCAGTCTCCAGATGAAACGGAAGCCCAAGGGGACAGTCTCACTGGCAATGGCCACTGGACTTCTGGATAGTGCAGAATACTGCTGGGACTGTGCAGCTTGCAAGCATTCCCTCTCCCTCTCCCTCTCCCTCTCTCTTTCCCTCTCAGTATTGAAAGAGAGATTTCCTTGGTAGTTTTAGTGTCATTTTGTCAATCATGCACGGGACAGATGTGATCATTCCTGAAAACCCCAGTTTTAAAAATATTTTCCCCCAAAATCTTTTGGGAGCTGATGCTTCCCAGGTTTCTTGTCTGGAGATGCCAGCTGTCACTCCAGACCTGGGAGCTCTTCTGATTCAGTGATAACAGGATCGGAGGCAGATAACCCCTATTTCTTTTTCTTTTTTCCTTCTCCTTTTCCTTCTTCATGGTTTTTCAAGACAGGGTTTTTCTGTGTAACAGTCCTAGCTGCCCTGGAACTCACTTTGTAGACCAGGCTGGCCTTGAACTCACTGAGATCCACCTGCCTCTGCCTCCCAAGTGCTGGGGTTAAAGATGTGTGCCACCACCACCCTGGGTGGGTCCCGGATCTTGCTGCCCCTGCGTCCTGTCTCCACCGAGAGTGCTCTTGGAGCTCTGATATACCCCCACCCACCCCCAATGACAGTCTGTCCTCCTCCTACCTTCTTTCCTACCCTGCCCACTGTCCCACCTCTCTGGCTGAGTACTGGGCCAGAGGGTGGAGTCAACAATCCAGCCACCTTCGGGGAAATTCCTGGAGCCGATCTCAGCACAATAGACCTGCCTATCCACGCAGGACCACCTGTAATTTCCACCTGCCTAGTCTCTGACCCCCACCACTGGTCTTCTACTGGAGTTCTGGGCCCCTCCCAGAGATTCGCCTATCTCTGTGGGACCACTCTGAGTTCCTGCGGGCTGGATCCTTGACCACCATCCCAGGGCCTCTCCTAAAGAGGCCTTACTCAGCTAGAGAGTGCCAGCTAGACCTGCCTATTGGTGCAGAAACATCCCGAGTATCAGCCCAGCCTTTGTTCCCCCATTGCCAGGCCTTAGCTAGAGGCCTTGGCTAGAGCTAGACCCGACTATCCCTGAGGAAACATCCTGAGGGCTAGCCTCTGCCAAAGAGGCCTCAGCTGTCCTCTGCTGGAGCTTGATCTTTGACCCCCATCGCCGGGCCCCAGCCTACGGAGAGACCTCCTAGAGAGCTTGGACCACCCAGAACTAGAGACATCGAACCTCTGACCCACCTAAACCCATAGAGAGAGGGAGAAGCCCCACCAACACCTACTGGAAGAAGCTATGGGAAGACGGCAATACAAGAAAACACCTAACACCAGAAAGACAAGCATAACACCACCAGAATCTAGGGAATCTACACCAACTAGACCAGAACACAACAAAGCAAATGAATCAGAAGAGAACGACCTAAAAATTATCGTCATAAAAATGATAGAGGCCCTCAAAGAAGATGTGAGAAAAATCCCTTAAAGAAATGGAAGATAAAACAAACAAAAAAAAATTGGAAGAAATGAATAAATTCCTTAAAGAAAGTACAGAAAGCCAAGAAAAAAAAATAATTAAACAGGTGAAGGAAACGGTTCAAGACTTGAAAACGGAAATGGAGACAATAAAGAAAGCACAAACAGAAGGAATGCTGGAAATAGAAAAACTGGGCACATGATCAGGAACTGCAGACGCAAGCATAACCAACAGGATACAAGAGATGGAAGAGAAAATCTCAGGTGCTGAAGATAAACTAGAGGAAATAGATTCATCGACCAAAGAAAATCGTAAATCCATCAAATACTTAACACAAAACATCCAGAAAATGTGGGACACTGTGAAAAGGCCAAACCTAAGAATAATAGGCATAGAGGAAGGTGAGGAAGCCCAGCTCAAAGGGGGCTGATATTCAACAAAATCATCGAGGAAAACGAAAACTTTTTCAATCTGAAGAAGGACATGCCCATGAAAGTACAAGAAGCATACCGAACACCAAATAGCCTGGACCAAAGAAAAAAGACCCCTCGACATATAATAATCAAATCACCTAACATACAGAATAAAGAAAGAATATTAAGAGCAGCGAAGGAAAAAGGACAGGTAACATATAAAGGCAGACCTATCAAAATTGCGCCTGACTTCTCCATGGAAACCCTCAAGGCCAGGAGGTCCTGGATAGATGTTCTACAAGTACTAAGAGTCCACGGATGCCAGCCCAGGCTACTATACCCAGCAAAACTCTCAATCATTATAGATGGAGAAAACAAGATATTAAACGATAAAGCCAGATTTTCACAATATGTATCTACAAATCCAGCCCTACAGAAAGTTTTGGAAGGAAAACTCCAACCCAAGGAAGTTAACTATGTTCACAAAGATGTGGGCAACAGATAATCCCACTTCACCAGAAACCAAGGGTAAAGCAGGACAAATATATTCAAAATACCAAACAAGCATTAACAACCAATGGTCCTTACTCTCCCACAACATTAATGGTCTTAACTCGCCTATAAAAAAGACACAGGCTAACAGAATGGATACGAAGACAGAATTCATCCTTCTGCTGCATACAAGAAACACATCTAAGCTTCAAAGATAGACATTACCTCAGGTTAAAGGGCTGGGAAAAGATCTTCCAATCAAATGGGCCCAAGAAGCAAGCAGGTGTGGCTATCCTAAGATCTAACAAGTTAGACTTCAAACCAAAATTAATCAAAAGAGATGAAGATGGTCATTTCATATTCATCGCAGGAGAAATCCATCAACAAAAAGTCTCGATTCTGAACATCTATGCCCCAAATACAAAGGCACCCACATCCATAAAAGAAACGCTACCAAAACTCAAAGCTCACACAAAACCTCACACACTTATAGTGGGAGACTTCAGCACACCACTCTCACCACTAGACAGGACCACCAATCAGAAACTCAACAAAGAAACAAAAGAACTAACAGACGTTATGTCTCAACTGGGATGACATCTATAGAACATTCCATCCAAACACAAAAGAATATACAATCTTCTCTGCTCCACATGGAATCTTCTCTAAGATCTACCACATACTAGGTGGCATAACAAACCTCGACAGATACAAAAGAATTGGAATAGTCCCCTGTATCTTATCAGACCACCATGCTTTAAAATTGGAATTCAACAACAACACAAACCGCAGAAACCCTACAAACTCGTGGAAACTGAATAATGTACAATTGCACCACACCTGGGTCAAAGAAGAAATAAAGAAAGAAATTAAGGACCTCTTAAAATTCAATGAGAATGAGGACACGACATATCCGAACTTATGGGACACCTTGAAAGCAGTGTTACGAGGGAAGTTCATTGCACTGAGTGCCCATATGAAGAAAACAGAGGATAGTCAACATTAGAGAATTCACAGCACAACTGAAAGCCTTAGAACAAAAAGAAGCAAACTCACCCCGGAGGAGTAGGAAATAATGCCAGGAAATAATCAATTCGAGGGCTGAAATCAATAAAATAGAAACCAGGAAAACAATTCAAAAAATCAATACAACAAAGAGTTGGTTTTTTAGAAAATCAACAAGTCAGACAAACCTTTATCCAAACTAATGAAAAAGCAGAGAGAGAACATGCAATTTAACAAAATCTGAAATGGAAAGGGGGACATAACAATGGACACAGAGGAAATCCAGACAACTTTCAGGTCATACTTTGAAAACCTGTACTCCACAAAATTTGAAAATTCAAAGGAAATGAACAAATTTCTGGATAACTATCACTTACCAAAATTAAATCAAGAACAGACAACTTAAACAGACCTATAACCCTCAATGAAATAGAAGCAGTCATCAAAAGCCTCCCAACCAAAAAAAGCCTAGGGCCAGATGGCTTCACTGCAGAATTCTACCAGAAACTCAAGAAAGAGCTAATTCCAATACTCCTCAAATTATTCCACACAATAGAGACAGAAGCCACATTACCAAACTCTTTCTATGAGGCCACAATCACCTTGGTACCCAAGCCTCACAAAGATACAACTAAGAAAGAAAACTACAGACCAATATCCCTGATGAACATCAATGCAAAAATACTCAATACTGGCAAACTGAATTCAAGAATACATCAGAGAAATCAGACACCATGACCAAGTAGGCTTCATCCCTGGGTTGCAGGGATGGTTTAACATATGAAAATCTATCAACATGATACACCATATCAACAAACTGAAAAAGAAAAACCATATGACCGTCTCCCTAGATGCTGAAAAGCCTTCAACAAAATTCAACACCCTTTCATGATAAAGGTCTTGGAGAGATCATGGATAACAGGAACATACCTAAACCTAATAAGAGCAATATATAGTAAACCAACAGCCAACATCAAAGTGAATGGAGAGAAGCTTAAAGCGATTCTTCTAAAATCAGGAACAAGATAAGACTGTCCTCTCTCTCCATATCTCTTCAATATGGTATTTGAAGTTCTAGCTAAAGCAATAAGACAACAAAAGGAGATCAAGGGGATCCAAATTGGAAAGGAAGAAGTCAAACTGTCTCTATTTGCAGATGATATGATAGTTCACATAAGCGACCCAATAAACTCTACCAGGGAACTCCTACAGCTGATAAACACCTTCAGCAAACTAGCAGTGTTAGGATGGAAAAATTTAGCCTAATTCCCCAGAAAACCCAGGAAGCTGGGAGTCTTAAATCCCAAGCTGATGGTCACCTACTTTAATGTTTATGGTAGTGAATGAACACCCAGAAGCCTGTGCGGAAAGCAGACTTCCTAGGCTAAGGGTGGGGTTGGATACTTTAAAGTAATTGGTCTGCACTGGATGCTATGAGGTGATTGGTTCACGATGCACTGGCTTTGCTGTAACCCTATAAAAGCTGTCTTGATTCTGTGCTAGGGGTCGTTGCTAAGCCCTCTACCATGGCTGATGATCCCAGTATACTGGAATATAAAGGACCTTATGCGTTTGCATCAAGACCGCTTCTCGTGAGTGATTTGGGGGGGCCGCCTTTCCTGAGTGGGAGCACAAGGGACGACGCTCTCGTGGGTCTTACAGCAGGATACAAGATAAACTCAAAAAAATCAGTAGCCCTACTTTATTCAGATGACAAAGAAGCTGAGAAAGAAATCAGAGAAAGACTACCCTTTACAACAGCCACAAACAACATAAAGTATCTTGGGGTAATGCTTACCAAACATGTGAAAGACCAATACAATAAGAACTTTGTGGCTTTAAATAAAGAAATTAAAGAAGATACCAGAAAATGGAAAGATCTCCCATGCTCTTGGATTGGAAGGATAAATATAGTAAAAATGGCAATCTTGCCAAAAGCAATCAACAGGTTCAATGCAATCCCCATTAAAATCCTAGCACAATTCTTCACTGACCTTGAAAGGATAATAATCAACTTTGTATGGAAAAACAAAAGACCCAGGATAGCCAAAACAACCCTGTACAATAAAAGAACTTCAGGAGGCATCACCATCCCTGACTTTAAGCTCTACTACAGACTGTACTTCTGAAAACAGCCTGGTATTGGCACAAAAATAGACAGAACAATGGAATCAAATTGAAAATTTCGATATTAACTCACACACCTATGAACATCTGATTTTCGACAAAACAGCTAAAAAATACAATGAGGGGAAGAAAGCATCTTCAACAAATGGTGCTGGCACAATTGGATGGTGGTGTGTAGAAGACTGTAGATACACCCATGTCTATCGCCATGCACAAAACTCAAGTCCAAATGTATCAAAGACCTCAACATAAATCCAGCCACACTGAATCCCTTAGTAGAGAAACTAGGAGGTACCCTTGAACAAATTGGTGTAGGAGACTGCTTCCTGAACATAACTCCAGTAGCACAGACATTGAAATAAACAATTAATAAGTGGGACCTCCTCAAACTTAGAAGCTTCTATAAGGCAAAGGACACAGTGGACAAGACCAAACATCAGCCCACAGACTAAGAAAAATTTTTTACCAATCCTACATCTGACAAAGGGGATTTCCAAAATATACAAAGAACTCAAGAAACTAGTCAACAAAACACCAAATAGCCCTATTAAAAAATGGGGTACAGAATTGAAGAAAGAATTCTCAATAGAGGAAATCAAAGAGGCTGAAAGACACTTAAGAAAGTGTTCAACAGCCTTAGCTATCAGGGAAATGCAAATCAAAACAACTTTGAGATACCATCTTACTCCTGCCAGACTGGCTAAAATTAGAAACACCAATGACAACTTATGCTGGAGAGGATGTGGAGAAAGGGGAACACTCCTTCACTGCTGGTGGGAGTGCAAACTCGTACAGCCATTATGGAAATCAGTATGGCAGTTCCTCAGGAAAATGGGAATTAATTTACCACAGGACCCAGCAATTCTACTCTTATGTATATACCCAAATGACCCACATCCATGCAACAAAGACATGTGCTCAACTATATTCATAGCAGCATTATTTGCAATAGCAAGAACCTGGAGGCAACCTAGATGCCCCTCAACTGAAGAATGGATAAAGAAGACGTGGCACATCTACACAATGGAATACTACTCTGCAGAAAAAAATAATGGAATCTTGAAATTCGCAGGCAAGTAGATGGAACTTGAAGAAAGCATCCTGAATGAGGTAAACCAGTCACAAAAAGAGGAACATGGTGTGTACTTGCTCATATATGGATTTTAGAAATAGAGCAAAGGATCACTAGCCTATAATACACACCACCAGACGAACTGGGATACAAGGTGTATTCTAAGAGATTCATATGTGGTCCATCACAAAAGGGGGAAGGGACAAGTCCTCCAGAGCACATGGGAAATGGGGGTCAGTGAATGGAGAGAGAAATAGGAGAGGAAAGCATGTGCAACTAGATAGATTGAGCCAGGGTAGGAATAGAAGACAGAAAAGTGAGTGAGAGAGAGAGAGAAAGAGAGAGAGAGACTATAAAAAAGGGAGCCATTATTGGTTTGAAGAGAAAACTGAACCTACAGAAAGGTCTAGAGACCTACAAGACTGACTCCAACTACAATTCGAGCAACCATGGAAAGGCTACCATAAATGCCCTTCCCTGATAGTGAGGCCATCAACTAAATTATCCACCATCATGGAGCCCTCATCTAGTACCTGTTGGAAACAGAAGCAAACACCCATAACTAAACACTGAGTCAAACTAGAATCCAGATGCAGAGAGAGGGGACAAGACCAGGTTGCAGAAACTCACAAAGACAACTGACCTGAACAAGGAAGAGCTAATGAGCCCCTCCCCCCCCCCGCCAGACTGATAGCTGGGAATCCAGCATGGGACTGACTCAGACCCCCCTGAATATGGGTCTCAGCTAGAAGGACTGAGCAGTCTGGGGGACATCAGACATTAGAAACAGGATCTATTCCTGGTGCACAAAAAGACCTTGTGGACACATCCCCCATAGAGGGATACCCCCTTAACCTAGAGACAGGAGAGAAGTCCTAGTCCCTATTTCAAATGACTTGACAGATTTACATGACCCAACCTTGATAGCATAGCCCTACAAGTGGAATGGGGTTGGGGGGTTGGGAGGGGGGAGGGTGCATGTCACAGGGGAAAGAGGGTAAGAAGAAGAGAGGGAGGGAGGAAAGGAGGGAGAGAGAGGAAACTGGGATCAACATGTAAAAATTTTTAATTATATTATTAATAAATAAAAAGGAAAACCTGTACTCCACAAAATTGGAAAATGTAAAGAAAGTGGACAATTTTCTGGGTAAATATCACTTACCAAAACCAAGTCAAGGACAGATAAGCAATTTAAATGGACCTATAACCCCTAATGAAATAGAAGCAGTCATCAAAAGCCTCCCAACCAAAGAAATCCCAGGGTCAAATGGTTTCAGTGCAGAATTCTACCAGAATTCTCAAAGAAGAGATAATACCAATACTCCTCAAAGTGTTCCACACAATAGAAGCAGAAGAGTCATTGCCAAACTCTTTTTACGTGGCTACAATTACCTTGGTCCCCAAGCCACACAAAGAACTAAGAATGAACTAAGAAAGGTCTACGGACCAGTCTCCCTCATGAACATTGATGCAAACATAGTCAATAAAATACTGACAAATCAAATCCAAGAACACATCAGAGAAATCAGACACCATGACCAAGTAGCTTCACCCCTGGGTTGCAGGGATGGTTTAACATACGAAACTCTATCAACGTGATACACCATATCAACAAACTGAAAAAGAAAAACCATATGATCGTCTCCCTAGATGCTGAAAAACAGTTCAACAAAATTCAACACCCTTTCATGATAAAGGTCTTGGAGAGATCATGAATAACAGGAACATACTTAAACCTAATAAGAGCAATATACAGTAAACCAACAGCCAACATCAAACTGAATGGAGAGAAACTTAAGGCGATTCCTCTAAAATCTGGAACAAGACAAGACTGTCCTCTCTCTCCATATCTCTTCAAATATGGTATTTGAAGTTCTAGCTAAAGCTATAAGACAACAAAAGATCAAGGGGGTCCAAATTGGAAAGGAAGAAGTCAAAATGTCACTGTTTGCAGATGATACAATAGTTTACATAAGTGACCAGAAAAATTCTACCAGGGAACTCCTACAGCTGATAAATACCTTCAGCAAAGTGGCAGGATACAGGGGTTAAAAAAAATCAGGTGCCCTACTGATAAATGGGCTAAGAAGTAAATCAGAGGTATATCACCCTTTATAATAGCCACAGAGAACATAAAATGTCTTTGGGTAACACTAACCAAACATATGAAAGAACTGTGTGACAAGAAGTTTGAGTATTTAAAGAAAGAAGTAAAAGAAAATACCAGAAAATGCAAAGATCTCCCATGCTCTTGGAATGGTGGGGTCAACCTAGTAAAAATGGCAATCCTACCAAAAGAAATCTATGGATTTATGCAATCCTCATCAAAATCCCAGCACAATTCTTCACAGACCTTGATAGAACAATACTCAACTTCATAATGAAAAACAAAAACCCAGGATAGCCAAAACAACCCTGTACAATAAAGGAACTTCCGGCAGCATCATCATCCCTGACTCTAGCTCTACTATAGAGTTATAATAATGAAAACAGCTTGGTATTGGCACAAAACAGACCAATAGAATCAAATTGAAATCCCTGATATTAATCCACACATCTACAAACACCTGATTTTTGACAAAGAAGCTAAACTCATACAATGGATAAAAGAAAACATCTTCAACTAATGGTGCGGGCATAACTGGATGCTGACTTGTAGAAGGTTGCAGATAGATCATTGTCTATCACCATGCACAAAACTTAATTACAAATGGATCAATTAAAACAAGTGGGGGCAGGATTCCTACCATTGCCTCCCCCATATGTCTGTTTCACAAAAGCAGAGAATTTCTTCCCCTGCATAGCAGCTGCATAAGCCATCCCTTGCACTACAGCAGGTGTGGCATCTGCACATACTTTTATGTAATCCTGTATTGACCCTGTTTTCCTTATTGGCCTGATTAAATCTTTACATAATGTACTAGCATTTTCCCATGCTAACTGTTTTAGCAGAATAGAGGTTCCTTCTCCTGCAGGGAGCATTCTATTAATTACTTCCTCCAATCTAGAAATAAAGGAAGTGTAGGATTCCTCATTGCCTTGTTGAATCCCTGCTAGGGTATTCCCCTCGGTTCCTGGAGGAGGGATAGCCCTCCAAGCAAATACTGCAAAGCTCTTTCGGAGTGGCATTAGCCACTTTTAAACCTCTTTTTGCTAGCATATATTTTAAGATTATTATGAACATTATCTGTTCTTTTGAGCCCAAGACTCCCATTTGACTTATTAGATTACTCACCCTCACTATCATTCTCTCTACGGGGAAGGGACATAATGAAACATATGTCTGTAAGACTGATGACAAAAGATAAAAAAAAATTTTCCTAGGGGCTATTGTGAGCTCTTTGTATGCAAAAAAAAAAATCTCATAAAAGAATGATGAGCCTGTATGGCTTAATCAATGGTCCCTAACACCTAAAAAAAAAAATACAGGCTATACAGGATATAATACAAAAACAATTACAGGCAGGTCATCTAGAGGAGAACTTTAGTCTATTTTATTGATTTCAGCCCTCGAATTGATTATTTCCTGGCATTATTTCCTACTCCTCCGGGGTGAGTTTGCTTCTTTTTGTTCTAAGGCTTTCAGTTGTGCTGTGAATTCTCTAATGTTGACTATCCTCTGTTTTCTTCATATGGGCACTCAGTGCAATGAACTTCCCTCGTAACACTGCTTTCAAGGTGTCCCATAAGTTCGGATATGTCGTGTCCTCATTCTCATTGAATTTTAAGAGGTCCTTAATTTCTTTCTTTATTTCTTCTTTGACCCAGGTGTGGTGCAATTGTACATTATTCAGTTTCCACGAGTTTGTAGGGTTTCTGCGGTTTGTGTTGTTGTTGAATTCCAATTTTAAAGCATGGTGGTCTGATAAGATACAGGGGACTATTCCAATTCTTTTGTATCTGTCGAGGTTTGTTATGCCACCTAGTATGTGGTAGATCTTAGAGAAGATTCCATGTGGAGCAGAGAAGATTGTATATTCTTTTGTGTTTGGATGGAATGTTCTATAGATGTCATCCCAGTTGAGACATAACGTCTGTTAGTTCTTTTGTTTCTTTGTTGAGTTTCTGATTGGTGGTCCTGTCTAGTGGTGAGAGTGGTGTGCTGAAGTCTCCCACTATAAGTGTGTGAGGTTTTGTGTGAGCTTTGAGTTTTGGTAGCGTTTCTTTTATGGATGTGGGTGCCTTTGTATTTGGGGCATAGATGTTCAGAATCGAGACTTTTTGTTGATGGATTTCTCCTGCGATGAATATGAAATGACCATCTTCATCTCTTTTGATTAATTTTGGTTTGAAGTCTAACTTGTTAGATCTTAGGATAGCCACACCTGCTTGCTTCTTGGGCCCATTTGATTGGAAGATCTTTTCCCAGCCCTTTAACCTGAGGTAATGTCTATCTTTGAAGCTTAGATGTGTTTCTTGTATGCAGCAGAAGGATGAATTCTGTCTTCGTATCCATTCTGTTAGCCTGTGTCTTTTTTATAGGCGAGTTAAGACCATTAATGTTGTGGGAGAGTAAGGACCATTGGTTGTTAATGCTTGTTTGGTATTTTGAATATATTTGTCCTGCTTTACCCTTGGTTTCTGGTGAAGTGGGATTATCTGTTGCCCACATCTTTGTGAACATAGTTAACTTCCTTGGGTTGGAGTTTTCCTTCCAAAACTTTCTGTAGGGCTGGATTTGTAGATACATATTGTGAAAATCTGGCTTTATCGTTTAATATCTTGTTTTCTCCATCTATAATGATTGAGAGTTTTGCTGGGTATAGTAGCCTGGGCTGGCATCCGTGGACTCTTAGTACTTGTAGAACATCTATCCAGGACCTCCTGGCCTTGAGGGTTTCCATGGAGAAGTCAGGCGCAATTTTGATAGGTCTGCCTTTATATGTTACCTGTCCTTTTTCCTTCGCTGCTCTTAATATTCTTTCTTTATTCTGTATGTTAGGTGATTTGATTATTATATGTCGAGGGGTCTTTTTTCTTTGGTCCAGGCTATTTGGTGTTCGGTATGCTTCTTGTACTTTCATGGGCATGTCCTTCTTCAGATTGAAAAAGTTTTCGTTTTCCTCGATGATTTTGTTGAATATCAGCCCCCTTTGAGCTGGGCTTCCTCACCTTCCTCTATGCCTATTATTCTTAGGTTTGGCCTTTTCACAGTGTCCCACATTTTCTGGATGTTTTGTGTTAAGTATTTGATGGATTTACGATTTTCTTTGGTCGATGAATCTATTTCCTCTAGTTTATCTTCAGCACCTGAGATTTTCTCTTCCATCTCTTGTATCCTGTTGGTTATGCTTGCGTCTGCAGTTCCTGATCATGTGCCCAGTTTTTCTATTTCCAGCATTCCTTCTGTTTGTGCTTTCTTTATTGTCTCCATTTCCGTTTTCAAGTCTTGAACCGTTTCCTTCACCTGTTTAATTATTTTTTTTCTTGGCTTTCTGTACTTTCTTTAAGGAATTTATTCATTTCTTCCAATTTTTTTTTGTTTGTTTTATCTTCCATTTCTTTAAGGGATTTTTCTCACATCTTCTTTGAGGGCCTCTATCATTTTTATGACGATAATTTTTAGGTCGTTCTCTTCTGATTCATTTGCTTTGTTGTGTTCTGGTCTAGTTGGTGTAGATTCCCTAGATTCTGGTGGTGTTATGCTTGTCTTTCTGGTGTTAGGTGTTTTCTTGTATTGCCGTCTTCCCATAGCTTCTTCCAGTAGGTGTTGGTGGGGCTTCTCCCTCTCTCTATGGGTTTAGGTGGGTCAGAGGTTCGATGTCTCTAGTTCTGGGTGGTCCAAGCTCTCTAGGAGGTCTCTCCGTAGGCTGGGGCCCGGCGATGGGGGTCAAAGATCAAGCTCCAGCAGAGGACAGCTGAGGCCTCTTTGGCAGAGGCTAGCCCTCAGGATGTTTCCTCAGGGATAGTCGGGTCTAGCTCTAGCCAAGGCCTCTAGCTAAGGCCTGGCAATGGGGGAACAAAGGCTGGGCTGATACTCGGGATGTTTCTGCACCAATAGGCAGGTCTAGCTGGCACTCTCTAGCTGAGTAAGGCCTCTTTAGGAGAGGCCCTGGGATGGTGGTCAAGGATCCAGCCCGCAGGAACTCAGAGTGGTCCCACAGAGATAGGCGAATCTCTGGGAGGGGCCCAGAACTCCAGTAGAAGACCAGTGGTGGGGGTCAGAGACTAGGCAGGTGGAAATTACAGGTGGTCCTGCGTGGATAGGCAGGTCTATTGTGCTGAGATCGGCTCCAGGAATTTCCCCGAAGGTGGCTGGATTGTTGACTCCACCCTCTGGCCCAGTACTCAGCCAGAGAGGTGGGACAGTGGGCAGGGTAGGAAAGAAGGTAGGAGGAGGACAGACTGTCATTGGGGGTGGGTGGGGGTATATCAGAGCTCCAAGAGCACTCTCGGTGGAGACAGGACGCAGGGGCAGCAAGATCCGGGACCCACCCAGGGTGGTGGTGGCACACATCTTTAACCCCAGCACTTGGGAGGCAGAGGCAGGTGGATCTCAGTGAGTTCAAGGCCAGCCTGGTCTACAAAGTGAGTTCCAGGGCAGCTAGGACTGTTACACAGAAAAACCCTGTCTTGAAAAACCATGAAGAAGGAAAAGGAGAAGGAAAAAAGAAAAAGAAATAGGGGTTATCTGCCTCCGATCCTGTTATCACTGAATCAGAAGAGCTCCCAGGTCTGGAGTGACAGCTGGCATCTCCAGACAAGAAACCTGGGAAGCATCAGCTCCCAAAAGATTTTGGGGGAAAATATTTTTAAAACTGGGGTTTTCAGGAATGATCACATCTGTCCCGTGCATGATTGACAAAATGACACTAAAACTACCAAGGAAATCTCTCTTTCAATACTGAGAGGGAAAGAGAGAGGGAGAGGGAGAGGGAGAGGGAATGCTTGCAAGCTGCACAGTCCCAGCAGTATTCTGCACTATCCAGAAGTCCAGTGGCCATTGCCAGTGAGACTGTCCCCTTGGGCTTCCGTTTCATCTGGAGACTGACTGGTGAAGTGCTCATATACTGGCCTGACACTGTTCTTTTGTGTTTGGATGGAATGTTCTACAGATGTTTGTTAAATCCAATTCAGCAATAACTTCTGTCAGTGCCTTTGTTTCTTTGCTAAGCTTCTGTCTGGCAGTCCTGTCCAGTGGTGAGAGTGGGTTGTTGAAGTCTCCCACTAGAAGTGTGTGGGGTTTTATGTGTGACTTGAGTTTTAGTAATGTTTCTTTTACAAATGGGGGGTGCCTTTGTATTTGGTGCATGGATGTTGAGAATTGAGACTTCATCTTGATGGACTTTTCGTGCGATGAATATGAAGTGCCCTTCTTCATTCATCTCTTTTGATTAATTTTAGTTTGAAGTCTAATTTGTCAGATATTAGGATAGCTAGTTAGTCTAGCTTGTTTCTTAGGTCCATTTGATTGGACATTCTTTTCCCAACCCTTTACTCTGAGGTAACGTCTGTCTTTGAACTCGAGGTGTGTTTCTTGTGTGCAGCAGAAGGATGGTTTCTATCTCTGTGTATCCATTCTGTTAGCCTGTGTCTTTTTATAGGCGAGCTAAGACAATTGATGTTGAAGGATATTAATGACCATTGGTCGTTAATTCTTGTTTGTTTTGGATTTGGTGGTGGTGGTATTGTATGTGGATCCCCCCCTTTTGGTAAAGTGGGGTTATCGTTGCCTGTGTTTTGGGGAGTGTAGTTAACTTCCGTGGGTTGGAGTTTTCCTTCCAATACATTCTGTAGGACTGGATATGTGGATATGTATTGTTCATATCTGGTTTTGTCATGGAATATCTTGTTTTCTCATCTATAGTGATTGAAAGCTTTTCTGGGCATCCGTGGTCCCTTAGTGTTTGGAGACCTTCTGGCTTTCAGAGTTTCCATGGAGAAGTCAGGTGTAATTCTGATAGGTCTGCCTTTATATGTTACTTGGCCTTTTTCCTTTGCTGCTCTTAATAGTCTTTATGTTTTTGATGTTGACGCTTTGATTATTATGTGGCGAGGGGACTTTTTCTTGTGGTCCAGTCTATTTGGTGTTCTGTAAGCTTCTTGTACTTTCATAGGCACGTCACGTCTTTCTTTAGGTTGGGAACGTTTTATTCTTTGATTTTGTTGAATATGTTTTCTGTACCCTTGAGCTGGGTTTCTTCACCTTCTTCTATACCTATTATTCTTAGGTTTGGCCTTTTCACGGTGTCCCATATTTCCTGGATATTTTGTGTTAGGGATTTATTGGACCTAAGTTTCGATCTATTTCCCCTAGTGAATCTTCAACACCTGAGATTCTCTCTTCCATCTCTTGAATTCTGTTGTTTATGCTTGCACCTGTAGCTCCTGATCGTTTACCCAGCTTTTCTATTTCTGGCATTCCCTCATTCTGTGTTTTCTTTATTGTTTCTATTTCAGCTTTCAAGCCTTGAACTGTTTGAATTGTTTCGTTCATTTGTTTGGTCATTTTTTTTTTCTTGGCTTTCCTTGCTTCCTTTAAGAGATTTGCTTATTTCTTGAATTTTTTGGTTTGTCTTTCCATTTCTTGTATGTTTGTTTGCTTTTTCTTCCATTTCTTTAAGGGATTTTTCTCATTTCCTCTTTGAGGGTCTCTATCATCTTCATGAAATTGCTTTTAAGGTCATTCTCTTCTGCTTCATCCGCATTGGGATGTTCAGGTCTCGCTGGTATAGAGTCCCTAGAATCTGGTGTCATATCGGTCTTTCTGTTGTTGACTGTGTCATCTTCCCATCCCTTCTTCCAGTGGGTGCAGGCGGGGACTCTCCTCTCCTCTCCTCTCCTCTCCTCTCCTGGCCTGGCCTGGCCTGGCCTGGCGGGTGTGTGCGGGCTAAGACCGCCATGTCGGCCGGGCCGGGTCTACTACAGGCCAAGCAGATCCAGAAAACTCCAAGGAGGGGACAGGGAAGATGGGCCTGAGCAGGGCCCACATTCACCTCTCCCGGTGGGTGTAGGCAGGCTAGGACTTTGCTGTCGGCAGACTCTGGATCGTGGTCTTATTCTTGATCGGTGGGATTGACAACAGTCCATTCGGCCTCTGTTAGATCAAGATTGATCAAGGCAACAGGGAAATGAGAGAAGGAGCTCTACAGGAGCAAAATTGTCCATCTTGCCCCTTCCTTCCTTCCTTCCTTCCTTCCTTCCTTCCTTCCTTCCTTCCGGCCTTCCTTCCGGCCTTCCTTCCTTTTCGAGGCAGGGTCTGTCTATGTAGCCCTGGCTGTCCTGGAACTCAATGTATAGACCAGGCTGGACTTGAATTGACAGAGGTCATCCTGACTCTGCCTCTTGAGTGCTGGGATTAAGTTCGCGCAGCACAGCTCATCTCCCCCCACCCCTACCCCCACTCCCAGGCCCACCCCCACCTCCACCCCCACCCGACGCCTGGATTGTCCTTTAATCAGAACAACTGAAGGACACCGGTCTCTCCTTGGGAGTGGAGAGGTGCACTGGGCGTGGGGCAGAAAAGGGGGACTTTGGGGAAGGAAAGCTTCATCGGTGTGTTGCGGGGATCTTTCTAGAATAAGCACCCCAACACCAGTGAGAGCGGAAGAGAGATGTCACCAGAAAAGGGCTTCGGTGCTGGGCGGGTCCAGTTTGCATTCTCATTGGAGCAGGCAAGGAGGCAAGAGTTAACAAAAGCATACCCGCAGTCAGCGGGTTGTTAAGGGCAACGACCTTAACAGCTATTTCTCCAGGTCACTCTGTTTGCTTGAGGTAAGTCGGTAAGTAAATCAGTATCTACTCAACTACTTTACTCTACGCGGATGTGTTTTCTCTGGAGTCCCAAGGCCGAACGTCGGGTCTCTTGACGGACAGGTGTTCTTGACCTTCTGCTGAGCCGGGAGGGTCGCAGCTCCTCTCAGGTTGTAAGCCCACGGCCTCAAAGTCAGGACGGTGGTTGATAGGAGATAAGCAACTGGATTTCTTTTCTTTTTCCTTTGTAAACAGGATCTCATTATGTGGCCCTGGTTGGCCTAGACCTCGAGACATAGACAAGTAGGGCCTCGATTTCAAAGAGCTCTTCTCTCTGCGTCTCTGCTCCCTCTGCCTGGCCTCCTGGCCTCCTGGCCTCCTGGCCTCCTGGCCTCCTGGCCCCGCCTCCGCCTCCGCCTCCGCCTCCGCCTCCGCCTCCGCCTCCGCCTCCGCCTCCGCCTCCGCCTCCGCCTCCGCAATGCGGAGGGAGGTTAAAGGGGCCCAACCACCACACCCAGCCCGCATCCATTGAATTAAAACAAAGGCGTGACCAGTGGGTCCGGAGGGCCGTCGGTCCGCGGAGTCCCGCGTCGGTCTCGGGGCCAGGGCCGGTCGGGGGTGCGGTGCTTCCTAGCGTGGGTCGGGCACACACACCCTGGGCTGGGACTCAGAGGGGCGGGGCGGGACTGTGACGGCGGGCCGAGGGCGGGGCGTATGCAGATGAGGCGGCGCGCGATGGCTGCCGGTCCCGCGGGTCTCGGAGGACGTGTGCGGAGTGTGAGGTCCGCGCGTGAGGCAGTGTGATGTCCGTGGGGGCGATGAGACAAGGACGGATATCGAGGATATCAAGGACGGAGGCGAGGCGGTGGCGCGGGTGCGGTGACCGTGCGTTGAAAGGGCGCCGCTTGTGAGGGAGGGCGTGCGCGTGTGGGCGGCAACTCATACTTACCTGGCAGGGGAGATACCATGATCACGAAGGTGGTTTTCCCAGGGCGAGGCTTATCCATTGCACTCCGGATGTGCTGACCCCTGCGATTTCCCCAAATGCGGGAAACTCGACTGCATAATTTGTGGTAGTGGGGGACTGCGTTCGCGCTCTCCCCTGGTTTCTTTGGTTACAAAAGTAAGAAGTCTGCCAAGCCTTTGCCTACCGGAATTGAGCCGTTTGTTTCTGGAACTGTTTCTCCTTAGGGTGCCAAAGTGTCTCACAGCCAAGTGTCAGGTCCAGTTGTTAGTTAGCAGGTAGTTAATTAAGTAGTACTTGCTTTACTCTGGTACCACTCGGTTTCCTGAGCCTTGGAGGGGGGGGTGTTGTGTCTTTTAAGAAATTGCTTGTGTTCCTCGGAGCACTCTCATTATTACCTACGTCAACAAATTTTTTGAAAAGCTGGCCTCATATGATCAATTGAAGTTTCTACTACTTTTAAAGAAAAACTCGGGTGGAGTTCGCACGCGCGCAGGATCTCTGAGTTCGAGCCCAACCTGGTCTACAGAATGAATTTCTGGAACAGCCAGCCCGTGAGTGCCACACAGAGAAAGAGAACACACACACACACACACACACACACACACACACACACACAGAGAAGAAAGAGGAAGAGAAAGAAAATGCCTTACAGCCAGACCTTTCTGCCTATAGGCATTTTCCGCGACTGGTGAGGCGAGTCCCCTCCTTCCTCCCAGTGACTAACTGACGGCCAGGCTGATTCGCTTGCTTGCTGTGGTACGGGCTCTTTCAGTGATACGGCGGGAAATCCCGAAGGGGGGCCTCCTCGAACCATTTCCCTGAGTGCTATGAGGAAGCAAGCTGAGCAAGACGTGAGGGAGAGAGAAGCCAGTAACCACGCCTGGCCTCTTTCAGTTTGTGTATCCTGTCCATGACTTTCTTAAGGACACCAGACAACCAAGGCAGAGTCCGGCGCCTCCTCATAATGTTCGTCCCTGCCATCTTTGCCCGCGTGCGAAGACGGGCGAGCAACTCTTGACTGGTGCATCTTCCAGAGGTTAAGGAAGAAACCTGAAGTCCCCACCTCAGGGCCTAACCTAAAGAACTATTCTTATAACCAGACAAACCAGGGGAGAGCGCGAACGCAGTCCCCCACTACCACAAATTATGCAGTCGAGTTTCCCGCATTTGGGGAAATCGCAGGGGTCAGCACATCCGGAGTGCAATGGATAAGCCTCGCCCTGGGAAAACCACCTTCGTGATCATGGTATCTCCCCTGCCAGGTAAGTATGAGTTGCCGCCCACACGCGCACGCCCTCCCTCACAAGCGGCGCCCTTTCAACGCACGGTCACCGCACCCGCGCCACCGCCCAGCCGCGCGACACCTCGACACCACGCACGCGCACCTCGCCCCTCACCCACAGCACACTCCAAGCGCGGCGGATTCTCCACGCGCGACGCGGTCCTCCGAGACCCGCGGGACCGGCAGCCATCGCGCGATGCCTCATCTGCATACGCCCCGCCCCGCCCCGCCCCCGCCCCGCCCCGCCCGGCCCAGCGCCTCCCGCACGCCACCGGTCTCCAGAGCGCTGTGCAGCCTCGGGTGACCCTAAACGTCTGCTCCTGGCTGTGTGCCGTCGTCCGCTCCTGGGGATCACACACTCGGGGCTTTGTGCGCGCCAGGCTTTCTCACGGTACCCAGGACCAGCAGCCAGGGGTGGCACGGCCCCCAGTGGGCCGGGCCTTCCCTCATTCACCACGGATCAAGAAAATGCCCTTCGGGCTTCCCAGCCTCCAGACTGATCTTTTGGCTGCAGGTTCTCTACTGAGGGTCCCTCCTCTCCGGATGACACTTAACTCGTGACAAGTTGTGAGGGGCAGAAACAAGAGTGCAGCCTGCTCTTAGGATTTTAGTTAAGAACAAACAAACAAAACAAACTAGGACTTGTGACGGGCATGGTGGCTCACGCCTTTAATTTAATCCCAGTGCCCCATTGATTGCTCTGGAAGCAGGGGCAGTTGGATCTCTGTGAGTTGCAGGCTGGGCTGGTTCGCATAGCGAGTTCCCGGACAGACAGACAGAACTACATAACGAGACCCTCTCTCAAACAAAACAAAAACAGAGATGAAACACTAATGCTTGAGGACTGGGTGTGTGGTGAGCTCTGTGAGCTACGGCTTGGGGAGGGACACATATACATATACATATATACATATATACATATACATATGCATGCACATATACATGCACATACACATATCTGGTGAGAGAGGTCATGCTTAGCAGTATCGACGACTTAAATAAACATGCTAAATCAAAAAACCTGGGACCAGGCTTTCCACCTGTGGTATATTTCCCCAGCCCCGGGACGCTGTGTGGCCCCGGCAGTGCCTCTGAATCCAGACACCACAGTGAAAAACGAAAACATTGGACCTATGCTTCAAACTTGAAGGCAGCATACCAGGAGAACGGGACTGTGGTTTTCCACAAAGGACTTGAAACTTCAACATCCCAGAATAGTTGACTTTAGAGCTGAACTCACCTTTTGAAAGTACCCTGAGGCCGCAATACACACGCACGCGCACGCACGCACGCACGCACGCACACATTTAAATTTCCTGTCATGAATTATTTAATTGTCAAATAGAATACTAACCAGTTCTAGAAAATGGCTTCACCTAGCTTCCTGTACATGAGGCTTGAGTCTCTATCAGGTAACTTGGAATTAAGTTTGTGTACCCCAAATCGTGGTCCTCCAACCTCTCCGAGATTTGCTGCATATGACATTTAAAACGCTTTCAGTTTTCTGCAGTAAACCATAACCATTCGACAACAACGATGCCACCTGGATCGTGCTGAGGCCGCCGACCACAGATCACCTTTAGACTACAAACTGCACAGGACAATTTCAAGGCGGCCGACTGAGGCGGCCCGGCCTCTCACGCACCACTCCAGCCCGGACTTTCCCATTACACAGAGACCGGCAACAAAGGACACAGCTAGCTCTCCCAGGTCTTGACCATTATATCAATTTCCTCAGGGTCCCCTGGAGATGGCGTCAACCCCTCTCCCCCACCCCAACTCCCACCCCCGTCCCCAGGACAACAGGAAGCAATGTAGAGAACACGAGGCCCACAATCCCAAGATGTGGGGTGGGTGGTTTTTGGTCAGTCAGTGGCTTGTGGATATTCGTCATCGTTTAGGGCGGTTGGTTACCGAGTTGTTACTGATAATGGTCAGGAAAAAAAGCTGAGCAAAGGAGACTGGATTCAGGGTTCTTGTTCTGAAAAGAAAAAGAGGGGATAGAGATGTGATGGGAGAAAAGGGTAGATTATCGAATCCACTTTTAGACTGAAACAGCAACCACTAGTCTTACATATTACATTGGGTTAAATTTAAGATTATTTTTGTTATAACTGCATATATGTTTCTATGTTTCTATCTCGTTTAAGTTTTTTTTTTTTGTATGTCGATACTGACTCAAGGTTATTTTTGTTAGAACATGCTGTACATACATTTCTACTCTGGTTTAAGGTGTTGTACCTATGCAGCTCATATAACGACGTAATGTAAATTTCTAGTTCTTGAAAGTTATTACTACTACAAGCTATTTAGGATAATAAACAGATGAAGGTTAGTACTTAGTCACCCATAACAATCAAACTTTCAGTCATCTTAGGTATGTCTTCAAGGTCAAACAGAGGTATGTTTTGTTTATTTTTTCTAAACGGGATTTCTCTGTAGCTTTGGAGCCTGTCCCGGAACTCGCTTTGTAGACCACACTGGCCTGGAACTCCTATAGATCAGACAGTGAGACACGTCTGCTCCTGGAGAGACTCAAAAGCTTACATTTTTTTTAATCTAAGAAAATGTTTTAAATTCTAAAAAAGACAACTTTAAGTTGGTAATTCAAGCTATGCTAGAGAGTAAATTAGGTACAACATTTTTGACTCACCAAGATGGAATAGATAATAGAGTGTTCCCCATGAATTTGCCAAATACAGATAGACTGGGCATTGTAAATGCAATTCTTACTGATAATTGTTCTTATTGTATATAGTTTTACTGTGTTAGAATTAAAGACCGTTCCTTTTTATTTAGACAAAAGGGGGACATTTTTGTGGGATATTTGTACGCTGTGTAAAGATACATCACCATGATTGGTTTAATAAAGGGCTGAATGGCCGGTCGCTAGGCAGGAGGTAGGTGTAGGTGGGACTTCCAGGCAGAGAGAGGAAGCAAGTAGGGGTTGAATCAAGGCATGCGTCAGATGACAAGAAGACATGGGGGGGGGGTCCGTACAGAATGAAAGAAGCGTACAAAGCTAAATGGGTTACTTCGAGTTACGAGAGCTAGTGGGACAAGCATAAGCTAAGGCCAAGCTTTCATAAATAAGAAGTGTCCACATCATTATTTCTGAGCTGGTGGCTGACAACAAAGCATGCTATATACATACACTCCTCCAGAGAAACCGCAGTTCAATTCCCAGCAACCATTCCCACCCAGCAAGCCTTTAAGCTTCAGAGGCAGGTGGAGCTCTGTGAGTTTCAGGCCAGCCAGGTCTACAGAGCAAACTCCAGGACAGTCAGGGCAACACATGAGAAACCTTGTCTGGAAAAACAAACAAAAGGAAGAGGGATGGGGAGAGAGTGGTTTTAGTTTTATGTGTATCAGTCTTTTTTTTTTTTTTTTTTTTTTTTTTTTTTGCCTGTGTGTGTGTGTGTGTGTGTGTGTGTGTGTGTGTGTGTGTGTGTGTGTGTTTACGTCCGTGTATCACAGTGTACAGTGCCCAGAGGGGGACAGAAGAGGGCATCAGATCCCCCATCCCACAGGACTAGAGTTACACACAACTGTGAGTTGCCATATGGGGTGCTGGGACTCAAACCCTAGTGGGTACTCTGGAAGAGCAGCCAGTGTGGGGTGAGGGGGGAGGAGATGTCATTTTGTAAATATGTCCCTCTTATTGGTTAATGAATAGAGCACTGTTGGCCAATAGGAAAGCAAGATAGTTGGGACTAGGAGAGGAGGAGGAGGAGGAGGAGGAGGAGGAGGAGGAGGAGGAGGAGGAGGAGGAGGAGGAGGAGGAGGAGGAGGAGGAGGAGGAGGAGGAGGAGGAGGAGGAGGAGGAGGAGGAGGAGGGGAAGTAGTAGGGAAGAGATTCAAGATAGAGGGACAGAGAGAGAGAAGAATTCTGGCACCTCTTTCCGCTAAGATGATACCTCGTGGAAATACTTAGGTTAATAGAAATGAGTTAATATTTAAGACAGAGCTAGCCAATAAGAAACAAGTAACTGGCCAACAGCATTTATATCAAATAGAGCGTCTCTGTGTGTTATCTGGGGCTGGTGCGGGGAAAAACATACTCGTAACTAGAGAGAGACAGAGAGGATTTCCTGGTCTGTGCTGGCGATAAGGGCCTCCATACTACTCTCAATACATTTTCACTCCCAGGATAGAGGCATGGTCTGGAGCCGAAAATGCAAAGCTCCGCTCCAACTGTGAGTTGACGGAGGGATAAAGCTGTACCCTTTCTTTGCCAGGTGAGGATACCAAATAGTGACTTGCACCTAGAAGAGGGTCCTCACAGAAATGATCAGGCTGGCACATAGACTTTCAAACCCTAGAACTGTTTTTATCCTGGAAAACAGACACTGGAAACTTGAACCAAAGAGATCTCTGACCCAGAGGCCGGAACGCCCCAAGAACTAAGGTGCCGCGGCCGCAAAGAACTGGAGTGAGTGTGGACTGCTTTTGGTGCTCAGCCAGTCCCCCTGGGTCGCCATGCTCCACTGCATCTTTGAAGGAGCCACTGCCCCCGGTGGCACCAACCCGGAAAAGGAGAGTACTTACTCCCTTTCCCTAGAATCGTTTCTACCAGGTTTAGGGAGGGAATTTGAGACGGGGTGTCTTGTCACTCCATAACCCAGGCTGGCCTAGAACTCAATTTATAGCGACCACTCCTGGCTGAGAAGTTTTGAAACTTTATGCAGGACGAGATTAAGGTGCGTGCACTCCACGGAAGCGTTCTACCCATGGAACCATCCCCTCACGCTAGTCTAATATTTATGTGTTTGCATATGTGAGGAGGCCCGTCAGAGGAGAGGTTTTTTCGGTGCAGGAATTGCAAGGCTGGGTGGCAGTCATCCGACTTAGGTGCTAGATTTTAAGTTGATTATTTAGAAAGAAAGGCCTTGGACAGACGCACTGCAAATTACAACAGCCGACAACGAAACGTGTTGGTGTTCTGAGTTACTTACTTGGAAGATCAAAGAAAGAGGTGTGTGTGTGTGTGTGTGTGTAAGTTACTCCCACCAGTGCCCCTGGTCTAATCTGGATGTTTCTCGAAGAAAAACCCCTGCAACTGTAGTCCCTGTGGTGCACTGTTAGCAGTACTCAACCACGCAAGACGTTCTGGGTTTGCCAGGACCACGTTGTGAATTAAGTCATGCAAAGGTTGTAAAGCTCCTTCTGAAAAAAAATCAAAACAAAACTATAAATCACAGAAAAACAAGAACTGTTTTAAACAAGGATTTCTTCAAGAAAACGACTCTACTAGATCTCCACTATGGAAACGAAAGAGCCTTTCCCCCCCCCTCGTGGCCCGCCTCTTCCTCCTCCAGCGAACTCTGTCCAATGGACCCAAAGTCTGACAAAAAGGTACTCTCTGCCTGCCTGCCTCTTCTCCCGACCCGGCTGCAGGGGCGCACTGTGCAGGGCGCGGATGGATGGGCACCGTGGTTGCTGATGCTTGGAGCAAAGAGCTGACAGGGCGAGGTCCTTGGCTCCAGCAGAAAGTGGTCTGGTTCTAGCACCCCAGGAGCACATGAGGGAAAAGGAGCTGAAGAATGCAGGCGAGGCTGTTTGGAGGTGTGTCGACCCCGTCGAAAACCGAGAACAAAAGGAAGAGTGACCAAAGGGATGAGAAATATCCAGTCAACAGACTATGACCGCAGAATGCTGTCGGGGTACAGCCAAGACTCCAGTGCCAGTGCGCAAGGCGACTTGACCTAAGCCTGTCACCTCGTGACTTCCTCCAGAACCTGTAGGCTGGTTAGAACCTAGTCCCGATAAAGAAACAGGAATCTCTTAAGCTACCCTAACTTGGTGGCAATGCTGACTTCATACTTTCCGCTAAGGCCGAAGAGCCATTTTCTTTCCTTTGCAAACAAAATTATCAGGGGAGAGCGCGAACGCAGTCCCCCACTACCACAAATTATGCAGTCGAGTTTCCCGCATTTGGGGAAATCGCAGGGGTCAGCACATCCGGAGTGCAATGGATAAGCCTCGCCCTGGGAAAACCACCTTCGTGATCATGGTATCTCCCCTGCCAGGTAAGTATGAGTTGCCGCCCACACGCGCACGCCCTCCCTCACAAGCGGCGCCCTTTCAACGCACGGTCACCGCACCCGCGCCACCGCCCCGCCGCGCGACACCTCGACACCACGCACGCGCACCTCGCCCCTCACCCACAGCACACTCCAAGCGCGGCGGATTCTCCACGCGCGACGCGGTCCTCCGAGACCCGCGGGACCGGCAGCCATCGCGCGATGCCTCATCTGCATACGCCCCGCCCCGCCCCGCCCCGCCCCGCCCTCCCGAACCCTTTCTGTCTCCAGAGCGCTGTGCAGCCCCGGGTGACCCTAAACGTCTGCTCCTGGCCGTGTGCCGTCGTCCGCTCCTGGGGATCACACACTCGGGGCTTTGTGCGCGCCAGGCTAGCAAGCCTGTCTCACCGGTGGGTCGAGCAGCGCCCTCTGCCCAGTGAACTACTCTCCTTTCCCATATCAACTCGCTACAAGCTCTCTCAGTGGCTCGCACCTGTAATCCTAACAGTGGCAAAGCAGATGCAAGAGAACTGGCCCCACCTGATTCTAACATTTATGG
The DNA here is from genome assembly GCA_030556225.1 of Cricetiscus sungorus. Lineage (NCBI taxonomy): Eukaryota > Metazoa > Chordata > Mammalia > Rodentia > Cricetidae > Cricetiscus > Cricetiscus sungorus. Next base: position 7,466,982 of record JANBXA010000600.1, on the reverse strand, counting down.
AGGCGGGGAGAGGGATGGAGGCCAGGGCGATTTCTCCTTTCCCCACCCTAACCCTGGGGTGGGGGTCGGGGGGCCCTCTCACGTCGTGCCGTGGTGCTCGCCCTCTCAACCCCTCTAACTGGCGCCAGAAAGTGCTTTCCTTCTTTCCCAATTTCCCTTCCTTTTCCATTCTTACTCCCTTCGTGCCCTTCAATATTCAGTCCCAGGCTAGACTGGCTCTCTCTCTCCGCATTGAGTCTGCAGAGTGAAGGCAAGAGTCTCGCTCGACCTATTTTCCCCAGCTAAAACAGCATCTGCCAGGAAATCAAAATCAAAGTCCCTCCCTGCTCCAAGTCTTCCTCCCCTCCCCTCCACTGTTCTACGTGGAAACCAGGCTGAGGCCTGCAGCTAGAACAGCCGGCCCGACACCCCGACACCCCGAGGCCACAGTTACGTGGACCCTTCATGGTGCAGAGAACACAGCTCCCTCTCTCTAAAGACTCCTCTCGCGTGCATTCTGGGTGAGAGGAGAAAAGGCCTTCCTGTCTGAGGCGCTCAGTCAAGGATGAATCGCAACAGAGACCTCTTCACCACCTCTTTTAAGTTTCGCTTGCTCTTTCGGAGCAAAAAGACGGACGCGGGAGGGCACGCTCCACCCCACGAGGGAGGGTTCAACGAGGGTCTCGTCTCACTTCCGTTCTAGAGCTGCAACACGCACGTCTACTGGCTTTGGGGGAGCGGGCACACAGCCGACCAAAGTGTGGGTTCCGTCCCTGTCCGACCTGGTGAACCGATGAGTCTTCTTGGACTTCTTTACAAGAATGTGGGTGGGGGGTCACCTACAGGAGCGCAAACCACTCAAACACAGCTGCGGCTCCGGAGCCCTCCCCGACACCGGAAAACTCTCGGGCAGCTGGAGCAGGTTGGAGAGTGTCGGTCCCCTCCAGTGCCTGGGTTGATACAAGCCTCGCCTGGTCCAGGGAGCTCCGCCGGTGTCTGTTCCTTCAGGCCGGGCTCCCTCCCAGACGCAGCCAGCTCCCAGGAGGGGGGACTCCTCAGCAGTCTTGTTGTGTACTCCTGGGAGGCGGGGAGGCAGGGAGGGAGGGGGCGGGCCTAGTGGGGTCTGATCCGTTTCAGGAACTTCCCTGAAGCGATTTGGAGTTGTGTACCTCCTGCCTTAAGAAGTTCCAATCTCCCGGGAGGATGCTACACAACAACGTAGGTACTCGCACGCGCGTGCTGTGTGCAGGCACTCACCGAGTCCAACAGACGGGTGCCCGCGACTCGGGTTACAGGCGGTCGCGAGCCGCCTAGGTGGGGTGCTGAGAACCCCACCCTGGTCCTGTGCAGCAGCAGGACAGGCTCCTGGCAGATGTGCCGTCTCTCCAGCCTCTCACTCCCGCTCTCGGTAGATGAGTCTGCCACCTGACCGACCGGAGCAGGGTTTTAAAGCCCAAGAACCCGAGGTTCTCTCCCCCTCTCCGCCCCTTCTCTACTCTGTGCTCCATCCACATCACTCAGCCTTCCTTCCGGCCTCACTGGCCACAGACGTCCCCGAGTCAATCGGCTTCTTCGGTTTCCATCTCGGCCCTTCTTCACAACCGCTGCCAAACACCGCGTTGACTGCTCGTCTTTACCAGGTAGGCCAAGTCTGCTTCTGGGCTCGGAACTCCCTCGTGCCTGTGGCAACCCCTAGTGTCACCTCCCTAGACTTCCGGGATGACAGATAAACGTTCAGTGTACTCCCCCCGCCCCAGTGAAGCCAGGGTGGCCGTGTTTCGGGACCGGCGGGCATCCGGTCAGTGAATGACCTGTTCTAGAGGCTTTCGTAGTGTTCTTTTTTGCTCTGGGTTTCATTTGCTAATACAAATCTGGGGGCGGGGGTGAATGTGTGGGCGCTACAGCAAGAGAGCTTGTCCAGGCCAAGTGATCTCCTTCCACCCCCATGGTTATCAAACTCGGGTTGTCTGACTTGACAGCGGTCACCTTTGCAGGGTGAGCCACTTTGCTGCCCCCAAACTATTTTGGAGAGGAGTTCGGGGCGGGGGCGAGGGTGGCAGCATCTATGTAGCCCTTGTCTGGCCTGGAGGAACTTGCTGTGTGGAGTAGGCTGGCCTCAAATTCCGAGATGGGTCCCGTTGCAGCTGGCATTAAAGGTGTACACCACCACACCTGGCGGTCTTGCCTGCCCTTAAACTCACAGCAGCGGTCCTCCACTGCACCTCCCCTCCCCCAGGCCCCACACCCCGAGATTACAGGCACAAGCCACAATGCCCAGCTACCTGCTTCCCCCCACCAACATTTATTTATTGAATGTTCTGAGTGCTCTATCTGTATTGTTGCTGCAGGCCAGTAGAAGGCATCAGATCCCACTACGGATGGCTGTGAGCCACCAAGTGTGTGTTTGCTCGGAATTGAACCCAGGATCTCTGGAAGAGCAGCCGGTGCTCCGAACAGCTGAGCCATCTCTCCAGACACCTGCATATGGTGTTTCTCAAGGTGTGGTGAGAAAGCCTGGCAGGCACACTGTCCGCTCATTACATTTGTTATGCACCCCCACCCAAGGCCCCCAACCCCACAAAGAGGCACTTTAACAATGAGTCCCGGGCGCCAAGTGGGCTGAGGGGGTAAACACACTGGCTGTTAGAGCTGGCAGCCTGAGTTTGACCTCCGCGGTGCACTTGATGGAAGACTCACAGAAGTCCTCTGACCATCACCACAGTCCCTGCACTCGCCCACTACATACACACACTAAAAGTAGAACTTTGACCGGGGTGGGGGTAGTGGCTTAGGCCTTTAATCCCAGCATTGGGGAGACAGAGGCCAGCCAGGCCTAAGAGCTAGTTCCGGGACAGCCAAGGCTACACAAAGAAACCCTGTCTCAGTAAGAACCAACCAACCTACCACCCTCAGGACCTGTTCATGGTGGCTCACACCTTTAACAACCAGCACTTGAATGGTATATCTTTGAGTTCGAGGCCAGCCCGATATACCGAGTGAGGGCCAGGACAGGTAAGGCCACACAGAGGATCCCTGTCTGAAAAAAATAAAACAAAACAAAACAAACAAACAAACAAAAAAAAAACCCAAGATATATTTATAAAGTTTGTGTTGGAGAGGTGTTTCGCAGTACCCACATCCAGGATTCGATGCCCTCTTCTCCCGTACCGCACACATGTGGAACACAGACAGTGGTCAGGAAAAAGCATCCTTACACAGTAATTAAAATCACTTCGCTTCCTTCCCCTCCAACCAGACAATTTTGATTACAACACAGTAACTCACTAAGAAGACAACCATCGTACAATTTATCTGTCTACTACACCTCGACATTTACACAGCTCCTTCTCATTTCCAAAGCATAGTACCCACATTTATTAATCCTCACAACACCCCTGTGAGGTAGGCCAGCGTGTCCTTTATAGCAGAGAACTGAGGCAGAGGGCAAGGGAATCTTGCCTGAACCCGACTGAGGCCACAAGGGCAGCGGGTGAGGGCCGGGCAGAGTCCAGAAGCAGGGGCTATGGGTCCTGCACTCAGGCACTGGTGGACACCCTGTGGGTGCACTTCTGTCAACGAAGATCGCGTACCCAAAGGACAGGACAGAAAGGACCTCTCGGGCCACAACAGGAAACAGACTGTGAACAGCTCCGGGGGAAACGTGTCAGTCAGAGAGGACACTGAGCAGGCGACAGAACACAACACATGCGCTGAGAAAGGCTGGGTCGGGGATGGGGTGGGAGGCGGTCACGATGACCACCTGTGAGTCAAGACCTGTAAACTCCCGTCCCAGGGGTGACCAGCCCAAATCCATGTGGTTTCCAAACAGGAGAGGACTGGGGTAAAAGACATAGTGAAGTCCGTTCAGTTAACTTTACTCTGGGAATGAGGATCATCATGTCAGCTCCCATCAGAGAGCCGGGGAGCGTGTGACACGAGACCACCTGCACTCGGCATCCCATCTGCACACCAACCTTTGTCTTGGTGAGTCCACTTCTTCCCTCCCCACACTCAAGAGCTCGTCCTTCCAGCACAAGGCTTTTGCTCTATGATAGTCAGTACGCCGCCGCTGCGCTGCCCAGGATCGGGGCTCGGTTGACAGATGGCTCGAGCCCAAGTGGCTGAGCTAGGGACGGGGTCCAGGGAAGTATGATGCTCCAGCATTTCGGAAATGGCAATTGTCTGCCTCTGTCCAGCTGCACCTTCTGATCTGGTAGTGCACCCAGATCAGGTCGCTCTACGGTAAAGCATTCGGTAAACTTGGCCATTTCAAAAGAAATAAGGGGAGGGGGGGGGGCGAAAAAAACACCAAAAAGCCTGCACTGTAAAGCATAATACTGGAGTAGATTTATTATCGCTACCCCAAATTCCAGAGAGATACAAGGAGCACGGAGTGAAAACGCTGCTGGTATCGCTGGGCGTTTTACAACATTGGTTTAGTCCACAAGTTTAAGGCAAACATGTAACGCATCTGCTTTTCTTCAGAGATCACGTATAAAGCTCACAGAAACTGACCCAAAACTCTACGCTCATTAAATCAAAGTAAGTCTCATTAAGATGATTTACACGGATACATGAAAGAATGCAGGGCACAGGATGCTTAAAAAAAAAAAAAAAAAAAATCCAGAAAGGCGACCTTTATCATGTGTGAATAACGGACTCTGAGAATATTAAAACTGGACAGATGACTCATAGGTAAATAAGGCCGGCAGCCATAAGATCTCTACATACAAAATAAAAGACAGGCTATTAAAAGACAATTAAACTTTGGGCTTCTTGAAGGTCAAGTGTGGGGTGGCCGACCGCTGCCCCGCGGGCAGTGAGCCCCACCGCTCCATTGTCTCTCAGAAGAAGAGCCGATGCGCCCACCGCACCGTGCCAGCTGTTCCTGTTGTTCCCAGTGAGCTTAGATGCCCGATGTCATCGAGAAAACAAACGAGATTTGAAGGCAGCCCTTTTCAACAGAAGGCGGAGCAAGGCCTATGTGTCTCCATTTAAAACGGCCAGGCAGTTCTGCAACAGCTGGAGGTTGCCCTAGAGGGAGGAAACAAAATCAACCATCTTTGTTTGCAAATATTTTCACTGTTAACGTGATGTGTTGGGTGTTCGACTGCATGTGTGTCTGGACAGCATGTGTATGCCTGCCTCCATCAGAGGCTTCACCAAAGTAACCAAGAAAGAAAGGATGAAAGAGAGACATCATATTCTGGTGTCAGAATTCTAGAAGAAGCTCCTTCACCAAATAAAGTTTAGATATTCTGACTATAAAAAAAAAATTATTTTATGTGAATTTTATGTGATTTGTCTGTCTGTTTGAAGAGGGCATCAGTTTCCCCAGGGCTGGGAATACTGACAGTGGAAATACTGACGAAGTTGGTGCTGGGAATGTAGAACCTGGGTCCTCTGCAAAAGCAGCCACACTTAGAAATGTGGAGCCATCATCCCTCCACAGCCTTGTCAAGGTTCAACAGGGGTAAAATAACTTCTGTGTCCGATGTTAACTGGTGAATTTGGTTTCTGATTCTGTGACCGGCCATTAAGCTAGTATTTTTAAAATAAAAGTCAAACATCACACACAACTGTTCTACAGCATTCAATGCAGCTGGCCATTTGTAGAACATCTGAACTTGCTTCAAAACTTGAGATTTGACTACAGGCATGGCATTTGGAGGCAGACACAGGTGGATCTACGTGAGTTCCAGGACAGCCAGGACTGCATGGAGACCCTGTCTTAACTCCCCCACACCCAGCTGTGGTGGTTTGATGAATGGCTTCCAGAGACTCCTATTTCCATGAGTAGGGAGTGGCATTAAGAGATGGGGTCTTGTTGGAGGAAGTGTGTCATTGTGGGTGGGCTTTGGAGTTTCAAAGCCCAAGCCAGGCTGAATGTCTCTCTCTACTGCCTGCAGATCTTGATGTAGAACTCTGAGCTACCTCTCTGGCATCATGTCTGCCTGCATGCCACCATGCTTCCCACCATGATGATAATGGACTAAATAAACCTCTATATACAGCCCCAATTAAATGTTTTCCTTTACAAGTGTGCAGTATTAATGGTGTCTCTTCACAGCAATATAATACCAGCGAGAGATCTCCCCCCATCCTGGCAGTGTTACTGCACACCTTTAATCCCAGCACTCAGAGGCAGAGGCAGACAGATCTGTGAGTTCCAGGCCAGCCTGGTCTATAAAGTGAGTTCTTGGACAGCCAGTACTGCTACACAGAGAAACCGGGTAAATAAAGAAATAGAAAAAAAGACCCCCTCCACCGCCCCAAGAAATCAAATCTATTTTAGAAAGATATAAATAGAATTAGATTTTTACACAGACACACAGAGACTTTTTAAAATGTTGTATGTATGAGTTCTTTTCCTGCCTCTCTGTCATCTGTACACCACGTGTGTACCTGGTGCTTGAGGATGTCAGAAAGGGCATGGGATCCCCCAGAACTGGAATTAGAGAATTGTGAGCCTCCTATGGGCACTGGGATCTCAACTCAAGTGTCTTGTGCATTTTTTCCCCCTCCAAGACAGGGTTTCTTTATATTTCCCTGCTTTTCTGGAACTAGCTTTGTAGACCAGGCTAACCTCAAACTCACAAAGATGCACCTGCTTTTGCTTCCAGAGTGCTGGGACTAAGGGTGTGGCCCACCACACCCAGCATGCTAAGTGCTCCATGGACACCTGTCCCATGTTTAAATTTTAAAAATATTTTTGTTGCATATTATGTAGGAATATATGTTGTATATGTGTAGGAATACACACATGTGCAGGAGACTTGTCTCTCATATATATATTTTTACTTAAAAATGATTTACTCTGTGTGTGAGAAAGAGAGGGAGGAGGGGGAGGGGAGGAGTAGAAGAGCGAGTGTAAGCACACTCCTGCCAAGGCTCTCCCCTCATGTGGAGGCCAAAGGATAACTTGTACGGGCCAGTCCCCACTTTGTCCCTTTTTCCTGCTGTTGTGCTGCACACCAGTCTAGGTGACCCACAACCTTCTACACAGTTCTAGGTCTGCCTCTCATCTTGTCCTAGGAGTGCTGGGTTACAGATGTGCGGTAGGAGTGCTGGGTGACAGATGTGCGGTAGGAGTGCTGGGTGACAGCTGTGCGGTAGGAGTGCTGGGTTACAGCTGTGCACTAGGAGTGTTGGGGTTATTGCACTGCCAATGCTACATGATAGAGATGGTGTCTCTAAAAGAGGGAGAGGGAGAGACAGAGACAGAGACAGAGAGAGAACACCCTGCCAGTTAGTTGTGGCCAATCACACCTATAATCCCAGCACTTGGGAAGTTGAGGCTGGCAGATTGGGAGTTCTTAATTAAATTGAAAGAACAACAACATAACATAAAATTAACAACAACATAAAAAAAAATTAAGGGAGTGTGGTGGTATGCCGGTTTCATTCCAGCAAATAAACACGAGCACTATTAGCAGTTTGGAGCCTGAATTATTTGGTAAATTCAGGCCAGGATGTCTACAGAGTGAGACCGAGTTGTGATGATATTTTGCTTATGATATAACAAACAAAGCTTGTCTGAAGAGCAAAGTTAGCCACACTAGTTAGCCATAGTGGCTAGGCAGTGATGGCACACACCTTTAATCCCAGCAGCCACCATAGTTCGTCATAAAGGCCAGTCAGTGGTAGTATACACCATTAATCCCAGCACTTGGGAGACAGATCTCTGTGAATTCAAGGTTACCCTGACCTACACAAAACTGAATCTGTCTAAAAGAGAAACAAAAATCACACAAAGATGCTCCCACCACTTGGACTAACACACCTTTAATCCCAGCACTAAGAAGGTGAATATAGAAAGGTATATGGCTGGGTGGAAAGAGATATTTAAGGCAGGAGGAGACAGGAGCTTAAGGCAGTTTAGGCAGTATGAGGATGCAGTCTGAGGACAAGGTAGCCCCCTTGGTCTGAGCATGGGTAGAGGTGAGAACTCTCTAGTGGCTGGCCACTTTGCTCCTCTGATCTTCAGCATTAATCCCAATATCCAAGTCTGGTTTTTTATTATTAGTACCAATTACAATTCATGCTACATGCCTCTGCTTGGGTTAAAGGCATGTGCTGCCACATCTGATATTCTTGTTTTTTTAAAAAGAACTGTTAAAGCCTGGACTACAGAGTAAGTTACAGGATAGCCAGGGCTACACAGAGAAACCCTGTCTCCAAAAAACAAACAAACAAACAACAACAAAATCCAAAACAAACAAACAAACAAGGATGTTTTTATTTGAGTATGGCTGTGTGTGTGTGTGTGTGTGTGTGTGTGTGTGTGTGTGTGTGTGTGTGTGTGTGTGTGTGTGTGTGTACACACCACATACATCCAAGTGCTTATTTAGGCTAAAGAAGGATGTTGTATGTCCTGGTTGCAAAGCTAGGATGGCTATGAGCTCCTTGTTGTGGGTACTGGGAACCAAATTGGAGTCCTCTGAAGACAGTAAGTGATCTTATCTGCTGTGTCATTTCTTCAGTTCCAGGCTGGCCTTAAACTTGGGACCTCTGCCTCTTCAGTGTGTCCTACAGGTATGCACTACCACAACTGGGAAACACCAGACAAAATATATGTGTGTGTGTGTGTGTGTGTGTGTGTGTGTGTGTGTGTGTGTGTGTATGTGTATATGCATATGCATTATTTTGTGCATGTATGCATGCATGAGTGTATGTCTTGACATGTATGGAGGTCAACAATCTCCCAAGTAGAGGCTGAGCCAGGAAGATCACTGAGTTCAAGGCCAGCCTGGTCTACCTAATGAGGTTTAACCCAGCCTGAAGAGTGAGAAGGTGCTTCAACAAAAGCAAGAACCCAACCTAACTCCCATTTTGTCAGGATGGGAATACAGCTCAGTGAGTGCTGGCCAGCATGCACAGAACCTCACACATAATTAATTCTAATACTGAAAAGAACAAAACCCCAAGTAAGGCCCACCAAGGAAAAGCACTCACTGCATAACCCTGAACCCTGAGTTCAATCTGGAAACTTACACAAGGGACAAGCAAAACTCCAAAGGTGTCCTCTGACCTCCATAGGTGTGCACATCCACAGACAGTATAAAATAAAACATCCACATAAACCAAGGACAGTTTTGTCAATCCTCCTGTAGGAGGATGATCAAAGGATCAGCATCTATTCTATAACTGACTGGATTTAAATTTAAATGATTAAATGTAATAATGACACTACCTTTGCATGCTTTAGTTCTAGTTCTGCAAGTTCCACTAAATTTTTTCTGAATGCGGCCACTCTTCTTGTCTTAAAATCTATCAGTTCTGTAAACAAAAACAAAAATAATTAGAATGACATCATCGCAAAGCACACCTTGCACAAAAGGTGTGTTAATAGTACCTTGTTTTGCAGATTCAGATATTTTCTCAAACTTCTGACAGCACAACTGTTGGGAGGTTTCAGCCTGTAGAACATCTTTGTTTTTTGCTCTTGCCTTGTCCAGTGCTTTATTGGCATTTTCATAGTCCACCAGTGACCTCGACCTTCTATAGAGGAGGTCCTGCAAAATACAACATTCGTAGTATATGATGTGCCCTTCCTGCAATTAGATGCAACCACCACCATCAGCAGCAGTGACACTTAATGGGGAACTTCTAAATGCAGCTGGGAGTAAAGGTGTGTGCCCTCCACACCCCACCTGTGGTGAACATCTTTAATCCCAGCAAAAGTCCTACAAACCATTGTCCTGCACATGTTATCTAAGCTCACAAACCACCACTGATTTGGTGCTTTTTAAAATATGTCTTACTTTGTTTTTCTGGGTCTTTGTTGTTTGATTACTGAATCTTTTATACACAGCAGGAAATGTGAGTTGACTTAAAATACATACAGATACTTGTGTTTAATAGTGTTCTTACCTCAGCCAAGGATTTATTCATACAAAATTAGAAACCACTAAGTATACAAATCTTATTTGGGCATTTTACTTTTTTTTTTTTTTTTTTTTTTTTAAGACAGGGTTTCCTCTGTGTATTCCTGGCTGTCCTAGAACTCACTTTGTAGACCAGGCAGGCCTTGAACTCACAGATATCCACCTGCCTCCTTAGTGCTGGGATTAAAGAAAGATGTGTGACACCATGCCTGGCTCTGAGAAAGGAAATTTCATATAACATTTATTTGTTTTTGAGACCTAGTCTCACTACAGAGCCCAAGCTAGCCTCACCTCATTTCTCCTGCACACTCCACCAAACCCTGGGATCCCAGCCATCACACAGCACGGCACTCAGCTTGAGAATACAGATCAATATACACATCATCAACTCTTCACAACCTAAATGAACAGTTACCTTAGCTGCTTGTGACTCCCTTAAGTAGTACTTGAGCAGGTCGGAAAGCTTGAGGTCTTCGTCAGCAGACACCCGGGCCTCTATTTTCTGAAAAGGGGAAACAGCATTAAGTCACCTGTTACACTTGGCTATACATAAAAACATTTCTCATGTGTTGCTGCACATAATGTGTTTCCACTCTGTTTTATCTGGGTATCTTTCAAAACAGAAATTAAGTAACATGATGAATGAACTTATGAAATATTCTACATTTGGAAACTTGAATTTCCTACCTCAATATTACAGTAGTGGCAATTGATAGGTGCTTATCAACAGATGAAGGGATTTGAGTCGAGAAGGGAAGGGAAGCTAAAAAGAACTCTTTGCCAGGTGGTAGTGGTACACTCCTTTAATCCTAGCATTCAGGGGGCAAAGAAAGGCATGTGATCTCTGTATTCAAGGCCAGTCTGGTCAGCCAAGATCCCTGGAACCCATGTAAAGTTGAAAGCAGGGAATCACTCACAAAAGTTGTCCTTTGACCTCTATATGTCATAGCATGTGCACCCACATATACTTACTACATATATACACACTAATACATACATATAATAATAATAATTTAAAAATAAAAAACGCCCCCTCCAAATTATCTGAGCCAGATGTCATGGAACATGCCTATAACCCCAACACGTGAAGGCTGGGGCAGGGTGGCCTCAGTAATAGGATGCCCTGGGCTGTATAGTGAGACATTTTCTCAAAAACAACATTGGTTTTGGTTTGTTTGTTTATGGAGGTTGTTTTGGTTTGGTATGGTCTGGCCTTTGGTTTTAGTCCCGGCTGGACTTGAACTCGAGAGCCAACTGCCTCTGAATCCCAAGCATTAGAATTAAATATGTGTGCCATCACATCTGGTCTAAGAGATGTTTTATTTATTTATTTTTGGTTTTTCGAGACAGGGTTTCTCTGTAGTTTTGGAGGCTGTCCTGGAACTAGCTCTTGTAGACCGGGCCTCGAACTCACAGAGGTCTGCCTCTGCCTCCTGAGTGCTGGGATTAAAAGAGATGTTTTATATCAGCTAAATATAATAAGAAACTAATCTAGCTCCTGACTTGTTATACCAGTCACTTACTTACTTACTTAGTTACTTAGGAAGCAATGGGAAAAATCTGTATTTAGTGACATTGAGAAAGCAATATTACCAGCTATATTTTGAGGCAGGGTTTCTCTGTATAGCCCTGGCTATCCTGGAACTTGTTCTGTTGACCAGGCTGGTCTCAAATTTAAGAGGTTTGCCTGTCTCTGCCTCCCACGTGCTGGAATTAAAGGCATGAGCCATCACTGCCTGACCTTTCCTTTCTTCCTCTGTTTTTTGTTTTTGTTTTTAAATTTTTTTCCCTTTTCATCTTAGTACTGGCTATATTAAAAAAATAATCATCAGCCTTAAAAAAACAACTGAGATGCATACACAATACAGATGGACACACGGAATAAAGAATTACGAACCATATAGAAATGTTCATTTTCAGGGAACCTTGGTGATGTGTATATAACCTTTTTCTATTACTCTATATTGTTTTCTATAAATCTGAAACTAGGTCAGGTAGGGTGGTGCACACCTGTAATCCCAGCACTTGAGAGGTGGAGATCCTGCTTTACAGAGTTCAAGGCTAGCTTGAACTAGAGCTAGATTCCAACTCAAAAATAAATACCTGAAATCACTGTTGGAATTGTTTGTCTGTTCATTTTTCTTAGAGGCATGCTCACCGAGTAGCTAAAACACAGACAAACTACCAATGTGAGCATGCTCACAGAGCAACCTGAATGTTCACATTCATTCTAGTGGGAGCAAAACAGTGAGTGCTGAAGGTCAGAGGTCAGCCTTCAAGCTGTTCTGTCCTTCCATCATCAGGTCATGACAGCGAAGGCTTTTAACCCCTGAGCCACCTCACTAATGCTAATAAAAAATTTTTTTTTTTTTTTTTTTTTTGGGTGAAGGTAGGTCAGGGTATATAGATCCAGTCCTGTCTCCAAATCAAAGTCTTCCTGCTTCAGCTTTCTGAGTGCTAGGATTATTGGTGTAACTCACCACAGCTGACACTTGGAACAATTTTTTTTAACGTTAATTTCATTTTTTTTTCTGTGTCAGAGGCACATGTGTATGTCTGAGACACCTCCTGTGTTTCATTGTTTTAGGGGCTCAACACAATACTGTTAACACCAGTATGACTCTATGCAGTAGTTCTTTCAGTGTTAATACTTACTCTTGTTTTATCAAACAGTTCTGAAACTTTGAGGAAAAACCTGCAAGGGAGAAATACTTTCATCAGAAGTAGCACTTGATTAATTTTTCACTTCAAGTGTTTAGAGATGATAACCCCACACCATATTAACAAAGGACATTTTTGTTTCATCACATAAAGCACCAATGGTCTTGTTAACTGAAGATTTCAACAGTTTAATAAAATCCTCCCTGCACTTACAACAATAACTGAATAATACTAATTTGACTCCTCAGCATCTATATGATATAGGAGAGAACAGATTCCCACTAGCTGTTCTCTACACTCTGGCTATTACATGTGTGCCCCACCCCAAACAAATAGACAGCCAGGCCTGGTCTTTATTCCCAACACCCAGGAGGCAGAGGCAGGTGGATATCTGAGTTCCAGGCCAGTCTGGTCTATACAGACAATTATAGGGCAGACAGAGATACAGAGACACTGTTTCCAACCAACCAACAAAAAATGTTTGTAATTTTTAAAAAAAGAATTGAAGGAAAACTGAAGACGGAACAGTTCTTAGAATCCTCTGGTAATATTGCTTGTTATTTTTGGTTTTTAAGAAAACTGAGTCTAGGGCCTCATGCTTACTACGTAAAGTTTCTACCACCAGTTTAAACATTTCTAGATATAGCAACTTTGTCCTGAAAACAAAAATGAATAACCAATTGCTGTCTCAGAATACACTCTCAAATAGATAACATGGCAAGTCTACTATCAGTTTTAAAATATTTCAGGTCGAGCAAGATGGCACACACCCTTAACCTCAGCACTCGGGAGGCAGAGGCAGGCAGATCTCTGTGAGTTAAGAGGCCAGCAAGAGTAACATAGTAAGACTCTATCTCAACAACGAGGGTGGAGCAATGGTTCAGCAGTAAGGGCCTTGCTACTATCCCAGAGTACCTGAGCTCTGTCCACAGCACCCATGTCAGGTGGCTACAGTAAACTGTAATTCCTGCTCCAGATGACCTGACACGCTCTTTGGCCTCCATGGGCACTAGCACACAGGTGCAATACACTCACACAGATACTTATACATACAAATGAAATGAAAAATATATATGTAGGCATATAGAACATACAGAGTATATATGTATATGAGTGTATATATATTCTTTAAATTACTTGTTTTTATGTATGTGTTTTGCTTGCATGTATGTATACACAGGTTTCTAAATTTATACATAGGCATGCTGTGGGAGCACCCCATATGTGCAGAAGAAGGTGTTGGAGCTTCTGGAACTGGAATTACAGGTGGCCATGAGCCATACACGTACATGCTAGGAACCTCACTAAGCCATTTCTACAGCTCCTGAATTCATTTTCTTCCTTCTCTTCTGGTTTTATGAGATAGGATCCAGGCTGGTCTGGCCTAAACTCAACACTGTTCTGCCTTAACCTCCCAGGTCCTGGGACAAAAGGCCTTATTTATTTACTTATTTATTTACTTAGAGACAAAGTGTCATGTATACCAGACTTGCTTCAGCCTCATGGACATCTGCTGTGATACACATCCCTAGCATACACACACAAAATAAATACATATAAAAAATGTGTTTTGTTTAATGTTCAACTGGAGTGCTAGGAATGGAAGCGTGTGCCTATAAGTCCCAAAAGCCAGCATTCAGAAGCAGAAGTAGCAGAATCTAGAGACCAAGGTCATTCTTGGCTACAAAGCATGTTTGAACACTGTGGGCTGTGTGTGACTCTGTGACAAAGTGTGAAGCATTTGGGTGGGGTATTGGGTATTTACCTCAGTGGTAGACTACTTGAATTGAAAAAAAGTTTAGTTTGACTTCCAATAAAATATATAGCAAATCTGTGAAATGTTCAATGTTTATTTATAAATAGGATCTTACTATACAGTCATGGCTGGACTAGAACTAATTAATGTAGACCAGGCTAGCCTCAAATCACAGATTATCTGCCTTCTGCCTGCCTTTGCTTCCTAGGTGCTGGGATTCAAGGATCACACTACCACACCCAGCCTGAAATGTTGAATATTTTAAAATAATAATCAGAAAATGAGAAGACAAAAAAGAAACCAACCATTTCATTATAATAAAATCCCAGTTTATCATGAATGGGTTGATAAAAAATATCCTACAATACCTATGTAAATTCAAGCACTATTTCCTCTGCTGCCAGCAACCCTTCCTCTGATTTACTTATATTTGAGTTCTTAACTATAATCCTTACTTGCATATATCTGTAGAGTCCTGAGTTCCTAAAGCATATAATGAAGACCCAATTCTATTGTAGTCATCAGCAGCACCTATGGAGAAAGTTTTGAGAATTAAAAAAAAATCAAGTTTTAACAATATATTAATTTAAAAATACTTACTGACCACCTATCTGCAAAATGTAACACAAAATATCCACTAATGAAAATGAAACAAGCAAATGTAATGCAATATGATAGATACATCAGACATGTAAAAACTGCTTTACAAGTATGTAATGCTACCAAAGTTGGAGAAGACCATGGAGACTAAAGAATGAACTGAAGTGTGTGGGGTGAGCCAATCTTTACCAGGTGAAGAGAGCGCACACTAAGGGAAACAGCATGGAGAAGGAGGCTCAGTACAGCTGGAACCAAGGGGAGTGGATGGAGTGAAGACAAACTAGAAACGTTTTGGAATCAAGGTCTTGCAAACCAAGAGTTTGGGTTTGTGGGACAGATTATCACCAAATATTTGTTATAAGGTGGCAAAATCAACCTACAAAGGATTTTAGAGATTCTCTGCACTCCTAAATCTGCTATCTACAGTCTAAAAGTGGAAAGAGAAAAGGCAGAGTGCCCAAACAAGAACTGGTATAATCTGGTAAGAGATCCTAGCAAAGCTGCAAGTCACTGAGGAAGTCCAGGTAGGAATCATGAACAACACACTTGATATACACAGGGGACACACACAAATGACACACACAAATGACAGCCCCTTTACTCAGATGCCACAGGCAAAGGACTCAACTTCAGCACTTGCTGAGGGAAGACTACAGTAAGTGTTTCTTTTAGTTCATAGTAAGAGGAAAGTATTGCAACATACAACCAACCACCGTGGGATCTTGATATGTCTCTTGTCTTAACAGCTTGTTGTGGAAATGAATGAGGATAACAATGGTACCCACATAATTTATGTGGAGGATTAAATATGTTACTAAATATTACAAAGTATTTGAGATATAAATTACATGCATACAATTCAAGTTAATTACCATGTATTAGCTAGTAATAAACTTTAAGGTATTTATCTGAAATACAGTAGCAGTATTTTTACTAGTATCGCTCTCTCTTTTTTTTTTTTTTCTTATTTTTTACATTCCTCTTCCCTCCTCTCCTCCCACTCCCTCCATTCCTTCTACCTGGCTGTCCTGGAACAAGCTCTGTAGACCAGGCTGGCCTCAAACTCACACAGATCCTCCTGTTTCTGCCTTCAAATCACTGGGATTAAAATTGTGTACCACCAATGCCCAGCCTAGTGTCTCTCTCTCTTTTTAATTTCAAGATAGTTTCTTTTCTTTTCTTCCTTTCTTCCTTCCTTCCTTGTAACCCTGAAGGCCTGGAGAGGGCAGATCCCACTACAGATGGTTGTAAGCCATCATGTGGTTGGCAGGAATTAAACTCAGGACCTCTGGAAGACCAACTAGTGTTCTTAACCACTGAGCCATCTTTCCAGCTCCTAGTGTATTTTCAAAATGGGCCACAACATTGGCTTTTGGCCCACTCTGCCAAATGTACAAGTTACAAATGCTTGCTCAGAAGCTGAGGGGCATGCGTTAGTATCATGACTGAAAAGTGATAAAAAACAAACATTGAGTTTCCATAGGAACACAGGTAAGTGTGACCCATCTCCTAGCCTCCCTTACTGCATCTGTGCCATAGTCTCTGTCTCTTAACAAAACAGTAACTCTCCTATTATACCTATGTTGCACAAAATTACTTTCAACCAATAAGCACTAAACTATTGATTCTATTTAAATTAGATTTGTTCTTTTTATAGTTTAAAAACATTTGAAATTATGTGTATCTGTGTATGGGCATGTTTTCATGAATACAGATCTCCTTGGAGGCCAAAAGAGGACGATAAACATTAGATCCCTTGGAGCTGATGTTAAAGGTGGCTGTGAGCTGTCCAACGTGAGTGCTAGAGTCAAACTTAGGCTCTTTGGAAGAACAGCAAGCACTCTTAGCCACAGAGCCATCTTTCTAGTCCCAACATATCAATTAAAATCTGAATAAATTAGGACTGGTGGTGCATACCTGTAATTCCAGAATTTATTATGAAGTAGCCTAAGGCTCACTCATAATCCTCCTGCCTCTGCCACCACAGTGCTGGGATTATAGGCATGCTACCATACCATGTTGGCCTCATTCATCTCGTTCATCTTTTTTCCTTAAGCACCATCTATGTGGCCAAATGAATAGAATCATCAATGTTTTCTTCTGCTCATTCCCTCTCCCTTTTTCTTACTTAAAATGTATTTATTTAAACTTTATATTCTCATTCCCTCTCCCTCTCCCTTTTTCTTACTTAAAATGTATTTAAACTTTATATTATCACTTGAGTGTTGGTGCTGTGTGTGTTTGAGTACGGGCACAGGCATGGCACAGCACAAATGTGTAAGCCAGAGGACAACTTTGTGGAGGTGATTCTCTTCTTACATCTTTTTGTAAGTTCCAGAGATTGAACTGAGGTCATCATGCTCGTACCACAAGCATCTTTCTTTACCCACTGAGCCATCTCATCTCACTTGCTACATAGTCCAGGCTGGCCCTCAAGCAATGGGATTACAAGTATACACCAACAAAACCAAAGACACATCTTAGAAGGGTCTTAGGGACAGCTGAGGCAAGAGGCTCACATGTTCAAGGCCAGACTGAATCAAAATAGGTATGGGGGCTAGGATTGTAGCTCAACTGGGTGTGTGTTAGCTTAGCATTCACACAGGACTAGGCTTGATGACCAGGACCACATGCCTGTAAGCCTAGTTTAGGCAAAGAAAAGGTAGGAGGATCAGAGGTTCCAAGAATTTCAAAAACAGCTTGGGATACACACTGTTCCAAAGCATTCACTTGGAGGTGGCCTGAGTGTCACAGACCACAATTTAAGAACCATTATTCTAAATTCAGACTTTCATATAAAACAAAAACAAAAAACAAAAAAAGCCAAACCGTAAGTTAACATGTCAACTTTACAATTATTTTAAGTAAAATGTAAGTTTTTTGGGGGGAGAGGTTAACTGAGTAACCTAACCCAGTGCTTAAGTGCTTGTAGAGGACCTGGGTTTGGGTCCAGCACCTGTATCAGGTGTCTCACAACCACCTGTGACTCCAGTTCCAGAGGAGCTGATGCCCTCTTTCTGACCTCCACAGTACATACACATACACTGAGGCAGACACACAAAGACACTTTTGTTCACTTGTTTTGTTGAGACAGGGTCTCTCTACAGAGCCCAGGCTGTCCTGGAACTTACTATGTAGATCAGGCTGGCCTCAAACTCAGAGGATCTGCCTGCCATTGCCTTCAGAGTGCTGGAATTAAAGATGTGTTATATCTGTGTCCAGCAAAACAAATGAATCTTTTAAAAAAGTTTTAACACATAAGCCTTACTTTTGTGAGATCTTGTCATCCTATCAGATTTAGCAGATGCATCCTTAACTCGGTTATGATATTCTAAAAGGAATGTTCGTTCGTGCTCAAAGAAGTCATCTACATCCTGTGGGATGAGAAAAAAGCTGTTTACACACATGTGCTCTAATGTGATGTGAAACCTTGCCATTATTATAGAAACGTCATCAGCAAAGGACAACTGTCTTCTAGCCCTCAGACTTTACACTGACCTTATCACACAGTCAGGCTTTACCAGAAAAGCAGTGGTTTACAGCTGAAGGCTAGTGTCCTGTGTGTTTATCTTGAAACAGGCACTGGCCTGTGTTCTGCTGCCACAAACACACTGCTGCCCAGAATGAGCAAATGCTTTTGAGGAAAAGCAGGAAGCATTCTGGTAGCTAGAAATAAAAAGCCTATTTTTCCTGCTCTATTATGAATTTCAGGGGCTACCTATCCTAGCTAACTACTTAGATGAACTCAGCCAAATGAGCCACTTGGGAGCAATGATATCATTAACTACCATTTTCAATTTTATTTTTTTTAAATTTTAAACATTTATTTTCATTTTTTATGTATTAGTGTTCTGCTTATATATATGTCTGCATACTACCTGTGTACCTGGTGCCCATAAGACAAAAGAGGGGTGTTAGGTCCCCTAAAACTGAGTGGCAGACCACGGGATACTGGAGATCAAACCTGGGTCCTCTGGAAGAGCAGCCAGGGCTCTTAACCAGAGCCATCTCTCCAGCTCCCCCCAAAAAGTCACTAATAGTGCTTTCTAGCAACTGTTCTTAGAAAGTGTTACTGATATAATTTAGGATTTATAGCATTAGAATCTGAACAGCAAGGGCCTGCACTAAAAAGTGTCATTTAATTATCACTTCAAATCTGTCCATTTTTATAACCATAAAAATGGGGATAAATCTATTAACTTGCAGGGTTATAATGAAGACTGTAATCAAAAGCTACAGATTAATATATTATGTACGTTAAAAATGTCCATTGATTATGAAAATCACAACTAACAGTGGTCTACATTTACTATCAGTGTGCAGCCACATCAGAGAAGTCTGAGATGTCACTGGAGGGCAGATTGCATAAGCTTTCCTGCAGATATGAGAGCAGGCAGTAACAATGAAATGGAAGCACTGTTCACCTTCCCGAGTATCTGCTGATGTCATAATTCATAATGTTTACTGAAGAAAGGTACCAGATAAGTAAATTCCCATTCCATTTGAAAAACATCATTAAGGAAAAGGTTACTGTTTATAACTAACTACTAAAATATTTTCACACATATTTCATTCCATTCTTCCCATAATCCTGTGAACCAAACAAGATCATACATTTACCCAAAGACACTACGAAAACCTCAGCTGAGATCTGACTAAATCCAACACTGGGGCTGCTGTCTATTCTGTACCTGAACACATCTTTAATCCTAGAATTTGAGAGGCACAGGTAGGTGCCAACCTACAGAATGAAAAGTCTACATCCTTAAGTAACAGTGTATTTGAGAGGCACAGGTAGGTGCCAACCTACAGAATGAAAAGTCTACATCCTTAAGTAACAGTGTATTTGAGAGGCACAGGTAGGTGCCAACCTACAGAATGAAAAGCCTACATCCTTAAGTGACAGTGTTCTTCAGGTATATCTCTACCTTCACTCCTGAAACAATGACTCCATCCGCTGACTTAACCATGTTCTTAAAGAAATCCTCCAGCTTTTCTTTTTTATTTTTCCCTCGAACACTTAACTGAAAAAAAAGAAAAAGAAAGAAAAGGGCAAATTAAGTTAGCATTTTTGGAAGCTACAAACAGTAATACCTCTTTTTGACACTTTCAGGAACTCACTCTGTAACCTTAAACTTAAGAGATCCAGAGATCTACTTGCCTCTAGCTTGAGTGCTGTCATTAAAGGCATGCATTACCATGCCTGGAAAAAGTAGCAATCTCTTGTGTATATCTATAAGAGTGCCAGCCATGCCAGGTGGTGGTGGCACTCACCTTTAACCCCAGCACTGAGAGGCAGAAGCAGGTGGATCTCTGTGAGTTCGAGGCCAGCTTGGGCTACAAAGTGAGTTCCAGGACAGCCAGAGCTAAACAATGAAACCCTGCCTCCAAAAACTGATAGATAGATAGACAGACAGACAGACAGACAGACAGACAGACAGACAGATACAGTGTGTGAGCCATGGCATAACTGTATGTCAACATGTAGAAGATTACAAATAGATCCATATCTATTACCATGCATAAAACTCAGCTCCAAGTGGAGCAAAGTCATCAACAAAAATCCAGTAACACTGAACCAGATAGAAAAGAAAGTGAAAAGTAGCCTTGAACACACAGAAGACCACTCTCTAAATATAACACCAGTAGCACAGACACTGAGAGCAATAATTAATAAATGGAACCTCCTGAAACTGAGAAGCTTCAGTAAAGCACACAGGGTCGACAAGACAAAATGGCTCCCTATAGAATAGGAAAAGATCACCAACCCCACATCTGACAGAGGACTGATCTCCAAAATATATAAAGAACTCAAGAAACTAGATATTAAAATACAAAATAATCCAGTTAAAAGATGGGGTACAAAGCTAAACAGAGAATTTTCATCAAAAGAATCTCAAATGGTCAAAAGACATTTAAGGAACTGTTCAACACCCTTAATCATCAGGGAAATGCAAATCAAAACAACTCTGAGATCTTACACCTGTCAGAATGACTAAGACCATACTGAGGTCGTCTTATGTTGGAAAAGATGTGGAGAAAGGGGAACACTCTTCCACTGCTGGTGGGAGTGCAAACTTGTACAGCCACCTGGAAATCTGTATAGTGGTTTCTCAGAAAATTACAAATCAGTCTACCTCAAGACACAGTGACACACCACTCTTGGGCATATTCTCAAGGGATGCTCAATCATACCACAAGGATACTCACTCAACAATGTTCATAGTAGCCTAATAACCAGAACCTGTAAACAACCTAGATGCCCCTCAACCAGAGAATGGATAAAGAAAATGGGGTACATTTACACAATGGACTACTACTCAGCTACAAAAAACATGACACCATGAAATTATAGCCAAATGGATGGAACTAGAAAAAAACATCACAAGTGAGGTAACCTAGACTCAGAAAGACAAACACTGTATGTACTCACTCAAAAGTGGATATTAGATGTAAAGCAAAGGATAACCAGACCACAATCCACAGCTCCAGAGAAGCTAGGTAACAAGGACGACCCTAAGAGGGACACATGGATCACCTTGGAAAGGGGAATTAGATAAGATCTCCTGAGTAAACTGGGGGTGGGAGGGAGTGGTAAGGGGATGGGGTGGGAATGAGAACATGAGGAAACGGACGGTTGAGTTAGGGAAGGAATATGTATGGACTTAACAGGTTATATTTATGAATATATGTGTATGTACAAATACATACATGCAACAATAAATTAGTGATAAAAGAGGCCATGAATTTGAAGAGGACTCGGGTAGGGTATATGAGAGCTTTGGAGGGAGGAAAGGGAAGGAAGAAATGTAATTAAATCATAATGCCAAAAACAATCAAAAAACCCCAAACAGCCACTACATAGTGTCACAAGCCTTTAATTCCAGCACTTGGGTGACAGGCAAGTGGTTCTCTGAGGTCAAGGCCAGCTTGGCCTACAGAGTGAGTTCCAGGACAGCCAGGGCTACACAGAGAAAACCTGTCTCAAAACATACAAAAACCCTCAAAATAAATGTATTTTTTAAAAAATGGCCTAGAGAGATGGCTTAGCAGGCTCACAACCAAAACATAAAACCAAAACCAAACCAAACCAAAACAAAAACCATAAGCCAGGTATGGTGGCACACATCTTTAATTCTAGCACTGAGGCAGAGGCAGACAATATCTGACTTTAAGGCTAGTTTGGCTTCAGAACAGCCAGAGCTATGCATAGTAAGACTGTCTCAAAAATAAGCAAATAACAAACAAACAAGTGAAGTAGGAGGATTTTTGAGTTAGAAGCCTGTCTGATCTATAGAGCAAGCTTCAGTACTGCAGGGCTATTGAGGGTAACCCTGCACTGTATAAACCACTGTCTTTACTCAGTCTCCAAATAAACACCATGGAAGGCACACGGAATGGTCAGTAGCAGGTGCCATTTATAACCTGATCTCCTAACGCTGGCTAACATAAGGCAAGAGGATTCTGCAAATTTGACCCTTTCAAAAAGCCAATATAAAATAAAAGTCTTATCTCTATTAAAGACTTTTTTTTTGAGACAGGGTCTCTCTAAAGAGCCCAGGCTGGCCCTGAACTCTCAGCCCTGAGCATCACATACTGACTCTATTAAAAACTTTTAAAAGTATACACCTTCCTTTCTCTGACAACTGAAACAGTTGTTTCAAATTAGTGAAAGTAGAAAGACATGAAAACTCTATTAAATTAAGGACATAATCCACTTATCAAACTAGGAAGATGGCTGCGCAGGTAAAGGAACACTGAGCCTAGCAACCTGCCTTCAATTCCTGAAATCCACATGGTGGGAGGAAAGGATCTCCACAAGCCACATACAATAAATATAACTAAAACGTCTTTAAAAAGTGCTAGCTGGGTATGGTGGTGCACACCTTTAATCCCAGCACTTTGGGAAGCAGAAGCAGAGGCAAGCAGATCTCTGTAAGTTCAAGGCCAGCCTGGTCTACAGAGCAAGTTCCAAAAAGACCAGGACTGCATAGAAAAATCGTTTCTTCAAAAATAAAACAAAAACCCATGCTGAATTAATGTATGATGGTATACACCTTTAATTCCAGCACTCAGGAGACAACCTGGTGAATTCCCTATGTATAGAGTTCAAGACCAGCCATTCATAGGGAGACCCTGTACCCACCCACCCCCCAAAAAAAGCCTGGGAGCTCATGAACTCAAGATATCACATGCCAGGTTAGCACCTACAACTGAGTTGCATTCTCTAGCCCTTTTATAATTATTTACTTCTTTAAAACATATTTAATTTTATTTCATGTCCATTGGTGTTTCGCTTGTATGTCTGTGAGGGTGTTGGGTCCCCTAGAATGGAGCTATAAACTGTAATGAGTTGCCATGTGGGTGCTGGGAATTGAACCCAGGTCCTCTGGAAAAGAAAACAATGCTCTTTAACTGATGAGCCACCTCTCCAGCTTATAATTATTTATTCATATATTTACGTATACATATGGTGTTTTTGTTTTTGGAGATAGGGTTTCTTAATGTAGTCTTGGCTGTCCTGGAACTAGCTCAGGACAGTAGTAGATCAGGCTGGCTTTGAACTCAAGAGATCCATCTGCCTACCTCTGCCTCCTGAGAGTTGGG
The DNA here is from genome assembly GCA_030556225.1 of Cricetiscus sungorus. NCBI lineage: Eukaryota > Metazoa > Chordata > Mammalia > Rodentia > Cricetidae > Cricetiscus > Cricetiscus sungorus. Next base: position 7,443,492 of record JANBXA010000600.1, on the reverse strand, counting down.
ATTAAAGTCATGCAAGGCAACTGTCCAGCCTTATTTTTTATATTTACATACTTACTTAAAAACAAATAATATACTTTGAGTCACCAAAATTGAATATCATAATTAGCTTATCCATCCCCTGAATTTAAAAAAAAAAAAAATTTCTTACACTACAAAAATAAGCATTTGAATTTACATTTACTGATAAAACTAGAATTTGAAATACCAGACTATCAGACAATCTGACCATGGACTCATCAGTTAGTTGAGGTGTTGGGTGTTAAGAGAAAAGGTTATATGAACTTAGGGACAGAACTCATGTCAGGTGTCTTTCCTCTCAACCATCTCACTGTCCCTGAAATTTAATGAGCATGAAAAAGTTTAAAAAGATAAACAGTTTAGCATTCAGTCTGGCCCTGATGGTGCATGCCTGTAATGTTAAGTATTAAGTAAGTAAGAGGGAGTGCATTGATAGTTTGAGGCTTGCCTGAAATACAGACTAAAAACTAGAAGGAAAAAAAAAGTTTGGGCCTGGGATGTGGCACAGTTCATAGAGGCTAAATAAATCTCTAATTTCTAATTTCTATTCCCAGTACCACATAAAAGCTGGGCACAGAAGCACATGCCTATAATCACAGCACTCATGAGGTGGGAGCAAGAGGATCAGAAGTCCTCTATCATACAGGGCTGCACAGGTACCTGGGCCACTGTCTCAGAATATAAAACAAACTTGTTATTTTCAGGATTTTGGATTATGGAAGTCCAATTTATAACTAGATTTAACTGATCCACTCAAGTTCTAGGCTTCACTATTACTAAAAATGTGGCACTTTAAACTACCTTGAAAAATCAAACCATTTAGGCCAGTGAGATGACTCTGCCCTTCCTATGATCATAAAACATTTGGCACAGTACAGGCTATCAAACAAATGCAGGGCCTTGCTACACTAGTGATACCTCCTCCACCCTTCCAAACTTCACAAAAAAATGATACACAGCAATGACAACTTCCATCACTGCTCTCATTAATGTGACACTTACATCTTGATTATACTCCAAGAAGACGTGGAAATTTAAATCTTTTCTCAAAATTGGATGTGCTGCCACACGACACAGGAACACCTCATGCATTGCCACTGTCTTCTTAAAAATTGCCAGATATTCACTAGAAACAACATAGAATTAAGAATGAACAATGATGTCAACTAGAAGTCATTCCAGCAATTATTCTCTGGAGCATTATAAATGTAAAACCAGGAAGGCAAAGACATAATTCATAACAAAGCTTTTAGTTGAACTGTTTAGTAAAAATATTAAATTCATTTCTGAAAAGCCTCATGCTATTTTAGTATTTATGTATCTAAATGTTAACATCTTAAGTCTTTTTTTTTTTTTTTTTTTTTTTTTTGAGACAGGGTTTCTCTGTGGCTCTTGAAGATGTCCTCAATCTAGCTTTTGTAGACCAGGCCTTGGGTACTTTTACTCATATGGCCGGCTGTCACTTTTACTTTTTAAACTGTGTACACATGTATGCGTGTGTGTGTGTGTGTGTGTGTGTGTGTGTGTGTGTGTGTGTGTGTGTGTGTGTGTGTAGTCAGCTCTCTCACTGCATCTTATGTGGGTTCTGGGGACTCAACTCAAGTGCTCTGCCTGTTGAGCCATCCCATCCCCAGCAGTGTTGACACTGTATCTATACTTTCCCTTTTTATGGTTTTGTTTGTGTGTTTGTTTTGAGACAGGGTTTCTCTGTAAATTCTTGTCTGTCCTGGAACTAACTTTGTAGACTAGGCTGGCCTCAAACTCGGAGGTCCACCTGCCTCTGCCTCCCAAGTGCTGGGAATAAAGGTGTGCACCACCACCATCTGGCTACTTTCCCTTTACTTGCTACTGTGAAATAGATAAATAAGCCCTCTTATTTGAGAGAGCTCAAAAAAAAAAAAAAAAAAAAAAAAGAGCATTTAAATAAGCACTGTTAACAAGACTAACAAAATCCATCACATACGCTTCCAGCTCCTGTTTCATCTTTGTGAATTCTTCCTTTGTCATTGACCCTTCCCCTTCTCCAAGCTTCTGCAGTTTTTCCCGTGAAGCATCAAAATCAGGTCTTGGTGGTGCTGGAGGGATCTATGGTAAAATCAAAACACCAACTTTAAGAACTACTTCTTTCTTTTTTTAACATTTATTTTAGGTGTGCACACACACACTTGCCCAAGCATGTACAGCGGTCAGAGAACCACCTGTGGGACCTGGTTCTCCCGTTCCACTGTACAGGAGCCAGGAATCACACTCAGGTTTCAGGGCTTAGTGGTAGACATGTTTTTACCTGGTGAGCCATCTTGTCAGCCCTATTTCATGTCTCTCAGCACTGTGCCACACTATCTGAAGATGGCAGCCCCTGTACTCAGGAAGCAGAAGTACAATGGCTGCAAACTGGAGACCAACCTGGTCCACCTATTTCTTTTCAGGACAGCCTTAATTACAAAGTGAAACCCACCCCCCCACACCTCCCACCCCGCCTCAAACAAAACAAAACTCTGAGTTGATGATGCCAAGGTATAACAAATGAATTGAGCAGGGCTGGAGAGATGGCTCAGCAGTTAAGAGCATTGGCTGCTCTTCCAGAGATCCCTCAGTTCAATTCCCAGCAACACATGGTGGCTCAAACCACCATGTAATGAGATCTGAATAAATAAATAAATAAATCTGGAAAAATGAATTGAGCACCACAAATACCAAAATTGAGATCAGAAAACCACTAGTTTTAGAAACCAAGATCTATAGGCTCCCTTTATACCAAAGAAGAAATATAGTATAACATTATTTTATTAGCTTATAGCACAGGCTGACCTATAACTTGCAGCAAAACCTCTTGCTTCACCCCTCCACGTGCCCAGCTCCCATAATACTATTTTTTTTTTTTTTGGCATTAGGGTAGCTATTAAGGAGTACAGAGATACCCCTGGGGTAAAGGTAATGAGCACATAGCCTGATGACCTCAATTTCTGTCCTACGCACACACTAGACACAGTGAGTGGTTCATGTCTGCAATCCCATGTATATGTTCCACACACAAACATGTACACACACATAAAAATAAGTATTAAAAATTAAAAATTCTTGAGACAGTTCTAGCCAGGTATAGTGGTGAATAACTTTAATCCCAGAACTCAAGAAAGCTAAGGCAGGCAGAACTCTGGGCTTTCAAGGCCACCTTGGCCTACATAGGGAGTTATAGGTCAGATAGAACTACACAGTGAGACCTTGTCTCAAAAGAGAACAAAATAAAGCTGTGTGTACACCTTTAATTCCAGCACCTGGAAGGCAGAGGCAGGTGGATCTCTGAGTTGGAGGCTAACCTGGTCTACAGAATTCAGGACAGCTAGGGATATCACACTGTGTGGACCAGACTGTCCAGGCTGTCCTAGAGCTCAAGAGATCCACCTGCCTCTGTCTCCCAAATGGTAGGATTAAAGGAATGTGCCACCACACCTGGCTAGGATTTTTTTTTCTTTTCCGACACAGGGTTTCTCTGTAGCTATGGAGCTAGTCCTGGAACTTGCTCTGTAGACCAGGCTGGCCTGGAACTCACATTTGTCTGCCTCTGCCTTCCAAGTGCTGGGATTAAAGGCATGAGTCACCACTGCCTGGCTGAATTTTTTTTGTAAGTAATGATTATTAGCATACAGCACAGGGTATTAAAAGGGGTCCAAGACTAGTGTAATATATCAGAAGCAGAAAGATTTTATTTAAAAATTAGATGACAGCCGGCCGGGCAGGTGGTGTTACACACCTTTAATCCCAGCACTCTGAAGGCAAAGGCAGGTGAATCTGTGTGAGTTCAAGGCCAGTCTGGGTTACAGACTGAGTTCCAGGACAGCCGCAGCTAACAAAGGGAAATCCTGGGGGGAGGGGGGAGTAGTGGGATGGCCGGAAGGAAAGAAAAAAAGGTAAGATGCTAATGGTCATTAATACATTGCATGAAAAAATGTTTTACAATAATACAAAAAAAAAAAAAAAAAAAAAACAGTGGTAACAGACACACCTATAATCCAGCACTCAAGACACAGGAAGGAGCTCAGTCTAAGGCCAGTTCCAGCTATATATGGAGTTCCAGCCCAGCCTGGGTTACATAACACCTTAGCTCAAACACACACAGAGATAAATATTAAAAACTAGGACACCAAAAATAAATTAAAAGCATGTAGCCTATCTTGGAAGGCTGAGGCATGAGGATAGCACATTGAAGGGTAGGAGGAGAAACAAGATTTCAAAGCTGGTATTCTCTATATAGCAAACCTAAGCCAGCTTTGGTCACATGAGATTTTTGTCTTAAAAGATGGTGGCTGTGCTGTCCTGAGAAGCAGATAGTGGTTTTTGTTTGTTTTTTCCAGACAGGGTTTCTCTTTGTCACACTGACTGTCCTGGAACTCATTCTGTAGACCAGGCTGGCCTTGCATGTATAACAGATCAGTGTCTTTCTTGTTCAGCCATCAGAGAAGCTGATGGCAACAAATACAGAGACCCACAACTGGACAGTGTAAAGAGTGAGAGGCCTTGGAACACCTAATCCTAACATGGAATGTTTTTTTTTTTTTATCAAATCTCTTACTCTAGGGAACTGTATGGAAGATGAGACTGTAAGATTGTAAGAGCCAGAGGGTCTGGATGACACCAAAGAAACAAGGTCTTCTAAATAAAATAGGACTGACACACACATGAATTCAGAGATGGTCTGCACAGGTCCATGCCGGTGGAGTCCCAGCAATGAAAGGAGGAAGTAGACACGATCTTCCACTGATCACCTCTTACAAAGGAGTCTCACTGGGTATACCAACCATGCTAAAGAGCAAGCTCATGCCCAGCAGTAGATGGCTGGGCAGTAGATAAAAAGAATTCAGGGGCATTTTTAGAGACTTCCTGAGTGTGTCTATGTTTTGTCTGGGCATTTCTAAACTTATTGGTCTTTTGCTTTTATATTATGGCTTCCAATCTGTGTGTATGTCCACCCCCCTTCATTTATTGTTTTATTTGCCTGTTTGTTTTTCTAAAGAGAAAAAAGATATGAGGCTGGATGGGTGGGTAGGCAGAGAGGATCTAGGAGGTGATGGAGGAGGGGAAACTATGATCAGAATATACTGAAGAAAAATTCATGTTCAATTTTAAAAAGTCCAAATAAACAAGATAAATATTCACTGATTTTTTTTTCCCCTTGTTGTTGTTTGAGACAGGATTTTTCTGTGAAATAGTCCTAGCTATCCTAGAACTCACTATATAGACCAAGCTGGCCTCAAACTACTCATAGAGATCTATTAAGTGCTGGGATTAAAGGCATGTATTACCACCACCCAGATCATTAAATTTTTTTAATTAAAAAAAAAAATTGATGTGCATTCTTGTTTTGCCTATATGTATGTCTTTATACATGTGTGCCTAGTGTCCACAGAGGCCAGAAGAAGGCATTGGATCCCTGAACTAGATAGAGTTCCAGATGATTGTGAGCTGCCATGTGGATGGATGCTGGGAACTGAAACTTAGGTCTTCTGCAAGAGCAGCAAGTGCTCCTAACTGCTGAACTATTTCACCAGTCCCCCTAAATAAAAAATATTTAAAAATAAAAAAACTGCTCTGAGAAAAGGGACAGAGTCAGAGAGCAGCAAGTACAGTTCCAGACATAAAAGCAGCTCTGATACAGCAGGTACAGGGTCCAGCACAGGGTATATAAGGTCAATCAGACAGTCTTAATTGATGAGGACTACTTAGTTTACTGATAGACAAAGTAGAAAAAAGGTATCGTCATACAAGAAGGTGGGGAAAAGATGGAATTAGAATGCAAAAAGAAGGCTTATATTATTAGTCATTCACCAAAATCTAAGCTACAGAAAGGAAACACATGCCTTAAGGGGGTGCTGGCCTCTGGATGGAAACACAGTCAGGCCACGATGATTTCATGGAAATCATAAATTTAAGGACTCCAAATGTGCTCAACAGCTGTGGAAGAATGATTACAGCATCTTAAGAGCCTTCTAATCGCTAGGCTTTTCTGTCCATTCAAGCGTCTAAAAACCAGCACAGTATGTAACATTCCTAAATTAATCATCTACTACAATACTACTGATCCATGTTTAAGAGGACTCATGCCTATAACCCTAGCACTTGAGACAGAATCAAGGTCACTCTGGACTACACAGTGAGTTCCAGAACATCAAGGGGCTAGACAACACAAGAAGTCTTTACTCTGAATAAACAAAAAAGAATTCAAGGTTAAATAAAAAAGTATAATGTTTTCAAAGACAAGACAACTCAGGATAAAAGGTAGTAGGCCAATGCCTCACAACTGGCATTTTTTACAAATTTACAAATCACATCAGTTACTAAAATGCTAAACAAAACCATGTGTTTCTAAAATGTTCTTAGGAAATGAAAACTCAGGCTAGAGAGATGGTTAGCAGTAAAGACACAGGACTTCTTGCAGAGGAGCCAAGATCAGTTCCTAATACTGCGGGTGGCTTACAACCACCTATAACCCCAGCTCCAGGGACATCTGATGCCTCTGGCCTCCACATGTCAGGCAGCTCATAAAATTCCTGTAACTCCATCTCCACAGAGTCTTCTGTATGGGTACCTATACCTATACATACACACACACACACACACACACACACACACACACACACACACACACACACACACACACCTAGATGCACATACATTAAAAAAAAAAATCTTAACAAGAAAATGAAACCTAATACTTACAATGTAACCTGCATAGTCTTCATTTTCAACGAACGAATCATGAAGCCAGATAAATTCTTCGTGTTGTCGAACGACTGAAAATTCATTTTGTTTAAAATTTGGCAATGAACTCTGCAAAGACAGAATTTTTTTTGAATAAAAGGAAAATTACCCTTGGATCTTTGGGGGGAAAAAATGTCAACAGGCACCTATTTATTGTACCATTATCATCACTTAAAAGTTACACTACTAACTGGATGTGGTGGCATTCACCCAGAAGTCAAGAAGCAGAGGCAAGGCAGATCTACAAAGTGAGTTCCAGGCCAGCCAGAGACAGACAGACAGACAGAGACAGACAGACAGACACAGACAGACAGACACACACATACTCCCTTACCTAAAATTTAAATTTATATTGAGGTTGTGTTAATTCCTAAAATCATAAATAACCTCTCTAGCCTGGTCTACATAGCCAGTTCCCAGACAGGCAAAACTACACATCCATAATAAACAAATAAATAAAGCAAACAAAGAGTAACTTCCCTAAAAAGTTCCAATCAATATATTACACCAGTAACGGCATTTCTAAAGGAACACAAACTACACAGTCCCACTTTACCTTTGTGTGAACAGTGAATTTGACTTTATCCCTTTCACTAAGAGCATCTGAAATGTCCACTTGCAGAGCAGCATCACTTTGGAGATCTACATTTATTGCTTTAAGCTAAAAAAAAAAAAAGAGAGAGAGAATGCATAGTGTAAAGAAAATTTCTATTATAAATGTACATGTACATGTTCCTGTAAGTATTTATGTGCATCATTTGCATGAAGGAGCCCACCAGGGTCAGAAGAGGATGTGGGATTCCCCTTGGAACTGAACTAGGATCCTGCACTAGAGCAGAAAGTGGTCCTAACCGATGAGCCATCTTTCCAGTCCCCCTTTCTCTTTTTAAAAAGAGAATAGGTTGGCCTCAATCTTGAGATCCTCCTATCTCCACCTTCTGAGAACTGGAACTAAAGGTATATCGCCAAACCTGGTTTTGTATATTTTTATGTAACTTCATTCTTCTTCCAACAATAAGACAACACAAACCAAAACAGAGAGATCAGGGCATGAACTCTCCCGAGGTTCCAGCACTCAGGAGGCTGAGGCAGACTGATAAAAACACAAGGCCAGTTTGGACTACACAGCTGGACCCCATCTTGATCTCCACCATCCAAAATGTAAGGGACCTTTTTACTTTTTGACTTGTTTTTAAATTCCAAGCCACTTTTAAAATAATAACAGTGGCAGGTTGTCTAAAGTATCTCTATCCAAATCTGCAATCTGTGAATGGGCCTTATATGGCCAAGAAGCCTTTGCAGATTTGATTCAATTAAAGAGTTCTGAGATGAGATTATTCTGGTTCATCTAGGTATACCTTTAATCTTTAAGGACAAACAACCTGACATGATGGACCCAGCCCTCAGGAGGCAGAAGTGGGTGGAGCTCTGTGCTAGGTAGTTGGAAACAGCCTGATCTACAGATCAAGTTTCAAGCCAGCCAGGGTTATATAGTTTTGAGATACTGTCTCCAAACAAGACTAACTAGTTCAACTGAGAAAAGGCAACATAACCACAAAGATGGGAGTACTGCAGACACCAGTAAGTCTGCAAAGATGGGAGACTGCAGACACCAGTAGGACTGCAAAGATGAGAGACTGCAGACACCAGTAGGACTGCAAAGATGGGAGACTGCAGACACCAGTAAGTCTGCAAAGATGGGAGATGCAGACACCAGTAGGACTGCAAAGATGGGAGACTGCAGACACCAGTAAGTCTGCAGAGATGAGAGACTGAAGACAAAAGTAGGACTGCTGGCTGCTGCTTCCAAGATGAAAGAGAAAGGAAAAGACCCGACAGGACTCTGGAGGGATGATACCTGGATTAATGCTTATTTATTTATTTGTTAACAGTTCATGTATGGGGCTGGAGAAATGGCTCAGTGGTTAAGAACACTGGCTGCTCTTCTAGAGGACCTGGGTTCAATTCTTAGGACCACGTGGCAGCTCACAGCTCACAACTGTAACTCCAGTTCTAGGAGATCCAACACCCTCACACAAATATGCTGGCAAAACACCAAAGCACATGAAATACAAATATATTTTATGTATGAGTGCTCTGCATATATACCTGCAGGCCAGAAGAGGGCACCAGATTCTATTAAGAAGGTTGTGGGCCACCATGTGGTTACTGGGATTTGAACGCTGGATCTCTGGAAGAGCAGCCAGTGCTGCTCTTAACTGCTGCCATCCATCTCTCAGCCCTAACACTGATTTCTAACTTACAGAATTATGAGAATAAATTGATGTTGATTTACCCAACTTGTGGTAACCCAACTCTGGGTGTTGGTTGCAACACCCAGAGCAAACTAGTACATCAATCATACAGCTTTGGGAATAACTTTACATTTCTTCTTCTTCTTCTTTTTTTTTTTTTTTTTGCATGCACACACATACACAAGCAAGCACAAGCTGGGGGTGGGTGGGGTGGAGTGTCAGGGTTGATCCTTGCACGTGGTGCTCTACTACTGAGCTACATCCCCAAACACAACTGCTGAGAATTAACCTGACACCAGGTGTGGTGCTGCACACCTGTAATCAAAGAGACAGAAGGTACAAGAGCCAGCTGGGGGCCAGCTTAGGTTACACACTAAGCAATGAGCCAGTCTGACCTTCATGCCAGGACCCTGTCCCAGAAAAGAGATTACTCCAGATTATTAAAGTCATTTTTTTCTTTCACTTCCCCTTCTTTCAATATTAAATACAATGCCCCCCCCTTTATAGACAGCACAACTTTTGACTTTTCCTTATTTGTTCTCTTAGACAAGGTTTCACTAATAACCCAGGCTGATCTTGAATTCAAGGACTCCTGAGCGCTGGCCTTTGTGAGCATGATGGAGTTATAGGCACCACATGACAGCTAACAATTTTCATTTTGATTCTTCTATCTCTATAAATACCCCTGTGTCACACAATGATCATTTACCCCAGTGACTCTCAACCTTCCTAATACAGTGCCTCATGCTGTGTCATGTGACCCCAACCATAAAATTAATTTTCTTTCTTTCTTTGAGATAGGGTTTCTCTGTGTAATAGCCCTAGCTGTTCTGAACTCGCTTTGTAGACCAAGCTGGCCTCCAACTCATAGAGATCCACCTGCCTCTGTCTCCCAAGTGCTGGGACTAAAGGCCGGGCTCATTGGTACTTGACTGTTTTTGCTGTTGTTAAGAATCATAATGTAAATGTGTTTTCCAATAGACTTAGGTGACTCCTGTGAAAGGGTTGTTCAACCCCCAAAGAAGTCTCAACCTACAGGTTGAGAAATATTTAGTCCATGATTCAAATTTTTAGATATAATTCACATATAATATGCAAATCTTAAAATTTGAAGTCTTAACAAACACATACTTCAAAATGTCTAAGTGAGATAATGAACATTTCTATCATTTCCAGAGTCCCTTTGTATCCCTTTAACTATCTTACCTTTTCTGCATTTAGTTCTTGTGTGTTGCCTATGCATATGTAGGGAAATGCTTGTGCTGTGAAGGGCAAATGTCAATGCCAAGTGTCATCCTCTGTCACTCTCCACATTTTGTTTTGCTTGGGATAAGGTATCACTGTATAGCCCTGGCTACACTGGAACTTGCAGTGTAGCTCAGGCTAGCCACTCCCTCCCAAGAGCTAGGATTAAAGGAGTATGCATGATACCTTGCCCAGCTCATTGTATTTTTTGGGATAGCATCTCTCACCAAACCTGAAGCTGGAAGTTTCAGCAAGTCTGAATGGTCAACCACCTCCTGGGATCTGCCTGTCTGTCCACCCCGCCAGTGCTGAGTCACAAACATATACTGCCATGACCAACTTGTTTTTTTTTTTTCAGCAGGCTCCAGGGATCTGAACTGAAATCTGTAAGCTTGTACAGCAAGCACCTCACCCGGTGAGTCATCCCTCAGCCCTAGTTCCTAACTTTCCAACTTTTCTGTTACTTCTCTTTTGCATACCTTATTAAAGCATATTATACATTTTACTAATGCCTTAATAGTGATTAATTCAACCTGCCATGTCTTTTTCACTCATTTAAATGGAGTTTATCACCCATTCCATAAACAAAACCTAGTTCTAGAGTTGATCTTAGAAAGTACATACCAGTTGGGTAGTGGTGGCACACAACTTCAATCCCAGCGCTTTGGAGACAGAGGCAGGGGGAATCTCTGAATTCAAGGCCAGCCTGGTCCAGTGGTACACAGAGAAAGCCTGGCTGGAGTAAACAAAGGAGAGGTGAGTACAAACCAATCTCCAGTGCTGAAACTTCTCAGCTCTTCAGGCCACAAATGCAACACTCTGACCCCTTCCTTCTTTCATTCATAGTTCAAGACCAATACAAAATATTCCTTCTCATTCTCCCTATAGTTAGTTCTAAATTCACCTTACCCCAATAATTCCCAGTTCCTGAGCACACAGAAAGGTAGACATAAAGGATTGTTTTACATGACAGGAAGTTTTTCCCAGTCCTGTTAATAATAACCAAGGTCTAAAACAGGAAAGCCAGTCTCTAAAATGAAATTCCTCCTGCTTCCTTATCTCAGGTGGCAGTGTATTATGAAATAAAATTACTCCCACATCAGCACAAAGTTTAACTGAAAGTTAATTTGCTAAATTGCTTCAATGCATTTTTTCCTGGTTTTTGAGACACGGTTTCTATAACAGCCCTGGCTGTTCTGGAGCTCACTCTGTAGACCAGGCTGGCCTCTAACTCACAAGAAATCTACCTGCCCCTGCCTCCTGAGTGCTGAGATGAAAGGTGTGAGCCACCCCACCCCCATTGTTCAGTGCATATTTTTATATTTTAACTTAGAATAGATCTTCCAATGGCAAAACTACATTTTAACTATATTTTCTTTTTTTAAATTACACTGAAAAATTTTTAAATCACCTTCAGATTTCATAAAACATTATACTGTTAATTTAATGTTAATTACATAAATTATATGATTTCCCAGGTAAACTCTTTTCATTCTGAAAAAGAAAATAACTGTAGAAGGTTTTATGAAGGGAAAGATTTAATGCAGATGACCTGTGATCATCAACATTAATTAAATTTTTCCAACTAGTGAATTCAGTATGAAGAACTTTCTAATTAGACTTTAACTGGTTTAATCTTTATTATACAAATAAACTTTGCTTAAAGTTTATTTGTATAATAAACTTTGTACTTTTCTTAGTTAAACACTGAATAGGTCAAACATTTGTGTTGTTCATAAGAAAGACAAAATGTATATTATGTAAAAAATATAGTATCATTAAAAAAAATTTGAAGGCCAGGGAGGTAGGTGGCACACACCTTTAATCTGAACACTGGAGGCAGAGCCTGTCAGATCTCTGGGAATTCCAGCCTGGTCTACATAGCAAGCTCTGTCTCAAAAGATACATACAAATAAAAATGTGAAGATCTTAGGCTGGAGAAATGGTTCAACTACTTAAAGTAACTGCTGTTCTTCCAGAAGACAGAGGACAGGAATCTGATTTACAGCACCCAAATGACAGGGACAACCACTGATAACTAGCTCAAGTTGGCTTCCAAGGGTACCTGCTCAAGCATGAAAAAGAAGGAGAAAAACAACCAACTACTGTAATCTCCTGTTGGTTTCTTGCTTCTTTTTCCTTCTACAATCTGTTCCTTATAGACCCATCACTACAATCTCATTCATTACTCTAGATATTATTCCTGTGTGCAAAAGGGTTCCTACTCGGAAAAGCCCAAATCCTTACAGCAGCTCACCAGGAGCTCTAAAATCTCCCCCGACATCATCTCTAATCTCTAATCTACTATGCCTCTGGCTCACTGCAATCTGCCTCATCTCTGGGTCATCTCTAGAACACACTGTCACTTCAGGATTCTTAGCATAAAGAAACCCAAAGGCTTGTATTCTAAGTACAGCAGTATGTGTGTATGTGTTGTTGCAGGAATTCTCCAGAGATTGGAATCATTGCTTTAAGGTTGGTGTGGTGACTCATACCTAGAATCCCAGCTCTCAGGAGGTTGAGGCAGATTTGCTGTGAGTTTGAGGCTAGTCTGAACTACACAACAAGAACCTATACCAAAAAATAAAACTAAGATGACCCTGGTGGACACACCTTTAATCTCAACATTCCAAACCCAGAGGCAGGCAGATTTCTAAATTAGAGGTAGCCTGATCTACATATCGAGTTTCAAGCCAGCCAGAGCTACACAGTGAAACCCTGTCTCAAAACAAAGATTTGGTGTTGTTGTTGTTAAAAATGGGGGAGAGGGACAAATTCATGAACAAGGCTGTTGAATGGTCCACAATTAAAATTTTCTTTCTTAGGCTCACAAGATGGCTCAGTGGATACAAAACTTAGCACTAAGCCTGATGACCCGAGCTCTCTACCCCTGGAACCCACATGCACCCAGTGGAAGGACAGGGTCAACCCTAACCAGTTATTCCAACCATCACTACTGCTGGATGGGCACGCGCACACACACATACACACACACAATAAATATATTGTTTTAATTGTACTTCCTTTTACAACGTTTTATTTATTTACTATTTATTTAATGTGCATTGGTGTTTTGCCTTCGTGCAATGCCACAATGAAGCCTGGTGCCAGCACTTGGGAGGCAGAGGCAGGTTAAGAGCACTCACTGCTCCTGCAAAAGACCCAAGTCCAATTCTCAGCACATAGGTCAAGAGTCTGGCAACTGCCTCAGTCTCTAGCTCCAGAGGATCTAGTGCCCTCTTATAACCTCTGAACTCATGCACACATACCTACACTAAGACATATAATGTGTAACTAAAATAACCAAAATAAATCTTGCCTGGCACTCATTGGCTTCTCCATCCTAGGACTCAATCAACAGTCTTAGCTCTGCCTTCTTATACCTCAGCTGCTATGCTCCAGTTGCCTATTAATGCTTTCTTTGCTTTTCTGAAAGGAAGCATCAATCCACTTTTCAAGTTAAGAGTAAGCTACAGTACTGTTAGTGTCTAAACACATGCATTTCCTAGCTTAAACCCCTCACACTCCCCAAGGCTACAGCTTTTGTCATTATGGACTTTATATTATCTTTTCTACCAGCAGTCTTCCCCTTTCTCTCAGAGTTTACAAAATTCCAGATCAATATTCAGGAGTTAGCTCATTTTGGTGACAACAAAGAGGTTAAGAGTCCAGACTCTGGAGCTCAATAGTACGTGTCTGACTACAGCTCCTTCTAGCTGTATATGACCGTAACCAGTTGCTTAATCTTTCTCAGTCTCTGTGAATGTGTAAATACTGTACAAGCAAAAACATAATACAAATATTTGTGCCAGTTTTAAAAACACAATTTCCATGCCAGGCATGGTAGCACAGGCCTTTAATCCCAGTACTTGGGAGGCAGAGGCAGGTGGATCTCTAAATTTGAGGTCAGCCTAGTCTACAAAACAAGTTCTAGGATAGCCAGGGCTACACAGAGAAATCTTGTCTCAAAAACAAAACAAAGTGTGTGTGAGGAGCAGCCCACAAGCACTGAAATGTACACACACAGCAGACTAAGGGCAGAGGCGCTTCCTCAAAGACAAACGTGGTTTGTGTGGGTGGGAATGGCATGGACCAGCCAGCACCAAGGGTTGTCAACAGTGGTCAGTACAGCACTAGGATGTTAGGTCCTTACTACAAAAGAAATGGGATACAAGTACTCTTGGAAAGGGAAATGATTTAATAATTTTAATTATAAGCCAGTATAATGGATATTGCTGCAATCCAAAAAGACACCAAAGCCATGAAATGAAAAGAAAAATATGGCAGCGGCAATGAGATGCCTCAGTGGGTGAAGGTACTTGCCACTTGTACTGGGTTTTGTCGGCTTAAATCAAATTAAGAGTCACTGCGAAGAGCAAACTTCGACAGAGGAACTGACTCAGAGCTGCCCACTGTAGGTGGCACCATTCCTACTCAGGTGAGACTGGGCTGTGAAGTAGCTGAGCAAGCCAGTAAGCTCCACTCCTCCATGTGTCTGCTTCAGTGCCTGCCTTGAGCTTCTGCCCTAGCTTCCCTCACTAGATTATATAACCTGTAGGCCAAATAAACCCTTTCCTCCCCAAGATGGTTTTGGTCAGTCAGTGTTTTCACAATAGACAGTAAACTTGAACATCACTCCACAATGAGCCTGATGACCTATCCCTGAGCCCATGTAAAGATGGAAAGAAAAAAAAAAAAAAAACAAAAACAAAAAAAAAAAACACAACTTCACGAAGTTGTCCTCTGACCTCCATACTTCCAGTAACAATAAAAGTTTTAAAATTTTTTAAAAGACAGCAAGTATTCCCAAGGATAAACTAAGCTGGCCTCAGTGACTGTTCTGATATGAGGATGAAATATCTGTATGATTCAGAGGCTCTGCCCAACGGGAAAAGGAATCCGCTAAGATAAGGAACGCAGAGGAGCAGCAGGGCTAGGAGTCCAGAAGATGCAGTCACCCCACCTAAAGTCAGTTTTTTAAAAAAACAGCATTCCATTTAGAATTGAAACCACATGCTAAGAGATTAGGTCATCAATCTGACATGTACTGCACATCAAAACAGAATGCGTCCAGTTCAAAGGGCTCATTTGTTTATTGCTATGTTCATTTCTCTGCATGTGGCTTCTAAAGCAGAGGCTGAAGTAAACACAGCTCAGTCAGTAGCTTCCAATACTGTCAAGTTTTGTTTCCTTTTTTTTAACTTTTTGGGGATAAGGAAACACACTGAAATAGGGTCTCACACTCTGGCCCAGGCTTACCTCAAATTGGCCCTGCCTCAGTTCTCCCAAGAGCATGGATTATAGGTGTGTATCACCATATCTAGCTAATATTCTTTTATTCTTTTCAGTTGCCACAAAACATTTTCTTCATGTCTTAAGAGCCTGTTTTGATTTAAAAAAAAAAAAAAAAAAAAAAACTATGGTAAATTGGAAGTGGATACCTATGCCTTTAATCCCAGCACTTGGGAGACAGTGATTAGAACCCAGTTTGATCTAGACTGAGTTCCTGGACAGCTAGGACTGTTATACAGAAAAACCCTACCTCGAAAAATAAATAAAATAAAATAAAAACACCATAATGAAAACCTATGTCTGCTTTAGAAGATTTAAAATACTGGCTTTAGTTTCTCCTACATGTTGCTCTCTATGCCTGTGTTATTTCTGGATCTGTGATGTTTCTTTTTGCAACATGGATCAAATGTTCACTTTAGACTTTTCTCTGAGACTCCTCTTCAAAAGCTGGATGTGGTGGTGCTCACAGGTATGTGGGAGGAGGAAGGAGAAAGAGACAAGGGGGAGGAAGAAAGGCTGGTGTAATGAGTCAGTGGGTAAAGGAGCCGACAACCTGAGTTCACACATGATGGAAGGAGAGAACCAATTCCCACTGGCTGTCCTTTGTCCCTACACGAGCATCCCACGCACAAAACAAAGTGTGAAAGGAGATTCCCTTTTTAAAAGGCTGAGCAAAATGACCTAAAGCAGTGGTTCTCAACCTTCCTAACGCTGTGAGCCTTTAATACGGGTCCTCATAGCGTGATGACCCCACCCATAAAATTAGCAACTTCATAACTGTATTTCTGCTTGATGACCTGAGTCCAACCCCAGGGACCCAGAGTCCAGGACAGAACCAACTCTTGATGATTGTCTTTAGACTTCTGCACATGTAACAAAAATAAAAATGTTTAAAACTGGGCTGGAGGGATGGCTGAGGAGTTCAGAGAGCTTGTTGCTCTTCCAGGAGACCCAAGTTTGGTTCCTACCACTCCCCACATACACATAAACAGGTAAGTCCTAAAATAATCTTTGAAAATAGCTGTCCTCTACAACCAAGAGACCCCAGATTAATCAGAACAAGGATCCCAATTTTTTTGTTTTTTGAGATAGGGTCTTGCTTTGCAGGCCAGACTGGCTTTGAACTGGTCCTCCTCCTGCGTCCATTTCTGGAGTGCCATAGGAATGCATTACTACACCCAAGATACCAGGTGATGCAAGTATTTCCTTTTCTTGGCTACAGGTTGACATAGGGCTTGATTTGTAGACTAGGCTGTCCTAGCACTTTCTAGCTAACACAGTCTATCCTAGAAATCAAGGCAATCCTCCTGTCAAATGCTGGAATTACAGGCATGCACTACCAAAATTAACCCAATCCAGAAGTAATTCAAGAATACTTTACTCATGCTGGGCACTGGTGGCACACAACTTTAATCCCAGCACTCAGGAGGCAGAGGCAGGCAGATCTCAGTGAGTTCCAGGCCAGCCTGGTCTACAAAGTGAGTTCTAGCATTGCCAGGACTGTTATAGAGAAACCCTGTCTCGGAAAACCAAACCAAACCAAACCAACAAAATACTTTACTCTCTGCTGTGTGGCCCCAAACCATCGAAGTTCTTCAGAAGTTTTAAATTTCTCAACTCTAAAGGCTTCACAGAGGAGGCGGTGTGAGGACTCAGCAAGTAAAGGTGCTTGCCACCAAGACTAATGACCTGAGGTAGATCCCAGGGGCCAACCAAGTCAAGGTTTCTCTGTGCAGCCCTGGCTGTCCTGGACTCACTTTGTACACCAGGTTGGCCTCAAAGTCACAGAGGTCTGCCTCCCGAGTACTGTGACAAAAAGTATGTGCCACCACATACACCACCTGGCCATACAAACTCTTAATAACTACATGTGAAGAGAGAAAACGAGGCTTCAGACCAAGCAGTCTGCACTGCACTTACAGTACCCAGTTGTTAATTGCTGATTCACCAGTTCCACAGCACCAAAATAAGGAAGAACTGGATGGGTAGGTGTACGGAGCCACCACCACACTAAAACATTTTTTTTCTTTTCAGAGATTTAGGCTTTCTTCTTAAAAAAAATTACTTTTTGCCTGCAGGGTGATGGCAGAGTAGGACAGGGACAGATATGCCACAGAATGTATGTGGAGATCAAAAGCAGGCAACATGTGAAAATTGGTTTTCTCTCCTCCATCTTCTGGACCCCAGGGATTGAGCTCAGATCTTCAGTCCTGGAGTGCCTTAATCCATGGGTCCACCCTGCTGTCCAAAATTTCTAACTCATGATGGTTTCTTTCCTCTTACGGGAGAGGAGATCAAACCCAGTCAGTCAGTCACACACTGCAATGGGCAAGCTTCACCACTGAACACCTCCAGCCTGTGTTCTGTGTGTGCATTTGTTTCCCAATCTTTTTCTCTTTTTTGTCTTTTTTGAGGCAGGGTTTCTCTGTGTGCAGCCCTGGCTGTCCTGGAACTCACTCTGTAGACCAGACTGTCCTGGAGGTAGACCTGCCTCTACCTCCAACTGCCTCTGCCTCTAAAGTGCTGAGATTAAAGGCGTGCACTATCACCACCCAGTTGTTTTCCCACTTTCATACTAAAATTTTCACCTAGGGTACTCCTCCTTGGAGTCTTTTTCACTTTTCTTTAATAAATCGGCATTTGCTATACTAAAAAAAAAAAAAAATTTTCCCCACTTACAACATCTCACAATAACCCCTGGTCAGCTGTGCTCTTTGCTTCCCTTCCCTCTAATTTTGTGACAAGTGAAAAGTTCTCGGACATACCACTTAAGTACTTTCAGCTCTGTAAACAAATCTTACAAAGGCAAAAAGCCAACATGAAATAAGCATTATGAAACATTCCACTTTTCATATCATTGATATAAAAAAAATATTTTTAAAAAGCTAACACTTTCAATGAACAAATCCAGTTTTCTTTTTCTGGCAGACCATGAAAGATAGCTTTTAATCTAAACAAAGCTACATGCTTTTAGAAAACCAGTTTAATGGAACTAAAACTGATCGCATTTCATCAATAACTGCTAGCTCCTCCTATTTTCTTTTATTTTCCAGTACCTAGGACTGAGGCCAGGATCGTACCCATGCCAGGCAAGCACACTCACCCCAGGCCCTTTCCTGCCTTAAATTCAAAATACACCAGGTGGTGGCACACACCTTTAATCTTAGTACTGGGAAGGCAGAAGCAAGCACGTATCTGTTGTGTTCCAGGCCAGCCAGAGATACAAAGTGAGATCCTGTCTCAAAACATCAAACACAACCCAAAATACAATTAGTAAATTCTAATTCTGTCTTACCCAAAAATTGCACATACATATATTACACACAAACATTGTTTTGTAGTTAACTAGAAGTTAAGTCTTAGAAAGCAGAAATCATATGATGCTCGTATGTAAATGGAGGGAGTTCATTTATCATTTACAAAGGCATCTGGTTGCTACTTACTCTCAAGTCTCCCATGATGAGTTTATAACCACACTATTAGGCCTTTGGAGCATCCTTAGAACCCACACCCCATGCTCTTGGGTGTGTCTGTCTTTCTGAGAGACTGGCTCTTTCTCAACCCTCATGCTTAGGTCTCATTTAATAGAGACTTTATAAAACCCCACTGTTGGCAGACAAGATACCTCACTAAGTAAGGTGCTAGGTGTGCAAGCCTAACAACCAGAGTTCAATCCCAGAATCCAGGTAAATGGTGGAAGGGAGAGCTAACTCTACAAAGTTGTTCTCTGTAACAGAATGCACATATGACCCAAAAGCAGAAAAGGAACCATTTGGAGGAAGAAAATGGATCAGCATTAGCATGTGCCTCTCCATGATAATAAATGTTAAAGATTTCTGTTTCAGAGGCTGGTGAGATGACTTCAGTAGTTTAGAGCATACTGCTGAGTTCTGTTCCCAGCATCCTCATCAGACTGCTCACAATCACAGGAACTTCACGGGAAACTCCAGGTTCCCGGGACCTGACCCCCTGAAGCCTCTAGAGGCACTTGCACACAGATGCACCTGCCCACAGAATTTAAAATAAATCCTTAAACTCCTCTCTCCCCAGGGTTTTTTACTAGGTAGTCCTTGCTTACTTGGAACTAGCTATGTAAACTAGCCTATACTCTAATTCAGAGATCCACCCACCTCTGCCTTCTTGAGTCTGTGTGTGTGTGTGTGTGTGTGTGTGTGTGTGTGTGTGTGTGAATTAAAAACGTGATCGACCTCAATCAGCTTATCAACACCTAACCTCTTACCTATACCCTGCAATCTTAGCAATATCCTGCGATGTCTTATCATCTATAACATCAACCAACACTTATATCTCTCTCACATTATCTGGGATGGATATGGAAAAGCAAAATGGAAAACAAAAGTTAAAACTAGGCTAGGTAGCATGTACCTGTAATAATCCACATTTGGGAGGCAGAGGCAGGAAAAATGCCTTTCATTCCAGGCCAAACTTGACTACATGGAAACTTGTCTCAAAAAAAAAAAAAAAAAAAAAAAAAAAGGTAGGTGGTGGTTTCATAAGTAATCACAACACTGCAAAGGCAAGAGGATCTCTGAGTTTGAAGCCAGATTGGTCTACAGAGTTCCAGGACAGAGAGGACTACAGAGAAAGCCTTTTGGTGGGGGTGCTAAAAAATAAAGTGTGAGCTCTTAAATGTTAAAATGGTGATAACAAAACTTTAGTGGCAATTATACATCAGTATCAGTATCCTTCAATACTGTACTTGTACAAGGCACTGCTACCCTTCAAAGTCAAATGGCCCGACGGTGGGGATGGAGTGGGAGGGAGAAACCAGAGCTTTAAACTATGGCAGGCATGGAGAAAGGGCAAGAGAACGGTCAAAGGATACAAACTTTCAGTTGCAAGTTCTGGATAAGTAGCGTACAGTATAGTGATTAGTACTAATGTATATCTGAAACTTGCAGAGAGTAGACCAAGTGTTCTCACCAAAAAGAAACTGAAGGTACCTGGATGAGGTATATGCTAATTAACTTGACAATGGTAATCACTCCACAACCTCTACGTGCATCAAAATACCACGCTATACATTTTAAATATATAAATTATCTTGTGAGTCGTGCCTCAATAAAATACAGCTAGAGAAAGGAAACAATATCTAGAGAACCCCGAAAAGGATGAGAGCTGAGGGTTACACTAGAAAAAGTAAAGATCCTGCGGGCTACTGGTTCTTTGCAAAATCTGTTAGGGCACAGCTGAGATTTGCTGATTGCAGAAAAAGAAAAAAAAAATCTTTACAGAAGGGTAAATTTAGACCAAATCCATACTATTCAGCAAAGAAAAGGGGAACGGGGATTCCAGAAAGCCACAGAAACACTCTGACGGTACCACTAGGAAAGTCTGAGGATGGGGGCGTTCCAACCCGGCCTCCACCTTGGCCACCCCACCTGCAGCGAGCGGGGCCTGGGAAGAGCAAGCTCCGCACAGGGTTGGATCGCCCGCCCAAGGCGAGCAAGCAGCCGCGGCTGCCGCGGAACCGGGAAGCAGCGCACGACCCCAGGGAAGAAGGGCTGCAGAAGGGCGGGGCGCGCGCCGCGGAGGTCGCGAGGGCGACAGCGCAGCCTGGGTCCCCCTCCTCAGGCCACGGCGGGGAAGGAAGGGACCGGGCTCCTACGCGACAGAAAGCACAACTTACTCCGCGGTCTTCCTCCGAGAGGAAGTCGGGGCCGTCATCCAGGCCTTCCTGCTGAGTCCGCGGGCCCGGCGCACCGAGGGGTCGGAAGGGGAAAGGGAGACACAAAGAGAGACATTAGCGCCCGGCCCGCGCCGTCCCCGCGCCCGCCGCCCCCACCGCGCGCCCCGGGTTCGGCGCCGCCGTGAACACCCACCATCATGGCTGCTTCGGGTCCGGGGCTCGCGCAGACGCACAATCGAGGCCACAAACGAGCTGGCCGCGCGGGTGGGGCCGGAGGGCGGAGCCTGGCGCCAGCCCCGCCTCCTGCCTTCAGGAAGGCAGAGCGGTGGGGGTGTCCCTGAAGGAGAAAGGACACTCTGGATGCTCTGCTCCAGGTAGGAGGGAGGGTCCAGAGCCTTGGCAGCCCCGTTCTGTGGGGTAGCTCAGGCTTGGGAAGGCTCCAGGGCCACCAGGAGAGCTCATTAGTTCCCTAGCCCCGAGGGCCCAGAAAAACTGTGTAAGCACCCTCAGGAAGCCACAGTATTTGTCTTTGTATTGAAGTACATGATGATTAATCACCATTAATACCACATAGTCTGCGGAAGTTTGAGAATCAGTAAGCAGACAGGGGCTATAATCAAGCTTTTACTGCTAGGGAAGTAATAACTACCTCAGCTTTGGGGTGCTAATGACTGAACACTATAAAAAAGAGCTGTTCTCATAACAAGAGCATTCCTTGCCTTTATGGTAAGAAATAACCCCCAGACTTGCTCTAACTGTCCAGCTGGATAGCACCAAACCAGTATCCATAAGCACTTCAAAAGAAGAAAATAATTTCTCAGGCCAGCATGATGGCTTAGCAGTAAGGAAAGGTACTTACTGCTAAGCCCAAGGATCTGAGTTAGATCCCCAGGACTGATCCACAAGATAGAAAGGTACTTCATTTTGTTCTTCAGTACACACACACACACACACACACACACACACACACACACACACAGGAGAGAGAGAGAGAGAGAGAGAGAGAGAGAGAGAGAGAGAGAGAGAGAGATTTAAAAGAAAAAAATTCTAACATACTGCACATCACTTCTACAAACGAACATTCACACGATCCTTATGTCTCCATTTAATGACATCAGCACGTTTAAATGTTTAAACCAGAGACCTGTTCTATTCAAACCCTTTATCTTCCTCACTCCTCAAATCCAAACAAATACCATTATGTCTACAATTGATTCATTTTTCTCCACCTCCCTTCCTACACACGTAGATGTATCAATCCCCTGGCCACACGTATGTATCCATCTTCTCTCTCCTAGCCTCTTACCAGCACCCCAGCCTTCCTGGACCCTGACACCGACACCCTAATTTCAGCTAAGAAGCAATTACAGGAGAGATTACATCACCCCTTGTCATCAACAAAAAGTTGAATGTCAGATCCAAAAAAACTGTAGACAAATAGGTACCTGTGGTACCTATCCACACACCAAAGCCCATGCTCTCTCAGGATGCAAGTACCTGTTACAGAGTCCATGCTGGCCTCCAGGCTCTCTCAGGATGCAAGTACCTGTTACAGAGTCCTTGCTGGCATCCTGGCTCCTCTCAGTATTTCTCACTCTGCCTCCTACTCTAAGTTTCTCCAGCTCATGGGCTTCCTTTCCCCCAGCTTCTCATTCCTACATAGCCCTGCCATTCTGGCCATATGCTCTCTTGGTCCCCTCTCTTCTTTTCCCTTCTCTCCCCCCCCCCCCCATGGCCTGGTCAAGTCTGCTGGCCATGTTCAGTCTACTACTTTCTCTCCCTGCTCTGGACTCTTCCAGATGTGTCAGGTTCTACCCTCCCTCACATGTACAATAAAAACCTCCCCCTCTGCCATTCCTTGGATTGGTCATGCTCTCACTCTATAGTTTTTGAGACATGTGGCTCTGGATGGCCTACCTGTGTCAACCAGACTGGCCTCAAACTTGCAGAGATCCTCCTCTTTCTACATCCCCAGGTGCTAGGATTATAAATTCTGCTACCACATCTGACTTATTTTTTTGATAAGTATTTTTGAATTCCCCGTAGTGGGTTTCTCCTCCAATGCAATCATCCAAATCAAGCCAAATTAAAAGGTAAAGGACCAGGTTTAATCTGAGCAAAGCACTCCTGGTGATCTTGGGGGGAGGAGGAGGAGAAATCACATGGCAGGTCTATAGACTGGAGCTTAAATATCCTGTAGATAAGGTCTTGAGCAACTCATGAACGGAAGCCAACACTTGGCAGGCTTTCTAAGAAGGAGCAGGGTTAGGAAGAAAAGGAGGGGGGCTGAGGCAGAGTTTCCAATGGAACATTTTTGTTATGCTTGTTGGTGGGTTTTTTTCTTTTTTTCTTTCTTTACTCCTGTAGTTTTTCTTAAATTGGTCTCATTTCTCTACTTCCACATTAGTCACAATTCATGTCTCTGGCCACTCATAATTATCATTTTTTCAAGTGCTGAAATTATTCTCTCCCCAAGATTGCCCAAGCCCTCTGTGTAGCTCAGTTTGTACTCAAATTGGTGATCCTCCTGCCTCAGCTTCCTAAATGCTAGAATTATAGATGTGTACCATCAGTACTGAATATCTCCTATTTTTTCTTATGCTCCATATCTCCCCTCCTATCCTACACACTGCTACCAGTTGTCACCCTACAATGCAAATGTAGATATTTCATGTGTGTTCAAGCAGTGGGTGAATGCATGTCTGCATACGTGTGTGTGTGTGTGTGTGTGTGTGTGTGTGTGTGTGTGTGTGCGCGCGTGCGCGCGCGCATATGTGAAGGCCAGAGGTTGAAGTCAGGTATTATCTTCCTCTTCCTCATCTCTTAAGACAGGGTCTCTCACTGAACCTGTACTTCATCTATTGGCAAGGAAGGTGGGCTGGACACTGAGCCCCAGTGGTCCTCCTGTCCCTGCCTCTGCAGTCCTGGGATTGCAGGTACATATTCTTTTGTTTGTTGTTTGTTTGCTTGTTTATTTGCCTTTATGTAATTGATGGGTGTGGTGGTTTGAAAGAAAAAGACACCCCAAAGGGAGTGGTACTATTAGGAAGTGTGGCTTTGTTGGAGTAGGTGTGGTCTTGTAGGAGGAAGTGTGTCACTGTGGGGGTGGGCTTTGAAGTCTCACATATGTTCAAGCCAAGCCCAGTATCAGGAGAATTGCCATGAGTCACAGGCCACATTAGGCTACATAGTGAGTTCTTGGATAGCCTGGGCTACCTGTGAAAACCTGTCTTAAACACAACACTGGAATCCCAAACAGGTAGAGGCAGGAACCTCAGGATCTCAAGGTTATCATAAGCTACATAGGGAACTATAACTTGGCAACAAATGTTTGTGATTTTTGTGCTTATAAACCCCATGCTGCCAGGAGAAACAAGGCTCCCGAGTCCTTGTCTTGCAGCCCTGACCAATCAGTGACCCCACATCCCACATATGTGGTATTTATTAAAGTCTTTGGAATCCATAAGTATTGTCTCTCTCCTTCCTCGTGGCACACAACGGATTGGGTGGAACAAGTGGGGCTACTATTAATGAGCAGGATTTGTGTACAACTTATAGCAGACTCATGTTTGTCCATGTGCATGAGGATTGAGAAGGGTCATGAAAACACTTCAGACGCCTCAATTATTTAAATTTCTTATTTATTAATATGTGTATATAGACAGAAGTTTCCATCCTGCCAGGTCCCATAGCCATTTAGTCCCAAATAAACACACAGAAGCTTATATTAATTATAAACTGTTTGGCATATGGCTCAGACTTCTTATTGGCTAGCTGTCTCTTAATTATTAACTCATTTCTATTAATCCTTGTATCACCACATGCTCTTCGCTTACCGGTGATGCCTGGGTCTCTAGCTTTCTTGGCAGCTACATGGCATCTCCACCTAGTACCTTTCAACTGATGGGAGATGTTTTTCTATATATGTGTTTCTCTTATTGGTCGATGAATAGAACACTGTTTGGCCAATAGAGGCAGGAAGATAGGCAGGACTAGGAGATGAGGAGAATTCTGGGAAAGGTAGGCAAAGAGGAGCCCAACAAGGGACGCCACGTAGCCACTGGGAGGATAGGGTGCGCCAGGCATTTTCTGGTAAGATAAGGCCATGTAGAAATACATAGATTAATAGAAATGGGTTAATAACTAAGACAGGGCCAGCCAATAAGAAGACCTAGCCATCAGCCAACAGTTTAATAATTAACATAAGTCTCTGTGTGTTTATTAGGGGCTGAGAAGAGCAGCAGGACCTAGTAGGACAAGAAACAGCAACAACAATCAACCAATAAGAGAAACATATATTCACAGCATTCAGAAGGACATCCCCATCATGTGTGTGTGATATGAGTGATGTGTGCACATGCCACTACCTGTTTACCTGTGGAGGTCAGAGAACAACTTCTGAGAACTGTTCCTCTCCTTCCACCATCTATTCAAAGCCTTGAACTCCAGTAGTCAGGCCAGTCTGCATGAAAGCACCTTGACCTACTGAGCCATCTCAATGGCTCTGCCTCAGTCATTACCCAAGAGTCTTAAGTGTCAGCTTTTACATGAGACCCAGAGACTCTGTAACCCTTAAATGCCAAAGTGTTATAATCCCTACTTCAGAAAAGCATACAGGACGGGATTGAAAATACAAGCAGCACAATTAAAATAACCAGCAAAAATATGTTGGTTACTGCAGGTGTAATCCATAGAAAACTCACATGCATAAAGAACTTATCCTTGGCAGGGTGTTGGTGGCGCACACCTTAGTCCCAGCACTTGGGAGGCAGAGGCAGGTGGGTTCAAAAACAGCCTGGTCTACAGAGCTAATTCCAGGACAGGCTTCATAATTATCAGTAGAGCTTGGTGGTACACACCTTTAATCTCAGTACTGGGAGCCAGAGGCAGGTGGGTCTCTTCAAGTTCAAGGCCAGTCTGATCTATATAGTGAATTCTAGGACAGCTGGAGCTACATAAAGGCTCTATCTCAAAAAACAAAAGTAAACCAAAAAAAGGTATTTATTAGTAACTGATAGCAGGCAGATCTTTGTGAGTTCAAGGCCAGCCCAGTCTAGAATGAGTTCCACAACAGGCTCCAAAATTACACCAAGAAATCCTGTCTCAAAAAAACAAACAAACAAACAAAACCAAAAACAGTATCTAAAAAGTTAAGGAGACATCTGGAGAGATGGCTCTGTAGTTAAAACCACTGCTCTTCCAAAGCGTCCATATCTTTGTAACTCTAGTATCTGTGGTCCAATGTTCTCCTCTGTTCTCCATAGGCTAAGTACACACAGCACGTGCACACATGTACACATAAACAACATAAACAAAAAAAGAAAGAAAGAAAGAAAAGATAATTTTAAAACATTAAGAAGGGATTTGGGGAATGGCTTCATGAATAACAGCATTTGTTTGACAAGCATGAGGACCTAAGCTGGAACACCTAGCACCCACATAAAATACCCAAGTAAGGCTGAACTTTCCTGTAACACCAGCACTAGGACACAGGCTGGTCCTGAGAGTTCTTCTGATGGTTGACCTGCCCAGCTGAACTGTTCGTTCATCAAAAGACCCTGACTCAAGGCAATAAGGTAGAGAGTGACAAGAAAAGACACCTGACATCCTGTTCTGCCTCTGAATGCTCACTCCTGGACCCAGTCATGTGAACTTGGGCACACAATTAAGGAATTTCTATTTCTGTCTTACACCGACAGCCTAGGATGGCCTCAAACTCTCTATATAGCCTAGGGTCCTCCTGCTTCCAACCCTTGAGTGCATGTTCCACCACTGTTGTGATAAAGTACAAGGGGAACCTTGGAGGATTCCATAGCAGCCCAGGGTGACCGAGGTGGAAGACAAATATGACAGGCAGACAGAGTTTAGTGAGAAGTTTTATTAGAAAGAGAAGGGGGGGCATAAAGAGTCACAGAGACAGAGAGCGAACAGAAGAGGGAGGCAGGAAAAGTCCTGTCTTCCCCAGGGGAACAGCAGGAAAGAGAGCAGGAAAGATTGAGGAAAAGAGAGTAAGTCAGCGGTGTCTTTCTTTTAAAGGGGTCCTTTGCTCCTGAGTGCAGACTATTAGTCATGGACCCCTGGGCTGACCAGGGTACTGCCTGAGTGCATTCTGCCAGGTGACATGGGCAGGCCAGTATAATGCCTGGCTATGAGCCTATACTTAAAAGACCTTGCAGGATGTTGACCACATAATTCAGTGGGTTAAAGCTACTTGCCACTAGGCTTGACAACCTGAGTTCAATCTCTAGAACCTACATGATGAAAAAAGTACCAACTCCTACAGCTGTCTTCTGACTTCCTTCCATATATGCCCCATGGTGAACGCATGTGCATGCGCTCGTGTGTACATGCACGCACACACGTTAAATTAATGAAATAAAAAATAGTGCAATGGGGGGGCTGGAGATAAGGCTCAGCAGTTAAGGGCACTGAGTGCTCTTCCATGGGACCCGGATTCGATTCCCAGCATCCAGATGGCAGCTCACAACTATATGTAACTCCAGTTCCATGGCAAAACGACAATGTACATAGAAAAAAATTAAATCTTAAAAAAAACTAGTGCAATGGTTTGGTGGGTAAAGAAATTTGCTGTAAACTGAGTTCAATCCCTGTGACCCACATGGTGATAAGAGAGAAAAATTCCCTAAAATTGTTCTCATCATTTCACACTCAGTCAATGGTGAGTGCATCCACATATATAAACACACACACACACACACACACACACACACACACACACACGCACGCACGCACACGAATGAACACCAAGCTCAAGTTCCTAAATTTTGATCTCTAAACTTTCTTCTGCAGCTCCTCATTTCTGAGCTAAGAACCTGGAAGTTTACCACCCCAGGTTGAGGCTCTTGCTTCCCACATGAGCATTGTGAGGTGTGGTACAACAGGCTGCCCCTTTACTCACCAGTGCCGCTCCCTCAAGCAGAGGAAAGGCTGGAGGTGTGGCTTTCCCTGTGGTATAATGGAAGCTCCAAATCTTCCTTTCTCTCCTCAAAATCAGGAGGCAGCTGAATCTGCTACTGAGTCTTCATGTGTAAGGGAGGCTCCCAGCTGAAGGCAGTGTGTAAGTAGACATCTTCAGAGGACTCAGGCAAAACTCTGGAAACCTTAGCAGCTAGGCTAAGGTGTAGCACATGCCTGGAATCCTGTCTTTGGGAGGCCAAGGCAAGAGAGTGGCCACAAGTCTAAGGGCCACCTGTCCTATTTATTATTACCAAGTCCCAAGCAGCCAAGGCTACACAGCAAGACCTGTTTCAAATAGGAAAGGGGGATGAGGGGGGAGTGAGGAAGTGGAAGGAAAAGGAGGGGGGAGGGAAGAAAGTAAGGGAGAGAGAAAAGAAAGCCTAGGTCCTAATATAATGGCCTCCATGCCTGGCTCAGTGGTCTTCCTGTCTCTACCCTTTGTCCCTACTCTTCACCACATCTAGGGTGCATTTAGTCATGGCCTTCTGGGAAGATTAGAATCAGTACCCATGACTTCCTGCTGTTTATTTCTGCAAATGAATTGAATTATTTATTTACTCTCTGATTCCACAACCAGATTAGTCAGTCACTTCCTTGACTTCTATGTTTACATAATTCCTTTAGCCTTGCAGTTTCTAAAGGCAAGTCACTAGGAACATGTGTGTCCTCATTTTAGACGTGCACTGGCAGCATATGATGAATTCTAAATTGTTCAGATTATTTCTTTTCCCTGTCACATTTAACAGAGCCTGTATCTCTCTAACCTTCGGCCTTCAAAACTTCCAAAGGAAATCAACCAATCTGTGCAGAATCACCAAGACAATGAGACTTGTAGAGGTCACGAATGAACGTATGGTGTGGCCAAGGTGTGCATTCTTTTGGGTTTTTTTTTTTTCAAAGTTTGTCATTCTTGTGGAGCCTAATCATCTAATTTGTGGTGCCCAAAGTCTAGAAGCTACCATAAAAGTCTATAGAGAGCCAGGTGATGGTGGTGCATGCCTTTAGTCCCAGCACCCAGGAGGCAGAGACAAGTGGATCTCTGTGAGTTCAAGGCCAGCCTGGTCTACAGAGTGAGTTCCAAGACAACCAGAGCTACTGCACAGAGAAACCTGGCTCTAAAAACAAAGCAAAACAAAAATTTAAATGTTGATAGAGGAGGTAGGTCAGATATTCTCAAGATCCCTTTATTCATAGCCTCACTCTTTTTTGTCTGTTTTCCAAGACAAGGTTTGTCTATATAACAGTACTGGCTATACTGGAACTCACAGAGACCCACCTGCCTCTGCCTCCCAAGTGCTGGGATTAAAGGTGTACACCACCATAACTTGGTCATGACCCTCACACTTGTAGCCAGAAGCAGCTATGTAAGAGATTTCACTAGACCATGATTTGAAACGATGTGCTCTAATCTACCCCTGATAAACTTTCTCACACAGCTCAAGTCAGGGGTTGGCAGACCTGGATCCTTCTAGAGACTTTCGAAAGATGCATGTCCTTGCCTTCTCTGCCTTCTGCATCCTTTGGCTTTATAATACTCTTGCATCAAGTATCCAGTCTTCTATCTCTTCCTTGATCTTTTTTTAAACAAAAATGTCTACATTTATCTGTTTCTGTCTTTATAGCGGGGTGGGGAGTGAGCATGTGGGGCTCAGAGGACAATTTTCAAGAGTTATTTTCCTTTGTGTGGGTTCTGGGCATGGAACTCAGGTCCTCAGGCTCAAGCACCTTTATCTGCTGAATCATCTTGCTGGGCCCTGTTAGTTTTTTAGGCAGGGTTTCAGTGTGTTTCCAAGGCTGGGCCTCAACTTCCTTTGTGTATGGGATTACACTTGTGCACCACCGTGACTGCCCCTTTTGACCGACATGCCTTCTTTTTTGTTGTTTATTCTGTTTGATTATTGGTTAATTGCTTGCTTGGTTTTACAGACAGCATATAGCTATGTAGCCCCAGAAAAGAACAGCCAACTAAGGAGACAAAGGACAAGAAAGACACTCATCCTGGGGTCCAGTTGTTTACCTTTCCTGCTGACCAAAGGTTAAGAAACTTGGACACATCTGATAATGCCTAGATTACCTGCAGAGATACTGTGTGTTTTCCAAGACTTCTCAAACAGGGTTGTTTAAAAAAACAACAAACTATGCTTAGTCAGGGCCAGAATGTTTGTAACCTTGAGTTTTCCTATTTTAGCTTTTCTCTGCAATCCTTAAATCTAAACCTCATAAAACCACACTTCAATTTCATTTACAAAAGCAAATTCCTTAAGATAAAAGGAATAAGTAAACCAGGTTTTTATTTAATGATTAAACTTTTATTTTGAAGCTTTGCTTAATCTTTAAACTTTGTTGTAAATTATATCCTATGAACATTGTAACCTAAAGCCATGAGTCTAGTTCTAGTTGCATGCCTATTGTCTCGGCACAAGGGAGGTGGAGCTAAGAGGATCAGAAGTTCAGATTCATCCTTGGCTTTGAGGCCAGCTTAAGCGGCATGAGGTCCTGTCTCAAAAAAAAAAAAAAAAAAAAAAAAAAAGTCACAAGCTACACATACACACACACATGTGTTTTATATATATGTATGTATGTTGTAATCCAGGCACACCTGGCCCATTGGGGACTCGGCAGAATGCCCACCCCTGCACTCATGGCAGGCAGCACCCTGGCTCTGTACAAACGTGCAAAGGTCCCTTTAAGACACAAGCTCCACCCACTTCTGTTCTCTTTCTGCCATTTCTCTGAGAAGACAGATTTCTGTCTGTCTCTCTGTCTCTTCTCTCTCTCCTTCTCTCTCCCCTTTCTCCCTCCCTTCCTCCACTCCCTACCCTTCCCCAATAAAACTTCCTTCCCATGTAAGTTCTGATGGCATATTTGTCCCTCATCTGCCATGGAACTCTTTCAAGGTTCCCCTAAACTATATTCAAAACAATATATGTATATATGTATATATGTAATATATATCTATCCATCCATCCATCCATCCATGCATCCCGGTGACTGTCCTGCTTGCAGAGCTCTTAGGCTGTGCACTCTCCATTTTCTTAAGCCTCCATTGAAATCTAAAAAGTGTAGGCTCCCTTATCTTAGTAAATTCACACTCACTTTGCTTCATTCAGACTCACCCAGGAATTGTTTTCTGAAACATGATCAAGGGTCTGGCTTTATCTGAATGGAAGTCCCTAAGGAGGAGGCATCCCCTGTTTCTGATTAACTCACACACCAGGCTAGTGTCTTACCTCCTGGTGGTAAGATGGCAGGCATACACCATCATACCCGGCTTCCTTTGACCATATTGCCTTCCTTTGTTGTTTCTCTGTGGTAACTGAGAGCAAATCCAGAGCTTTGTAAATGCTAGGCTGAGCTACACTCCTTACCCTTAGATGAGCCTATTATGCAAATTATAGAAAAGGAGAGGGTGCAGGTTTCACATGAGTGAACACCAGGGTTGTTTATTAATCCTGCTTTTTTGCAAGGGTCTGTAAGACTCCTAACTCTGTGAACCTGAAAAAAAACAGAGATTGGACGTGGCAGTCCATGCTTACACCCCAGCACTTAAGAAGCTGAGGCAGGGAACTGCTGAATTTGAGGCAGCTTGGGCCTCAAAAACATTTTAGCTAAGTGTGGTGGCACATGTCTTTAATCTCAGCAATGCAGACACAGACACAGACGCAGGTAGAGCTTTGTGAATTTTAAGGCCAACCAGAACTACTTACTGAGACCTTGTCTCAAAAGCAAAACAAAACAAAACAAAAAACCCACAGACAAATACAGTTTAAAGGGAGACAAATGAGATGTCTCAGCAGTTAAAGGCTCTTGTCCCTTGTCACCAAGACTAACAACCTGAGTTTGATCTCTGGGACCCACCTAGTGGAAATCTCTTCCCACAAATAATTAAATGTTAAAACAAACAAACAAAAATTGGGCCAGGGGTTGGTGGCACATGCCTTTAGTCCCAGCACTCAGGCAGAGGCAGGCAGATCTCTGTGTGTTTGAGGACAGCTTGGTCTACAGAGTGAGTTCCAGAACAGACTCCAAAGCTACACAGAGAAATCCTGTCTCGGGGGAAAAAAAAAAAAAATAAGAACCTGATGAGACTGCCAGGGATGGTGGCACATGTCCTTTCATCTAAGCACTCTGGAGGTAGAGGCAGATGGATTTCTGTGAGTTTGAGGCCAGCCTAGTCCACAGAGTGAATTTAGGACAGCCGAGCTACATAGTGAGATCCTGTCTCAAAAAAAAAAAAATAAATAAAATAAAATAAAAATAGAAACAAAAACAAAAACAAAAACAAAACAAGTCCAAGAATCTAACCCTCCCTCTGCTGAACCCTCTGTAGAGATGAAGGAGACAGTTGCCTCCCCAACACAGCTGTCCTCTGACCTCTGTAATACACAGGTGCACTAGGCCCACACACACACACACACACACACACACACACACACACACACACACACACTTTAAATAAACCTGTTAACCGGAGTCTCCCATTCCTCCTGGTATTTTTGCTAAGTGCTCTTTGGCCTGCCACACAGTGTGCTCACTCTATACCCCAGGCTGGTCTGGAGCTCACACTGTAGCCTCCAACTTGTGACAATGATCCAGCCTTAGTCTCTTGAATGCAGGTGTGAGCCACCAGCTTGGTTAAATGATTGTAGCTTACTGGAAAGTCTTTCAAGTGCAGAGATTACACACATGTGCTAGTATGAAACAGGTGTTATCTTTATCTTTCTTCCTTTCTTCCTTCCTTTCTTTCTTTTCTTTTTCTTTCTTTTTCTTTTTTTCTTTTTTCTTTTCTTTTTTTTTTTTTTGAGACAGGTTCTCAATTTGTAGCCCTGGCCATCCTGGAATTCACTCTGTAGACCAGGCTGTCCTCGAACTCACAGAGATACTCTTGCCTCTACCTCCCGAGTGTTGGGATTAAAGGTGTGTGCCGCCACTGCCAGACTGGGGAATGACCGCTCCAAGGTATGGCTGAGGAGAGGGTTTATTTTGTCTTGTTTTATTCTTTGAGACAGGATTTCTCTGTGTAGCTTTAGAACCTGTCCTGGAACTCACTCTGTAGATCAGGCTGTTCTCAAACTCACAGAGACCCGACTGACTCTGCCTTCCCCCGTCGAGGAGAGGGTTTTTATTGTAGATATGAAAGAGAAAACAGCAAGAGGCTTCTGTAAGAGTCCAGACTGAACATGGCCAGCAGAATAGAGTGAGGCATGAGAGGAGAGAGGGATGGAGGAGTGAGAGAGGAAGAGGAAAGGAGAAAGAGATGGGACCAGGAAGTGGAGGACCAAGAGGACAAAGACAACTAATGGATGAAATGGCAGGTCTCTATGGGAATCAGAAGCTGGGGGAAGAGAAGCAAAGCTCAGGAGATGGAGATGGCTAGTGTGGAGGTAGAGGACAGGCATGAGAAGCACCGAGAGAAGCCAGGACTCTGTTACAGGTACTTGTACTACTGAGAGAGCCAGGTGGCCAGAATGCACTTTGGCATGTTAAATAGGCACCACAGTTAGCCGTTTGTCCTGAGTTTCTTTCAGACCTGATGTAAGACTAAAACAAGAACAAGAACAAGGACAATACTCCTTGCAAGATAATGGGAAACCTAAACAGGAAAAATATGCCTTGCAGGTTAAGGGTTCTGTTAGCTGTTAAGACAGTTAAGAGTAAGTTCCTGTTTGTCCTACGTTTGTTTGATCCATCTGCACCGGATGTGCTTGATTACATGTGGGCAGGAGATAGGTGGGCAGGAAATATGTTAGGATACATGCTTGCCCCTGATTGGAGCTGATCACAAATACATAGCGTTATGGGTATACCTTTATAAGCCTCAGCAAATTTTGACTGGTGGGCATTCCTGGGAATTCTGGAGGGGACCTGGCCAGAGTCCATCCTCCTGGCCAATATTTAATTAAAGCTTGCTTCATTCAAATTCAGCTTAAAACTGTGGTAGTGGTTTTATTCTCGACTGGTGGAATTAACATTGACAAAGTTGAGACAGGCAGGACAGGCTCCAAAGCAATACAGAGAAACCTTGTTTCGAAAAAACAAAAACAAAACAAAAAAACACAAATATGTTTCCTACCCAGGTCAGTATAAAACAGGAGTTAGGGCAGTGAGTGAAAATGCTAGGAAAATGGAACATTGTAGCCAGAGTGGAAACTGGGAGCCTCAATCCAATGGAGCAGCTGGTTCTCAATTGACAGACTGAAGCTGCCAGTATGGAAGGAAGTAGAGGCCGAGGGCACCAGGCATAAACAGACCAAAGGTAATGACAGAGCTTGAGGTGGAATGCAAGACCTGTCACATGACAAACACCTGATCCACCAGACCTGTCACAGGACAATGACCTGAGCCTCTGCTGACTGGGTAAACTGGTCTTGAAACTGGAAAGCTAAACATCAGGTAACTTTGGAAAGAAAAAGTTTCCAGTTGTTAGAATGTCCTGGTGTTAGAATGTTAACTTATTAAATAATAATAAAAGACTCTTTTGCTTTTGCATAGGAATGGGTCTCTTGGTGATTTGAAGATTCAGAATTTGGGCACAACACTACCATCCCTGTATCTGACTTAACATCCTTTAGGAAGGCTCTCAGATTTCCTAACTCTGTGTCCCTTTAATAGTTCCTCATGCTGTGGTGACCCCTAACCATAAACTTATTTTGTTGCCACTTCATAACTGTAATTTTGCAACTGATATGAATTGTAATATAAATATTTGACATGCAGGATATCTGATATGTGACCCATGATATTCATCCCCAAAGGGGTCTGGACCCACAGGTTGAAATATGCTGCTTTAGATTCTCAAGTAAAATCTTTGGATTGTACTAACTTTGCTGACTTGCAGTTCCCACCAATCTCAAAGCTAAAAATGTCATCTCAGGGCACCTGAATGAAACCTACAGAATTCAGTCCTCTTTGCTGTAACCTGTATACCTCATGCCCCTAATAATGTGTTTGGTAAATACATATATTATGATTTTCTTTTGTTCTTTTACTATTGAAAAGGTCGTGTAGCTGAACCTAGGGATAGTGGAGAGCTTGTAATCCCAGCACTTGGGAGGTAGGGGACAGAGGACCAGGAGTTCAAAGCCACACTTAGTTGCATAAGGAGTTCGAGAACAGCTTGGGCTAGAGACCTTGTCTCAAAAAAACCAACAATACATTCCAGCTAGGGATGGTGGTGCATGCCTGTAATCCTAGTACTCAAGAGGCAAAGGAAGGTAGATCTCTGTGAGTTCAAGTCTAGTCAGAGCAGTCTGAAAAAAAAAAGAACATAATCCTAACAGGTTTAAAATTGAGTGCTGCTGCCAAGTTTGGTGACCCATGACTTTAGTCCCAGCACTTAGGAGGCAGAGGCAGAGACAGGTGGCTCTCTATTGTCCCGCGCTACCGTCTCGCCAGCAAGAACGACTCGGCACACTCAGGATCCTTCTGCAGTAAAGCTTTAATGCTCTTGAGAGGGAGAGCATAAGCTTACAGGTCAGAGAGACCCCAAACACACAAAACCCACCCCTTATATAGGCTAGCAGCCTCTGCCTTGGACGTATCACCCCCTGACTGGCTGCTGCTCATCGGCCCATATGACACCACGGGAGAGGCAGGGACCCAGGGTTTGACAGTTACCCAGGGCATGCGCACTCTCCTGTCTACCAACGGTACTTGTAACGGCTCCCTACACTCTATGAGTTTAAGGCCAGCCTGGCCTTCATAGCAATTTCTAGAACAGCTAAGGCTACATGGAGTAAGACCCTTTCTCAAACAAAAACAGGGTGACCAAGTACCTGAGACCAGATAGGCCAGGAACCTAGGGATAAGCAAAATACTAATGTTCTGCCAAAGCCATTAAAAGACACCTAATGAAATTCTGCTATACTCCTAGATCTGTGTCTTTCTCAGTCATCACCAGAGAGAAGCTGCAGTAGATGGGAACAAATACAGAGACCCATTGCTGAACAATGTGCAGGGAGTGAGAGAGCTTGCAACACTCAGTTCTCATAGGACATTTCTATTAATTCCTCCCAGCAGGGCTCAGGGAACTCAGTGGAAGAAATGGCAGAAAGATTGTAAGACCCAGAAGGGATGGAGGGCACCAAATACATGGCCTTCCAGACACAGCAGGGCTGGTGCACACACACATGAACTCACAGAGACTGAGGCAGCATGTGCAGACCCTGCAGGGGTCTGCACAGATGGGGTCCCAGGGCTGAGAAGGGAAGTGAACACAAGCACACATCTTTATTTAACCCAGAAGCTATCTCCAGTTGATAGCCACTCGAAAATAAGAGTCTCTCTGGTTGTTCAAACTATTCCTCAGGACAGGCCCCATAGCCAGCACTATATGGGCAACACAAATGAACTCAATGGTGTCTTTGGAGGCTCTTTGTCTCATAATGTACTTTTCAGGACTTTCCTTTTTAACTTAGCAGTTTCTCTGTGTATGTATTTTGGCTTCTAGTTTTGTGTTTCTATGGGGTTCCTATGTCTTTGAATGTGTGTCTCTGCAGTCTGTCTTGGTTAGGGCTTCTATTGCTGTGAAGAGACACCATGACCACAGCAACTCTTATAAAGAAAACCATTTAGTTGGGGCTTGCTTACAGTTCAGAGGTCCATTATTGTCCTGGTGGGAAGTATGGCAGCATTCAGGCAGACATGGTGCTGGCTACATCTTGATCAGAAAGCCACAGTTAGTAAACTGTCTCACTGGGTATAGCTGGAGCAAATATGAGCTCTCAAATCCCACCTACACAGTGACACACTTTCTCCAACAAAAACCACACCCACTGCAACAAAGCCACACCTCCTAATATTGCCACTCCCTTTTGGGGGCCATCTTCCTTTCAAACCATCAGAGCATCTATATATATTTCACATGCTTTCTCTTTTGGTTTTCCTTCTGTTTATTTGTATTGTCCTATTCCAGTTTGTTTTGTTTTCTCTTATTTTATTTTATTATTCTTTAGATGCCTGTTTGTTTTCTAAGGAGAGACAGAAAGGGTGTAGATCCCCAAGGGAGGAGAAGTAGGGGATCTTGGAGGCATTGGGGAAGGGGAAATATATTCAGAATATATTGTCTGAAAAAAGTCTCTTTTTGTTTGTTTTTGCTTTTTGGAGACAGGGTGTCTCTGTGTAGTCCTGACTGTATTGGAACTCCCTTTCTAGACCAGGATGGCCTTAAACTCACAGAGATTCCCCCTGCCTCTGCCTCCCTGAGCGCTAGGATTAAAGGCATGAGACAGCATGCCCAGATTGGGGAAAAAAAATCTATTTTTAATAAAAGAAAAAATAGAGGAAAAAGCAAAAACAAACAAACAAAAAAAAAGCTAAACGTTGAGTGCTGCTGAGAGGCCTGGAAGTTCTCATGAAGTCTTTCTGTCTCCTGAGGATCTAAAGGGATGTGCACAGCCACCGCCTGTCTCGGATGCCCTTTTCTACTGAAGCCTATTTGAACTGGGTTTTGTTCTTCTGCAACTCAATTTGCAAAGATTCCTGTGCCATTAAACAGTGCTCCTCATTACAGAAAAAAGTTCAGATCTTCAGAACTAAAACAAATCTATTGAACTCTACCCACTTGTTTTTAGTGGGTCCTCTCACAGCCTGACAACATACCTGTAATTCCAGCCCTCTGGAGGCCAAGGCCACAGCTTTTACCATCTTTCAAAGACCACAGGCAGACAACATCTAAACTGTTCTTTGGAAACCTTTTCTTTCTTTAAAGAAAAAAAGAAAAGAAAGAAAGAAAGCTCTGTAGCAAATTTACTTCCTGTTACTCAACCTGCAGAAAGCAGAAGTCCAAGCGACATTCCAATTACTCATGCAGAACTCTTTCCCTGAACAACTTGGTTATTTTGCAGATGCGACTTCCTCAATCATCTTAAAGGAAATCTACATACGTATATTGTACATATCAGCTGTATAGATCTTCCCAAATCCTTTTAAATTCAAACAATAGTTTAAAACCTTTCTCCGGTTTGGGGGTTGGTGGGATGGTATTTTAGTTACAGTTTGTTTTGAGACAGGTTTTCTCTGTGTAGCTTTGCCTGGCTGTCCTGGAACTCACTCTGTACACCAGGCTGGCTTTGAATTCAGAGATTTGACTGCCTCTGAAACCTGAGTGCTGAGATTAAAGTCATGTGCCACCAACTGCTCTACCTTATTTAGTTAGGGTTTCTATTACTGTGATGAAACACCATGACCAAAGAGCATGGGGAGGAAAGGGTTTATTTGGCTTACACTTCACATCGTAGCCCGTTATTGAAGGAACTCAGGACAGAACCTCAAACAGGGCAGGAACCTGGAGGCAGGAGCTGATGCAGAGGTCCTAGAGGGCTTCTGCTTACTTGCTTGCTCCCATGCCTTGCTTTGCCTCCTTTGTTATAGAACACACCAGCCCAGGGATGACACCACCCACCCGGGCTGGGCCCTTCCCCATCAATCACTAATTAAGAAAATGCCTTACAGCTGGCTCTCTTGGGGCATTTTTCTCAACCGATGCTCCCTTCTCTCTGAGGACTCTAGCTTGTGTCAAGTGGATAGAAAACTAGCCAGGACAGTCACGTGGTGGTGGTGCACCCCTTTAATCTGCCTGGTCTGCAGAGCTAATTCCAAGACAGCTAAGGCTACACAGAGAAATCCTGTCTTGAAAAATAAAAAAAATAAAAAAGTAAAAAAAAAAGAAAGAGAGAGAGAGAGAGAGAGAGAGAGAGAAGAATGGAGGTTGTCATGGGGGCTGGAGAGATGGCTCAGCAGATAAAAGCACTTGACTGCTCTTCCAGAGGACCCAGGTTCGATTCCCAGCAACCAAATGGTAGCTAACAACTGTCTGTAACTCCAAGATCTGACACCCTCACACACACACACACACACACACACACACACACAGACATACATGCAGACAAACACCAATGCACATAAAATAAAAATAAATAAATTATTTTTAAAAAGCTAGCCAGGACAGATGCCTCAGCAGTCAAGAGCATGTGTTGCTCTCACAGAGGATCTGGGTTTGCTTCTCAGTGTCCTCAGGGTGGCTCACAATCATCTGTGACTCCAGTTCCAGATCTGTCACCCTTTCTGACCTTTGAAGGAACCAGGCACACACATGGTACACATACAAATAAGCAGACAAATACTTACACACATAAAATAATATTTATTTTACTTTATGTGCATGAATGCTTGCCTGTATGTGTGTATGTATACACATGTGCCTGTTGGATCCCCTGAACTGGGGTTATGATGGTTGTGAGCTATCATATGGGTACTGGGAATTGAACCCAGGTCCTCTACAAGAGCAACAAGTACTTTTAACCACTGAACCATTTCTCCAGCACCCCCACTCCCAATAAATAAATCTTTTAAAACAGATAGACCATTCCCAGTTTGCTGGGGTACAACAGGTGTCCTCTGACTCCAAGGTCTTGCCAAAATTCCATCCTCTGGTTTGCCTCCTCTCTTTTCCCTGCCTCGTCTCTTGTCCTAGTTAGTTTTTTGTCAACTTAACCCAGCTATGGTCACCATGGAAAGGGAACCTCAGCTGAGAAAATGCCTCCACCAGCTTGGCCTGTGGGAGAGCACAGTCCATCACTGGTACTGTCACCTCTGGGTTGGTCCTGAGAGGTATAAGACAGGTAGCTGAGACCTGAACAAGGGGGAGCTCATGGCCCCCAGACTGATAACCAGGAAACCAGCATTGTACTGACCCAGACCCCCTGAACATGGGTCTCTATTAGAAGGCCTGGGCAGTCTAAGGATCCTCTGACAGTGGAACCAGGATGTATCCCTGGTGCATGAAAGAACTTCGGGAGCACATTCCCCATGGAGGGATACTCCCTTAGCTTAGAAGCAGAAGGGAGGACCTAGGCCCCACCCAAATGACTTGACAGATTTTGATGCTCCCTCCTGGAAGGCATCACCCTCCCTGGGGAGTGGGTGGGGAATAGGATGGGGTGGTGGAGAGGGAGGGAGGGAGAAGGAACTGGAATCAATATGTAAAATAAGAAAAAAAGTAATAGAAAAGAATGGAGAAAGGAAGAAAGAAAGAAAGAAAGAAAGAAAGAAAGAAAGAAAGGAAGAAAGAAAGAAAGAAAGGAAAGAAAGAATGGAAAGAAAGAAAAGAAAGAAATGTAGCTGAACCTGAGCCTGAGATGCATAGCCAGTAGGTGGCATTCCTCTGTGATCTGTGCTTTCATTTCTGCCTACAGGTTCTTGCCTTGTGTTAGGTCCTGCTTTGGCTTCCCCAAACTGATTGGCTATGATTAGGAAGCATCCCCTCCCAAGTTGCTTTTGTTCATAGTGTTTGTCACAGCAGTAGAAAGCTGACTAGAACCCCTTGTAACACAGGGCCTGTGTCCTCTCTCTGAAGCCCCATTCCTCGATAGTGTACATGAGTGGATATTATGGAAGGCAGAAAGCTGGGGGGGGGGTGGAGCAACATCTAGGGTCAAGGAACCCATATTAGAAGGTAATGTTGCTGAACTTCAAACCTGTGGTGCATTCTTCTTAAGAAGCCATGCTGTATTGTCTCCTCCTACAGACTGCAACCTCTAAACATTATGCTGGGTCGTTCTCAGGGTCCCTGCTGCAGGGACCACAGTCTCGGGTACCACAACGTCAGGGGGCTGCATAACTGGAGGCTTCACAGCACAAAGTAGGCAAGTCCCCCACCTCCTCTTGTTGTTAGTTCCTCAAAGTCTTGGCTTTTTTAATTAAAAATATTTTATTTGTTTTTATTGTTGTTGTTTCTGTTTTGATTTTCATGACATGGTTTCTCTGTGTTGCCCTGGCTGTCTGGGGGCATGCCCTAGCTCAAAGACACAGAAGTCTTCCTGCCTCTACCTCCCTCCTGGGTGCTGGGATTAAAGGCGTGTGCCACCACCAACCACCCAGCTAAAAAATGTTTTATTACTTTCTTATTTATGTATATGTGTGTAGGCATGTGTGTGCCACAGCATACATGTAGAAATCAGGGAACAACTTGTAGGAGTCGGTTCTCTACTTCCATCACATGGGTCCCTGGTCATCAGGGTCAGCAGCATGTGAGCCAGCTGAGCCATCTTGCTGGCCCTTGCTCATTTTTCACAGAGCGGTTTAGCTTTTTCTTTACTGGATCCTGGGCCATTCAGCTTATTTTCAGAGAACGTCATCTTTATAATTAATTGTACAATATACTCCTCAATGTCTACAGTTCTAATAAATACTGTGGGTAGCTGGGATTGCCTTGCCCTGTTTCACGCACACCCTGAAGATGGTGTTGACAAAGACAGTGACAACAGCCTTTATGATTTTAGATGAAGAAAAAGCAATATCTTCCGAGAAAGTATGTGGCCTTTTATTGGGCATACAAGAGTATTGCTATTCACTGTGGAATATAAGCTAGCGTCTCTGAACACTGAGTATTTAAGATAAAAATGCTTCACTCTGCAGATGGCTTCTGTAAATGCATGCATAGGGCAGAATGCCAACAGGTTCCTGGAAGGCAACAGGATGTGAGCCTCGCTCTATGAAGCTTATGTACTATTGGAGTCATCATATTCTCCTGGCCAAGGAGAAGTAAAAAGACACAGCACCATTTGACACAGTTTATTCTGAAATTCACGGAAGTGTTGACAGTGGCTGAGGAAGATGAAAAGCGTGTAAGTGTCAACGCCAACTATAAGCTGATTTCAAATTTAAATAAGACGAAGGAAACAGTATCTTAGAATCAGATAGTACAGTAGGAATTTCTGCTTCCATACTTTGCACATACTCCTAAATATCCTCAGCAGTGCTGTGATTAAATGAACTCATGGTAGGTTTTGTTTTTTTGGTTTCTTCCTTCCTCCCTCCCTCCCTTCCTTCCTTCCTTCCTTCCTTCCTTCCTTCCTTCCTTCCTTCCTTCCTTCCTTCTTTCCTTCCTTCCTTCCTTCCTTCCTTCCTTCCTTCCTTCCTTCCTTCCTTCCTCCCTTCCTCCCTTCCTTCCTTTCTTCTTTCTTTTTCAAGACAGAGTTTCTCTGTGTAGCCCTGGCTGTCCTGGAACTTGCTTTATAGACCAGGCCTGATTGGCCTTGAACTCAGAGATCCACCTGCCTCTGTCTCCCAAGTGCTGAGATTAAAGGCATGAGCCACTATGCTGGGCTCTCTTTTACTTTAAGAGAGTGTTTTGTTTTATTTTTAGTTAGTGTGTGTCTGTGTGATTATGTGCATGTGAGTTCTGTGGCAGAAGAGGTCAGAAAACAGTGTCAAATTCCATAAAGCTAGAGTCAGAGGTTGTTGTGAGCCAAGTAGTGTAGGTGCTGGGAACCGAACTCATCTACACTGCTAGATTAGCAAGCACCCTGAACTTCTGAGCCAGCTTTCCGGCCCAGGCCTCAGTTTTACCCTCTATGCACTGGGAAAAGTAAAGGTATCATCACTGTAAAACTGGTGATGAAGACAAAATGTAGGAGCAATGATGACACACACGGTGTGGTGCCTGAGCCTGACGGGG
Source organism: Cricetiscus sungorus (assembly GCA_030556225.1). Classification (NCBI taxonomy): domain Eukaryota; kingdom Metazoa; phylum Chordata; class Mammalia; order Rodentia; family Cricetidae; genus Cricetiscus; species Cricetiscus sungorus. Next base: position 7,400,840 of record JANBXA010000600.1, on the reverse strand, counting down.
TCTCCTACTCTGCAACAATCTAAAAGCGACCTCAGAGAGAGGCTAGTGGGACACTTATCCTAGCATTATTCAGTCCAACTCCACAGTGAACTTTATGCTGAACATTAGGCTGCAAGCTAGTCTGCAAGAATAAAGAGTATTGTCCTGATTTAGGGAGAGAGAAGGGTTTGGAAGGGGGCTTGCCTAGCATACAAAAGACCCTCTCTGGTTTATTCCATATAACCACCAGAGAGGGAGAGAGAATATAAAAATATTGGGCCAATTTAATTTTTATTAACTGAGTGTTAGGTTTAATTATGATTGTTATAATGAAATTATTAAATATATTTAAATATATTGTTTTGTTGCTCTAAATATACATGTTTAACGCATAATGACTTATATAGATGACCTAAAGAATGCTAATGTATAATGTATAATGGATTATATAAACCACCTAAAGAACAGACTATTGCAGTTTTCAGTGGCCTAGCCTTTTCTTCTCCTTTCTCTCTCTCTCTGTCTCTCTCTCTGTCTCTCTCTGTCTCTCTCTCTCTCTCTCTCTCTCTCTCTCTCTCTCTCTCTCTCTCTCCTAGGACAGGGTTTTTTCTATAGTTCTAGCTGTCATGGAACTTACTCTGTTGACCAGGCTGGCCTCAAACTCATTGAGATTCACTTGGGCTCCTGGGTGCTGGGATTAAGGTGTGTGCCACTCTTTTTGAGACTGGGTCTAACATGACCCAAGCTGACCTGGAACTCATTATAGCCAGATTGACTTTGAAGTCTTAAAGTCCTGGTTCCCCTGTCTCTAATTCCTGAGTACTAGGATTACAGGCATGGGCTACCACACTTGGCTCATAGCCCTTTCTTCTTGGAGGAAACAAAAGCACTCAGGTGTGGTAACTCTCACTTGTAATCCCTTACTCATGAGGCTGACACAGGAGAATTGCTATGAGTTTCAAGCCAGTCTTGGTTACAATGTAACCTTGTATCAGACAAACAAAAAGAATTAAAATAAACAGCAGAATGGAGTTTATTCATTATCTGTAGTTACTGGAATTTAAGAATAAATGAAAAACTAGTAACCCTTGGTGCTGGAGAGATCGCTCAGAGGTTAAGAGCAAATGATGCTCTAGAGTTTGGTACCCAGCACCTGCATCAGCAGCTCACAACTGCCTCTAACAGCAGCTCTGGGGAATCCCTCTTCTGAACTCCACTGACACCTGCACTCACATTTTCAAGCACACACAGACTCACAGATACATACATAAAACATTTTAAACCCTGCCCCTTAACTGGCACTGTGGCATAGGCTTGTAATCCCAGCATTTGGGAGATGGAGGCACAAGGATCAGAAGTTCAAAGTCATCCTGAGTTACATAGTGAGTTTGAGATTAGCCTGGGCTACATAAGACTCTGTCTAGAAATACAAAAGAACAAAATTAAGCAGCAACAAAAAAGAACTACCCCTTACTTCTGACATAGCAAATCTGGAGATGTGCTGGGACACAGTCCTTGTTTATGATGACAGGGGCAAATGATCTTGCAGGGCAGCTGAAAGATGTTGACCAGGCTGGGTGGCTCATACTTGTAATCTCAGTGTGGGGAAGTACAGGATGGAAAACCAGTTGAATGTAGTGATATATTATTTATGACTTATTAAAGTAAAGTCAGCCACAAGCCATAGAAGCCAGGCATACACTTTTAATTCCAGCAACCAGTAGCTAGGAGGTGATGGTACACACCTTTAATTCTAGGATTGAGGATTAAGAGATAGACAGATCTCTGTGAGTCCAAGGCCACCCAGATCTACACAAGAGTGGATCAGTCTCTGGGTCATTTATTTATTCGTGTTACAGTTGAGGTCATCCCTGGCTACATAGCTAGTTTGAGGCCAGCCTGGACACATGAGATTCTGCTTTAAAAAAAAAAAAAAAAAAAAAAAAAAGACAGCAAGAGGAGATTGGGCGTTATGCTAGCACTGTGAAATAGTCACTTCCTACTTGGCTGTCTTGATCCTTTCCTCTAGGCGCGTAGGCACATACACCCTTGTGTGTGGTTCCTTCCTGCATTGAATCAGGGATGACTTTTGGTGGCCACTGAAATACAGCAGAAGAGATGGTGGCTTTTCTTATTTGTTGTTGTTTTGAGACAGGGTTTCTCTGTGTAGCTTTAGAGCCTGTATTGGAACTAGCCCTCTAGACCAGGCTGTCCTTGAACTCACAGAGATCCACCTGCCTCTGCCACCCGAGTGCTAAAATTAAAGGCATGGGCCATTACACCTAGCAAAAAACATATTATTTTTATTTTATATGTATTAGTGTTTGCTTGCAAGCGTGTCCGTGCACTACCTGAGGGAGCTGGAGGAGGGTCCTCTGGAACTGGAGTTGCTGACAGTTGTGAGCCACCATGCAGTTCCTGTCCCCTATAGGGGAACAAGTGGTCTTAACCACTGAGCCTCACCCCAGCCCCTAGAGGCAGTGTAATATGAGGGTAGAAGTAAATACCCTCACAGAGTAAACTCCATTCTGCTTTTTAATTCTTTTTGTTTGTCGATACAAGGTTACATTGTAACCAAGACTGGCTTCAAACTCATAGCAATTGTCCTGTGTCAGCCTCATGAGTACGGGATTACAAGTGAGAGTTACCACACCTGAGGGTAGAAGTGGGCTAGAGGGTCAGTGTTTTAGGGTTTCTATTGCAGTGATAAACACCACGACCAAAGGCAACTTGGAAGGAGAGGGTTTATTCAGCTTCCAATTCCACAGAATAGTCCATCACTGAAGGCAGTCAGGGCAGGAACTGAAATGTCAGGAACCCAGAGGCAGGAGCTGTAGATGCCATAAGGAATGCTGCTCATTGGCTTCCTCTTCCTGGCTTGCCCACCCTGCTTCTTACATGCCCCAGTACTACTTGTTCAGAGTGGCACCACCCACAGAGGGCTGTGCCCTACCATGAGGAGGCGTTTCCTCAACTAAGGCTCTCTTTTGTGAGCTCAAAGCTCGCCACATTAGTAAGCCATAGAGGCCAGGCAGTGGTGTACACACCTTTAATCCCAGCAGCCACTCAGGAGACAGAGGCAGACAGATCTCTGTGAGTTCAAGGTCACCCTGGGCTACACAAGATTGAATCTGTCTGAAAGAGAAACAGAGCTCACACAAAGGTGACCCCAGAACTTGGGATCCCACACCTTTAATCCCAGCACTAGGGAATTTAAGCAGTCTGAGGAGGCAGTCAGTCTGAGAATACAGCCTGAGGATGCAGTCTGAGCATCGGAAGAGGGAGGACCTCTCTAGTGGCTGGCCGCTTTGTTTCTCTGATCTTCAGTTTTAACTCCAATATCTGACTCTGAGGACAATTAGAATTCGTTCAACAGCTCCCTCTTCCAGATGACCCCAGCTTGTCTTAAGCTGACATAAAGCTGACTAGCACAGTTGGGAAGACACATGCTCAGGTGCCTGCTACCTTGTTTTAAAGTGCCCAGTTTTAGGATGGCTTTGTGACCAAGACAGAGACCACAAAGATATTTCACCGTGTTGAGGGATTGGATTTTTTTTCTTCCCCTTTTTCTTTTCTTGGTTTTTCAAGATAGGTTTCACTGTGTAACAGCCTGGCTGTCCTGGAACTTGCTCTGTAGACCAGACTGACCTAGAACTAACAGAGATGCACCTGTCTTTGCCTCCAGAGTGCTGGATAAAAGGTGTACACCACCAGATCAGGCACGTTGAAGGATTTTAAGCAACAAAATGGTCAGACTCACACTTTTGAAAAAACTCTTCCTCCAGCACAGAAGGAAGTGGAAAGAAGTTGAGGAGACTGAGAAGGACCATAGTTAAGAAGCTATTGTACCAGGCTAGGAATGTAGGTCAGCAGAAAAGGAGCAAGGGGACAAAGAAATGTGTGGGGGGTGGGGAGGGAGAGGAGGAATACTTTCATCTTCCCAGTGCTGGGATTAAAGGCATGTACCACTATGTCTGGCCATCTTTATTTTCTTTTTTGTTTGTTGTTTTTATATTTTTATTGTTTTGATTTTTCCAGACAGGGTTTCTCTGTATTGCAGCACTGGCTGTCCTGGAACTTGCTCTGTAGACAGAGATCTGCCTGTCTCTGCTTCCTGAGTGCTAGAATTAAAGGCATGCACCACCACCACCCAGCTTTTTTTACTCTTTTCATTTTCATTTTCTTAGTGAAGTTGTTTTTTAACCTTTAAAAAGAATTATCCAGCCTATAATCCTAACACTCAGGAGATAGACACAGGCGGAACTCTGTGAGTTTGAGGCCAGCTTGGTTTAACAGAGTGAATTACAGGACAGCTAGGGCTGTTACACAAAGAAACCCCAACTCAGACATAAAAAACAAACAAACAAACAAACAAACAAACAAAAAACAGACCTAGGCATGGTGGTTTACACAGGAGGCTGAGGCAAAAAGATTGCCATAAATTTGCTGCTAGTTTGGCTTGGGCTATCAAATGAGGTTTTGTCTTAAAAAAGGAAAGAAAGAATGGAAGGAAGGAAGGAAGGAAGGAAGGAAGGAAGGAAAGAAGGAAGGAAGGGAGGAAGGAAATTTCCCAGGAAATATAGTAACTTTATTTTTCTTTATTTTTTAAACTCTGTTAATATCTGTCTGTCTAATTTGAGGCTTGGTCTTGTATGAGTCTCAGGCTGGCCTCCAACTGGCTGAAACAACCACATAAAAACATCAAGAACTTAAAACTTGCTAACCTATTTGTTTGTTTCAACTTTGTTTCCTTTTGCTTTGTTTCCTTTTGCTTTGTTTTCTAGCCCAAGGACATCCTCTTGGGAGCCGCTGTCACTTACTTGGAAGAAGCATTTTTTTTTTGAATTCCTTCAGCTTTACCTCAAGCTCTCCCCTGGAGCTTTCAGGAGACAAAGGTTTTAGTCCCCAGTTTTAGGGGACTCCTTTGTCTCCTTTGCTTGGCAGTGACCTGATGAACATTACATCTTTAAATCTCAGTATGTGAACTGTGTCACAGACAGAGAGCCCAGATCACAGGAGTCGTCACCCTGGGATGGCCATGGGCTATGTATGAGTTGATGACTTGGGAAAGTGTCCCTTAAAGGCTTGTTTTCCTGGTCTTTCCCACTGAGCCTGTCATTCAATGAGGAGATGACGCATCATAAGATGACTCTAGGAACTTTCTAAATCATTTGTGAGTACAGGTTAGGCTTTTGTCAACTTCTGTTGACATCTATATAAGCCATTATGTGTTAAACATGTATATTCAGAGCAACAAAACAATATATTTAAATATATTTAATAATTTAATTATAACAATCATAATTAAACCTAACACTCAGTTAATAAAAATTAAATTGGCCCAATATTTTTATATTTTCTCTCCCTCTCTGGTGGTTATATGGAATAAACCAGAGAGGGTCTTTTGCAACTAAGTGGGGACCTTAGTTGAGAAAATGCATTGCCCCCTCCCGCAGATCAGCCTGTACAGAAGACTGTGGCGGCATTCTTGATTATGACTGACGGGGGAGACAGTTAGTGCACTGTAGGTTGTGCCACCCTGGGCCAGGGGGTTCTAGGTGCTGTAAGAAAGCAAGCTGAGCAAGCTTCAGGGAGTAAGTCAGTAAGCATCATTCCTGCATAGCCTCTGCTTCAGCTCCTGCCTCCAAGTCCCTGCCTCGACTCATGCTTTGCTCTTGATGACACATTGCTACGTAGAAGTGTAAGCCAAATGAAACCTAGTCCTTCTAAATTGATTTGGTTATGGTGTTTATCATAGCAACAGAAATCTAACCAGGACAGCATGACTTTGTGTATCTACCATTTGCCTAGGAGTTGCTCTCCATTCTTCCTTATCTTCTTCAGAGCCATTGATGGTTGTAGACCAGTTTTGTGTCTGAAGGGACTCTAGCTAGCTTGAGGATGGCAGTCGTGGTTCTGGCAGGCCTTGCCCTACTCCACACTTTCTTCTGCCTTTCTAAAAAAACATTAGATTACATTCCTAAAGCTAGCCACCAAGGTTATTCCCTTATGTGGCCATTTCCTCCTCGGGAGACTGACTACTAAGGTTTGGCTATCAAAAGTACTGAAGGCCAGCAATGAGAAGTCCCCTTCACCTAATTACATGCCCGATTAAAATTAAACACCTCATCCTAACATGGGTTTCCCACTGTACCTTTATAAACTGATAAACTGCCATTTTCCCATGTGCCACGTCTGTCTCCTCTCTATCCAAAGGCAGCCCTTTGTTCTTCCAGGACAAATAACCCTGCCCCCTTTCTCTTGTTCCCTTCCTCTTCTCCCCCATTCTCTATCTCCTGCTTTTGTCTCTTACTCTGTCCCTCTGGGGCAAATAAATCTCCTTTATGCTGAGAACTCAGTCTTGGGGTGTCCTGAGCTGATACTGATTGCTTACAATGTCAGCCTTCCACTCCAGTCCAGCCAAAGAAATTTTCCATGGAGATCACAGAGAGGTCAGGTTGGATGAGGTTAATGCCCACGTTCATCCTCGAAAGCTCAACTAGGGCTAGTGGGTGCCTCTCCATGGCTCCCTCCCTTCTTCCAGCCCCTAGGAATAAAAGCCTTGCTATTTCCCATTGGCCCTCCCTTGAGTTCTCCTAATTGAGTGTGCCACCTGTTTCCTCCAGGGACTTTGACAAATAAGACTTGATTGAAGCAATTTACCAAGCTAAGTTTGTCCATAAACATCCAATTACAAATTAGTTTATGAAACTTCTCTCAAGGATGGATGACCTGTGGTTGGGCTCAAGGGGATAGGACAGAGAACAAAGGCACCCTCACAGAAATCTAAGGAGGCTGGAGGTGTGGTTCACTGGTAAGCTCCTGCCTGGTGGTTACAACCATGCCAAGTGCTAGGAGAGCTATTTTGTTCTTAATTAATCAGTCAGAGAGAGGATGCTATAGCGCCATGTGGAAGTCTGATAATCATTTTGTGCGAGTTAGTTGTTTCTTTCCTTCCACCTTGTTTTGAGGCAAAATCTCTGGCTTCCACATCTGTGCTGTGCACCCCAGGCTAGCTAGCCTGAAAGTTGCATAGTTCAGCCGCAGCCTCTCACTTTACCCTAGGAGTGCTGGGTTACAGATGTGCAGTAGGAGTACTGGGTTACAGAAGTGCAGTAGGAGTGCTGGGTTACAGATGTGCTGTAGGAGTGCTGGGTTGCAGGTTCGTACACTGTGCTGGGCTTTTTACTTGCGTTCCAGGTCATCAAGTTTATGTCACAAATATTTTTATTTACTAAGCCACCTCTCTTGGTCTTTTTTGTTGTTTATATTTATTTGTTTTATTTTGAGATGAGGTCTCACTCTGTAGTCCAGGATGACCTAGAACTCACTATATAAAGCTCAGGTTAGCATCAAGCACACAGTTATCCTCCTGCTTCAGCGGACTGTGTGTTGAGATTATAAGCTGATTCTTTTGTTTAATTTTATGTATTATCCAACACAAAGTATATCTTCTATTTTTGTGGTGCTAGGGTTTGAACCCAGGGCCTTATGAATGAATAGGCATTCTACCACTCCACACTCCTAATACTCTTGACTTTTTATTTTGAGACTAAGTCTTGCTAAATTGCTCACACAGGCCTTACACTTTTTTAATTGAAAAAAATTGTATACAATACAGTCTGAAAGATATGAATTTTTGATTCTCCTGCCTCAGCCTCCTTAGTTGCTAAGATTCTATATCTGAAGGGGGAAAGTTTATTTCAAGATGTATGTGTGTGAGTGAGGTGTATGTGTTGTGTATATACACGTGTGAGAATGCATGTGCCTTATTCTTTTAAGATGGTGTTCCTCATTAACCCTGGAGTTAGGCTGACAACCAACAAGCCACACCAGTCCTGTCTCCACCCCCAACTATGAGGCCACGCTCTGATTTTTTTGGTTTGGGTTTTGGTTTTTGGAGACAGGGTTTCTCTGTGCAGCCCTGGCTGTCCTGGGGCTAGAGAGATAGCTCAGCAGTTAGGACTGGATTATAATTCCCAGCAACCACATGGCAGCTCACCACCATCTGTAACTCCATTTCCAGGGAATCTGACACCATCTTCTGACCTATGAAAGCAACGGGGTACATGCAGGCAAAACCACTCATCATCCACATAAAAATATTTAAAAATTAAAATCCTATTTTTAAAAATTCCAGTATTAAAAACAAAAAGGCAGGCCGTGGTGTTGCACACCTTTTAACCCAGCACTTGGGAGGAAGAGGCAGGTGGATCTCTGAGTTCGAGGCCAGCCTGGTCTACAGATCAAGTTCCAGGAGCCAGGACTACACAGAGAAACCTTGTCTCGAAAAACCAAAAAATGTTCACACTTATGACTAAAGAATAAATTAAGCATTAAAAAAATAATAATTTCTCTACTTTTTACAGGCTATATGTCTTCTGAGATAGTTGTAATTACCAGAAACGTTTGAGTCTAAAGCTTTTGTGGTGCTTGGCTTTGCTGCAGCAACCACTAGAGGGCGAGCTTGGCCTTACACACTGTGGAAACAGCCATGGATTCCTCCAGGTTATCGTTAGCAAGATGCTTTGACCTTACTATTTATCTTGTCTACTGGACTATAGAGTGGATTTGGGGTGCGTTAATTAATAATTTTTTTTAAATCCCAAAGAATAAGAAGACAAGCCTCAGACTAAAGGAAAACATTTCTAAAAGATGTATCTGGCTGGGTGTGCTGTTATCAGGCCTGTAATTCCAGCATTTAGGAGACTGAGGTAGAATCACAAGTTCAAAGCCAGTGTTGGCTATAAAGTGCTTTTGAGGTCAGCCAGGACTACAGAATGAGATCCTTTCTCAAAATGGCTTGAGAGATGGTGCAAGCATAAAGACCTGAGTTTGGATCCAGCAGCCATATGAAAACCATTGGGCAGGGTAGTGTTGTGCACACCTTTAATCCCAGCACTTCAGAGGCAGAGGGAGGCAGATCTCCAAGACTGAGGCCAGCTACAGAGGGAGTTCCAGGACAGCCAGGGCTGCACAGAGAAACCCTGTCTCCAAAAACCAAAACCCAAACCAAAAAAATCAGAGCGTGGCCTCATAGTTGGGGGTGGAGACAGGACTGGTGTGGCTTGTTGGTTGTCAGCCTAACTCCAGGGTTAATGAGGAACACCATCTTAAAAGAATAAGGCACATGCATTCTCACACGTGTATATACACAACACATACACCTCACTCACACACATACATACACATATATGTTCAGACACACATTCAGACACACATGTACACACACACACACCAAGAAAGATGTCTTGCCAGATATGGTGATACACCCTTACAATTAATCCCCGACTCAGGAGATAGATGCTGGAGTACTAGGAGTCTGAGGTCATTGTGGGCTATATGAGAACTACTTATCTATTATTTTGACACAATGCAGCACTCTGTCTTCTGAGTGCTGAGATTATTTCCTACTACATACACTGGTGACTTTAGTTGTTAAACCTAAGATCACACTACTAAAGATGGACTCTGATGTGAGCTGTGAGTGCTGAGTGACAAGGACACACCAGTGTCGACCCACAGATAGGAACACTGTTCCAGTCTGCTGTGCAATGTCGCTGTTTCCAGAGCTCAAGAATTGTCATCGATCTAAAAGTGCCATTTAAAAAGTCTACTTTTTAACACCGAGTGTGGTAGCACACATCTTTAACCCCAGCTCTCAGGAGGCCACAGGCTGGAGGATCTCTGTTAGAGGCCAGTGCGCTCCACAAAGCAGGTTCCCGGGGCTTCTGAGACCAGCGTGTCTGAGAGAGAGCAGCAATCCCAGGGATGACTGGCTCCTGTGTCATCCCCCAGCAGCCATGCTGATCTATATTCAGACACCTTGTCCCATGCCCCTCAGCACTCCCTGGGGCTGTGTCCACTATGGGCTTCACAGTTAGTGACTCATCTGCCTTCCATCCAAAGCTTCCAAAGCCAGGGTGGCGGTGAGGGGGTTTATTTGTATCTTAAACTTTTTTTTTTGGTAGGGTCAGGATCATGGGAGATGGAAGTTGAGTGAGAGTAGTATTGAAAGACTGGCTGTGTATACATACTTATATAATTTAAAAATATTTTATGGTCAGAATGTATCCATGTATAACTTTTTTTTTTTAATATCGAAGGGGAAAAGGAACTTTCTAGACAACTATCTTGAAATAATATAGAGCTGTAATATACTATATATTCTATTTTTAATCACACATACACACAATTACATATTATTTAAGAATTTATATATTAACACATATATAATATGTGTTTATATAAAGAGAAAGAACATACAGTTGGGTGGGTAGGGAGGTGGGGAGGATCAGAGAGGAACTTGGGGAAGGCAAATCATGATCGAAATATATTGTATGAAAAGTTTTTTTTAAAGAAAAAAAGCTTGAAAAAGAGAGAGAGAATGGCAACAATACCAACCGCCAACCAGCTGCTCTGTCTTGTATAATTTGTTTTGAAAAGAGTTCCTCATTAAATAAAATTTTAAGTAAAAAGAAAAAACATGCATATATATATTTATATGGACGATTTTGAAAGGAAAACTGAAGACCAGTGTGACAGTGTATGGGTATTTGCTGTTCCTTGTCCCTTGTACCCTCCACACAGAGACACAAACAAAAGCTTCTCATTGTTGCTTCTGACCAGCTGGTGACTCAGGGGCTGAGTCAGTCATCCTGAGTGGCTGAGACTCCATTCCAAGTCACTTGACACCATGTAGGGAATACTATGTTGGAAATGTGCAGCTGTTCAAATCTGCACCCCACCCCCACTGGACAGCCTGAGCCTGGAGGAAAAAGAGCAGTCAATTCCACTTTCGATGAAATGTTTCCAGTGAACAGCTCTGTCATTAATCTGAGGGTGAAACACACTTCTCTCTGCCTTTTCCATAGCTGTGGCAAGACTGTTTTCATAATGGGTTGAAGGCAAAACTCAGTGCTAGGGGTTGGTTTCTTAGCCTTGAATAATCTCACCCTAAAGAGAAGAGCTCACTGCAGAGAATGTCACAGTGGACCCCTCACAGGGTGAAGGGTCAGAAAACAACTTGTGAGAATCCCTGCTTTCTTTCCATCATGCGGGTCCTGGGAATTGAACTCAGCCCCAGAGTCCTGGTGGCAGGACCATCTCACTGGCCCATCACCTTATTTTTTGAGTCAGGATCTCTCACTTACTCAGCTAGATTGGCTAGGCTGTGAGCCCCCATCCTCCTGCTGTTCTAGAGTTAGTATTAATATGCCATCCTCGTAAGAAATCACTCCTCACACTTGGAAGCTAACAGAGAGAAAAAGCTTTGTAGTGTAGCAGGTTTGGCTGAAGCTCAAGGAGGAGCCAGCCATGAGTAGATTCTACTAACTTTGGCTTTATGCATCCCACAGACACTGGCATCCTAAAGTTTGGCCCCAGGCCACACATTGAACAATTTAAACAGAGAAAGGAAACTGCTAGTCTTGGCTGCTTAAGCAGATGGGAGATTTACACAGCACAGATGTTACATATTGCTAGAATTATTTTAAGTACACAGTGTTGTTCTGTTTTGAATAGTTGTTACTCACCTGACAGAATTATGCTTTTCTTTCCCATTTTAAACAATTATTTTAATATGCATGGGTGTCTTGCTTGCATGTATGTCTGTGCATCAAGGTATGCCTTGTACCCACGGAAGTCAGAACAGAGACTGATTTCCCTAGAGACGTTGGGAGCCACCATGGGTGCTGGATACTGAACCTAGGTCTTCTTCTGGAAGAGCAGCCAGTGCTCTTAACTGCTGAACCATCTTTCTAGCCCCCAAATTATGCTTTATGGCAGGCCAAGACTTAATGATTGTCTCCCTGAACTTGCTCATAGAGGTAAATTCTCTGATGGAGAAATGGGTTGTGAGGTAGTTCTCTCTTTTTTGTTATGGGAATGGAGCCTAATGGCTGGTTCTAAGACAGGGCTGTCTTCTTTGTCAGGAGAATAGAGCTTAATGGCTTCTCAATACTGGTGAGCAAACATTTACATCCTAGCTTCCTAAATTTCCCTTGTTTCTAACAGGCCTGGTTAGCATACTACTTATCTTTGGGGTTGGAAGCAGCACTCCCTTAGCTAAATTCTTCTTTGTGTGACTTAGTGTCTCCTAAGAAAATCTATTAGTAATTCCCTTTTGTTGTTGTTGCTTTTTGAGACAGGGTTTCTCTGTGTTACAGTCGGGGCTATCCTGGAACTCACTCTGTAGACCAGGCTGGCCTCAAACTTACAGAGATCTGTCTGCCTCTGCCTCTGCCTCTGCCTCTGCTGGGATCAAAGGTGTGGGACACCACCTGCCCAGCTAGAAGTCAATCTTTTATGAGCCCATAAAAATGGCTCAGTTGTGGGACTAGAGAGGCAACTTGGAGGTTAAGAGCACAGGCTATGCCAGGCGTTGGTGGTGCACACCTTTAATCCCAGAACTCAGGAAGCAGAGGCAGGTGGATCTCTGTGAGTCCAGCCTGGTCTACAGAACAAGCTCCAGGACAGGCTCCAGAGCAATACAGAGAAATCCTGTCTCGGAAAAAAACAAAAACAAACAAACAAAACAAAAAACAACAACAAAAAAAGAGCTCTGCTATTCTTCTAGAGGACCCAGGGTAGGTTCCTAGCACCCACATGGTAGCTCACAACTGTAATTCAAGTTCCAGGAGATCCAATGTCCTCTTCTGGCCTCTCTGGGCATTGTATGAGTATCAAGTATATTCATACATACATGCACCCAGGCAAAATACACATATAAAGTAGATTTATACTCACACTCATAAAGTAAATAAATCTAAAAAGGAAAAAACAAGAAGATGGCTCCCTGAGTAAATAGAGTCCTGCTGCTTAATGACACAAGCCTGTCGACCTGAGTTTGATCCCAAGAATCCATGTAAAGGTCAAATGAGACAACTAATGTCAAAAAGTTCTCTGGCCTTCATGACAATGACAATGCCCAGACCCCTACCTCTGTCTTACACACACACACACACCAAAACACACACAGTTTTCAACACTTTTGGGGGGACTGGAGAGATGGTTTGGTGGTTAAGAGCACTGACTGCTCTTCCAGAGGACCCAGCACCCATATGGCAGCTCACAACTGTCTGTAACTCCAAGATCTGACACCCTGACATAGACATACATACAGGCAAAACACCAATGCACATAAAATAAATATAAATAATTTAAAAAATACTTTTTTTGACACAAAGTTTCTGTATGGCCCTGGATATCCTGGAACTCACTGTATTTGACAAGACTGACCTTGAATCCACAGAGATCCACCTGCCTCTGCCTCCTGTGTACTGGGATTAAAAGCATGAGTCATCATGCCTGTCAAACATTTTAAAATTCTTTTTTAAGATATTATTTTTAATTGTGTGTGCAGGGGCGTACACTTACTCCAGGTGACCATGGAGGCCAGAAGAGAGGAGTCAGGTCCCCGGGGCTAGAGTTACAGGCAGTTGCAAGCCCGTATGGATAGCTAGGGACTGAGCTCTAGTCCTCTCTAAGCATGATATATACTCTTAATCACTAAATCATCTCTCCAGGCCCCTCATTTTTTTTAATGGTACAGAAATTTATTCTATATAGCAAGCTTGCAGGTGATTGCCCTGTTGGCACAACATGTTGTTTTCGAGTTGACTAACTCTGAGTGGTTCCATGTTGCCAAGGACACATTCTTTCCACTTGTTCCCTGACCGTCTCAACTGGATTGGCTTTACTCCCAGCTTGTCTCTGTGGGGTCCAGGTATCTTTTCTTCTTGATGATTCTCCTTGAATTCCTCCCCTTGGCTCCTGGTGCCGGTGCCAGTGCCAGTGCCTGCTCAGCTCTCCTTGCCCAAGAGTCTTGCCTTTGGAGTGTTGAGGGCTGGGGCTTGGCACCTCCTCCAGACCTCTGCCCTACCTCTTGGGATCAGCTGATATTGATATGATTCCAGCTGGTATTGCTCCGCCCCTGGGGCCTCTACTCTGGCTCCATTTTAAGAATTGCTCCACACTCTGAGTTAAAACCACAAGTAGTTTGGGAGTGGAGTTTGCTGCTGTTGCCTCATTACCTGATCCCACACACAATTCCTTCCTTCCCTCCCGGGAAGTTCTGCTTGTTCACACAAGCGGCTCTCTCTTCTGGGAAAAGTCACCCATGTGGGAATCCCTGCCACTCTTCTGAGTGCATGAGTGTTTTTCTGCATGCACAACTGCAGCAGCTACATGCCTAGCACCCACAGACACTAGAGGAGGGCACTGGGATCTGCAGGACTAGATTTAGTTATAGGCGGTTACAAGCCACCATGTGGGTGCTGGGAATTGAACCTGGGTCTTCTGGAAGAGCAACCAGTGCTCTTCACCAGGGAGCCATCTCTTCAGCCACCACTCCACCACCCCACCACCCCACCCCCACCCCCGAGGCTAATTTCCTTCCTCTCTCTCTCTCTCTCTCTCTCTCTCTCTCTCTCTCTCTCTCTCTCTCTCTCTCTCTCTCTCTCTCTCTCTCTTTTTGTCTTTCCCAAGATATCTTTCTCTGTGTAGCCCAGGCATGAAACTTGCTTTGTAGTCCAGGCCATTTTTATTTACCTTGAAATATTCTCATCTCCAGGCAAAGGCAGGCAGATCTCTGTGAGTTCCAGGCCAGCCTGGTCTACAAAGCCAGTTCCAGGATAGGTTCCAAAGCCACAGAGAGAAACCCTGTCTCGAAAAAAAATCAGAAAAAAAAAAAAAAAAGAAAGAAAAAAAAAGGTTCCCATCCTCAGGTCTTGTCACTACTTAGAAGTGAGTGTGTCCTAAATGGAATGCTCTCTCTTGTCTACTGGCACCTGTCACTGTGCATATGCTGTTGGTCAAAGCTAAGAGCCTAATAGAGCTACATTTGGCGCAAGCTGCCTTCCGCATTCCTGTAAACACATGTCTGAAAAATGGTGACTCTGGCGATGGAGACAGGAGGACCCTGAGTTGAAGGCCAGCCTGGTTGTGTGCGAACTTATCTAAAAAAAATTGATGATGATGATGATGATAACAAATTGCTGGGGCTGCATTTACATGTGACCCCCATGGAAGTACATAAAAATGAACTGGAAGATCACAGACTTAGCTCCAAAGAGGGGAAGGCTGAATTTCAGAAGTGACTACATGAGACATGACAGTGATCTTCACGTGAGTTCCAGGGACTGGGCTCAGGCCCTCAGGGTTTTTAAGACTTCTTTGGCCCTCTCTCTCTCTCTCTCTCTCTCTCTCTCTCTCTCTCTCTCTCTCTCTCTCTCTCTCTCTCTCTCTCTGTGTGTGTGTGTGTGTGTGTGTGTGTGTGTTTGAATGTTCTATTACTCTTTGCTTTGCTCCCTTGGGACAGGATCTCTCACTGAACCTGAAGCTAGGCTAGAAGCTAGCAAGTCTCGGCGATCTTTCTTCTGCTCTCCACAGCGCTGTGGTTACAGGATATGTGCAGCCATCCCTAACTTTTGACATTGGTACTAGGTTCTAGGGATTTTAACTCAAGTGTTCACGATTGAGTAGCAATTGGGATTTTTGAGACTGATTACAAAAGTGAGGCACCACACCTAGCTTAACATTTTTTACATATTTGAAAAATTTCAAAACGGACAGTTGCAGAAAGTCTTGGACCCCAGGGAGAACTACTGACTCAGGATCAAGTGTGAGAGCGAACATATTCATTTTCAGATGAGTAGAGTGTATCATTTTATATTTAGAAACCTTGGCGCTAATGAGGTCACTGTGTATTTGAAAGCTCCATGAACGGTGGACTGATGTAGCTTCCTGAAGGCAAGCATGGAATCCGGCCCCTCTCTGAAACCTCAGCCACTTGCCTAGAGCACTATTTCCATACCACATGAGTGCCTGGTGCCCTTGGAGTCCAGAAAATGGTGTCAGATCCCCGGAACTGGAGTTACAGATGGTTGGTAGCCACCATATAGTGCTAGAACTTGAACCCAGGTCCTCTGGAAGCACTCTTAACTGCTGAGCCATCTTTCAGCCCCTCTGTCATCCTTTTGGGGTGGGTTTGGACCTAAAGTCAAATGTTGCTCGGGTAAGTCACAGAACCATTTCTATGAGACGACAGAAGCCCTGCTTCTATGGGAGTCCGGATTGTCTTAGGGTAGGAGATGGGTAGACAGGCACAAGAAAAGTTGTGCAGAAGCCCCTTTGCAGATTTCAGAACTCAGGGTTCCCCTTTATTGATGGAGCTCTGTGACTGGGCCATTGCATGGAGCTATCATAAGGATGGGACTGTCCCTGGGAATGTGACCCATGGCTGTAACCCCAACATTCAGGAAGCAGAGGCAGGTGGATCTCTGAATTCAAGGTCATTCTGGTCTACATAATGAATCTCAGGCCAGCCAGGGACTAAATGAGACCCTGTCTTAAAAAAAAAAAAAAAAAAAAAAGGCAGTGGTAGGGAGATTGATTATAGGAGTATTAGGAGTATGCTTAGCTTTAATTTAATTTGGATTGATTAGTTTAGTAGTAAATATGATACACAACTTGCCATTTTGTTGTTTTGTTTTGTTTTGTTTGAGACAGGGTTTCTCTGTGAAACATCTCCGGCTGTCCTGGAACTCTCTCTGAAGACCAGACTGGCCTGGAACTCACAGAGATCCCCCTGCCTCTGCCTCCCCAGTGCTGGGATCAGAGGCATGCACCACTGCCCAGCTCTACAATTTGTCTGTATCTCCAGTTAGCAGTTTTTTGGACTCTGCAGATGACTGACATCAAGGCCAGTTTATTCTGGAATTCATTTTGATGGTGACCCTCCTGCCCCTTGTCAGTGAGCCCTATTGTAAACATGTCTGTCTGGCATCCTAGCTAATGGTTAAAACAGGCTTATGGGAAGACTGTCAATGTTTTCACTTGGCAAGGAAGGCCACAGTCTCTTCTGTTTTTTGCACATAGGCTACTGATCCTCCTTGTGGAATGGTCTCATCTAGGCAAATGTGATTTTTCCTAGTGGCTAGACTTCTTCCCAACCAGGTGGGTTAACACTTGGGAGGCAGAACAAGTGGATCTTTGTGCATTCGAGGCCAGCCTGATCTACAGAGCCAGTTCCAGAAGCCAGAACTACACAGAGAGACCCTGTCTGGAAAACTTAAAGAAAATTCTTCCCAACCTCTATAAAAACGCCTTTTGGGCTGGGCGATGGCTCAGTGGTTAAAAGCATGACTACTCTTCAGGAGGACCTGACTTCGGATCCCAGCACCCATGCTGGGTAGCCACAAGCATCTTTCTTCTGGCCTCTGTGGGTACCCATGTACCCAAGTAGCACATATGTGACATACACAGATATATAAGTAAAATTCTTTTTAAAAATGGCTTCTTTTGTAGTGTGTTTCTGACCCTTGTCTATAAGACACATATTTGGAATAAGGTTTGGGAAAAATGGCTTTAAAAGGATAAAAATGATTATCACAATGATTATTTGATGTCTGAAAACAACAGGAAGCAGGTCTGGAGTTAATCCAGCAATGCACAATAGTTTCTAATAATCACGTAGAACTCACCAAAATAAAAGCTTCTTGGTACAGCTCATCTGATACAAAAGTGACTTATAACATTACAACTGAAGATGAGTGTAAGAACATAACCCCAACAATTGAATCTGGAGATCTGGAGGCAGGAGGATTAATATTTAAAGTCTAGGTTCCACAGATAAACCCTACACACACACACACACACACACACACACACACACACACACACACACACACCATGAGGGCAAAACACTCATACAATAAGATAAAAATCTCAAAAATAAACATTTAAATAAGAGAAGGAATAAGTGGCCTTTCCCTGTATTCATTTGTGCTTCTGAATGGCCCTGAGTTATTCGTAGCCAAGTTAGCAGACTGGTACAGCATTGATACCTCCCACTTTGTGTGATGGACACAGACAGATTTCCTTCTCAGCAAGCTTTGTAGGGAAATTGAGGATGTTGCGCATAGCATATACTCACCAAAGCTTTCAAGCCACATAGTTTGTTCGTTTGTTCATTCCTTCGTTCATACCTTCCTTCCTTTCTTTCTTCTTTCCTTCCTTTGGTCTTTTCTCCTTTCTTTTTTTATTTTTTTTCTTTCTTTTGTTTTTCAAGACAGGGTTTCTCTGTGTTCCTGATTGCCCTGGAACTTGCTTTGTAGACTAGGCTGGCCTCTGCCTCTTGAGTGCTGGGATTAAAGGCATGTGATACCATGCCTGACCATTCCTTCTCTTCTGCAGGCATTTCCTAAATGCTGGACTTCAGGTATACCTGGCTCCTTAGGCTGTTAAACAGCATCTGGGAAATTGTGTACTGTGGACATGCTTGTAGTCCCAGTTCAATGGAGACTGAGGTAGGGGGAATTGCTTGAACCAGGAGTTCAAGAACAACCGGAGCAACACAGAAAAATTATATTCCCAAACAAAACAGAGCAAGACATGGTAGCTCTCACCTATAATCCTAGCATATGACTGGCTGAGGCTGGAGGACTGGCTTGAGTTCAAGGTCAGCCTGAGCTACAAAGTAAGACCATGACTCTATCAAGTGATAAGTAGATAAATAAATAAATAAATAAATAAAGCCAATAGCAACTGAGAAAGTATCTGATTAAGGTTGTGCTGTGGCTGCAGAAATGGTGTATATTGCTACTGAGAAAAATGTCTCACTGTCTTTGAAGCTTTGAGATCCTGTATCAAAAGCAAAACAAAAAGCTTAGAGTGCTTGTTTAGTGTCAGGTAAGACCCTGAACTTCTTCTTTTTAGATTGGGTTTCTCTGTGTAGCTCCAGAGATTCACCTGCCTCAGCCTCCAGAGTGCTGGGATTAAAGGTGTGTGCCACCACTGCCCAACTAGGCCCTGAATTTTAAAAAGAGGTATATTTCCCTGACTAGAAGTAAAACAATTAGCCAGAGATTGAAATGGAATATTCTAGAAACCCAGAACCTCATATGCTCTACAATTTACATGAAAGTTTATTAATTTAATAACCCTTTATTTGGATGATTTTATGTGCCAGGAAATACTTCATATACTAGAAATTCAATTTTAGAGGTGCTAAAAGAATCTGAAGCATCAGGCAGTGGTGGCTCACGCCTTTAATTCCAGCACAGGCAAAGGCAGGTGGATCTCCGAGTTTCAGAACAGGCTCCAAAGCCTCACAGAGAAACCCTGTCTTGAACACCCCACCCCCACCCGGCAAAAATCTGAAGCATGAAAATGTTAGAAGGGAAATAAAAAAAGAATAGTAGGAGATATTCAGAGAGTAAGCTGCAAGAAACAGAAATTGGAGTCTTATTGTGCGAGAAATAAGATTCCTGGATACAATATAGGCTGATGGATGTCTATTAGGGGGAAAAATCACTTACACCAGAAAGAGATGACCGCCACAGGTTCCTGTTCCAAGGATGCCCCCACATGCTCTCTGTCTCCAAACAGGGAGTAAGAGATCGAGCAGCATCTGGAACCCTAGACCTAGCCCCCACCGATCAAGCTTTCCCTACACCCCAATGGCGTGGTCAGTGCCAACAGGTACAAGCAGGGTGGATATCTCACTACAATTCCCCTTTTAGTCTAAAGAAAAGTTTAGGCTTGATTCAAAACTATATACAAAGACAGTGAATATCAAGTATGCTCTAGGAGAAGGAAAAGTAAGAACATACACACTGAAGACCTATTGCCAGTGAGGCAATAGGCAAATGGCAAGAACTACAGAGTCTTGTCTCCAGCCCTCAGGTCCCGTGGAGGAGTTACCCTTTCTTCCTTATGGAATGAAGCATAAGCATAGGGAACATTTTAACTACTGACATCCAAACACAAAACTTGTGGATCTGTGTGGCTAACGAGTTGTTTCCCAGCTCTCAGGGTGGGTGCCACATGGCTAAAGCCTGTTGTCAGCCTGTTTGTTTATTCTGTGGCAGGGTCTTAGGTAGCCCAAGTTAGTCTTGAATTAGCTGGTGAGTGTGACCTTGAACTTCCTACATCACTGTAGCTACCTCCCAAGTGCTGAGATACAGATATGCCTCACCATACCCAGTTCATATAGTACTAGGGACTGAATCCTGAAATGCTAGGCAAGCACTCCACCAACTGAGCTACATCCTCAGCCCTTATTTTAATTATTTTGGCTTTCCTGTACCTGAGGCTAGACTTCATCTTGTTATGTAGCAGAGGATGAACCTGAGCTCTGACTTCCCTTGTCTCTACTCCCCAAATGCTGGAATTACAGGCAAGCATGACCAAGCCCTTCCTGTTGTCAGTTTATGACACAATGGAGAATAATGACACTGCTTCGTCGATGTTTGGAAGGTACTAGACTCTGTGTACGGTGTTATAAATTAGTCCTAAGGCCTTGTAGATACCAGATAGTCACTACCACTGAGCTACAGCCCTAGCCCTCTATTCTTGGTCAGCCTTTAAGCCATTTGAAGTTGGCATCTACGCCCTTCACTCTGCTGAAATGCCACAGTAAAGCCTACTGATCTTAGGGCCAAATTTAGATTCTATTCTGTCCTCATGTGTGACAAGTCTGCAGTGTCTGTTCTCTTTGGTTGGTAGAAGCATAGCATGTATTCTTCTACCTCTGTGACAATTCTGTCTTTTGAGACTTCTCTTCCACCACTCACGGCCCATCTATCCCTTGCTGTCCTCACTTTTTTTTTTTTTTTTTTTTTGGCTAGACATTCAATTCAGCTGATGTCCCTTGACATCAAGCTGTTATTTCCAAAATGCTCTTCTCAGGGTTATAAAGGTGCTTAGAACACCTTTATAAAGAAATCAGTTTATAGTTATAAGAACAAGGTAGGTAGAGAATTATCCTTTTCACATAATTATTTTCAAAGCTTGGCAGGGTAATTCATAGCTGTAATCCCAGCAGTTGAGAGGCTGAGGGTTACTTAAGTTCCAGGCTAGTCTAGCCTGCGCTTTTGAGACCGTGTCTCAAAAGAAAGTTATTTTAAAAATTATGTATTCATTCTCCAAGTGTGTGTGTGTGTGTGTGTGTGTGTGTGTGTGTGTGTGTGTGTGTGTGTGTGTGTACTCCTTATATAAACCAGACTGGCCTTGACCTTGTGGCAGCTCTCCTGCCTCATCTGTTGATCTGGGATTAAAAGATCATAACACTATTGGTTTCCAGAAACATTTTTAAAATAGTGTTTATTTTTATTTCATATGGACAAGTATGTTGCTCACATTATATGCCTGTGTAGCACATGCACTTAGTGCCTGGGGAATCCAGAAGAGGGCACTGGGTTCCTTGGAGCTGCCTCTATGCTCTAGAAACTGAACCCAAGTCCTTTGTAAGAGCATCCAGTGCTCTTAACTGCTGAGTTGTCTCTCCAGTCCCCAGAAACTGGTGTTTGGGGTTTATTTTTTTGTTTGTTTTTTGAAGACAGGGTTTCTCTGTGTAGCTTTGGAGTGCATCCTCAGAAACTGTTTTTATACCAAATAAAAGTTTATAAATGTTGATATAAGGAACAAAATAAAAGCATGAGTAGAGTATCCTCTCTAGATGCATTCACCCACTCTCCATGCATTCGGTTGTGCATAACCTGGGGTTTTGTAGGCAAGCATAAACTACAAAGGTTTCTTTTCAGGTTGCTCTGTGTAGTCCTGGCTGTCCTGGAACTCACTCTATAGACTGGGCTG
Organism: Cricetiscus sungorus; assembly: GCA_030556225.1. NCBI lineage: Eukaryota > Metazoa > Chordata > Mammalia > Rodentia > Cricetidae > Cricetiscus > Cricetiscus sungorus. The sequence continues at coordinate 7,379,264 of JANBXA010000600.1, read as the reverse complement.
ACCTTGAACTCAGAGATCTGATGCCTCTGCCTTTAGAATCCTGGTATCAAAGGTGTGCATCACTACTGCCTGGCATGCTACAAGGGTTTCTTAAGCCTGGAATAGGCTACTCCCAGAGTAAGGTCTCTGCTTTGGCCCTATACCTCTGCAAAATGACTTAGTAAGTGCTCTTTTTCGTTTCTGAAGTTTTTGATGCCTTCATTTATTTATGTGTGTGTGTGTGTGTGTGTGTGTGTGTGTGTGTGTGTGTGTGTGTGAGAGAGAGAGAGAGAGAGAGAGAGAGAGAGAAGAGAGAGAGAGAGAGAAAGGAAAAGAGAGAGAGAGTATGTGTTGGTTGTCAGTTCTTTCCTTTCCTGATGCTGATTATTCTTTTTATTTGTTTCTTTTTTAAAAGACTTTTTATTTATTTAATGTATATTGGGGTTTTGCCTGCATGTATCTCTGTATGAGAGCCTCAGATCCCGGGCACTGGAGTTACAGACAGTTGTGAGCTGCCTGTGGGTGCTAGGAATTGAACCCTGGTCCTCTGGAAGAGCAGCCAGTGCTCTTAGCTGCTGAGCCATCTCTCCAAACCCTTTTGCTTTTATTTATTTATTTATTTGTTTGTTTGTTTGTTTGTTTCTCTGTATTGCTTTGGAACCTGTCCTGGAACTAGCTCTGTAGACCAGGCTGGCCTCCAACTCACAGAGATCCGCCTGCTTTTGTCCCCTCCCCAGTGCTGAGATAAAAGGTGTATGCTACCATGCCTGGCTGACCCTTTTATTCTTGATCCAGAGAGATTTACTTAGTGTAGAGCAAGGCTACAGTAAGATTTATATGTATTCTATCTGAGCATAGTTTTAAAAATTCACTTCTGATAATGTTTTTGTTGATTTTTTCTTTTTTTCTTTCCATGTGCTATTCAATTGCTCACCGCTGAATGCTTATTAGTTCACAGGTCTAGGTTGTCTCTCTATCTGGATTATAAAATGCCCTTGAGAAGTTTCTTGGGCTAGCCTGAGTAGTGTTCTACAAATAGATACTCAATAAATACTTCCTGATGCCTGGAAGGCCTTTCAGAAAACTGATCTACTTGCCAATGAAAGACAAATTAAAAGATCTTATTATGAGGGGAAAAAAGAGGGGCCTTTGACTCTTAATGAAGGCAGCTAAGAGATCATGCTTAAATAAAAAAAGACACCTGATGCCCACAAGCTGTTTTTCAAATGCATGCTAAGGCATGAGTTCACTACTGCACCCCAATAAATAAATAGAATGGAATAAAAAATTGTAAAGGTAAACACTGAAAGCTAATCACATTTTGGAGCTGAGAAGATGGCTCTGTGGCTAAAGTGCTTGCTGTGAAAGCATGGAGACAGTTCTGCTCCCAGCACCTACACAAAAGCTTTGCATAGAGGCACACAGAGTCTTAGTATCAGAGCTCTTGAGGATGGTGGTGGAGACAGGTCATTCTAGGAGCTTGTTGACCAGCTGAAGTGGTGAAAAATCTTGCCTTAACAAATAAGTCTGAGAAGGGGCTAGAGAGATGGTCTAGTGGTTAAAAGCACTGGCTACTCTTCCAGAGGACTTGGGTTTGATTTCCAACACCCACATGGTGGCTAGCAAGTGCTGTAACTCCAGTTCCAGGGGATTCCTCTTCAGACCTCTGTGATGGGAGATGTCATTATGTAAATATGTTTCTCTTATTGGTTAATGAATAAAGTACTGTTGGCAAATAGGAAGGCAAGATAGGCGGGACTAAGAGACAAGGAAGATTCTGAGAGATGTAGTAGAGAGGAGAGACAAGATGTAGGGACTTGAGAGAAGAAGGTCTGGATCCTCCCTCCAGTAAGATAAGACCATGTGGAAACACTTAGATTAATAGAAATGGGTTAATATTTAAGACAGAGCTAGCCAATAAGAAATGCTAGCAACAGTCCAACAGCTTTATATCTAATTCAGTGTGTCTGTATGTTATTGGGCTAACGTGGCTCTGGGATCAGGCTGGTGGGGAAACTGCTCATAACACCTCTGCAGGTAATAAACACATGTGGCATACGTGCATGCATGCAAACAAAACACCCATAATCATAAATTTTAAAATAAATAAACAAACAAAAAATAAGGCAGACAGCTGGATGTGACTGCACACATTTAATCCCAGCATGCTGGAGGTAAAGGCAGCCAGATCTGAGTTTAAGGCCAGCCTAGTCTATATAAGAAGTTCTAGGCCAGCCAGGGATATAGTAGTCTGTAAACTACAACAACAATAAATAAAGCAGAGAATGATAGAGGAAGACCCCGGACATTAACCTCTGGCCTCCACATGCCCACCCACAGGCAAGTGCACCTGCATACATGTGCAAAACACATCTGCACACTGAAAGTTAATTGTGGGAAATGGATAAAGTCCTGAGTGACTGTATTTATTGTTGACATGAGCACAGCCATGTCAAAGGCCCCAGTGTCTCATCTCAGACCTATGGAAATGGTCAGGCTCAGGGCAATGGCAAAGCCCTGGTTTGAGAAAGAATGTTGAGTATACAGAAAGTATCAGCCACAGCCTCCTGCTGGATGACTTCACCCTGAGACTGCTCTCCTATAGAAACCACCTACTAAAACTGGCTAACCTGGCCTTCTTGTTCAATTGTGCACAATAAGCCCACCTCCTCTTTCAGTGTATGTCATAACCCACCTCCTCAATTCACATAGGTGAGATGAATGTGCTGAGCTTCCAGGCTGTTGCAGTCAGTGTGGCTCCATCAGAGTGCATGGCCAACCCAATCCCAGCTTTTCTGTCTGTGTGTTTGCCATTCCTTCCATTCCCTTGTCATCCCAGTTAAGACAAGTCCTGAGAGATACAGAGTACAGCAATAAATTAAAGATGTAAAATTTCCCATCCTTTCACTTAAGTAAAGAAGTGCTGTCATCTCTCCTACCTACCACCTTGCAAAGACATCTTCCCTAGACATACTTTTGATGCCTTGATCCAGGCCTCAAATATTTTCTCCCTTCTTTTTTCCTTCCTTTCTTTATTCCTTTTCATTCTTTTCTTTTCTTTTCTTTTTGAGACATGGATTCTCTGTATTGCTTTGGAGCCTGTCCTAGAACTCGATCTGTAGATCAGGCTGGCCTCAAGCTCACAGAGATCTTCCTGCCTCTGCCTCCCAATTACTGGGATTAAAGGCATGTAGTGCCACCACCTGGCTTTTTTCGTTTGTTTGTTTTTGATTCTTTTTTAAAATTGAAAATAGATACTTCCATACACTATATTCTGATTATGGTTTTCCTTCCCCAACTCCTCCCAGATCTTCCCCACCTCCCCACTCACCCAAATCCACATTCTTTCTTGTGCTCTTTCATTAGAAAACAACAGGCACCTAAAAAGAAAAAGTAATAATAAAATAAGATGAAATAAATAAACATGAATAGGACAAAACAGAAAAACAGCCAATGAAGGGGAAACTCCCCCCCCCAAAAAAAAACAAACAAACAAAAAAAAACATATAGACACAGAGAAACACCACACTGGCAAACACAGAAATCCCATAAAAACCCCGAATTGGAAACCATAATGTATAAGCAAAAGGCCTGAAGGGTAAGAAAAAGAAAATGCTCAGCAAAGCATTATAAGACAAAAGCAACAACAACAACAACAACAAAACGTTCAAAAATACCATTGAATTCATTTTGTGTTGGCCAGCTACTGTGCACTAGCTGGGCATGAGACCTGGCCTTAAGAGTAGAGTATAAACAGGGTGTTGGTGGTGCAAGCCTTTACTCCCAGCACTGGCAGACTGGAGGCAGGCAGACTCAGAGTTTGGGGCCAGCCTCATCTACCGAGCTAGATCCAAGACAGGCTCCAAAGCAATACAGAGAAACCCTGTCTTGAAAAGCAAATGAACAAACAAGAAAAGAGTAGAGTATATATCCAAATGAGATTCTGTTGGAGAAAACTAATTTTTCATTTGCAAGTGGCTATCAATTGGAGATGGCTTCTGGGTTAGGGTTGTGGGCTTGGGTCTACTTCCATCCTCAGTGCAGGGACCACATCAGACCCAGAATCGTGTAGGCCCTCTGCATGCTTCCAGTCTCTTTGAATTCATATGTACAAATAGTCTTGCTGTATTTAGAAGGCCTGTTTCCTTGGTGTTCTCTATCCCCTCTATTTTCTTCCTTCTACAGGAAGAATGTCCATCAGATGCACATTTCAGAAAGAGCCACCACTCTGCTTTAGAAGGAAGAGTTGCTCCTCAGCTACTCCAGGTTTCACATTTGATCTTGTGACATGGTAACCTCAAGGACTTGGCTCACACCACCCTTATCTCAGGGCTTCACACTAACTCCATGGGCTGTGCTGCTTGGCAGGGACTGTGGCCAGTTCTTTCTTCTCCAAAACAGTGTCATTCTTTACAGCCCAGCTGGAATACTACTTCTGTAAGACCTACTCCAAGCCCATCCTAATTCCAAAGTTAGTCATTCCCTCTTTTAAATCTTGTTGCAGTCTATAATTGTACTAGCCCATCATAACATGAAAAGGCATACATATAAATAAAATATTTTGAGACTAAAAAAAAAGGCAGGTATATTTGCTGAATGTTCTGCTCTGAGTACCTGGGAAACAGAGATGCAACACTTCAGTGTGATTCACAGCTGAGAGTGATCAAGTTTCTCCACAGTAGACATAAATCTCACACTGCTATAATCCCGGGGATTACCAAACCCTCAAAAAACAGCTCACAAAAATCAAACTCTCTCTTATGCTAAATGAAAACTAAGGAGTTACTATTAGGCTTGCAGCAATTGAGCCAAAATAATAAAAATTACTTCTCTGTCCTTTGTAGAGTGCATATGTTTAATGCAAAAACACAAACATCCTGCTTCATCTTCAATTTTTTTTTGTAGCAAAGACAAAATTGGAGGTAGCTTAGTTCCTGAAAGAATTAGTATCTATTAAATTTTATAATAAAAATAATAGGAGAAAAGTAGAGATTCAGTACATTTGAAATTATTTTATAGAACAATTCATGCAAGTGGTGTATATTACCAATACCCAATGCAACAAAAGTAGAAAGCACAAAAATTACAGGAAAAATTGTGACTTCAAATATTTACAAGCCTGTAATGCCAGTACTAGGAAAGTGGAGGTAGGAGGATCAGGATTTCAAGACCATCCTTGGCTATCAAATTCTGTGACAAACTGAGCTATATGAGATGGTGTCTCAAGAAACCACAATCAAACACACACACACACACACACACACACACACACCATACAGAGCCTAGCAGGGTATGGTGGCACACAGCTTTAATCCCAGCACTCAGGAGGCAGAGGCAGGTGGATCTCTGTGCTTGTGAGGCCAGTTTGGTCTATAAAGAGAACTCTAGGACAGCCAGAGCTGTCTTATGTGTGCTGTGTATTCACATGTGCAAGCCAGTGCCCTGAGAAACCAGAAGAGGGTGTTGACCTCCTGCAGCTGGAGTTTCAGGTGATTGAGAGCTGCTCAGTGTGCAGGATGGGAATTAAACTTTGCTCATTCGCATGAGCAGTCACTTCCGTTGAGCCATCATCGCTCTTTCTCTTTCTCTTTAAAAACGTTGCATTTATTTATTTATTTTTATTTATTTATTTATTTATTTATTTATTTATTTATTTTGTATATGTATGTATGTATGTGGGGGCACAAGAACTGTGGCATGTGTTTGGGGTCAGAGGATAAATTGCAAAACTTGCTTCTTCCCTTCACCATGGGTTATGGGATGGAACTCAGGTTATCAGGCATAGTAGTAGGTGCTGAGGCAGCTCACTGCCTCCAAATATTTACTTTGGAAATAAATACGATTTTAAAAATCCCTCCACAATTAGGCATGGGCTGTTTTTGTTTTGTTTTGGCTTTCTGAGACATGGTTTCTCTGTACAGTCCTGGAACTTGATCTGTAGACTGGGCTGGCCCTGAACTCAGAGATTTGCCTGCCTCTGTCTCCCAAGAGCTGGGATTAAATGCTTGGCCCCCATTTAATTTTTAAACACGTATTTATTTTTATGTATGAGTGTTTGAGTTTGTGTGTGTATCACCACATGAAATGCCCAATGGGAACAGAGGAATATATCAGACCCCTTGGAACTGGAGTTACAGAGGGATGTCAGATGTTATGTGGGTGCTAGAAACTGAACCTGGGTCCTCTGCAAATTCAGCAAATGTTCTAAATCACTGAGTCATCTTTACAGCCCCCCACAATTAGTTTTTAAGAGTCACCCAGTAGAAGCTGGATATGGCACCAGAAGCCTATAATAATAATAACCCTTGGGAGGCAGAGACAGGAGGATCCCAAGTTCAAGGCCAGCCTGGACTACACAGGGTAGCCAACCTTGGCTACATACTGAAACTGTCTTAAGAAAAACCAAAACAAAACTAAATTTCAAAGAGGATTACCTAGAAAAATACCAATAATTTTAAAGATATAAGACTTATTTTCTGGGGTTGGAGAGATGGCTCAGTGGTTAAGAGCACTGGCTATTCTTCCTGAGGACTCCGGTTCAATTCCCAGCACCCACATGGCAGCTCACAACTGTCTGTAACTCCAGTTCCAGGCAATCTGACACCTTCACACCAATACACATAAAGTTAAATAAAATTTTAAAAAGGCTCATTTCCTAGTCTCCTATTCATTATTTCATACATTGCAAATATATAAATGTATTATACACATTCCTTCATTGAGCAGCAAATCTGAATATGACATTTTAGCTAAGGAGTAGCGCTGTCTGGAAATGTAATCTGAGGACAGGATTGCCCTTTTGGTCTGAGATAGAGGTAAGAGCTAGTGGCTGACCACTTTGCTTTTTTGATCTTCAGCTTTAACCCCAATATCTGACTCTGGATTTTTTTATTATTAATACCAATTAGAATATGTACTACAAGCCAGGAGGTGGTGGTGCATGCCTTTAATCCCAGCACTCAGGAGGTAGAGGCAGGCGAATGTTTGTGAGTTCAAGGCCAGCCTGGTCTACAAGAGCTAGTTCCAGTTCAGCCTCCAAAGCCACAGAGAAACCCTGTCTCAAAAACAAAAAAACAAAACAAAACAAAACAAAACAAAACAAAACAAAAAACCAATGCTACAGAAACCCTGTTTCAAAAAACAACAACAAAATTAAAAAATTACCAGTTGTGATGCTAAAAGAGGCAGAGGCAGGAGGATAATAAATTTAAGGGCAGCCTAGGTGACACCTTTAGGGCTGGAAGGATGATATAGCAGGAAAGGCACTTGCCTTCAAGCCCGATGACCCAGGGTCCATCCAGGGGCCCACTTGGTAGAAGTAGAGCACCAGATCCTGCAAGTTGTCCTCTTACCTCTACATGTTCACCATGGCACACGAATGTTCCTTCCAAACAAATAAATACATATTTTTTTAAATATTTAAAAACAGCAAATCAGGTCCCTGGGCATGCTCACCACACACTCTACTACGAGCTACAACCCCAACCCCAACCCCGGGTGTGTACTTGTTTAAAGACAGGGTATTGCTATGTAACCCTGCAGGCCTCGAGCTAATTAAAAGAAACTGTGTGTGTGTGTGTGTGTGTGTGTGTGTATGTGCACATGCACATCTGAGTAAGCATGTCATGGCATATGCACGGTATCTCCTTCCACCACATAGGTTCTGGGGAGCAAGCATAAGTCATCTATCTCAGTTGCAAGTGTCTTTATCACCAAACCATCTTGCTATGGCATTCTGACTATAACTGTGAGATTATCTCTTTCTTTAATTGCACTTCTCTCCAGTATTTTGAAATTCTTTTCATTAGACTGATTCATTTATGGTCATTTTCTTTTCTGAGACAGGATCTCATTATGTAGCTCTGGCTGGCCTGAAACTCACTACATGGCCTGTGCCTCCTAAGTGTTGGCACTAAAGCCATGTGCCATCATGCCCTTCTGGTCATTTTCTTTCTGATGAATTGACTCACTCATTTATCACTATCTGTCTGTCTTTGGTAATATTCTTTCTCTTGAAGTCTATTTTATTCATTTTTTAATTATAAAAATTCTTAGAAATAAAACACACAAAATATATTCATTTAATATAGCTACTCTTGTCTTCTTTTACAATTACTACTATCTATGTAACTTTCTATCTGTGTGGTTTTTTGTTTGTTTGTTTAAAATTTTTATAGACAGCTGGTGTAATGGAATGTTTTTTAGTTCCAGCACTTGGGAAAGCAGAGGCAGGTATATCTCTGTGAATTTGAGGTCAGCCTGGTCTATATAGTGAGTTCCAGGCCAGCCAAACCTATATAGTGAGATACTGCCTCAAAAAATTATTCTATCCAGGAGTTGGTGGCACACACATCTAATCCCAGCACTTGGGAGCAGAGGCAGGCAGATCTCTGTTTGAGGCCAGCCTGGTTTACAGAGCGAGTTCCAGGACAGGCTCCAACACTACACAGAGAAAACTTGTCTCAAAAAAAACCAAAGAAATAAAAAAAATTCAAGTTTAGTTTTTTATTGTCAATTTAGCAATGCCTTTTTTTCTGCTGATAAAAAATAAAAAATTGTTTCTCACTGTTCTAGAGGCTGGTAACCCATGAGCAAGAGTAGATGAAGTAGTGTCTACCAGCCTACTTTCAGGGTTATTGATGGTGTCCTCTCACTGCGTCCTCATGAGGTAGGACTTACATTTCATTTAGGAGTCACTTCACTTTAAGTCTATTTAAAGCAATGCCACAGCAGTTCTCAGAGAATCTAAGAGTCTTGAGCTTGCACAGCTCCATGTGTACCTTGTGCTCTCCGCAGTAGCTATTAGTGCCTTCTACATACAAAGGCTCTAATCCTCAGACTTTTATTAAAAAAAAAAATAAAACTTTGGTATACCACAATAAAGGATTTTTGAGTCTGTGCACCTGCACCTGTGCCTCAATGTTAGAGTCCTTGCTTACCACGGGTGAAGCTCTAGGTTCCATCCCCAACACTGTAGTAACACAACAAAAAAAAAAACTAAAACAAGTAGATAAAAACACAGAGTGGAAACAAGGAATGTGCTCAACTAAGTCAACTTCATAATAAAGATAATCCTAAAGTAGCAAATATTCAGTGAATATATGTTACTGAAAATGTAATAGTATCGAAGTTGAAAATCAATAGTCTCACTTTTTTTCATCTTTTTTTTTTGATAATTTGGAAATTTCACACCATGCACCCTGATCACAATCATTTCTGAGTCCTTTCATGTCAGCTTCCCAACCTTTGTGACCTCTCATCACCCCCCTCTAAAAACAGAAGAAAGAAAAAGAAAGTCTATTTTGTGTTGTCCATATACTCACTGGAGCAGGTCAAACTCCCAGTGGCCAGCCCCTGAAGAAAACTGAGTCCTTCTCCACCTGTACCCCCACCAGAAGACATCAGTTGAGAAGAGCTACACCTAAGCATCCTTACCACAATTTTTAGGAGTTTTAGTGACTTCCTTTTCAGGCTGTTACTTTTTGGCGGAAGGGCTGGGGTGGAGGTAAGGATTGTCACAGAAGCCTTTCTGTTTCTTTCTCGACTGCATCTGCAGTCATTGACACCTTTGCAAGCCATTGGGAGCATGGGTTCTGGGCTTCTACATGGTTTCTGGCAACAGCATAGACCATAAACATTAACATGGTTTCCAACATCAGTGTGTACCAAAGACCTCTGCTTGGTCTCTGGTGGCAGGACCATAGGGCCTTCGGCCAAAGCATGGGGCACAGACCAGCAAGGCCTCTCGAAGAAGTACAGACCATGGAGGGTTTGTTGAAATGGTCCAATCCAGCAAGTGAACCATTCTTCATCTTGAGCATCCTGTTATTGCTCAGAGCCAGGGGGATTGTGCAGCCAGGCAGCTTGTTCAGGAGCTGGGAATGCACATGCTCCAGGCTGCTACAAATCACCCTGTGGCCCTATTGGGTAATGACCTGTTCCTCCATCAACTGCAGCCCTCTCTCACACCTGTCACAGTTGTTTTACCTCTAGTCCCACTTCTCTCTACCACACCTGCATTGCTCTATTTCTCTGTCTTTCTCACCTTTCCATCACATATTTGTTCATCACAGTGGCACTGGAAGCTGTAGTACATCACACTGTATACTTTTCTGCTCAAACAGCTTTATATGCTTACGTCTGTTGCATCCAGTCACTGGTCTGGTTCAAGGTGCTGGTTTCTTTGGGGGGGAGGTTGTCTTGTTTTCTTTTTTCTTTTGTGGGGGTTTCAAGACAGGGTTTCTCTATGTAGATCCAGCTGTCCTGGAACTCATTCTGTAGGTCTCAAACTCACAGAGATCTGCCTGCCTCTCCCCCCCCCCCCCAAGTGCTTGATTTAAAGGGCTGTGCCCAGCTGGTTCCGACCATCACTGAGATTCCTGTTATCCTGCTGTTGCCCAGAGTCATGGTGATCCTGTGGCTCTGGCTCTGTGGTACCAGCCCCTTCATGTGCTTCAGCAGCTCATAGATGGGGTAGATGTTGGGGTGGACTGACTCAAAGAACAATCTGGGCCTGGATGAAAGCTGAATTGATCAGCCCAGGCGGAGCCTGGCCTTCCCTTCTGCCACAGTCAGTAGCCATATCATAATGCAAAACTGCATCCAGTCCAACTTCAAAGGTCCCCACAGTCTATCGCACTCTCAACAATGTTTAAAAGTCCAAAGTTAAAAGTCTCTTTTGAGATTCATGCAATCATTTGATTATAATCCCCTATAAAATCAAAATATAAAGTAGATCACATACTTCCAATATACAAGTATTACCATTTCAAAAGGGAGCATAGTGACGAAATTTTGGAACAAAGCAGGCAAACTCTCCATCTCCATGTCTGGTGTCAAAGCGATCTTCAGATCTCCAACTCCTTTCAGCTTTGTTGACTGCAATGTACTTCTCTCTTTGGTTGGTTCCATTCCTGGTTAGCAGGTACTAGGCACCAAGCTGATAAATATCGGATCCCCCATTATTGGGTATCCTCTGCCAATGCAGTAAGCCAAATCAGACCAAATTAATAAATCTAGATTTAATAGACGGAACAAAGCAACACACAGCACTCCCAGGAAGGCAGAATATGAATAATCATGAGGCAGCTCTGGTGACTGGGTCTTAAACAGCCTGTAGATGTGGTTTTGAGCAGCTCCAGGGGAGCTGACCCTTGGCAGGCTTTCTGAGGGGCAGGGTCTGGAATGGGAGGAGTGGGAGCTGAGACAGAGCTTCCACTTACACAGTTGTTCCACAGCTCTGGCATCTCCAACATCTTGGGGCCTCCAAAGCAATCCAGGCTTCACCTTTACAGCTTCACACAATGGCCTCTCTAGTCCTCCAGGCAGGGACACCCCTGACATGCACCTGGCCTCTGCAGCTTCCCTTAGATTCAGAATTAGATTCCATAACCCCTTTCTTCTGTCCTTGACTCTAAAGCCAGAACCATGTGGCCAAGTTCTGCTACTTGCTGGGGCTGGAACATGGGCCCCTCATTCAAATACATTTTCACCAGCGTTTTGTTCCCAATGGTTTCATTGACTGCCTAAGCTTGGCTGTCCTGACCAAGCTGGCCGAAAATTCAGAGATCTGTCTGCCTCTGTCACTGGAGTGCTGGAATTAAAGGTGTGCATCACTACACCCAATCCTAAACTTTTCCCTAATTCCTTTTCACAGACTGGGAACCTAGCTGGATGGAGTCTTGTCCCCATTCCCTTCATTCCATTTACTGTCAGGCTTTTCTTTAATCCGTTTATCTCCTTGAACACAGGAGTTAGCTCCACTGCATTTCCTGGTGTCCCTTTTCTCCTTGAACTGCACATTTCTCTTGCTTAGCTTGCTCCTTTTTATTATAGATCTTCATAAGAGTGAACACTAATAACCACATGACAGAGTCAATATTAGGCTGATTTGAAATTTCCTCTGCCAATGCAATTAATCCAAAACTTCAATTTAGCATCAGGCAGACTTCAGACAAGGGCAAAACTCAGCCATATTCTTCACCAAAATATCACAAGAATAGTCTCTATGACACATAGTAATATTCTCCTCTGAAACCTCTTAGCCAGGCATTTCTACATATAGTGAGTTCAAGGCTAACCTGAGCTACTTGAGATCCTTGACTCAAAAAATCATAAAGTCATAGATTTCAACACCATGGATAGTATATTTACAACCTTTTCTTTCTTTTCACTTCAAATCATTTGGAGGCAAAAGGACAGAGCCAGGTGACACATGCCTTTAATTCTAGAACGCAGGAGACAGGTAGGTGATTGTGAGGCCAGTTTGGTCTATAGAGTGATTTCCAGCACAACCAGAAACCCTGTCTGGAAAAGCCCTGCTTTCTCCAAAAAGGCCAGATCTCAGTCCTCATACATCAGACACCCAGAATAGTGAAATTTTAAATGTTACGGACATTTAATACAGAAGCTTCATTAACTATAATATATACTTGTGTGTTCGTGTGTACTCGTGTGCGTGCATGTGTGTGTATGATTGCAGTTGTATATGGCTGGGCCTGGCTTTCACATGGGTGCAGAGAAAGCACCTATATAAACTTCTAAAAGCAGATGTTTCATAGCAACTAATTAGTATTTAAACTGAGATCAAGTGCAACTGTCACAAAAACAGAATCAATGATCTTCCCACCTTAGCTCCCAAGTGCTGGGATTATAGGTGTGTGCTACCACACCAGACTTTTTGTCTCTCTCCTTTTTTCCGTTCTTGGTTTCTCTGTATTGCTTTGGAACCTGTCCTGGAACTAGCTCTGTAGACCAGGCTGGACTCCAACTCACAGAGATCCACTTGCCTTTGCCTCCTGAGTGCTGGGATTACAGGCGTGGGCCACCAATTAAAGCCAAGTGAAGCCGGAGAGATGGCTCATCTGTTCAGAGCATTTGCTGCTCTTGCAGGGGACTTGGATTCTGTTCCCAGCACCACATTATGGCTCATAACCACCTATTTCTCTTATTGCTCTCTATTTGTTTCCCTGGATACCAGGCATGTACACAGTACACATCCACATGGGCAGACATTCAGACACATAAAATAAAAATAAATTCTTAAAGGCAAATGATCTAAACCTTTTTACATTTACAAAATATTTCCAGGGCTGCCTGGCAGCACAACACCCAGGTTTGATTTCCAGCACTTCAAAGCACTAGTGTTATTACATTTGATGTCATATATGGTAGATATCTTTCCCTACACTGTGGCTTGAAAGACCTGAAATTCACCAGATGTGATGTTGCATATCTTTAATCCCATCACCCAAGAAGCAGAGACAAGCACATCTGAGTTTGAGGCCAGCCTGCGGTACACAGTCAGTCCCAGGCTGGCCAGGGTGATATAGGGAGACACTATCTCAAGCAAACAATGCAAAATTTAAAACCTTAAATCTGTTCAATATGAAAAGCAACCATTGCATTCACAGGTCCTCAGTTTGTTTGTACAGGGTTTTATTTCAGTTTTGCCTGAGAACTTGCTATGTTACACAGGCTGGCCTCAAACTTGCACTGATCCTCCTGTCTTAATCTCTTGAATGCTGGGATTATAGGTTTGCACCAGAACACCTGGTGTAGTTTTTATATTCAAAATGAATGTTCATGTCATTTTGTATATCCTAACTGCTACTAAATTGGAAAATAAAGATAGGACTAAGAACAGAAATCCCCTTCCCCTCTTATTTATGTATTTATTTATTTATTATATCTGTGTGTTAAGTATAAGGAAGTCAGAGGACACCTTTTGGGAGTTGATTCTCTTACCATGTGAGCTCAGGATCAAACTCAGGATGTTGGATTCAGTGGCAAAACCTTTACCCACTGAGGTATTTAGCCGGTCCTAAGGTCTTTTGTTGTAGTTTATTTTCCATAACCTAGGCTAGCCTCAAGTTTACTGCAGTCCTCCTGCTTTAACCACTGAGTGCTGGGATTAGGCATGTGACACATCTGGATTAAATCTTTTTACAAAAGGTCAATTATTTATTCACCACAGCTGAGATTATTCCTTAATGTGAAACCACTTTAAAAAGATTGCATCATAAGGGCTAAAAAGGTGGCCCAGCAGTGTAGAGCACTTGCTCTTTCAGAAGACCTGGGACCCAGCATCTACATGGCAGCTACAACTATCTGTAACTTCTGTTCTACAGGATTGGTTGGTTGCCTTCTAACCTCCTCAGGTCCCAGACATCACACGCACACACACACACACACACACACACACACACACACACACAGGCCCCAGACATCAAACACACACACACACACACACACACACACACAGAAACACACACACAGGCCCCAGACATCAAACACACACAGAAACACACACACACACACACACACACACACACACACACACACACACACACACACACACACAGGCCCCAGACATCAAACACACACACACACACACACACACACACACACACACACACACACACACACACATATTCAGGCAAAACACTCATACATATAAAATTAGAAAAATACAAATAAACCTTTTCTTTTTAATCCCATAAAATAGCTGTAACAAAGGACCTGTATCAGAGAATTGAAAGCCTCAGAGGCTTTGTAATCTGCTAAACAGGCACATTAAATATATAATGCTGGCCATACTATTTTAGTGATGGAAAAAAACAGCTGAAAGTCAGTTTAGGACAAATGCCAACTGTTCTATTTGTCTGAATGCTACAATTGCTTTAATACTCATCGATACTTTTTTTTTTTTTTTTTTTTTTTTAAGTCTTATAGCCCAGGCTGGCTTGGAATTCCTTATGAAGCTGAAAATGATCTTGAAGCACTGATCCTGTTTCTAAAATGCTAGGATTTCACATATGTGTCATCAAGCTTAATTTTGAAAATGGAATTTCTAGAACCTTATCTACCATTATTATTATGTCTCTGTGTACATGATGTGTGTGTGCACGTGTATGTCCTTCTTCTAAGTATGGGGGTCAGGGGACAACACTGAAGGGCCAGTTCTTCTATACCCTTATGTGAGAACTGAACTCAGCTGCCAGGCTTCTGTGGCTAGTGGTGTTACCTGTTAAACCATCTCTCTGGCCTGAAAGCAGGATTTCTAAATGAAAGCTTATTAACCAAAATCCTGAAAAGTCCTGCAGATAGTGTTGCCTCTTTAATCTACATTCTTAGTTTTCCAACTTTCAATGTTTTAAAATAGAAGTAAACACACCTCACAGCCTTAAATATTTTCATGTATTTTATTTTTTTAAAACACTTATAATTTTGCAAGCTAGCAGTAAAATATTGCTTTCAATATTTTACTAATTAGCACCATATACCTTTTAAAGCTAACTGGAACATTGTTTCACTGTAAATGATTGTAAAAGATGTCAAATTATTCTCAACAAAATTAAATTAAATCATTAATTTTTGGCTGTAGGCACATATGTGCACTTTAAAGATGAATTTAACTACGTTAATATATTTGCCAATCTAACAAAGTCAAAGCATATAGTTTAAAACAGTATTTAATTTCAGAAATTATTCTAAAAAACCATATAAGGAAATTGAGAAATCAACTATAAAAACAAAAGGTTGTTCTTTTACTTTTTAGAAATCTCTTAATTTTTGGAAGAATAAAATAACTTAGTGAAAAAGTCCTTTGGTGCAAAGATCAGTTAAACATATTGTTTAGTACACATTACCATTTTCATGCTTTGCTTATTAGCAGCCTTACCAAAAAGCCACGGAAAGGTCTGGAACAACTCACAGGGACAGCTGGAAGGCTGAAATAAAATTGCTTAGTGCTAAAAAGATCCCAATCATTCTTATAGTTTTAAATGGAAGTCTAGACATTTAACAGCTACGTTTTAATGTTCTCATCTGAAAAAAAAAAAAAAATCTTTCAAAAAAGTAGAAAAAAAAATGTAATCATACTCAAATTACTTCCATACATTAAAAAAAAAAAAAAAAAGGATATTTTCACTTCCTATATTCTGATAAAAGCGTTAAAGTTCAGAGACACAACTGACTGCTCACTAGCACGCCTGTCTTGCATACCGGTAGAATCAAATCCAGTTTTGCCATCTGTGGATGACTATGACAAGATACAAAAGCATGTGTTTGCCATAAATAGCTCTGGCTAATAGCAAAGTGCGCACACTGAGCAGATCAAATTCTCTATAAGGAGAGCACTCTGGACCATGGCCAAATCTCATTGCTAATGTTTAAGACTGCTCTACCAATTTTTTTCCAATTCAATTTGGAAAAGATATTAAGGAATAATAGCTGAAATGAGCATTCCTAAACATCAGAATCAGTATTAAACCTTTGGATGGCATGTTACAAATTATTTTCATTATGACCAAGTAATAAAAACATCCTACTTCTACTTCTCAAAAAAAAAAATATTTAGTAATGTAACTGTGAATTAATATCTTAATCTACTAGAGGATAAATAAAATACTGGAGTATGCCAAAGTGAAAAAAAAATTCTGATCTCCATATTATGACATAAATAAATAAACATATTTATAAAATTACTACCCTTTTAATGATTGTATATGTGATTTTAAGGTATTTTTAAACCAAAGAAATTCAACAATCTGGAGACATTATGAGTGTTATAATAAAGAAAAGGAAATCTTAAATACCAGTGTAGAGCTAAATTGATGTTTACCCTAAATTTCCACATGACAATTTGCAAAATTTCCAAGGAAAACAAGGCAACATTCTGTAATATGCCACAATTTTTATTGCAACGTGGCCACTTTTGTGAGGGTAGGGAATTTGATCTCAAAACAATGTTCCATTTAAGGCTCTTTTATACAGAAATTGCCATCATGACTGATATCAAAATATCTGTATTGTTTCAAGACTCATACGGTAAACATAAACATAAAACTCCTACATTTATTCAGTAGTGTATACTCAATGGGAAACCAAAGATGTCAACATAGCTATTGAAGAAAATATGCAGGTAAGAGGAATGAACACTGAGGTGCTAGGATAAATCAATGACAGGTAATGAAACTTAATTGGCATTCTTTTTAAGGGATTAAACACATTTTTTAAAAAAAAAGTGCTTTAAACGCATAGTATTAAATCTGTGCTGCCATGTCACAAAAATAGGCTTGCCAAGGCAGGTGAGGTGTACAAATGCTCCAGCGCCTCAGAACTGTAATCAAGTGCAACTATAAATAATACTGAAAAAAGTTTACCATATGACCAGTGGATAATACTTTCAAGGCATTCAATTAGCTTACCCTTTGTAGTACTCTAAGCTATTCACATTGACAATCACATCCATTGTAGTGCTCACTGCAAGGAAGGCATGTAACCAGTTGTTTTGGCTAAAATAAGATGGGGAAGGCATTCCTTGGATTCTACATAAAAGTAACCGTATTAAACAGCCTAATGGCAATCACTGACAGGCTTCTTATATTCATTCATTCATCATTGTGTTGAAAGGGAATAAACAAAAAACAAAACCCAATAGGATTCCAGTGGACTGAGCTGGAGAAATGGAAGCCCCTTAAGATCAGATGGCACTTGGCTATTATTTTATAGTGGCTTTCCTTCAAGGGAAACTACAACACTGCCTCCCAGTTTCTCTCCCAGTGTGGAGCGGTCCTTAATATCGTCCAAGCCATTTACTTGCCACTCATGTTTAATGCCTAAAAAGAAAAAAAAGAAAAGGACACATCCATTAACCTTATTGTGATTAAGAAACTTTTTTTTTTCTCTGCACACAAAACAGTCAATGTTTATACCTGTAAATTTCTTTTTAATGGCATCTTTAGAGCTAGCATAAATCATCTTGCTTTTTAACGGAGCACTTTCAGGAGCCCTACGGGGAGGGGGGGGGAGAAAATGTTGAATTTCAAAGTAAAACACAGGCAAAACTGACTATGATAATAATAATCCTTGCATTTTAAAAGTACTTTTTTCTTTTGTTTTTACACACCAGAATATAAATACTAGGTCTTCTTTCTTAGACTCTTTTGTTTCGTATGTGGCATCGTACAAAGCATATCGGCAATCATTCAGAGGTAGCAACTTCACAAAAGATGTGTAGGGGTCCTCTACAGTATCACCAATGTCACCCACCAAGATCTGCTTTGCTTCCTCTACAATTATTTGTCTTTTGTCATCGCTTAAACAGAAGAGAACTGCTTTCTTTCTTTTTTTGATCTCCTCTTGTGTAGAAGATTTTCTTACTTTCATATCATTAAAAACTTTGATGACTTCATCGTTCACTGTAACTCCAGATGCCTGAAAAATAAACAAAGGACGGGAATTTAGAATAAGTATTTTGGCTTTAACCAAAATTACTGTTGGACTAACCAGGCTTCACTTCAGTTTGGGCAGACTATAAAGAAACTGCACCAAACGCAAGCAGTCCTAATTACATCTGTCACATTTAAAGATCAGAAGAAGACACAGCTAAAAATTCCCAACTCATACTGCCCATTCATCCTTCAGAGAAAACGGCAAACGGGAGGTGGGAAGGGACAAATACGAGTTGACCCATGCCTGAAATGTTTCCTATTTCACTGGGTGATGTCAGAGCTTCGGGAGCAGCAGCAAAAATACCTTCTGTATTGTGTCAACTCGGCAGGCCTTAAAAAAAAAAAAAAAAAACAAAAAAACCGCTTCTGGATTTCAGTCAATGCCTCTATTTTTTTCCCCCTCTTCTTTCTTTAAAGTCATCTTAGCCGCTGCTGCTTCCTCATAAGGAAAGAGAATCAAGTGTAAATTCCAGCCGCCCGCGGCTACAGCAGAATGCCCCGCCGCCCATTGGCAGCGCGGTGGGAGTAACGGGTCCTGGGGAGAGCGTCCCCACGGCGTCCAGCTAGGGTCTCCCCTGCTCAGTGTCCTCCCAGCGGTTTCACGGCGGGCTCCGGGACCCTCACCCAAGGGCTTCCGGACGCCCACCAACCTCGCGGAACGCGGGGCAGGGCGGCACGCGGGCTGCGGCCGGACGAGGACCCTCTCGCGCCAGGCCGGCGCCCGGCCCTCCCGCCTAAGGAATCTGAGCGTCCGCAGGCCCGGGCCCGCCTGCCGCAGGGCCTCAAGCCGCGGGGACCACAACGCGGGAGCGGCCCACCGCACAGGCCCCGGGCCGGGAAAGATGGCGGCCGCGCGGGGGTCCGCGCCGCGCCCTGCATCCCCCGCCGGCGCGCCCACCTTACCATAGTGCCCGCGGCTGAGGCTGCGGCGGCGGGTCGGGCTCCGGCTCGGTGGCTCTGGGACGAGGAGAAGGAGGGGCCGGCGGCGGGCGGGCGGGCAGCAGAGAGTGCGGGGCACGCCGGGAGCTGCAGCCGAGCGGGCGGCGGGCTCGGGGGCCGCAGGGCGGGCGCGGCGGTCACGTGGCCCGGCCCCGCCCCTTCCCCCCCCCCCCGCCTCCCGCCCGCCCGTGTCCTCCGCCTGACCCCGGAGCTCCCCGGACGCTAGCGGAAAAGCGCGGTGGCGGCGGGAGCTCAGGGCGCGGGCAGGAATGGCCGCAGCGACCAGCCGGGGCCATCTCGGGGGCCTAGACACCCCCCTCCCCCAGCTCGAGCGGTTCGCGGACTCTGGGCGCCGCTCCGGGGTTGGGACGTGAGGAAACGGGATGTGGCGGTGGGGTAGATCGCTTTGCTTCCTTCACTTGTGTTTTCCACCGAGAGAGGGTCAGGATCAGAGCATTTCGGGGTCCTTTTGGAAGACCCCCAACTTTGTGTGACTCGTTTAGATCTCTCTGTTCTTCGTGTGTTGGATTTGAGACGGGGGTCTCACTTGCAGCCCGTGTTGGTCGTGGATTCACTATGTAGCTGCCCATGACCTTGAACTGATCGCCATGTCTCCATCCCCAAAGAGTTGGTATTGCTGGCGTAGTACACCATTTCTCCTGGTTTAGACCCCTCCTCCCACTAAGATCAGAATAAACACCATAAATATTACCTCAGTTTATTGAAGTACTAAGCAAAGGCAGGATGATAAGCAGGAATGTTGGCTCACACCTGTAATCCTGTGAGAAGAGGGCCAGGCATAGAGACCAGGCTGCATTTTCATAATGCTCTGGAGATACCTTGGACAGAATCATAATTCAGGTAAAACCAGTAGCTACTAGGGTTACATTTCTTTTCCCCTGTAAATGGGGTCTATTGAAATTACTAGAAAAATACATGTTTACAGCTGTAGAGGGAGAAAGGACTCTAGCATTTGATTTGGTAATTGTGTTGAAATCTGTGTGTGTGTGTGTGTGTGTGTGTGTGTGTGTGTGTGTGTGTGAGAGAGAGAGAGAGAGAGAGAGAGAGGAGAAAGAGAGCGAGAGAGGGGGGGGGGGAGGGAGAGAATGTGCTGAACTATCCAGACCCCCTTTTACTTTTTTTTTTGTAAGCATACTATTTCTTTTGTTTGTTTGTTTGTTTGTTTGTTTGGTCTGAGGCAGGGTTTTTCTTTGTAGCCCGTAGTTCCTGTCTCTCATTCCCTGTGTTTCTAATTTCCCTGAGTTCATCTTTGTCTCCCCACATATTTTATACTACACTAAATAATAAAACAATAGTACTTGTTACAGGTTCTGCTGCCCATTGGTTGAAAGCTATTTAAGGGTTTGAATCCTTCTTGACTTTGACTTTTTGGAGCTCAGGAGATGCTGAAATAATACATTTAAAGTGTTTCAGTGCTGTAGAGAGGGAAGCCGGGGCTGGAGATGCAGCTTATTTGGTAGAATGCTTGACTAGTGCATACAAAGCCCTGGTTTAATCCCCCGTGTCTCATGAACCAGGTATGGTGGCATATAACTAAAGTCCCAGCACTTGGAAGGCAGAGGCAAGGACAAGAACATCTAATGATGTTCAAGGTCATCCTCAGCTACATAGAGAGTTTAAGGCTATCCTGGACTACATGAGACCCTACTTCAAAAACAGAGGGGCTGGTGGGGTGGGGGATGTACTGGAGAGATGGCTTAGTGATTAAGAGCATTTGCTGCTCATGCAGACCCAGGTTCAATTCCCAGCACCCATATGTGGGTGATTCACAACTATCTGTAACTCATTACAGGGGATCTGACACCCTCTTCTCACCTTGAACACCAGGCACACATACATACATGCAGGTGAAACACACACATAAAATCTAAAAAGTCATGCCTATGACCCAGCAATTTTGTTTTGTCTTATACAGGGTTTCTCTGTGTAGCCCTAGCTGTCTTGGAATTCACTTTTTAGACCAGGCTGGCTTCAGACTCACACATATCTTCCTGCCTCTGCCTCTGAGTGCTGGATTAAAGCCATGCACCAACACTGCCCAGCTCGTTTTTGTTTTTTTGAGACAAGATCTCATGTAGCTCAGACTCAGCAAACTTACCAGTTTGCTGAGACTGGCTTCCTGTCTTTGCCTTCTATATTCTGGGACCATGCATGACAATGCCCAGCTTTGGTAAAACTGTTTTGAAAATCGGTTTAATTATAAAAAAAGCTTTATTTATTTATTTATTTATTTATTTATTTATTTATTTATTTATTTATTTATGTATTTCAAGACAGTGTTTCTTTGTGGCTCTAGAGGCTGTCTGGAAGTAGCTCTTATGTAGACCAGGCTGGTCTCGAACTCACAGAGATCTGCCTACTTTTGCCTTCTGAGTGTTGGGATTAAAGGTGTGCATCACCACCACCCAGCTTAAAAAAAAATGTTTGAAACAGAGTCTGACACTTTCCCTGTGACTGGCCTGAAACTTGCTGTTGTTTGTCGGGCTGGTCTTGAGCTCGCAGCTCCTCCTGTCTCTGCTTCCTGAATGCTGGAATTAAAGCTGTGAACTACCAACTCTGCAAAAACATTAAGCTACCATAAAACCCAATAAGTCCATTCCTATGTACATATCCCAAAGACATTAAAGCATATGCTCACACAAAAATCTGAATGTGAAAATTCATGGAAACATTATTCATAACAGCCCCAGACTGCAAGCAACTGAAATATCCCCCCAACTGTAAGTAGATAAAGGAAGTGTACCCATGCCACAGAATATGTTTAGAATAAGAGCAGTGGCGGACTTGCAGTGACAAAATACCTGGGTGAACCTAAAAGTGCTTTTCAAAGTGAACGAAGCCAGTTCCCACAGACCATGTATTACATAGTGAAGCCAGAGCCAGAAAACCTACAGAGACTGTAACCTCATGCTTGTCTGGGGCAGGGAGGAGAGAATGAGGAGGGACTGAAGTCAGTATGGGGATTGCCTCCTTTGGGGAGGTAAAAGTGTTCTAAATTTTGATAGTGGTGTTGTCACACAACTGTGAATGTAGTGAAAGCAGGGTGGGACTGTTAAAAGGAAAAGCGTTTCACTACTGTTACATCTGTGAAGCCTTCATGTGACTCAGACTGCTAAGTTCCTGTACTGTGAAGTCAGGATCCTAAATTAGAAAGAACTAGCAATGAGATGTGTAAGACCCACGGAGAGTTCTGTGGATCAGGGGTGAGTCACAGGCCTCAGACTGGAGCACACGGCGCCTGCTGTTTCTTCTCTAAGTTCAACCTTGAGTGTAGAAAAGCTGTTTGCTAGCAGTGTAGGGGTTAAGGAGCATGTGTCAAGGCTGGGAGCCATGGCTCAGTAGTTAAAAGCATATATTGCTCTTCCAGAGGACCTGAACCTCTTCTAGATTCTGCAGGCACCTGACCTGGAGTGTATATACCCACATGCAGACGCTCATATACACCCAATTTTAAAAAAATAATAAAAATACATCTTAAAAACAAAATAAGAATTTGTAACATTTTATAAGCCTGTCCACAAGGTAGGATTACAAAGTCCAATTTCTCCAGTCCTTACTGGTATGATGACCTGTTCATCTTTTTTGTCATCATAGTGGTTGTGATATAGTTATCTCAATTGTGTTTTGTTTTTTGTTGTTCATTTTTTCATTTTTGTTTCTTTTTAGAATTTCATATTACTGTATTTCCATCATATCCCCTCTTTCCTCCAGTTCTTCCTGTGTTCCCTCAACTCCTTCTCAAATTCATGACCTCTTTTTCTTTAAGTATAATTGTTACACATATATGTATGTACACATACACAGAGTCTGCTGAGACCATGAGTGTAGCTCATATGTGTTCATGACTGACCTCTCGGGATTGGCTAACCTGCCATGGGGCTTATTCCTGGAGATGACTGATTCCAGCAACCTGTAGTTCTTCTGGGGCTGAAGCCTGTGGGAATTCCATCTATGTTGCTATGTCAGTTGGTGTTGCTTATCAACTCTAATGGGATTTTCTGGGTGCAGGTCCCCTGTCTCATAGCAGACATCCCCTCCTGGTTGTCTGGCTCTTGCAATCTTCCCTACTCTCTTGATACCCCTACTCTCTTGATGTGTCAGCTGGGGCTGGGCATCCCACAGTCAGTTGTTCTAGGCACTGTGACCAGTTGTGGCTTTTTTTTTTTTTTTTTTTTTTTTTTTTTGTAATGCAGCTTCTTTGATGAGAGGTAAGGTTACCCACCCTGTGGGTATATGGGTAAGTATTTAAAATGCAGTTGGGAATTATACTGGTCTAGGAAAGTGGTAGTGGTCCCACGGCCTCACCAGCCATGTATAGTTTATAGAGGAATTTCCCTCCTATGAAGTGAGCCTTAAATCCCAAGATACAAGTGACACTATTGCAACTTTTGGGATATATTGACATGTTGGTCATTGTTGTTGGTAGGCATCATATCTGGGTTGTGATTATATCACATATGGGCAGGACTACTGATTGCTTTCCTCCCTTGGCTGCTTCTTCTGATATTATGAGAGCTGGTCCCCAGGGAGGAGACTTCAGATAAGGTCCAGCTTAATTCTTGCAAATCCTCTGTCTGAGGTATATGGTGACTTCAGAAATAAGATACTATCTTCTATTTCTGGAAGACAACCAAGGGCAATAGCAGCCTATAGTTTTGGGAGTCTTCTAGACTCCCTTGACCAACAACACAAAATGAAGTACCTTGTGTCTGACACTGTGTGTGTTGTTGTTTGGGACAGGTTCTACATAGTCCTGACTGCCCTGAAACTTGCTATATAGAGTAGGCTGGCCTTGAACTCATAGAGATCCTCTTGCCTCTGCCTCATGAGTACAGGGTCTAAAGGTTGAAGACACCATACCCAGCTTGGGGTTTTGTAAATTTATGGTTCTCGGAGGAACATTGTCACCCTAAGTGGCATACCTTCATTTAGACTATGTGTGAATTAACTTCATTTAAATTTATGTATAATTTTAAATAAATATAAAATACAACCCCCTATGGCGTTTTCAAACATCCTTAGTGTTAGATACCCCACTTCCTTTCCTTCTGTGTTGTTCTTCTCCACTTCTGAAAATAAGTCTCCCCTTTTCCAGTTCCCCTTCTTGTATTCTGCTAGTCCTCTCTCTACAGATAAGGCCTCAGTGTATAGTCTAGGCTGTCTGAAACATTATGTAGCCCAGGCTAGCTACCAACTTGTGATCCTCCTTCTCTGCCTCCTGAGTGCAGGAATTATAAAGATCAGCCACCACTTAGCCTCTTCTCATATACTTTTTGAATTTTCTTTGGAGAAATATCCAAAGTCTTAGGAATGGATTACTTTTTTTTTTTTTAAATTAAGTACACTTTAAATATTCTAATTTACGTGTGTGTGCATGAGCACGCACATGTATGTGTGTGGGTACCTATAAAGTTTAGACGTGGACGTCAGGTCCCCGGGAACTGGAGTTGCATACCATTGTGAGCCAGCTGGTGTGGGTGGGTGCTGGGAACAGAGCTGTGGTCCCTTTGCAAGAATGGCAAAAGCTGTTAACTGTTGAGCCATTTCTCCCACCCCCTCCACTATCTTTTAACTGATCTATAAGAGTTGTTTATGTTTTGGATACAAGTTCCTCACCAGATACAGTTTGAAAAAAACTATACCTTCATACTGTGGGCTTTTGCTTTCTTTATAGTGTTCTTTCAACACAAAGATTTTAGCTTTTGTTGTTTTCACTTTCTTTAAAATTTTTTTTTTTTTTTTTTTTGGATTTGTTTTTTTGAGACAGGGTTTCTTTGGCAGCCCTGGCTGTCCTGGAACTCACTTTGTAGATCTGCCTGCCTTTGCCTCCTGAGTGTTGGAATTAAAGGTGTGTACCACCATCTTCACCAGCAGCTTTTCTTTACACCAGCACTGTAAAGCCTAAGCTGGCCTAGAAATCACTTTGTAGACCAGACTGACCTCATACTTATAGTGGTCCTCCTGTCCCTGCCTCCTGAGTTCAATGCCCTGCCTGGCATTGAAGGTTAACTTCTTTTTAATGTAAACGAAAAAGAAATGTATTGAGTGTTGGGTGTACTCCTGTAATCCTAGCAATGTTAAGGCCTAGGCAGGAGGATCCTGTTGCAGGCAGCCTGGGCTATGTAGAGCCATGTCAAGCTGCTTTGGGCCCTTTATGAAACTAACTGTTCCTTGTGCCTTGAGTGTTGAAATCTTTTGTAAAGATCTACTTCATTTTTTAATTTATGTGTATGCATATGCACTGATAACCACAAATGTCAGGAGAGGGTGTCAGCTCCCAAGGATATGGGTTGTTCTAGGTGGGTGGTGAGAACTGAACTCTGGTCCTCTGGAAGGGCAGGACTTGTTCTTAACCCTGAGCTGGTTCTCCAGCCCTGGTTTTAAATTTAAAGGGAAGCACAGTGACATCTGTTGGCCATCACAGGAACTTGATCTGTTTTACACTTGAAATCACATGATTTTCTGTTTGTGAAGGAAGGCAAGTCACTCAGGAACACTAGCATTGAGAGAGGAGGGCTCTGTCTACTCTAGTTCCAGGGTTTGAGAAGTCATGCAGTGCCCAGCAGTCAACAAACACTCATTAAATATAATTAAATTAAATATAATTGATTAATTTAAAGGAAGGGTCTCCTAGTGCAGCCTGTCCTAGTCACAGACCAGCCTGTGACTCCTAAGTAGCTCAGGTTGCCTCAGACTCTCAGCAGTCTTCCTGCCTCAGCTTCCTGAGTAGTGGAGTTATTGCTATAAGTCACCCTGCCTGACAAAACAGGGACATTTATTATTAAGGTGTATGGAACGAACCCAAGACTTTAGGCATTCTACAACCTCAGCTAACACATTTATAAGTTTGTTTTGAGGCAAGATATCAATATTTAGTGCTTGATAACCTGGAACTCCTACTTTAAAAAAAGACAAAAATAAACAAAGAAAAACACCACCATAGGCTGGGGAGATGACTCAGTGGTTAAGAGTACTTGATGCTCTTGCAAAGGACCAGGTTTCAATTTCCAGTGACCATACATGGTAGTTCAGTCATAAGTAACTCCCTTAAACACTCCAACACATAAAATAAATACAAAATTATTAAATAAAATCCAATTTACAAGTCAAAAATTGATCTTATTGAAGCTAGGTTTGTGTGTGTGTGTGTGTGTGTGTGTGTGTGTGTGTGTGTGTGTGAGACAGGGTTTCCCTGTGTGACTTTGGAGTCTGTCCTGGAACTTGCTTTGTAGACCAGGCCGGCCTTGAACTCACCTGTTCAGCATACTCTCTTCACAACACAGCGGCATCCCTACAAACTATCAATTAACAAGGTGGAGACAGGTCAAGGATGTAACTCAGTGTGGCTTGCCTAGCATGTGTTTGGTCTTTAGAGCTCAAAGGGGGAGGGGCATAAAATGAAAAACCAGATCATGACTATATGCTGGTCATTTGTTTTGAAACTTTCCAGAAAACGTGGTAGCTCATTATTTGAGGAGAATGCACACACACACACACACACACACACTTTGACCTTTTATGCTGTGCGGACCTGGAGATGGCCCAGTGGTTAAGAGCACCTACTGCTCTTTCAGAGGAGCCAGGTTTAATTCCAGCACCCATGTGGGGGCTCACACTGTCTGTAGATCAAGTTCCACAGGCACTATTCACTGACATAGTGAGCAAGCATAAACATCTGTACTCATAAAATATTTTTTTTAAAAACCCTGTGTATTCATATCTTGAATTAAAAAAAAGTTGATCTGAGTTTTAGCCTCATCTGAAAAATGGAGACACAAAAATTAAATAAATATCTTACAGAATTGGCTTAACACAAAAAGCATTTCACAGCTGTCAGGTGCAAAGACTGTACATTTTGACATTAGGGACCAGGCACACACAGCAGGATAAACTGGCTTCTTTCCCATCCAGCACTCTTTGCAATTGTAATCAAGCAACTAAAAAATAAGACAGTGCATTAGTCCTTACTTTTCTATTGCTGTGATTAAACACCACGACCAAAGCAACTTCTGTAGGAGTTTATTTGGACTTATGGTTCCAGAGGGACCCATTGCGGTAGGGGGTTTTAGCAGCAGGCGCTGGAACCTGAGAGCTCACATCTCAAGCAGGCATATGAAGCAGAGAGAACAAGAGAGGAAGGTGAAGTCTTAAGATCTCAAAGTCTCACCCCTAGTGATATACTTCCTCCATCAAGACCACATTTTTTTTTTTGTTTTGTTTTTGTTTTTTAAGGCAGGGTTTCTCTGTGTAGCCCTGGCCATCCTGGAATTGCTCTGTAGACCAGGCTGGTCTTGAGCTCAGAGATTCACTTGCCTTTGCCTCATAAATGCTGGGATTAAAGGTGTGTGCCACCACCACCTGCTTGGCTAAGACCCCCCCCCTCTCTGTCTCCCTCCTCTCTTTGCCCTCCCTCAAACAAGGTTTCTCTGTAGCTTTGGAGGCTGTCCTGGAACTCACTCTGTAGACCAGGCTGGCTTCAAACTTACAGAGATCCACCTGTCTCTGCCTCCCGAGTGCTGGAATTAAATGCATGCACCACCACTGTCTGGTTTAAAGCCACCTTTCTCCTCATACAGCACTACTAACTGGGGACCTAGTGTTCAAATACAGAGCCTGTGGGGGACATTTGAATTTAATCCAGTCCGGTTCTCACTGTGTTGCCCAGATTGGCCCTGAACTTGTGATCCTTTTGCTTCTGCATACTGAGGGCTACGATTACTGGCCTGCACCACCAAGACCACTGAAATCAAGGATTTAGTTGGAGTCTGGCACAGTGGCATGTGCCTGCAATCTCAGGACTCAACATGCTTCCTTCCTCTTAAGAGAGTATATGGAAGAATATTACTGCTACCAATGGGAGGCGCATCTTCCTCCCAGACAATGAAACACTGTCTGCACAGTTTCTATGATCTATAGGTATTAATCATGAGTCTGACTTCAATTTGAAAAAAAGACTTCAAAATTCAGAAAACATGAAAAAATGTATCATTTTATTTGTACACAGAAACTTGTCATTTGTAAAACCTGGGATCTGTTATTAGGGAGGAGAGATGGGGACATTTTTATTTTTAAATCATTAAGAATGTTTGAGAAATAAAACAAAAACAGTAAAATGTTTTAAAAAAATTAAAGAACATTTTCCAAGTATAAATTTTATAAATACAAAACAAATTCACAAATGACTTTGAATGCTAAATAAATATCTAGTTAATAAATTCAGTTAGCACTGGCTACAGGAAGTCAGGGGTAGAAAACTGGATTCATTCATGTGTAGTGTTGAAACCATGTGCCCATTAAACAAGTCTGAAGACACATGCTCTCTAAACTGTGCTCCAGAAGACTCATCTGTGTAGATAAATCCTCTTTAATATCATAACTCCTAAAAGGTCAGTAACAAAATAAATCACAGATGAAAAAATATTTTCCAAGATAACCTGAACACATGAATGATCTCAAAATGTACAAAACCTCTGTAAACCAGTACTATATCCAATACATCTCTTAAACTTAGTAGATACTGAACAAAAACTGTAGCAAAGGAACCCTTTCCTACATTCTCCTGAGTGCTTAATATTAAAATTGAGAATATAGTGCAGGCCACACTTGGATGTGGTCGACTAGCTGTTATTGCTTTATACACACATCTGCTTTAGAGCATGATTTAATGTTCCATTTTTGTGAACGATTCATGTTTTTCTTCACATATAGCCTTTAGAAGGACAAAACTAAACCCGTGACTTTTTTGCAGCGAGTGGCACGCTAACCTGGTCCACACTGCTGGGTGAGACATGGAGTCCAAGCTTTTGAGCTTGAATATGAAAAAATGCTTGAAGCCGAGTCCCAGCTTTTGCTTCACTTGTGTTCCGAGGGTTGTACTCAAAGCAGTTCGAAAACATTAACTCAATATCATCAATAAACTCAGCTAGAGAGAGAGAAACAAACAAGATTAGGAATAAAACTACATACATCAGAAACAAACTTTGTACAGTGGAAAAGTTACCAA
Source organism: Cricetiscus sungorus (assembly GCA_030556225.1). NCBI lineage: Eukaryota > Metazoa > Chordata > Mammalia > Rodentia > Cricetidae > Cricetiscus > Cricetiscus sungorus. Next base: position 7,350,086 of record JANBXA010000600.1, on the reverse strand, counting down.
GAAACGTAAGCCCACGTATATGCATTGTGTATTTACAAGGAACTTGGCTCTTGGCTCATCGTGAGGCCCTATGTTCAATCTCTAGCATCCAAACACAAAAAACAGTTCTCCCATAGCTCAACCCCACCTTTCATCTCAGTATGTTCTAGTAAGAATGTGAGGGATCGCATAGGCTGCCATCCATCCAACTATATTAATGCACAACATTTAAAACAAAATAAAATAGCTTCATCTCAAACAAAAACAATGAAAAGAAAATATAAGTTACTTACATGCTAATTTATATTCACATTTATTTACTTTTTCTCGAATTATATTTAAGGCAATGGGCTTCTTAATGATGTCATAGTAGTCTGGAACCTGTAAAATAATTCAGTATTTCACAGTACAAAAAAATTATTGGACCGATGGTTAAATGAATTTTATACCAGAAAAGCAATTTAATATCAGTTTATGAATACTATTCCATTAAAACATGTCATTTTGAGTAGTTATAATGATGTAAAAACTTGTTTGATAATGCAATTTATTGGGGAAAAAAAAAACCAAACAAGTTTTCCCTATAAGCTGACAATATATATCCATAACATTTTCTTTTTTGTTTTCCAAGACAGGGCTTCTCTATGAACAGCCTTGACTGTCTGGAACTCGCTCTGTAGACCAGGCTGACGTCAAACTCAGAGATCCTCCTGCCTCTGCCTCCTGAGTGCTGTGATTAATGGCATGTGCCACCATGCCTTGCTCATCTCTACTCTTCTTAGAGCTGGAGACACAGGCATGTGTGGGATGCCCAACTTGTTAGACTGTCATTGAGATCTGAACTTTGGTTGTCATGTTCGCACAGCAGGTGCTCTTAACCACTGAACAACCTCTCCAGCCCCTGATCATTTTTTCATTCTGAAATATTTGCTACAGTGACAAGTAAAGTATTATATAACCGTGCTACAGCTTCTACTTCATTAAAGCTATCCATTTCTCACACTATCATCATTTCTAGGACCTTACCTACAGTCCTTTCACCCTGAAATGTTAGCACTCTCTGAAGCCCCTAATTTCTCTTTCTGAGGTTAGCCTCTAAATCACAGCTGTCCTGCCTTAGCCTTCCAAGCATGTGTCACTCTGGCTCTTATTATTACTGTGTATATACTTACACTGAGCATGTCCTTTTCACAGTGCCATTTCTATATCTGGCTACTCTCTCCCCTGAAAATGTTCAATCAATATCCTTTTTTTTAAACTTCTAAAATGTGATTATAACTTTTAAAAATTTACTTTATTTATTTGTGTGCCTGACTGAGTATGATTATGCATGAGAGGTCAGAATAGGCTATCAATTTCCTGGAGCTAGAGTTACAGGTAGTTGTCAGTCACCAGACATGAGCTGTTCTTTCACCCTCTGAAGACCACCAAGGCTCTTAATCGTCTAGTCATCTCACTAGTCCTGACTTTGGAAAAAAAGGCTTATTTATTTATTTGGATTTTCTCAAGACAGGGTTTCTCTGTGTAGCCCTGGCTGTCCTGGAACTCACTCTGTAGACCAGACTGGCCCCAAACTCAGAGATCCACCTGCCTCTGCTTCCCAAGTGTTGGGATTAAAGATGTGCACCTACCACCTGGCTATTATTTTTACATTAGGTGTATGGATGTTTCCTTGTGTGTACGTGTACATGTACGTACGTACGTACGTGTGTGTGTGTGTATACCATGTGCATTTCTGGTGCCTGTGGAGGCCAGAAGAAGATAGTTGGATCCTTGTAACTGAAGTTACAACTGAAATGGTTGTAAACTGCCACATGGATGCTGAGAACCAAACCTGAGTCTTCTGGAAGTGCTCTTAATTGCTGAGCTATCCCTGCAGTTCTGCTATTACAATTTCTATTACAGAACTATAACTTTCCCCTATCACTGTTATATAGCAAGCCACATTCTCCCCATATACAAAAGGGACTACTAAAGGCAACGCTGTGTGATCTTAGTTTTGCTCAGTATAGAAAGCAACCCTTTGGAAAGGATTCAGTAGAGTGTAAACAGGTGATATGATACAAATGTAAATCAGGCAATGTATGAACACATTTTATAAAGTCTAGTTATAGTATTACCTGGATTTTAGAAACAAGTTTCAAAAAGGGCCAGCTATCATCATGCCGTACCAATTCCACAACAAGCTGTTCAAAGGCAGACAATTCATGAACGCCTCCTTGTCGGCCAGAACTTCTTCGATTCAGTGGTACAGGAGATGACTCTGGGTAAGACAGACAGACATTTTAGGCAGTACCAAAGCAAAATGTCCATTGTAAGTTAAGCTAGTCAGACATATAAGCCAAATTTCAGTACAAAACAGACACTTTATCTTTTACAAAAGATATTTACTTTTCACATGTATGTGGCCTGAATGTATATATGATGTCTGCATGGAAGTGTGCAGGTGCATGTGCACATGTTTAGCTGCCTGTGGAGGCCTGAGGTTTCTGTTGGTAATCAGTCCTATGGCTCCTCCATATTACTCACTGAGGCAGGGCTTCTAAATCAAACCTTGATCTCACCAACACGGCTACTCGATCCCTTGTGTTGAGCCTGCCACCCTCACTCAGTATTTACATGAGTCTGGACTCCCAATGCCACTGCTTGGGTGCTTGGGTTTCAAGCTGTAGGAAGAGCTACCTCCTCAGGTCAATTAATTTATCTGAAAGACATGAAAATCTGGGCCAACTACTCATAATTTCCTTTTGCTCTTCAAGGTTTTGAGTTTTTTTACTCAATTTTGCTAAAAATTTTTTTTCAAATTCTTAAAAAAAAAAAATCAAAATAAGCTGGGCTTTGGTGGCATACACCTTTAGTCCCATCGCTCAGGAGGCAGAGGCAGGTGGCTCTCTGTGAGTTGGAGGCCAGCCTGGTCTACAGAGCAAGTTTCAGGACAGCCTCCAAAGCAATACAGAGAAACCCTGTCTTGAAAAAAAAATCAAAATAAGCAATTTTCCAATATCTCTTAAAATGCATCTTGAAGGAAGTATATTATGACAGGGTGGTGGTGGTGTATACATTTCATCTTAGCACTCAGGAGATACATGTAAGTGAATCTCTGGGAGTTCCAGACCAGATAGTGCTACATAGCATGCCCTTGTCTCAAAAACAAAACAAAACAAACCTTAAATGGATTACTGAAAATCTAGGGTACAATATTGTTCATAGATGAATTCAGATGTTGAAATCCCTTACAGTGTAAATCCACACATTCCTTTAATTATTTCAGGTTTGGTTGTGAAAGGAACAACAACAAAAAAGTTTTATAGAATTAATTTCTTTGTTTTTTGATACAGCTATGGCTGTCCTGGAACTCACTCTAAACCAGGCTGTCCTGGAACTCAGAGATCCTTCTGCCTCTGCCTCCCAAATGCTCAATTAAAGGTGTGCACAACTTCCCAGATCTGAGAAAGTTTCTGTGCCACCACCCACCTAAATCTTTTTATATTTACTTTTGTTACATTCATTGATTTATTGATTGATTGATTAATTGATTGTGTGTGTGTGTACATATGGGTCACTGTGTAGATTAAAGGGGTGATACAATAACACTCAGCAACAGAGGGTAATTTTACAAATAATGATAATGTAATATTCTTGCTTAGTGATGATTATGTGTGTTCTGAGGGAGGAAAACGTGGGACAATGAAATGCATGAGGCAAGCATTTCACCACTAGGGTATATTCCTATCTCTGAAAAGTGTTTTCTTATACTAAATGCTCAAATGCTGACTAAATTCCCACATTAAAAATGGAATAATGGGGTGGGATGGTGGTGGCACATGCCTTTAAACCCAGCACTCTGGAGGCTGAAGCAGATGGATCTCTGTTAGTTCAAAGCCAGCCTGGTCTACAGAACTAATTCCAGAATTGCCAAGACTAACACAAAGAAACCCTGTTTAATTCCACCCCTCAAGGAATCCTGGACCAGAGAGATAGCCTACTGACTAAGAGCACTTACCACCCTCTGGAGGACCTGGGTCTAGTTCTGAACACTGTATCAGGTGGCTCACAACTACCTGAAATTTCAGTTGCAGGGGATCCAACAGTCTCTGACCTAAGCAGGCACCTCTACACACTTTTGTTTTATGAAGTAATAAGGGCTAAAGAGACAGGTCTCTGGTAAAATACTTGGCCTGCAAACATGAGTATCTCAGTTTGATCCCAAGCACTCAAATAGAAAGCAAAGTATAGTGTCTATGCTTCCTCTGACTGCCACACACACATACACTTTTCAAATTGACTACATTGCCCTGTGCCAGCAGCGACCACTAGTGTGCTCAACATTTTTTGGCAATAGTGGCGTCTTCGATGATGTACACTTTAGATCAGTATGCTTTGGGTATCATAGGAACAGCTTTAAAAATGACCATGACTCCAATGTCTTAGGTAAGGAAGAGTGTAAGTTGGACTCCATACCTGTAGATTGTCTCTTCCTGCCTCTTCTCTTAGATTCACTATCTTGGAGAGAAAGTCCTGCGGCAGTATTTAAAGGTGTCAACTGTCCGCTTGATCTAGTTGTGCTGACTCTGAAGTTAGTGAAGCTGGGACTGTGTTCTAGGGAATTATCAGCACTCTTCCGTACTTTCTGTTTTCCAGGAGGACTAAGCAGTTCCACAAACACATCTGCTTGCAGGGTGCCAGGACTGTGGCGAGTGGAACGACTAGCAATTCTTAAAGAGCGAGTTTCTGTAGGAGGAGCAGATCTGACCTTCCTTAGGCTCCTGCCAGCAGTCTTAGCAGAAGCAGTGTTTTTGGGTGTGCTGTGCTGACTCCTTGAAGGGTATCTTCCAGGGTCTTGTCGTTGGCTGCGACTTGAGAAAGAGGAGCTGAGTCTCCCTCTTGTTTTAATTGGCAATCTAACTTGTGGTCTTCCTCGTTTGGGTGGGCTGTAAATATTGTTGGAAAACACAATTATTGTACAGAACAATGATGAACGTATGGTTACTTGAACTCAAAGTGTTATATATAAATTACTATCACATATAACTGAACTTAACAGTTCTTACATTTAGAGACAATTCTCATGGAAACTATACTTTCATATATGCCTTTGAAACACTGGAAGGCATTTATTTTCTAGGTAACTAGGACATCATGAAAATCAAGGTCAGAATTGTGATAAACTAATAAAACCCTCAGGAGAATGGCAAACAGACCATTATTGTCATTACTGTTGATACCACTGATACAGAGGCAACTGATGGTTGTTCTGCCAATGGCTGATACTGATGTAGGCCTCAAACTTGTGGTTTGTGAAGACCAAGCCAAGAACCTCTTTATTACTTGCTGATTCTAACTGCCAATACAAAACTAGATTTAACTCACCTCTTTACCTACTCCTATTTAACCTGAAACATTCACAAGACTTTTCCAGAATTATGGATCAATTGATTTTTGTGTGTGTATATGTAGTTCAGGTATGCTAACCCTGCATGGACATTGTGGAGGCCAGAGGTCAACAACGGTCTTCTTTCACTGCTCTCCCCTTGTGTTCTGAGACAAGGTTTCTCACTAAAGCTACAACAGGCTAATTAGAATAGACTGGCTAGCCAGCAAGCTCCTGGGATCTGTTGTTCTCCACATCCCGATCCCAGGGATGGGGTTACAGGTATGTGCTGCCATGTTCTGCTTTTACGTGGCTGTTGGAAGTCCAAACTTTGGGTCCTCATATTGCACAGTCAGTTTACTGATGAAGTCATCATTCCAGGCTCCCTAGATTCTTTATTGTTATGCTTAATATAATAATGTCTTCAAAAGCCTTATATGGTAGATGGCCTCTTCTAGCTGGTACTCTTCAAAAAACAAAAACAATATAAAATTGGAAAGGAAAAGTGACAGAGAGATAGGAGATCAATTGTAGGAGAGGGAACAGGAAGTAGATTTGATGAACACATGCATGTATGAAATTCTCAAATAATAAAGGAGGAAAAAAAAAACCCTTAATTCCAACAAAAAAGGGGAGCTCTATTAATTATTCTCTTCTGACAATGGTCATTTTGTATTGGAAAGTTCTTGGCACGCTCCGTTTCTTGATTCCATGAGGTTGGTACAGATGTTTAAATGGGGGGGGGGTGAGCTAAGAATGAGGACAAATAATACAATATGACTTCCTCTTGTGACTATATCCGGGCCTACCGATGGAGAACCAATGGATAGAAAGATCTAGTTTTTAAATATCTGCCTACTAGATATATCTACATAGCAGGTATGACTTGGCCTTTATTTTAGTCCTGAAAGGAATGGTTGACCTGGGTGTGATGGTGTAATTCTATAATCTGAGCACTCAGGAGACTATAACAGGATTACTTCATGTCTGAGGCTAGCCCAAGCTACAGTAAGACTGTTGAAGGGGAAAACAGAAAGATTAAACAAGGGAAGACAACCCCAGTGTTACCACAGCAGGAACAGTCAAGCTTTCAAACCCATGCAGAGGCCTGAGTGACAGCTTGCTGAGTCTCCAAAGAGTTGTTAAGGTAATGGGGCAGGAGCACAAGAAAACAACAACATGGACTACTTATATCAGAAACATCCACCTTAGAAATATTCCAAAATATTTATAATACATGAGAGGCACAGGTAGTTTCAGACATGTTAGTTTAAAAACAGTTATGATCCAAAATATTGTGTGTGGGTTTGAGAGCCACAGGCTAGAATACCCTCATGTTGCAAACTGGACTCACCTGAGTTCTTCTTCTTCAGAGTCCTCTTCATCTTGTTCCACCTCATATTCTTCCTCCTCACTTTGACCCTCTTCATCATCATCATCAATTTCATCATCACCTTCCATGCTCTCTTCCATCTCTTCATCACTTTCCAAGGACGGTCTCTGCCTCGAGGAAAGTCTCCTGGGACGTTGCTTTGGTCGACACTCTGGACAAAACCAATCTCCTTCAGGAACAGTCTGAACAAATCACAGGAATGACCGTTATCTAGTGGCCAAGATCTCTATTCCAATGTAGGCAACAGAAACAAGTTAGAATACCTTAAGCTTTGGTCGGACGCAGTAGGTATGATGTCCTCGATCACAGCCATCACACAGCACCATGTTTTCAGCATCTCCCTTTTTCCGGCAGATCTTGCAGCGTGCATTCAGTATAGATTTAGACCACATCACACTGCGGTCCAAGGTTGATAAATGCAGAAAGACTTGGGACAGACTAGCAGAGGAAAGGAGAGACTCTCTCCAACGGTCCAGGACAGTTTTATAAGAACGTCCGCTGTCACTGCCATCTTAAATGAGAGGGAAAGTGATTAAAGTTCTGGGGGAACATAAATGTCTCCTAGAATTACTTTTTTTTGACAGTATAAACAGCTTTAATTTCATGATTTTATGTTTGTTAAAAAGACTACCCTTAATATTGAAAACTAAAATTCCATGTGATCCCAGCATTTTGGAGGCCAAGCACGAGAACTGTTGTGATTTTGAAACCAGCCTGGACTATGCAATGAATTCCAGGTTAGTCTGGATTGCAACATACCAGACTGTCTCACCCTCAAACTGCCCTTGTTTCTGATGAGCCACATTTTCATTAATGACATGAGGAATTACTTAAATCCACAAACTGAAGGCTTGAGGATTATAATAGTTAAAAGAGAAAGGAATTTAAGCAATGTGTTAAAATTGGTTAAATAAATTACTCTTCCTTTGATCAAGTATGCTACTTTCTCATTGCCAGAAGAATGACTATTTTCTAATTTCAATACCAAACACATGAGGTTTCTTTTGAGCTGATGACACATGTTCTGAAATTAGGTTGAAGTGCTGGTTCAGTGTGTTCCTGAGGATTAATATACTAAATACCATTGTGTAGAATGCTTTGGAAAGTTCTCCACAGTAATGCTGTTATTAGTCCTGCACTCAAAAGACTGAGAAAAGAGGTTCATCCATAGGCCAGCCTGGGCAACATATTAAGTTTAAAGCCATCCTGGGCTACTTTGCCCTATCTCAAAAACAAAACAAACAAAAAACATGCCCTCAACATAAACCAACCAGACAGCCAACCAACCAACCAAAGCAAAAAATGAAAATCCAAGTCAGCAAGATGGCTCAACAGCTAAGTGTGCTTGCCATGCAAGCCTGATGACCTAAGTTGGAGCCTGGAACTCAAAATGGAAAGAAAGAACCAACTACAACCTGACCTCCATACTATGCTGTGGTGCACACATATGTAAGTGCATCACTCCCACAATAATACTAATTAAAAACAAAACAAAACAAACAAACAAACAAAGCTACACATAAAGAAAACCAAACCCCACAAAGTGTTTGAATGAATAGCTCAGAAATAGAATGCTTGCTTTGTATTCCAGTCCTGGCTTTTCATCCCCAACAATACACATCCATACACCACCATGCAGTTTTATCATGGAAATAAAATATTGTGAAAATTAGAAGAAAAAGACTAATAAAGAACTCAAATATCAGAACTATATAGAATATAAAAACTATGTTTAAGAGTTTAAATCAGGTATCCCTTTCTTAGAGCCCTTCCCACTCAAGTTCTTTCTTATTTTTCCTTAATAAATCTACATTTACCCTGCTCACTTAAAAACAGTAGATCAGGAGGTTTACATGAATCAGAATTCTGGTGAGTATGCAGATCACTGGTAGAACATCTGCCCACCATGCATCAAGTCTTGGATTTGATCCCTAGTGTAACTAAAACAACAACAAAGACAAGAACTAGAGATAACTCAGTGGGAGAAGAGGAAAACAAAAATCAATAGATGAATCAAATAACTCTCCTTTTTGAGTTTTAAAGACAGGGTAGGGTTTCTCTGTAACAGCTCTGGTTGTCCGGGAACTTGCTCTGTAGACCAGGCTGGCCTCTAACTCACAAAGATTCACCTGCCTCTGCCTCCCAAGTGCCTGGATTAAAGGCCTGTGCCATCACCACCAGGTGAATCAAATGACTTTTCAAAGCTAGAGAAAATGAAGTAGGGATTAAGGGCAAAGATTTTTAGAATGTGATAGTATTTCCCCACCTTTATCTTTCCACATATCTAGTGTTGCTGGAGATCGGACCAAGGATTTGATGCACATTAACTAAACCAGAACTAGCTCACACTCCAAGATACCTTTGTAGATAGTACATAAACAAGCTGAATTCTGAATTCCTATTTCAGCTCATCGCTACCTTACTAACACACACTGGCTTTTTCTCTGTCCCCTTTTTCTCTGTCTGTCTTGACTTTGTTAAATGCTTCATGAAAAGCTCTGGCACGAACAGCACCTCCAAGGAAGGAAGGACCAGCAAGCACTGTTAGTTAGAAGATCATGAAGAAGTCTTTCTTGATAATCCTTATTTGGTAATACCAAGAAATAAGGTTGAAGAATGGCCAACATGTTAGAGTGGAAGAAAGGTCAATTATACAAAGTTTTACAGTCTTGGAAAGCTTTGTGAATTATTTTAGTTCATGATTTGGTAAAAAATTAAAAAATAAAAAATAAAAAAAGATAAATTTAGGATCCTCTTGACTAGGCCTCCTAAATGCTGGGATTAGGGCATGAGCCACCCACTCCTAGCTTAGTGTGAGTGCAATTCCAATCCCAGTTCTAGGGGAGCAGAAATGGGAGGTAAGAAGTTCAGTATCACCTTTGGCTACAGAGCAAGACTGAGGTCAGTTATGCCAGGTTAGCATTGAGATTATTGGCCTATACCACTATCCTAGGCTTTTTACATTCATGCCAGAGATCTAAACTATCTCCTCTAAATTCCTTCCCCACCTTTTGTGGAGACAGGGTCTCCTGTGGCCTAGGGTGGTTTCAGATTCCCTATACAACCTAGGATGGCCTCCATTTCCTTAAGTGCTGGGTCACAGTTGCACACAAATGTGCTTCCTTCACCAGCTTGAACAAGCTTTAACAAGCCAATTACACATCACTTGTTCTCTAGGTTACATTACTATCAAGGGCAAAATAGGTCTTGCTTTTCTTATGTTCCATTTTGCTGGTCCGGATAAACTCAAGAAATTGCTAGCTAAAATGTTTTTAATACAAAATATGTACCAAGATTCTCTATAGTTCTCTTGATGTTAGTAGGAGAAAAACATGCTGTTTTATGTGAAACAAGTAAACAGACGTTCCATTTGTTGAGTCTTTGGACTAGCTAAGTATACTAAGATTTACTTTGCACATGTCAGCTTGGAAGAGCTATGGGGGGGTGGCAAGATGGCTCAGCATGCAAAGGCATTTGCCGCCAAGCTTGATACCCAATTTCTATCCCGGAGACCAGGGGAACCAACTCCCTAGTTGTCCTCTGACATCTAACCATGTACCACAGCATGCATGCACACGAACATACAGAAAACAAATGATTGGCTAACGTGTAAGATGTAACAGGCAACTACTAAGAAGGTAACAGTTTCCCATTCCCGTCTAAAATATTAAATTCAAGATTTTCCTTCAAAACTAAATATGCACATTAGTACTCAGCAACACAGAGTAAATTGGTTCTTATAAGACAAAACACACATTTGTGTAAAAAGTTAAAAATTTACCATCTCTCACACTAGATTGATCTTCCTCTCTCTTTTTCTTGTTCTTTTTTTTTCTAGCTCCCTTTTGATCTTTATTAATTTCTGTGTTACCTAATTTCAAATTGACAAAGTTAGTTGAGAATGTCTACTATAGCTTAAGGATTTAACCATAAGCATCACATTATGATGAAATTACTAACTTTAACAAATAATTCTCACATCATCTCATCTAAGACAATTGAACATGATTCTCTGCCCCAAATTAAAAAAAAAAAAAAGCCCATACATAAATCTATTTTTATCAGTGCAATTAACTACAATAGAAGTTGTAGTTAATCCCTTTTGGTGCTAGGGATTGAGTCCAGAGCTTCATACACACTAGGCAAGCACTCTGTCACTGAGCAACAATCCTAGCCCCTGAGACAGGGTCTAATATCTAGTCCTTGCTGTCCTACAACTCACTGTGCAGATAGACCAGGCTGCCTAAACACAGATACCCTCCTGTCTTTGCCTACTTAATGCCTCTATTTTAACTGTATGAAGTTTTTGTTTATTTTCAACTGGCAGATACCTGTATTTTCTTGACGTACACTGTGCATGTACTACACAGTATCTGTGAAGGTCAAGGGACAACTTTTAGAAGTTGGTTTTCTCCTACCCTTGTGGCTTCTGATGACCAAACTCAGATCATCCGGCTTATGCCCTAGCTGTTATGCCATCCCCCTGGTCCCTATTTTAAATTTTATTGTGAATGTCAGGTGTGCAATATACTTGGGAGGCTGAGGCAAGAGATTGCTGTTTCAAGTCCAGCTCAGAATACACAGTAAAACCCTATCCAGAAATGCCACCTAAAAAATTATTCTGAGAGCCCAGACTGGTTTTGAATTTGTGATCCTCCTGACTCAACCTCCAGAACAGCTGGAGGGAAGAAGAAAGCCCTGAGTGAATGAATGTTGATGGGAGATGTTATTTTGTAAATGGTTCTCTTATTGGTTAATGAATAAAGCACTGTTGGCCAATAGGAAAGCAAGATAGGTGGGACTAGGAGACATGGAGAAGAGAGGAAGTAGTAAGGGGGAGATCCAAGATGGAGGATGGAGAGAGAAGAACACCAGTCCCTCTCTCCAGTAAGATAAGACCACATGGAAATACTTAAATTAATAAAAATGAGTTAATATTTAAGACAGAGCTAGCTGATAAGAAACAAGTAACTAGCCAACAGCTTTATATCAAATACAAAGTCTCTGTATTATTTGGGGCTGGCGAGGTGGTGGGTCCAGACCGGCAAGGAAAAAACCTTACTCTTAACATAATGACGTCCAACATGGACCAAGGAACTTCCACTTAAAACTTAACAAAAGCTTAAAAAATGGTTTTAGAAACAAAAGAACAGAGAAAAGAAAGGTTTCTTGGTAGCAACATTTTTCTCAGTTGGGCTCTGCTTTGCTAGAGATAAGCAGAGATTTGTGCGGCTCCTTTAAGGGAGGTTTCCTGACTCAGCAAAAAAACCAAACCAAAACAAAACAAAACAAAAAAAAAAACTCAAGGCTTTTAAAGAGTTCTGCTAACAACTGAATGGTGTGAACGAGAGCTGGCAATGGCAGTGACCACATCTCCAAGCTGCAGCATGCTGCTGGATGGCAGTGTAGACTAAGGCAGTGAGCACAGCTCTCAGTTCTGGTAGTAAAAGTACCCACCACCATCTTGGATAGACTGCGGCTAATACAGCTGTGGCTTTCATTTTAGCAATGTTGTTGTTTACCAGATAGGACTCATGGCCAGAAAAAGATAAAAGATTTATAGTAAAGACAGATTCAGATTAAGAAAAACCTCTAAAGGTTTACAGTGTGTTTTAAAATACGTAGGCTTGGGAGAGAAAAAGAATAAAATGGTTTTAAAAAGACAGAGATGAGCTGGGTGTGGTGGCACACGCCTTTAATCCCAGCACTCAGGAGACAGAGGCAAGCAGATCTCTGTGATTTCAAAGTAAACCTGGTGTACAGAGTTAATTCCCCGACAGATAAAAGTTACACAGAGAAACCCTGTCTCAAAAAATGAAACAAAATAGAAGTAGAAGAAATAGAGTAATAAAAAAGCCATGAAAAGATGGGAAGCACAGAGAGAATCTTGATACTATACGGTATTATATTGTCTTTGCATTGTTTGACTGCTGAGAAAATAACAACTGTTAAAAGAAATGCTGCTGGATTACTTCAATTTATATATTTTAAAAATGCTTGGACTCCAAAATTTAAGTTCAAGGACAGGTTACTAGGGAAAAGGATTTCTATTTTTGTTTACACAGAAAATGAAAAGCTGTGGATTCCTTCCAGACTAATGTGGTTTGATCAAGCCAGACTCCCTGAAACAGAGTCCCAGGTGATCCAACATTCAAAACAGGTGGGACAAGGCAGCCTTGCAGACTACAGCCAGTATTTCTTTGACATCTTAGGATGCCCATGACAGCGCTCCCTACCAGCAGAAAGCAGTTTGGAAAGAATGACACCCAAATTCCTAAATATTGTTTATGAATGTTTGTTTTCATTTATATGGGCTTGGTTATAAATGGTTAATGACCACAACCAATCTCTTTAAAGGTAAAAAGGGGATTATGGTATAGATAGGATTACTTTGTTTTGGAATGGACTGTCATTTATTGATACAAATTTAAGGTCAATTTTGTGATAACTATATTTCTCTTCTTGTTTAGGTATTGTGTTTATATAGCTCATTTAAAAATGTAATGTATAATTTAGTACAGATTTTAGATAGTTACTTATAATAGTCAAAACTTATAGCTAGATGAGTTAGGTTTTCTAGATATACAGTGATATATTTGAGATGGATAAATATTCTTCAAACCTTTCAAAGACCTACAGAATATGGCATTTAAAATGGTTTAGGGTTTTTCTTGACAGTGAGACATAACTGTTACTGGCAACATCACCTTCGTCAGAAAGGAAGATGGACATCAAAGAAACTCGCTATGAAGTTTGCTTTCAATATGGCAAGACTAGCCATTTGGGCAAGATACTTCTCTTGTCTGGACTGTTTGACTTTATGCTGTATAAACTGGACATGCAGGACCCACAGGAAAGTGATTGCTGATGCAAGATGGATATTGCTACAGGTTCCTGCTTCATGGAAGAGTCTGCCAGACAGTCTGCAGGACACAGGGAAAAGTGACTGACAAACTGCCAATATAGATGGACAGTTTAAAGTTTCCTGGTTTGCTGAGGAGTCTGCTAGATTCACTATGGCCTATGGGCTGAAGATGGAACATTATAAAAGAACTTCTGGTGACTGACCAGGCAATGAGTTGTCTCTGTCAATTCTAGAGTTTATATATCATCCTTCTATGGCCTTTGATGGAGTTGAAGACAGATGGTTATGGTTATAGTTTTCCTTAGTAAAGATTAAAGATAAGTTACACATAAGACTTTAGACTCAGAAAGATAGGATAGATAGAATATTTTTTTTAAGTCTTACTAAATGTTAATGGACTAAATATTGTTAACTGTTTTTCTTATTTGATAACTGTAGAGTGATATATTTTGCTATGCTAAGGTTAAAACCCTTCTTTTTATTTTAGACAGAAAAAAGGAAATGATGGGAGATGTCATTCTGTAAATATGTTTCTCTTATTGGTTAATGAATAAAGCACTGTTGGCCAATAGGAAAGCAAGATAGGTGGGACTAGGAGACTAAGAGAAGAGAGGAAGTAGTAAGGGGGAGATCCAAGATGGAGGATGGAGAGAGAAGAACGCCAGTCCCTCTCTCCAGTAAGATGAGACCATGTGGAAATACTTAGATTAATAGAAATGAGTTAATATTTAAGTCAGAGCTAGCCGATAAACTAGTAACTGGCCCACAGCTTTATATCTAATATAATGTCTCAGTGTGTTATTTGGGGCTGGCACGGCTGGGGGACCAGGCTGGTGGGAAACTACTCATAACAGAATGTATTGTTGACATGAATTTAGCCATACCAAGGACTCCAATAATATCTCAGCCCCACAAAAGTAGGAAAGTCTTACCATGGTAAGGCTCACAATGGCAAATTATTCCTTTAAGGCCCACAGGGAGTAATGAGTATGCACAAGCAACTGTAGCCCACTCCCAATGTTTCCAGCCTGAGGCAGCTAACCTGAGATTAGCTAACACTACCTGACCTCCTGACCTCCTGAGATTAGCTAACACTACCCACTCCTGCATGCCACACTGTACCTAACAAGCAGGTGAGGCTCCTGATTGCTGCTGGTGGAAGGTGCTTTCCAGAAGGGGTAGCACACCCCCACTGGACCCTAACTTCCTAGTACATGTGTCTATGTGTGGGGTTCTAGGACCCAGGCCATGCAGGTCACAGTAGTAACAGCTGAGATCACAGATGTGTGACCCCTATGCCTGGCAGATTTTCTGCTTCAAAAAACCAAAATAAGGCTAGACAGAGAAACCCTGTCTCGAAAAATCAAAACAACAAAACCAATGAAGTTAAACTGGGAAAACTCCTTTGGCTAATTTCCTATGCTGAAGTATTAGAAGAATGTAATTTGTAGTCTACATCAGTCATTCATAAAATGGAACCTCCTTTTCTCTCTTCCAAATGCCCTGTGTTCCCCTCAGCCCAGGCTGGCTTCTTCCTCCTGAGTGGCGGGATTACAGGCATGTTCTCTGCCACTGAGCTAGAGCTCAGCTTTTGAGCTTCATTTACTTAAGATCCTAAATTAAACTCGCTTCTTTTATCTCATAGGATGAAATTTAAGTTCTAAAATCATTTTATGTGAAAATGGGTCTTAGGATCACTGTGGCCCTTGCATAACCCACCAGATACAAGTTGCAACAACTCCCATTGCTAACATTTTTCCTGGCCCAAACCTTTCTTTACTAAAATGTACAGAAGAAAATGCAAGCTAACTAAACAACTAGATCTCATTTTTTTTCCCTTTGAACTTATAAGCAACTTTTTTCTTTGAGGTTTTCAAGGCTAGCCTCAAGATTGGAGGCTTCTTTTAAATCCCTATTTTAAAGAGTTAGGCAGTGACAAACCGTTTATGGAATACAAGGATTCTATAACCACAAGGCAATGATAGGAATCTCAGGGCTAGGCAGGGAGGTTCTCCTCTTTTCCTCCTCTTCCACACCTGCTGTTTTCTTTGATGGACATACCACGCCCTGTTATCTCCAGTGTTTGGGATCTTACGGAAACCAAGGCTGAGCCTTTACTAATGATCTTCCATGTCCCCTGCCTAGGAACTTCAACCTTACCACATGATGCTAGGCCTCAGCCACTCTCAATGAGTCTCTCAAGCTTGCATCTTTCAAGCCTTCAAAACCAGCACCACAAGACATGCTGCCAGCTTGAGATATAGATCTGGACACAGCCTCTGTGTGTTGACCCTGAGAAAATACTTTCCTACTGTCCCACTGATATGTAAGACATTTTCACTTCAGTGGTGCTGGTCTCTTTTTAATCAGTTGATTCTTCAGTCTTAGTTGATCAGCACACAGGCTCTTAGCCACAAATACCACACAAACAACTCCTATTCCAAGTGTAAGATAATCTTTGCTTCCCTCTGAAATCTCAGTCAAGGCTCCACTGTCTGCCATCTCTCAGCATTCCCATCATCTAAGCCCCCAATTGAAGAGTCAGTAAGTTCTGAGCACATAGGCTAAGTAAGCAAACACTACCATGTAGCTATGTCCCCACCCTCCAAAACCCTCTTAATTCCCTTCCATCCCCATTAACACCTCTTCTTTCCACCAGTTTCTTTACCAGGGTCATACATTTTGGTTTGACTTTGTGATCCACTTAATCTAACTTGGGACATTTGTGTGACCATTGGATTGGAACAACCCACTGAAGCTTGGTGGGTACACAGCTGGAAGCCATTATTTTAGCTCTCCCAGAATCTATCAATAACAAATAGTTCAGCAGTGAGAGTCCATTTTCTTATCTTGCAAGTGATTTGGATACACTGGCATAGCATCTAAGTTTTTTTTTTTTTTTTTTTTTTTTTTTTTTGGATAAGCCAACTCAAAGGAATATGAGGTCTGATAGTGTAAGCCTGTAACACCAGCTGAGGGTAGCATGCCTAAGGCAGAAGGGGCATCAAGTTCAAGACCTGTCTGGGCTACAGAAGAGTTCAGGATTATCCAGGGCAACTTAATGAGACCCTGTCTTACAAGCAAATCTAGAGGGGGGCTGAAGATAAGGCTCAATTGTAGTGTTTGGTTAGCATGTGTGGGGCTCTATAATTCACTCCTCAGTACCAAACCCCAGCAAAACCAAACATACCATAACAGATGGATGCTAAAAGTTGAAAGAAAAGCCTTACAACTGCTACTGTCAATGTGATGTTATTTAAGTTATAATAGAACTATCGATAGGTTTATAACAATGAGATATTAGCCATAGATCCTTCAATCTGAAGACATTTTATGAAGATTCACAGTCTGAGATTGTTTGGATGATACTGGCTGTGGCAATGGTTCTCAACCTGTGGGCTGCAGCCTCTTTGGGGGTTGAATGACCCTTTACAGGGGTTGCCTGAGACCATTGGAAAGCACAGATACTTATGATTCGTAACAGTAGCAAAATTATAGTTATGAATAGTGAGAAAAATAACTTTATGGATGGGGTCACCAAAGCACGATGAATTGTACTAAACAGTCACAGCATTGGGAAGGTTGAGAACCACAGATCTCACATCAGTATCAATTATCTAAGAAATTTAGTTTACTCAGGTTTCTCTTTCCAGTGAGACCAAAAGGTATGGTCTTTATCTCCTTCATAACCCAATGAAATATTTTTTCTACTCTCCTCTCTCTCTCTCTGTCTCTAAATTAAAGGCAAGGTCTTATCATGCAGCCCTAGCTGGCCTAGAACTGGCTATGTAGACCAGGCTAGCCTTAAATTCAGAGATCCACCTGTCTGCCTCTCTAGTGCTGGGATTAAAGGCATGTGCTATCATAACTGGCTAACATGATGAATTATTAAAGTCTAAAGAAGACAAATTTGAAATTCATATTTTCTGAAGACATAATAATTAGGTTCTTAGGTTGACCCTAAGAAGCCTATTAATTGCATAAATAGCCAAAAACAGTAGATAGTATTATTTCTTTCACTCATTCTAACCACAAACTGTAGCTCAGTAACAGAGTTTGCCTAGCATGCATGAGGTCCTAGGTACAAACTCCAGAAACACACACACACACACACACACACACACACACAAATGATAGAACAAATCCTCAACTATATTTCTAATACTTAGTATTTCTATCTTAACATTTCTTGGGTAATACATATTTTTAAACCAAATCTTCAAAATGAAGGGGATTTAAATCACAAACAAAAAAATTTAAGTCATTAAAAAATTAGTAACATATTATTTGAAGTCTGGACAATACATTTTGGTAATCTTAAAAGCATCCACTGGAACAATGTTTAGAATAAGGCAGGAAGCAGCATCTCTGCGTCATTTAAAATGGATCTTACCTGAAAAGATCCTCTTTGAAAGAGAGAACAATTTCAAGCTCAAATTCTATGAGCTTGTCAATTTCATTATGTCAGCCCATAAAGTTCCAATAAGAGGTAATTATTAATAGTTTCAATGCAACTAATATTTTGTAATGAGAAGATACTTACCAAGTGGAGCTTTGAGGAACCGCCGCTCGATGCCCTGTTCTATCTGAAAGAGGGCCATGGCCAGATAGTGAACCACACTGCTCACTGATTGTGGTGTACTGCTATTAGTTGAGACAGCACTTGGAGTTTCTGTTTTAATCCCCAAAAGCCTACAATTAAAATAAAAACAGTTTATGGTATTTAAAATCACAATCAGGTGAAATTTGTACCTACTAATTCTTCTGAAGTTTGTGGGTGTTTGTGTGTGTGCATGAGCGCTCACCCCACAGTACTTCAGTAAAGGTCAGAGGACAACCACAGGGGTCAGTTGTTGCCTTCCACCTTCTTTGAGACAAGGTCTCTTTTGTTGTTTGCCACTGCAGATGTCAGGCTAGCTGGCATGGACTCCAAGGAATTCCATCTCTGCCTCCATCTAGCCAGTGATAGTACTAGGAGCATGTGCCTAGCTTTATATATGTTCTGGGGATTCAAACTCAGGTCCCAACTTACATGGCAAGTGCTTTATCCACTAAGCCATCTCCCTAGACCCCAAAAGTTAATCAACACCTATGTAAGAAAGTTTCCCAATCTCAAAGAGCTATTACAAATGAATGAATAACAGAGGTTCATTTATGACAGAAAGGCACCTAGTCAAAGGAGAGAAGGCTTCTGGGAAAAATTTCAGAGAGATGAGGACAATAGACCTTAAAAGCTTATGGTTCTTGGGTAGTTTATCATTATTGCTCTGCTTCAGCTACTGGGCAAGAACCTTGTGACTTTCCCTCCCTCTTACTAAGTGTAAACTTCTAGACTTACATCTCCAGTGTACCATGATCACTTACAAAGCCTTTGAACATTATCTTTCCCACAGAAAACCTTCTGTGGTACTTTTTTAAAAACACAGGGTCTCACTACGTAGCCCAAAGTGTCCTTGGAGCCTTCTGTATAGCCTAGGTTGGCCCTGCTGCCTCTTTCCCTGAGTTTGAGCACCCCCTATTCTGGCTCTGTAGCACTTCTTTTGCTGTCTGCCATGTTCTTCCAGGACAAAGATAAGGAGGCCTCCTTCCTGTGTATTACAGCTTCATGTCTTTCCAACATCCTCTTCTAGCGGAGAAACTGCTTAGAACTATGTACCAAATGACCTGACTGAGAAGTGTACATTTTAACGAGTTGTCTTTGGGTTGCATCCGTACAAAATGAAGTAAGAGTGAAGTATAGAAAATGATCTCAATGGACAGATTTATTAAGGATCTCAATTTTATTTGTGTGTTTTTCTGGGGATCAAATCAAGCACCTCAGGTATGCTAGGCAAGTATACCTATATCCTAGGTATATCCTAGCCCACCTGAAAATTTACTCCTTTACTTAGTGACTGAGTTTGTATGTTGTGAGTGTCTCATCTGTCACAGTGCACATGTGTAAGTCTGAGGACAACGTTTGATAGCCACTTTCCCCCTTCCACCTTGTTGAGGTAGGACCCCTCTTGTTTTCTGCCCTGCCATGTCCAGTCCTTCTTTGCCCATTTCTGTCTCCACATAGCTGGGATTGCAGACACATGATATGGTTGTCTATAAATGGGTTCTGGGGTACAAACTCAGGTTACCAGGCTTGTGCTGCAAGCAAGCAATTTTGCCTGCCATGCAAGCAGGAGGACCATAGTTCAGATCCCCAGTACCCACATCAAAAGGAAGGTAGGGCAGCATTATACAGGTAAGCGCCTGTAGCTAGGTAACCACCTAGCTTGGCTGAATTCGTGAAGACTCAGGAAGAAGCCCACATTTAGTGAAGGAAGGGAGACAGTGACTTCTGCTTTCCACACACACGCACACCCGCCACAATAATAGAGTTAACACACTGCCAAAACACCCAAACAAAAGAAGTCAAAAGCTTAAGATTATGGGGCAAGCAGGAACTGATGATTACTTCAGAGAAGCCTTTGTACCTGTCTCTCACTATGACCCTTGCTTGTTCAATTTCCATCTCCTCTGTATCTTCATTTACAGGTTTAATCACTCCATTTTCCTTGTTTTCTTCATTTAACAGCTCATATCGTCCATTCTCTAAAGCTGATCTCCAGATCTGTCGATCTGTAACCTATATCAAAACCCAAATTTATTAACCCTGAAATATGGGAATACATTACTCTTAAAAGGTATGTACTTATTTAATACGATTAATTCATGTACATTCTGGAACAGATGACTCAAAAGGCATCTAAAAAAACACTATTCCTGCACTGAGGAGGCTGAGGCGGGAGGACTAGTGTGGAAGATTACATAACAAGAAGCACCTCAAAACCCAAAATAATAAAAATGAGGTCACTAAATGATGAAATAAAATTTATATAATTCATAGATGAAAGCTTTAGTACTTTAGTATATTTTTAAAAATCATATTGTGTGTATGTGGGGGGGGAGAGGGATGGTATTACTATATAGTCCAAGCTGGTGTTGAACTCATGGTGTCCTGCTTCAACTTCTAAAGCACTGGGATTATAGGTGAGTCACCATGTACAACTTTATAATCAATTTTTTGTTTTGTTTTTGAAACAGGCTCTCCATGTAGCCCATGCTGTCCTGAAGATCACTCTGTAAGATCAGGCTGGCCTCAGACTCAGAGATCTGCCTGCCTCAGCCTCCCAAGTCCTGGGATTAAAGGCATGTGCCACCATGCTCAGCTATAAACAATTTTTAAAATTTAAAATTTTATTTTCTATGTACAGTGTTTTACCTGCATATAACTCTATGCACTCCTTAAGTGTCCGATGACCACTGAGCCAGCCCTTTTATAAATCATTTTAAGTTGGCCACAGTAAAAATGACAAATGATGATAAAGGCACAAACAGAGCATATGTAATAGGCATCATGGTGTGAGCCTGTAATTCCAGATGGAGAGTTTCAGGCAATGAGGGCTATAGTATTAGACTGTGTCTCAAAGATACAGAAACCAACAGCTGGGGATGTACTTTACTGGAGCTGTTGCCTAGTGTGTCCAAGGCCCTGTTAGTGGGGCTGAAAGGACAACTAACAGACAGGACCAGGCAAAGAAGGCAGGGTTAGTTAAAGAAGAAAGTATCCTTATATATTTCAACATCTGATGAAAATATAAAACATTTAGAAATATTTACACATACCAGCTAAGCTAAAAACATCAGGAGGGACAAACCTTGATTGCTCCTAATGTCCCTTGATAGATCCTGTCTTCAATATCCAAAAGAAAATCTCTGAGCCTCAGTTCAAGCTGCCTTTCTGCAGACATCTGTGATGTGTCACATACATTGGAAGATCGTCCCCGAGAAGAAACAGGCTTGGTATCAGCCTGAGGTTTGCCTGAAATAACATAACATGCCATAATTCTGAGATAATTGAAATAAAGGAACCACACATCCTCAATAGTTGCTACCACAAAAACATGACATGACATGATTTTGAGATAACTGACATGAGAGCACCATAAATCTTCCACAGAACTGAGGCAGAGGCCATGGAAGAGTAGTGCTTGCTGGCTTGCTCCTCATGATTCGCCTAACTTGTTTTGTTACACCACCTGCCTAGGCATGGCACCAGCTGCAGTGAGATGGACCCTCCCACATCAACCATCAATCAAGAAGCCCTATAGACTTCCCTACAGACCAATTCCATGGAGACATTTTCTTCGTTAAGACTTTTTCTTCCCAGATGACCCCAGCTTGTATAAAGTTGACATAAAATTAGTCATCACATCACAGCCTTGTATTCAGATCAAAGAACTCTTACAATAAAAAGACATATAATACATGTAAATCAAAATATACATAATAGACATAAAAGGACAAACCATTTACAAAATGGGCAAAATATTTGCATAGATATTTATTTAAAGAAAATATACAAATAGATCCTCCCTAGTGAGGCTTCACACCCCTCAGGATGGCTGAAATAGAAAGTTAGATAATTTACAAGGAAGTGGAGAAACTAGAACCTTCATGCATCACGGGTGGGAAAATAAATGTGTAGCTGCTTTTGGGAAACAAGCTAGCAGTTCCCAGAGTATTAAAGTTATTACATGACAAAGTAATTTTATCCCTAGGTATAGACTTAACAAATTACTTTGTCATGTGTCTGTGAGTTTGAGGCCAGCCTGGTCTAGTTCCAGAACAGGTTCCAAAGCAATACAGAAAAACCCTGTCTCAAAAAAACCAAAACCAAACAAACAAACAAACAAACAAACAAACATGGTCTGACTTGAGGCTTACTCTAAGAGAAGGAGTCATCATGCCTGACACTGAATGGAGGGCCAGGAACCAACCAAAAGATGGTGCTAAGTCCTCTATTTGTAGTCCTTTAGCTTGGGGTTTTTGTGGGACTCTGAATACTGGGGTGTCTCTGACTCTTTTGCCTGTTCTTGGGACTATTTTGTTCCTACTGGGTTGCATCATCCAGCTTTGATATGAGGCTTTTTGCCTAGTTTTATTGCATCTTGTTATGCCATGTTCAGTTGACATCCCCAGGATGTCTGCTCTTCTGAAGAGAAGTGTATCTGGGGACAGGAAAAGTGTGTGGGGAAGTAAACTGGCTGGAGTGGAGGAAGGGAAACTACAATTGAAATGTAACATATGACAGAATAAATAAGAAAAAACAAACTTGATCACTCCTGCCATGCCCCAGGAGTGTAGGTTATTTTGTCACAACGCAAAGCTGAATAATATAAGTAGTTGGTCGACTGACAAGGAATGAGCAAATCTGCTTATACTGTAGATGGTTCCTTATGATCCAAACAACATAAAGACATTTTGTGAACCTTGTCTGTATGAAGAAATATATGCCCACACTCTATAATTTGTGAACTAAGAGCATGTGAAAGTGAAAGCTAACATATTTTAAAATATATGTAACAGCTTGACATAGATTTAATCCTCAATGATGAGGGTTGTAGGAAGAGGAAAAATAAAAACAAAAACAAAAAACAAAAACAAAACCAAAACAAAACAAAAAAACCACAATAGTTTTCATTGAAACTTTACCTGAAAGCCAGGTGGATCTATGTCCATGGTTTGAATGCCATCCTGTTTTACAGTGAGTTCTAGGATGGCCTGGGATATGTAAGGAGACCCTGACTCAAAACAAACAAAAATTTACCTGAAAAGTGAAATTTTTCTTCAGAAAAGTGGGCCAGCTGAGCACATATCCTGCTCTTCTCCTGCAGCAGGGTGTCTTTTAAGGCACTTTCTCTATGGCCTCTGGAGTTGAGAGCTTCGATAAGCTGGTCCAGCTGGTCCTGAGAACTGTAAAAGCACCACCGATTTGGCTTATGCACTGGTTTTGGCAGCAGTACAGAATCTTCGAATGGACCTTGGTCAAGACTGGAG
This sequence comes from Cricetiscus sungorus, assembly GCA_030556225.1. NCBI lineage: Eukaryota > Metazoa > Chordata > Mammalia > Rodentia > Cricetidae > Cricetiscus > Cricetiscus sungorus. The sequence continues at coordinate 7,326,608 of JANBXA010000600.1, read as the reverse complement.
GTAGATTCAGACATGAAGGACTCTTCAGTTTTAACAGATACCTGAGGGTTGTGAGACTGTGCATTATCATGAAACGATGAAGGTCTAGGCAACAGCATGTCTTCAGTGAGACCTGAAAAATCCTCTTCTATAAACAAGCCAGGAATAGAAGGGAAAATCCAGTATCGCCTGTACAAGCGGTCCCGCCCCAAAGGGAAGATATTGGTGCAGGCAATGGCACTCTGGATCTTGTCTAGCAGCTCTTTCTCTTTCCGTTGATGTTCCTGTCTCACAGCTTCTTCTGCATCAGCAGTGAGAGGCTCCTGCTTTACGCAGCAGTCCAGCTCCTCCTGCTTTATACACTGCTTCACTCCACTTTGTCCTGCTTTCCCTGTGTTGAAAGAAAATGTATCATTACATTTCATTTAATTTTTGTTTCTTTGGGTTTTGTTGTTGTTACTGTTTGACACAGGGTCCCATTAAATAGATCTGGCTAGCCTGAAGCTCACAGAGATCTACCTACCTTGAGCTCTTTAAGGTCTGTGCCACCATACTCAGCCTCATCATATTTTAAATTTTCATTAAAGAAATATGAGACATGCCAGGCTGTGGTAACAGCAACTTGGGAGACAAAGGCAGGTGACTCTCTGAGTTTGAGGCTAGCCTGGTCTACAGAGAAAGTTCCAGAACAGTCAGGGATACACAGAAAAACCTTGTCTTGGGAGAAAAAGGAAAGAAAGTTCCAGATAAGTCTAGGCTATGTACTACATAATGAGGCCCTGTTTTCATGCAATACAAAACAAAACAATCCCATAAATACAGCAATGTTTTTCACAACATTATTTTATAACAAATTGGTCAGTCAGTTTTTACAACTCATGAGCTATAAGGCACATGTGTAAGACAACACTACAGATAGACATGGAACATACACCTATAATCCCATCACTGAGAGATAGAGGAGGGAGAATCAGGAGGTCAGAGTCAGTTCTGGCTATATAGTGAGTTAAAGACTGGCCTGAATATAGCTCAATCGATACACATCCAAGACCAGAAACAATCCTGCCATAAGTGACCTGACCAATATGATACCTCTTCTGCTCCTTCTCTGCGATCCTGGGTCATCTTCATCCTCAGTGACCGTATCAGGGTCCAGATGTTTCTGCTCTGTTTCTTTGCTCTCAATGCTAGTGTCAAAATCTTCCCTTCCTTCCTCCCTGAAAGGAAAAGGTATGAGTTTAAAATCTTGACACAATATTAGAGTAGTGACTCAATAAAAAAGGCAGAGTTAAACCATGCTTGGCCCTAGAGCAGTGGATTTATTTAGTATGCTTGTGTGTTTTGCCTGCATGTATGTTTGTACACCATATATGATTCTGGTGCTTGTGAAGGCCAGAAACAGGAGGTTGGTTCCCTAGGAACTGGAGTTAGAGATGGTATTGAGTACCAAGTAGCTGCTGGGAATGCAACCTGTGTCCCGTCTGCAAGAGCAGCTAGTGCTGCTGAGGCAACTCTCCAAAGTGCAGAGTTTAGAGAAGGGAAAGATGATTAGAAAGCATGGTTGACTGCAATGTATCTGAGAGAGTAGATGACGTAGAAAAGTCTCTTTAAATGCTCAGGGTACTCACTGGTGGTGGTGATAACGGCTCAGAGCAGGAAAATATAGGCAGACATACACCAGGGAAGTAGCAGCATACTTGAGATGCAGTAAGTGGGTGGAATGAACCTAACCTGTTTATTCCATTATGTTGCTCAAATTTAAACTAAAATTCAATGAACTTCAGAGTGAACTCCACCATTTAAACTGGGTGCAGTGGCACATTCCTGTAATTCCAGTATCCAGAGGTTGAGGCAGAAAGACTGAGGTCAGCCTGGGCCACAGAGAGTACCAGGCTAGTAAACAGCAAGACTCTCAGAAAAACAAAGTACATGCTACTATTTTTGTTTCTATATCCAAAGTTTCGTAGGCTCACATCTATATTCATTAAGGAAACAGGGAAAAGGCATATAAGGGGGGAAGGATGAGTATAAAAAACATGAAGGAGCAGACAAGATAGTTCAGGGGTAAAGCTGCTTGCTATGTAATTACAATAACCTGAGTTTGAACCCTGGAACCCACATAAAGGTGGAAGGAGAGAACAAACTCTCTTCCCCCAGCCACACACACAACATTATTTTAAAATATGAAGTCAGGGATGTTGATGTATGCTTGTAATTCTAGAATTTAACAAAGCTGAAAGGAGTTCCAGGCCAGCTGTGGCCACATGAAACCCTGCTAAAAACAAAAAATAGAAAAAAGTGGATTATTTGTTTGTTGAGGCAGCATGACCTGTACTGTGCCATGTAGCACAGGCTGACCTTAAGTTCACAGCAACCATTATTCTTCAACTTCCAGAGTGCAAGTCGCCATGACTGGTTTTAATGGTTCTTTTTCAGAAAACTGAGAGGTCAAGTATGTAGATCAGTGGGAGAGCATATGCTTGACACCTGCCAGGCCTGGTACCCAGTACAAAAGGATAAAAAACTCAAAAATTTACATTCTATGAATGTCATGCCTTTAATCCTAGTATTTGGGAGGCAGAGAGAGACAGCTCTGTGTTGAGTTCAAGGGCAGCCTGATCTACACTGGCAAGACAGCCAGGGCTATCTATGTACAAAGACCAAGCTCCAAAAAAACACCAAAATAAATAAACAAATAAATAAATAAATAAAGCTCTCTCTCTCATTCTTTCTCTTTTTTAAATATATATATATATATATTTATATTTATATTTATATACACACACAAGAAAATCATCACTTCAAAGGTACATCTTAGTGATGTTTTTATCATATTTACAAGATTGCCTGTAGTGGTTTGAATGAGAATTCCCCCCCCCCATAGGCTCATATATTAGAATATTAGAATGGCTCCTCCCTAGTCCTAGACTGTTTAGGGAAAGATTAGGAGCTCTGGCCTTACTGCAGGCAGTGTGTCACTATGGGTGGGCTTTGTGGTTTCAAAAGACCAGCCTGGTACAGTCTCTTTCTCTCAACCTCCTGTATGGGGATAAGAACGCAAAGCTCTCAGCTAATGCTCAAGTGTCATGCCTGCTTGCTTCCCACCACAATGACCAAGGGTTAAACCTATGAAACTGGAAGCAAGCCCACATTAAACAGTTACTTTTCAGAGTTGCCTTCAAGGTGACTCCTCACAGCAACAGAACAGTGATAAGACATTGTGCAATCACCAACACTATCTAATTCTAAATATTCTAATCATTCTGACAGAAAAGCCTCATACTCATTAATAGCCACTACTCATTTCCTTTCCCCTATTGCCCCTGACAACCATGTATTTATTTTCTAGATTATTTAATTTAGCAAAAATTGCTTTTAAAGGAACTGCCTTTCCTTTAATGGCTGAGTAATATTCCATAGGTGTGTGGAAGATGTAGATCTATTCATTTAAACTTTTAGCAGTTGATAATGTTTAGTTTGCTACTTTTTACAATTTACCAATTACTGTTAGGGATAATACTAATGCAGGTGTGGTGGTATGTGCCTATAATCTTCATCCTTGGGAAGCAGAGGCAGGAGGATTCATGTTTGAAGCTATCTTGGTATTTACAAAGGATGGCAGAAATCAACCTTCCAATGTAATCCCTGCTCCTCTGTAAGGCTCAGAGGAACTGTGAACAGTGTGTACCTAAGCTGGTAGTGGCCGTGGGGAAAAAAAAAATACAGTATTTAGGCAAGAAATATGACTGGTTAAAAATAACTCACTGAAAGCTTTCTAGAAAGTTAACATTTACAATATTAAATTTAAGAGAAAATGTGCCTGGTGGTGTTGGTACACATCTTTAATCCCAGCACTTGGTCTACAGAAGAGTCCCAGGACAGCCAGGGCTACCCAGAGCAACTCTGTCTCAAAATACAGAAGAGAGAGACAAAAGTGTGTGTGTGTGTGTGTGTGTGTGTGTGTGTGTGTTCTCAAGAATTAGGCTAAAAAATTTACTCATGTATACTGGATAAGAGTCTATACATAAATTTCATAGGCTGTCTGATTTTTATTCTCTTTATGTATATGAGGTGAATAAATAAAGTCACATGAATGAAATTCAAGCCATACCCTAGATCTGCAGCTGAATTTCGCTGCTGCTCTTCCTCCTTCAGTTTCTCTTGCTTCTCTTTCATTTTCTGTTCTTGTTCCTTAAGTTTTTCTTCCTTCCTTCTACGTATTCTGAAAATCAAATAAAAGATCACAGTCCATTTGACAAAGACGCTTTCACTTAGCATTGTTTTTTTATTGCTATTACAAACTATGGTGGAAGTACACACACACACCCCATGCTCTGTGCTCTTGAGAAACAACCAACATCAGCATAAGCTGGTGCTGTGCCATGACACAAGCCAACAGTACCAGTCAGAGTGAGCACGGCTTACCGAGCAGCTGTGGCTTCACGTTCTTTGCGGTGTTGTTCTGCTTTAAGTTCTCGGAACTCCTGCTTGGCCTGTCTTAGTACATCAACATAATCTTCAATGAAATCCCTAGTAGAAACTAGGGTCAGTAGCTTTCCACAGAGAGCATGAAGTATCTTCATTTTTTCTCCTACCAAAAGATAATTTCTGCGTTATCAATGAGGGAAAAAAAGGAACAGTGTTTGACATTTTTAATTTGTAACTCAATGACCAAATGCCTAAGAAAAAAAATAAATAAATAAGGAGTGGCAGAGGTGGTGGCACATTTGATTAATGCCAACATTTGAGAGGCAGAGACAGGCCAGCTTGGTCTGTCATAGTAAGTTCTAGGACAGTCAGGGCTGTATAGTGAGATCCTGCCTCGAAATAAACAAACAAACCAAAAGCAACCAAATGATCCTAATAATAATGGACTGTTTTTTCTTATCTTCTTTAATGACTGAATTATCATCTGGAGTTTGTTGGCTTGTTTGTTTTATGGATAAAAGAGATGGACAGGAAGGAAGCAGGTTAGAAAAATTCCAACTTTGCAGTTTACCTGGTGTCAAATCATACACAGAAGTGCTGGACAGTTTTTTCACCAGACTGGGATTGCTCAATCGAAGCTCCATGCAGGCATCATCTGTAGCATCAAAGCCTCCTCGTTTCTGATACCGGTACTTTGCATTTGCTGATGTTACATCAGCACCTGAAGCTAAGATGTGTAGTCTGAGGATTTCAGAAAGAGTGCAGCTATCAAGATCCAAGCTTTTCAAACTGCAGCCTATATTGTTAAAAATGAAACAGTCATTTAGAAAATAAACAATGAGTACTCAGCAATATAAATGTACCTTTATAAATTAAAATAAAAATGCCAAACGAAAAAAAAGCCCACACATACCCTGGTGTAACTGTGGCCATGCAGCGGCCAAAGATGCAACTGCAGACAGTGCAGATTTTGTGGGGTCTGCATCTTCATCCAAAGCCTCTGTTAAATCTTTAAGGAAATAAAGACTTTATTCTAGTGCAAGAGTATTTGGGGAGAATGCCCTTTTAAAATGATGAAAGAAACATCAAACAGCTGAACATTCAGGGACCTCAGAAGAACCAACGCCCAGCACGGCACCATTCCCACTCTGTTGGCCTCCACCTACAGCAACAGATCCTGGAACACAGACTTTATACTAACATTTCCCTAAAGCACACAGGAGAAAATTTCCAAATTACCAACAAGATGCACTTACATATTCCAAAAATGGCAAAATGTATTTTAGAATTAAAACAAATCACTATCAATGTAACTTTAGAAAGTCTTACATCATAAGATTGAATCGTAACAAAGCATAGGTTGTAATCATCACAAAATAGGTCTAGAAAAGAAAAGTGCCAAAAGAATTTTAAAAGCCAGCACTGTTATCAATTATTCATCCTTTTCATTAAAATTTCCCTGCCTTCAATCTAAGAAACATGGGGAAGGAAGATTTCCCTGTATTTCCTGAAAGAATTGCTTTAGCCTTGAAAACTGTTTAAGTTACAGTAGAACAAAACAGTGAATCTACTAGTACAAATATATAAGCATCATATAAACAATTCTTCCCAATTAAAATACACAGGTAAAAAAGTGCCAACTGTACCCCTCCTGCTTGCCAGAAACAATACCAAATAAACTAACTCACCTGCTGTATTACAGAGCAGTGTTTACAAGTTATTCTAAGCAGCAGGCCATATTCTGGTTTTAGCACTGCCAGTTACTAGTATACATCCTTTAGAAAAAAGTCAGTTAATCTGAACCTTATTTTTCTTAAGGGGCTGAGTCTAGAGAAGCAATCTTAAGTTCTTCAAATGAAATATTCATTAGAAGCTCAACAGAAGAGAACCTTTGTTAAAATGCGGTGAGGTGAGAATTCTGCCCATCTATCTCGTCATCTCGTCATCTCTCCTGCACTCCCACCAGGACTCTAGCTAATCTGGTTCTGTGCTTCCATAAGGTTCTAGTATGATTCACTTAGCAAAATTTCCAGGTTGACTAAATGAACCTTAGAGACTGAGAAGTAGCAACATTTCCAAGGAAAAGGCAACTCTGGGGTCAATCTGATCACAATGACTGATGATGTTAAGATACAAAGCATGCCAGGATCACACAGAAGATCCCTGATTAAATTCAGTGCAAATTCTGCAGTCACACCTACCAGACCTAACCCAAATGACAGACCATATTCTTCATAGCAGAGAAATACAATACCTAAAACTTCACATTTTTCAAATTGTATATAAAGCCACAACAAATTTAACACTAATAGGCACTGTGATTACCCACACAAGTGTGCTAGATCGCTTTCTCAGTAGACAATTATTATGTCCAACCTCTACCATCTAGTGGAAATCATTTCAGAACAAAGGCTACAAAGGCCTCAAGAAATGAGCCATGAACAGAATGATTGTTTTTAATGTACACATTAAAAATGACACATTAAAATATGTATTTACATTTAAAATTTTACATGTGTGTGTTTACCATAGTGTATATCTTGTACCATGCATGTACAAGTGCTGAAGGAAGCCAAAAGAGGGTGTCAGATCTCTGGAACTGGAGTTACAGTTGTTAGATGGGATTCAGACCAGGGTCCACTGCAAGAGCAGCCAGTGTTCTTAGATGGTGAGTAATCTTTTCCAGCTCAAAATGTGTATTCTTAAACTGCACTATCTACCTATCTACCCTATGGCACTTTAGAGAATTCCAAGTACCTCTTTAGAATTTGTTCAGTATCATGTGCCTGAATTGTATCCTGTATAATGTACAAAGCAGTTACATTTATTAGATTGAGTGGGGAGGGATGTTATGACAGGATCTCTTTATGTAGTCCTAGCACTGAGTTTTGTAGACCAGGCTGGCCTCAGACTCAGAGATCTTCCTATCTCTACTTCCCAAGTACTGGGATTAAAGCTTACACTACTATTCCTAGCTTTACTAGATAATTTTTAAAAAAAGATTTATTTATTTAGTATACAGTGTTCTGTCTGCATGTTTGCCTGCATGCCAGAAGAGAGCACCAGATCTCATTATAAATGGTTGTGAACCACCATGTGGTTGATGGGAATTGAACTTAGGACCTCTGGAAGAACAAGTCAATGCTCTTAATCTCTGAGCCGTCTCTCCAGTCCCTTACTACATCATTTTAATGCAGAAAGAGGCATGTACAGTTCCAACACTCAGTAATGATATCCCAGAAAAAAATTCACAATTTTTCTATTTTTAATGAGGATGCTTTTGTCCTTCAAAGACTGTTAAGCTCATGATATAAAACTAAAGACAAGAAACTGGTTATGGTAGAACATGGTAACCCCAGCACTTAGAATGGGAAGGCAGGAGGTAGGCAGTGGTCAACCTCAGCTACATAGCAAGTTCAAGGCCAACAAGAGTTACAAGAAATCTTCATAATAGCAGCAGCAACAAAAAACTAAAGGCAGGGATATAGGAACTGATATGGTTAGTACAAGATTTTAAAAACTGGCAAAATTTCTAAGACTTGATATAAAAACAGGGATCCCAAAGGCTAATGAAATTAGATATGGACAATACTAAGAAGACAAATAATTAGCTTTTTAGCATTGTTACCTATTTTGAGACAATATGATACAGTCATTATGGGATTATAGATAAGACTACAGAAACTATGGCCCACCATATCCTACTAGCCATGTTTCTTTGCACTAGAAATGAAAAAGTATTATCTTCCTCATTTGGGTGCTATGAGTATAAAGTAACACAACTGCTTACATCACCTACTGTCTCTGTGATTGGCAGTAAATAACCTTATTGAATTTGTGTTTTCTCACCACTAATACAAAATTCTCCCCCCCCCCCAATTTCGTGTTCATTGGAAACTACAGGAAATACCTTCTTGGTAAGGCAAAGTGGAAGTTAAAAAAAAAAAAATCAATTCTATCTCACTGCTTTCAGGAAGACTGTAAAAAAAAAAAAAAAAAAACTTTCTGTTATTGAGATGGGAAGACAAAATAATAACAACAGGGAAGATGGGAGAAAAATACCATGGTTTGTTTTCCAATTTCCAAATTTAAATTTTCAAATGGAACCTTTATTTGGTACCAAGCCATTTACCCTGAGATCAACTCTGTATTTGTATTTTTTACATCTGAGATTGTTGTGTATAGGAACAGAGTTATAGAAAAATAAAGACTAGGAGTTGGAGATGGCTCAGCAGCTAAAAGCAATGGCTGCTTTTCCAGAGAACCTGGGTTCAATTCCCAGCAACCACATGGCAGCTGATACCCACACGACAGCTACCAACTTTCTGTAACTCCAGTTCCAGTGTATCCGACATCTATGGTAAAACACCTATGCACATAAAATAAAAATAAACTAAAACAACAACAAATTAACTCAATTCCTCCCTCTTGTCCATTACTCATATTACATATATATATATATATATATATATATATATATATATATATATATATATATATTTTCTTTTTTTAAAAAAGGAAAGAAAAAAAATACAGAATAGATCAAGCAAATCCTGAATAGAAAAAAATGACAACACAAACACCAACAGCTTTCCCTTAAGTTAACTGATTTTTTTCAGTTTCCTTTCCATTCTACTTTTCTTTTTGAAAAAATCATTTTACTATTATTATGCTCTTGTGTGTGTGTGTGTGTGTGTGTGTGTGTGTGTGTGTGTGTGTGAGAGTGTGTGTAAAAGAGTGTAGGCATGCATACAGAAGTCAGAGGACAACTTCTTTGGGTGATGGTTGTGTTTATACCATGGGCTCTAGGGATCCAACACGCCTGCAAAGCAAGTGTTTTTATCTGCTAAGCTGTCTTGCTGGACCTACTTTTCTTTTTGAAATAGAACTTTCAAAATGACAAAAAAAACTCCTCCATCTTAAAAGCAGAACTAAACACAGCTTTATGTCTTATGTTAAGGTAATGACTTTACTAATAACTCTAAAATGCTACTGCTACTGTCTAATACAACATAATGGCTACAACATGTCTATTTTCATTTGTTTGACTTAATCACCTAAGATGAAAACAGGGCCGTACACTGCTAAATCGACCTTGGTGATTAGCACTTAAGCTGGAGAACACATTTCACTTCAACTCAGACCATAAAGTTGGAAGGCGGACAATCTTGTATGTGGCAGAGTCCATAGACTCTGTATGTGAAAGTAATGATTTGGCTCAGGAAGCCAAATCAATACTTACACATATACATGCTCAGCATTCCCTCTGACTACAGGAAGTAACTACAACAGTAAGCATGTTGATTCATGCATGCTGAGAAGAATCTCATGCATCCCAGGCTGCTCTTGAATTCATTGTATTACTGAGGGCAACCCTGAGTTTTCTTCTGATCCTCCTGCCTCTACCCCCAAGTGCTGGCATTATGGGTGAGGTCTCTCATGCCCAGTTTTGTAGGGTTCTGGTGGTATGACACTAGGCAAGCATATCCACACACACTGTTTGAGCAGCAGAAATAGAGAAAGTTTATTAAGAAATTAAAAGGAAATAGCATCTGAGAATGGAAGTGGGCTAGACAGCTGGACCAAGTCCAGTGGCTCAAAAGACTCCTGAGCATATTTTTAAATGTTTTCTAGAACAAAGTTTGGCTCTGTTAACATACCATACACAGATCCTGGATATTTAAAAACAAAGAATTTAAAGAACAAAATTGTTAACTCAACTTTTTTCCCCAAATGTTAGGGTAAAAAAAGTGTCAGATCTACAATAAAGTTAGCAATAGTATTATAGTTGAAAGTAGTAATAAGAGTTTAAGTTTTCCCAACACAGGGCATCACAAATACCAGCCAATGAGATGCTTCTAAATTACAAGGGAAAATGACAAAAAAAAAAAAGGAAGACAACTCAGGAAAAGTATCTCAAAGACTGTCAGAAACAGGTTGCATCAATATTAAGTTTTTACAGACAACTGATAATGCATTGTTAGCATAATGACTTAGCATCAGATAAACTGAATACCTATATTTTATAACTGCAAAAGAAAAGCTAGTTTTGAAATAATCATGCAAATGTAGTTTTACTACAACACTACTAGTTTAATCAGCCATGATGTTGAACTCTGACCTTTGGTGTCAGCATCAGTTATCTGCTCTTTGGCTACTTCCTCCTCTTCTTCAGCCATCGCCTGGAAGATTGCAGTCAGGAAGAAAAAAAGCAATTCACACAGTGGGCCTTCACTGTCATTTCCTACAAGAGCTTCCTCTAATACTTCTGCGAATAAAACGTTTAAAAGGAATTTAAAGTTCTGTCATGACTGAAAAAAAAAAAAAAAAGACACTTCCCTGGAAAATAATGAACATTCAACCAACATCAGTCTATGCAACTGTTCTGTTTATGAAAGCAGATCCACCTGTTATCTAAACCAAAATAAATTGTGATTTCAACACAGAAAAAACTAAGCCAAAGTCAGGGCGCTAAGAAAGTCAAAATAGCCTTCCTGGACCAATATAACATCTAAATTTAAAGCTGAGGCACAACTTTAGCTACATTTAAAAACATACAATTTTAGACAGATGTGGTGATGCATGTCTGTTTCTACTATTCAGAGGCAGAGGCAGGACTGCCACAGATAAAGGCAGTCCTGCCTTTATCTACATTGCAAGTTCTAGGTCAGCCAGTGCTACATAGTAATGCCCTGTCTCAAAAAATCAAAATAAACAAACATAAATAAAACACTTAATTGGTTATTATTGCCTCACTGTTCATGAGAGCTGTTTATCCAACAGTGCATAGGAGAGGAGTAATTATCATTAAGTTTCAATCCTAATATTATGAAGGTATTAAATAAGTTTATTTCTAACTTATTTTATCAAAATGCTCTTGTTTTAAAAGGTATAATGCTTCATGCCTTAAAGGAGAAACTGAAGAATCTGAAAGCCTTCTTGGTCAATACACTGTTATTAAAATAAGAGTGACAATGCAATTCCCTCTTGGACGTTTTCTACATGCACCTTGAAGAAATTTATTATTAAAAATTTATTCAAATCCCTCCTTATATTAGATTCTATTATAAATGTTTATACAAAGCTTTTAAACACACAGGTAAATTAGTCATAAATTAGAAGTGGACAATATTTGTCTTTAAACTCTCACATGCCATTCCTCAATTAGAATGGGTCTACTCTCCAGCCCATGAGTTCCAGGCAGTCTATAACTGTTCTCATTAGTATTTGGTGGCCGAGGTGAGGCTGTGCTAGTTCCAAGCCTACCATAAAGAGGACCGAGGCATGCATATAAACAACCAGCCAGTCAGGCCTTCAAATGATCCCAGTTCTAGCCAGTGTGACTGCTTTCATTCGGAGAAGTTATGTACAATGGCCCTAAACTGTGAGAGAACGCTTGATTTTTAAAGCCTCTAAATGTCAGAGTAAACCATAACTAAGCAACATGTAACTTGAGTACTTGCCTAAGGTTACTCCCTCAGGAAACTCATCCTGAAGATCAAAAAGTTCCCCAAATGCATTAAGGAATTCCAAAACCATCAATGCATCGCCAAAGATTTCAGGAGGTAGTCTCGTTTTCACTGGAGTTGGCTCTGGAAGTTCCTGTAAGGTTAAACAATGCATGTAATATTTGAACCAGGTGAAGGAAATTAAAGGAATACATATCCTAACTTATTCTTTACCCAGTAAAACTGTCACAGTGCATTTAAGGCCTCAGCCTTGTATATTTAGCACACTTACCTTAGGAACTTACTCAGTTTTACTAAACCTCAGTCAGTCATAGGAAGACACTAAGAGGAATGGGCACTTCCTTGGCTGAAGTGCATTTCTGACTAAATCTCCTGCTAAAAGGATCTCTACCATGCTCAGATTCTGAAGATAGACTAACATAACCCTTAAAATACAGAGGACAACTGACTGCCCACTGACTTGGAAATGGTTCTGTATAAACTGAAGTGGATGAGGAAGGTTTAGATACTTTTAGATTATTTATGGAAATAAACATAACTCTTATTCTTACACCCAACATCACAAGGACTGACCAATTATTTTGGCCAACAGCCGCTGTGGAATCTTGTTATAAACCAGTAACAATGAATCCTGCCTGGAAAGCTAAGAATGTACAACTGGCTATTTCATTTCAGTTAAATATGAGGAAAATGTGCTTCTTCTATCAAGAAACAAACATTTCAGCTGAGTGTCTTCTTACAGGCATACAATCTCAGCACTAGGGTGACAGACAGAGGGGAGTTCCAGGCTGCCTGGTTTAAAAAAAAAAAATCCACCAAAATTTTTTTGAGATAGAGTCTCAGTTTGTAGACCACAAACGCTCTGAGATCCATTCACCAGTCTCTGGCTTCCAATCACTGGATTAAATGCATGCATCACCATGCCCAGCCCAACTAAACATTTTAGCAGCAAAGCCATACAGGACAAATTAAACACATCTGTGTCAAAAACTGCACGTTCATACCTTAAGGTCATCACATTCCATATCTTCTCTGGGTTTACTCCACTGCTTTAAGTATTCCATATATTTTCGCTTTTCTTCACGTAATTTCTCTCTTTCCTAACATGAAAGGTTAATAAAAATTATTACAAGAAATGTATTAGTCAATATCAACATCACCTGAGGATGGTTAATAAACACTGGAGCTGGGTTGGATCTTCAATACCACATAAATCGAGGCTCAGAGTTCCAGTACCTGGAGGGTCATCCTTGGCACTGAGCAAATGTGGGGTCAGCCTAGGTTACATGAGACCCTGTCTCAAAAACAAGCAAACCAACCCTGGAACTGGAGTTGCATGCAGATGATGTGAGCTGCCATGATTGTGAAGTGTAAAAGCACACAGGAATATGTTGAACCTTAAAATAGTCATTACTATTTTAATAGGGAGATAAACTAATATTTTATCAGTGCTCTATGCACAGACTCAGAAATGTGAATGAAGATGGTTTAGTTTAAAAAATTAGCCATACACTAAACATGCAAATTTATATTATATGTAAGAATTACAGCTAATATATACTCAAATAAATACCTTTTCTCTTTCTATTTTAAGTCTCTCTTTTTCTTCTTTTTTCTTTAGTCGCTCTTCTTCTACAATTTTCTTCAATTCTTCTCTCTTTTTCTCTTTATCTTCTTTTTCTTTTTTTCTTGCTTCCAAAGCATCTGCTTTTTCTCGCTTTAGTTTAGCCTTTTCAAAAGCTGTGGGCAAAGTCAAATTTAAAACTGTATACAGACAAAAACATTAAAAAAAATCTAACAAAAGAGGCTCTAAAATAATTTAGGAGAACGGATTAAACAGTAAGCTATCCACATCAGAACAAACATATCCTCCAGCCTTGAAAGCAAAGATAGAACATATACAAAGAACAATCTTGTTAAGTAATGGAACCACACCCCCTCCCAACCCAAATGCATTCATCTAGAGTTCTCATGTGCCTGATTCAGATTGCACATTCAAGCTGGAAGGCAGTGTTGTAAAAGATATACATATATACATATCTCAGGTACAATGGCCCCTAATAGCTTCTACATCCTGAAACCATTCAGCTCAATCTAGCATTAAGCAGTCTACTAGGGAATATGAAATACTTTGAAGAAATGAGTAAGTATCATTTGGAAAAAAAAAAAAAAAAAAGAGGCGGGGATGGGGCTTACACTTATATCATTCAGATATATTCCTCACTGGGGTTCAGAGAAATAAATGCTCTTTCTTGTCCTTAAACAGTGTTTGGAGAGAACGTTAAAACCCACCTAGTGCCTTCATTTCCTCTTGTTTCAAAAGCTTGTCTCTTTCTTTAGTGGCTTTACTCCGATACCCTGCAATAGTCTGTTTACTAGCAATGTTGTCTTCCTAAAAATTAAACAAGAAACAAATGGTAAATCACAAACTATATAAATTGATGGTCTGCCAAGTTTTCCTAGTAAGAAAAAAAAAAAGAAAAAAAGGATTAAAAGCCCCTACCAGGACTTTCAGGTTAACTCAGTGGTAGATTACCTGCCTAGCACACAAAGCACCCTAAAACCCTGGGTTCAAATGCCCAGCATGGTAAACAAACAAACAAAACAACTAACATCAATTATACCTGTTTTTTGGGGGACAGGGGTTGAGAGGGTTTCTCTGTGTAACAGTGCTTACTGTCCTGGAACTTGCTTTGTAGGCCAAGCTGGCCTTGAATTTAAAGACCCACCTGCTTCTACTTCCTGAGTGCTGGGATTAAATGTGTGCATCAACATCACCAAGCCAATTATACCTTTTTAAAATACTAAAATGAGTTCTGAATCTACTATAAATGGATATCTAATGATTCTAATTATAGTAATATGTAGAACATGAGTCAATTCTAACACATAAATTAAAAAAATATCTAATACTACGTATTATATCAAGAACCATAAAAATTATATATTAGAAAAATCCTCAAGATTCCTTTATAAACTAGATGATGCAAACATCAATGTGAAAGACATATCAGAAGGGTTTCTTGTGGTCAATACTAAGCAAGGCCAAATTTATATTTTATGTTTGGACAGGATTCTTGCTATGTAGCTTCTTTGCTGGCCTGGAACTTTCTATATAGGCCAGGCTGGCCTCAGACTTGCTGTGGTCATCCTAATTCTCCCTTGCATCACAACCGGCTCCTTAATAAGCATTTATTATTTCATACTATAATGTAACAAAGCATGTGATTTCATTTTAATATTTAAGTACCAACTATGCATAGGCCAGTGTTAAACCACAGTGATAAATAAGATAGATTTGGTCCCTTTCCTCATGGATGGTCAGATCTTAAGAAGTAAACTTTGAGAAAGGCTTTAACAGCTACAATATTCTAAGAGAACACCTTTCAAATCTCAAAATTTGGCTGAAATTCCAAACAGATGAGAAAGATAATTAAAACCGCAACAGAGCTGGGAAATAAAAGTAATGAACCGGTCACTATGTTGAAGGTTACCTGGAAGAAGAAACAGCTTTCACCCACAAGGACTGGAAAAAGTACTAAGAGTGACAAAGGTGAAGTAACAAGGAAACAACAGAACTCTTCTCTACTGCAGGCTTTCAAACACAAGCAACTCTGAACACTTCTGAATACCTTCAAACTAGCATTAGAGGCCTGAAAGCCCATTTGAAAACCATTACAGCATTAGCAACCTCTGGTCATCAGGAAAGAACAGACAGCATGCATACAGTGAGGGTAAAGAAAATAAAAACACAAGGAAGACAATCTAGTCTAGGATCAGCAGAATCCACGTATGTTCCTTCCAACCCTGACAACTGCATAATTAGCTTGCACATTTCCAGACACTTTCAGGATGTCTTCAGTTGGGGAATGGCAATTATCTGATGAAGAAAAATTCTTTACTACTAAAAGAAATAAAGGCAAATTGGAAAGTAGTAGTGAGATATTCAGCCCTCCCGCACCTGTCACACTGTTCACACCCACTGGGGGTAGGGACAGGGATAGACTTGAAAGAACCCTGGAGCTCTCTCTTGCTTCCTGATGGAGAGCAGCAGGAGGCATCCTTGGGACTGGAACCTGCTGGAGTTCATCTGTCTCTGTTGTAAGTTATTTCTCCCTGAATAAACATCTATTCAGCCTATCTGTTTCCCCCGATTCTTATTTTTCCATGATAGAAAGTAAGCATAGAATTCACACATTTTTCATCTCACACTGCCCTTCCCCTTCCACTCTAAAATACCTTGCATTCTAGGTCTCTTATTACATACCCCGAGTCATCAATAAATTGCTGTTTGCTTGGATTTAGGCCACCACTTTTTGGTTAAAGTCTATTTTCAGTAACTACTTAAGCAAACTGGATATTATTAGAGAGAGAACATTAAGGCCATTTGATTTACAAATTGCAGCCTCAAGAATACATATTCTGCCTTACTGTCCATTATATCTCTCTGTATATTTACAAATCTACCATGCTACATGAACTATAAACACTTCAAATGCCCTGAGTCTCTTATAACTGTGTTCATGCCTCAAGAACCCTTCCCATACTTTTGCTCTATGCTGAGTGTCTTAGCCACTTGTTTTAGGCAGGAAACACGGCAGCCTGCAGGCAGACTCTGGAGCAGTAGCTGGGAGATATGATGCCCAGCTCTATAGGCACAGAGTAAGACTCTGGACCTGGTCTGGGCTTTGGAAACCTTAGTCACCACTCCCTGATGAGTAAGCATTCAAATATACGAGCCTATCGGGGCCATTCTTATTCAAACCCCCACCCTGAGAACTCTTCTGTGTAATTCAGGCCTTTCTTAAAGTCTCAGAACTGCAATGGATACTGCACTCTTATAGCTGATCTCCTGAGTTTTTCATCCCATTTGTTTTCCCTAGTAATTGTCTGTAAGCTTGTTCCTACCTTGGTATAAAATCTTGTCTCCTGAGAATGTCTAATCCACACTGAAAATTTCATATACTTAATGCTGAGCAGCTGTTAAGGGAATACACATTCAAATTTTCTTAAATGAAGTAAACATTTCTTAAATGAACCTATGCCATGTAAGAGTTATTCTTACAGGGCATAGATGTAACAGGAACCAAACATGTCCTTGATTGTAAATGATACTTTATTAACAGCTAAATGGGAGTTTAGCCTTCTCTTACCTACCTGACCAAGAGATAATCGTTTGGGAGGTCTTCCCCTTCGTCTGTTAGCAGGACTGAAGATAAATGTAGGTGGATCATCAGGGAAAAAATAAGAAAAGTCTTGCTCTGCTATGTTGTATGTTGAAAGAGATGATGCCTTCATTTGAAACACACAGGGTACAGTGACAACATGTTAGTGGACATGTTCACATGTCATATGACCACTATTAATGCTGTTAAGGACTAAGCCATCATGTCATTGGTTTACATGATCCTTTTCTACTTTAAATAATTCACCAGAAAGATACCAGAAAGGAAACTAAAGTTTACCATGAACTGTACTCACGAATGTGACGCATGCCTGCAATCTCAGCATTTACAAGGTAGAACAAGAGGATCTATCTATTCAAGGTCATTCTTGGCTGAGCAGAGGTTTAAGTTCTACTTACACTCAGTCTAACAAAACCAAAGAACCTTACCATAAAATACCAACAATGTTTCTACAGATTTTTGAATACTAAAAGCTATTTCAATATAATCTGTTTTTTAGATTTATTTTTAATAACAATGAACCACCTCTACAGATAATCTGTTTTGATCAATTTTGTCTAAGTTTCTCTCTCTTTTTTTTGGAGATAGGGACTCACTATGTAGCTCTAACTAGCCTTGACTTGATATTTAGGCTAGGTTGATCTTGAATTCAGGCATTAGCCTGACTACACCTTCTGAATGCTGGAATTATAGGTATGCACCACCATGCCTGGCTTTAAAATAGTCAAATCATTCACCTGACATTTAAAAATCCCTGTATTTTATTTTTACTTAGCACGTAAAAATTGCATATTATTTCTGAAAAACAATATAATGTTTCAATACTCCAATAAATGTCTTTCTCTTTTGTTTTTTTGGCTGCCTCTCTGTGAAGTCCAGGTTAATCTCTCATGTGCAATTCTTCTTCTGTCTCAGTCTCCTTAGGATTACTACCACCTGGCTCACATTAAATCTTTTTCAATTATTTCCCAACTACTGAACATTTGGATTCTTTTTTTCTGAGCTGGACAATGACTTAAGTAATTTATATAGGTCTCCATAAAATCAGAAATACAAACCTCTATAAAGTTTCAAATCAAGAATGAAGAAATCAGTTTCATTCTTACCAGAGTCGTTTGGTTCTAAGACATTTGCCAAACTTGAGAATTACTTTTTACCTTGTATCTAAAATTTGTTTAGAACAATGTTTAAAGCATTTTCAACCCCAGACTTTTTGATAATTTGGCTTAATGGACAGATCATAATTTTTATCTCAAAGAATAAGGGCATTCACAGAAATGTTTCAGGAAAGCAAGGTACTAAAATGTCAATTATTAACAAAACAAAGAATTTTACTAGGCAATTTGTGTTTTATTAGTAGAACACAAGTTTTAGCATCTAAAACCCTGCTAATTCTGACCATTCTAATAAATCAGGAACCCATTACATTTTTACAGTAGATTCTGCTAAGGTGATCATTTGTATCCCTACCTAACTTTAAGTACATAGACTACCACATGAGTAGCAGAGTGGTTTCTTCTTAAACGCAGGGTGTGTAATGCTTCCATGGTAATGCCTAGATTTTTAAAGATTTTTTTTCATTTTTATTTTTGTTTTTTTTTCGAAACAGTTTCTCTGCTTTTGGAGCCTATCCTGGAACTAGCTAGCTCTTGTAGACCAGGCTGGTCTCAAACTCACAGAGCTCCGTCTGCCTCTGCCTCCAGAAGGTGTGCACCACCACCACCAGGCAAAGATTTATTTTTAATGTTTACAAATATACAAGATATCTTGGAGGGAGGGGTGAAACCAACTCTAAAAATAAAATTCATTTACATAGGATATTTTTTGTTTTTAAGAAAGGGTATCACTGTATAGAGTCGGCTGCCTCAAATTTGTGATTCTCTTACCTTAGCATCCTGAAGTAAGTAAAGGCATGTGCCACTGTACCTGGCCTATATATACCTTTACATTTAAATAGTTTAAACACTAGTTGCTTGGTGTTTTAAACTACTTTGAAATTTACTTATTCCTTGGTTTTATGCACATGGGTACTTTGTATATGTATCTGTGCACTATATGCATTCAGTGCCCAAGAAGGCCAGATGAGGATACTGGATACCCTGAGGTAGAGGCAGTTGTAGGCTGTCCACATACTGGGAATCAAATTTGGGTCCCCTGCAAGAACAGTCACTGTTCTTAACTGCTGAACCATTTCTCCAGTCCCTATATGATTATTTTTAATAATTTTGTATGAAACCAAATTTAATGGTATAGAGGTTTCCATATATGAAATCACTTTAGTATCAAAAAGGTTTACAATAAAGAAGGCGAGAACTGAGAGCATTTTTATTTTCTAAGTAGACATGCTGAATAATCAGAAAAGGTCAAAAATAGCTCCTTTATACTGTAATAATGCTTTCAAGTTTTTATACAACAAACATTAATCATATCTACTTGCCCAGTTTCCCAATGTGTGCTATGTATTATAATAAATCTGAGTTCTTTATTGCACCACTGCAGGTGTTTTCCATGTGCTGCTTGCCCTTGAGAACCCCTTGATGGCATTTTAACCTGCATTTGCTTCCGCTGTCATCACTATAGTCTCCCCTTGGCACTGCAGTCACTGCTCTCTGCAGCTCTTTGACATGCACAGCACCAGCACTTGTTTCATATTTCATTTCATGTATACATGCATGCACCACTACTTCTTCAAATGGCTAGCCAAATGTCCTAGTTTTGTTCCTAAGTATCTGAAACCTTTTTCTTTAAATAAATTTGTGTGTTTTTCTCTTCATTTCTCTTCTTTTGTGGTTTACATTTACATACAATGAAGAGCGCATTTTAAGCAGCAGCAGCTGATTTAAATGAATGCTTCTGATCTCTTCTGAACATGGGGTGTGCTCACCTGCGCATGGGTGGGCCAGAAGCTTGCTGACACTGGTGCCTTCCTGTATTACTCTTGTTGCACCCAATCTTGCCTTTCAGTGAGATCTGTGAGCCAGTGAAGTCTCTGGGATCCTCCTCTTTCTGCCTCCACCCCAGAACTGGGGTTATGGATACATACTGCTACATCCAGTTTTTTCCAGGGTGCTAGATTTCTAAACCTGGGAATCTTTTTGTTCTTGTTTTTGAGACAGGGTTTCTCTGTGTAAGATCCTTAGCTATCCTGAACTTGCTCTGTAATCCGGGCTGGCCTCTAACTCAGAGATCTGCTGCCTCTGCCTCCGGAGTGCACTACCACCATCCATTGAATGCAAGTTCTTCCCCTTACACACTGTACTCACTGAGCCATTGCCCAGTTTCCCCTCCCCTGCATGCTTTTTAAAATTAAGTTCAATATGTCTCAGACTGGCCTCAAATTATGATCTCCCCAAGTGCTGGAATTACTGGCATATACCACTATGTCTGATACTCTTTTTTTATGCTTCTTTATCTAATGTGATTTAAACAATTCACATTAAAGATTAATTTTTACTATTTTTGACTTTTTATTTAATGCATAATGGAAGGTCTCTAAAATCTTGGTTTTCAGGGCTGAGGATGCAGCTCAGCTACTAAGTGCTTGCTTAGGCTTGAAACTGGCTGGGTGATGGCCACCTAATAATTCAGAAAATAATACCCAATTCAACAAATACTTTAAAAGGTACTAAAAATTAGCTACACAGATAAATGAGAGCTATTTTAACCATTTTTGAAATATCATTTTAGCAAAGTTACAAATTTATAGCACTACATAACTGTTGTTTTTATTTCTTCCTGACACATAATTTCACTATTGTCATTACCTTAATTTTAATGATTCCATCTTGTGCTTCACAGTGTTGTTTCAGAAAAAGCTTTAGTTTATCACGAGAAAACAGATGTTTTCTCCGGCTGATGTTGGGGGAAAGAGGATAGAATTAGTACTAATGATTAGCACTCCACAATCACTGTATGTTTAAAATGTTTTAACCTTTATTGACTCTTTGTGGGCTTCACATCATCCATTCTGATCCTACTTAACTCCCCACCCCCTCAGCCCTTGCAATCTCCCTCCAAAACAAAAGCAAATTTAAAAGAAAAATCAAACAAAACAAAGGAAAAAGGAGAGAAGAATCTTGTCATGGAAGCTGTGGTGTGGCCTGTAAGCCATACAGTTTACCCTTTAGTTCATTCATCTTTACTCGAAGTTAATACATGACTTTTAAGCCCAGGAAAGGTCTTACATGAGGGAAAACATCCATCCTCCAAAGGTATATAGTAGACCTTATTAGAAACTACACACAGGGATTATACCTGAACTTAGAAAACCCAAGTGGATCAATTATAAAAAGCCCATTACAAAAACAGTGTATGTATGTTGTTTAAAAACACAAAGAAATAAGTAGTAAATTTGTTTTTAAAATACAATTTTAAAAATTAAATAAAAAACATTAGTTATGACATAGTATCAACTAAATCAACAATTCACATGGGTATTATAAGCAAAACTGAACAGAGATCCTAACAAATTTTAAAGCCCTTTGTATTTAAACCTCATAACAGCCAACAAATTTGAGATAAAAACCAAAGAGAATTAAAAGTAAGTTTCAAGCATACAACTTTACTTTTCCTCAAAAGCAACAATAGCAGCAATGGACTCAACAAACACAACCCAAACAGTCAAAAACTAAAAGGAAACAAACCCAGCACAACCACCCTGGGAAAATGTAAACATGTTAATTAAATTCAGTGTCTGTCTTTCAATCATAGAAAGTTTATAGTCAATAAGCCTTACAAGAACTGGAACATGGGGACCTTCCTCAAACCTGTCTTTAAGGTTTTTGTTCTGCTGCTGCCCTGGGACTGCCGAGCAGCTGGCAAACAGAAGGCAATAACTTGCTGATAATGAGGCAAATTGATTCTTGTCTGATCCGGTAGCTAGTAGCCACGGGGCTTTCCTTATTTTCTCTAGTTACATTTCAAGGGCTCAAAAGCCAAAAAGGGCAATTAACTCTCATTGGTTAGTATACATGACATTTTTATTAACAAGGGAAGTTTATTAACAAGCAAGTCTCCTTCAGGTATATTACTGCCTTTCAGTGAACAAGGCAGTACATTTGAAGCTAACAAGAGCTGTAAGAGGCAGAAGAGACAGCTCAGTGGTTTAGGGCACCTGTTGCCTTGCAGCAAATCTAGGTTCCCAGAACCCACATGATAGTCTACAACTGTAACTCCAATCTCTATGAGCCCCAGACACACATGTAGTGCATATATACATGTGCTAGCACAACATTCATAAACATAAAAAGTCTAAAATGTTTTTAAAAACTTCAAGAGTTATTTCACTACTTTATTGTCAAGCTTCAATTCCTTACCCTGCAATTCTTCAGTTCATCATGAAGAATATGAAAAAGAAAATAAGCCAAAGAGGGTGTAATCAAAGTGTAGTAGAATTATAAACTACAAGTCAAAAAGAAAATGAGTAATATCAAATAGGAGACAAGTCAAAAAGAAAATGAGTAATATCAAATAGGAGACAAAACTGTAAGATAACCCTGTGTTGAGAACTAAAGACAAAAGAATTCCAGATGTGAGTAAGGGAGTGTCTGTGGCCGCCACTTCCTAGGCACTAACCCATACATACCTGACTAGCTCAAAACATTAAATTCAATAAACAGTAAGATGAATATCCTTAGAATTGTCTAGCAGGTATATCCCATCCATTGACATTGATACAAAACATTGATAGCTACAAAGTTCACCCTAGAGAATCACACAAGTAAGTTCTAAAATAAATAAATAACAATTTAAATTAAAAAAAAACTAGGAACATTTAAGGAACTAACTGCTGAGTGCAAGTAGTCCCCTGGCTGCAGGCTGCACACACCAGCTATAGATCTTAAACTGATGATGGGGCCCGCCAAACAGACCAATCACACACTTCACTGAAACTACAGGTGATATATCTGGGCTGGTGACACGCTTCAGCAGGTAATGGCACTTGATGCCAAGCCTGATGACCTGGATTTTGATACCTGGAATTCAACAAGGCAGAAGAATTGACTCCTATTTACAAGTTGTCCTCTGACCTCCATGTGTGCACATATACACAAAGTAAATGTTTATTTTTTTTTAAAGAAAATGGTATCTCAAGCTGGATGTGGTGACACAGTTTGTAGGCCAGTCTGGTCTACAAAGGGAACACTTCCAGGACAGCCAGGGCTGTTATATACAGACACTGACTGACTGACTGTCTGTCTGTCTGTCTTGTCTGCCTCTCTCACACACAGTCTCTCACACACAAAAGGAAAGAAAGTGGTTATCTCTGACTCAGAATTTACCTACTGTATCATTTTTCTTAGAGGTAGGTATGAGGCAAAAGAAAATGAGAAAACAATTAACAATTGTTTTACAGAAAATGTCAATTTACTGTCAGATGACTAAAAGCATACAATAGGAATTTCAAACCATATCCATGTTACCTAGAGCTGGTTATCTTATATGTTAAATATTCATTCAGATTGAAGTTTTTCTGACTAGAGCTTCAGGAGAACAAGAAATAATTTAAAAATGAACAGAATCACATTAAAATTTTAGAAAGCTACATAACAAAGGAAACCATCCACACAGTAAAGAAGCACCAGCAGAAGGGAAGAAACTCTTTGCAAATTGTATCTATGATTGTAAGCTAGTTTTACCTCTGTGTTTATTATGTAACTTAAATTCAACTGCGTTAAGTTGAATTTTTAAACTGGTATATTTAAATTGGTATATATTTTAAATGATGATAAAAATTTAAGGTTATAAATATCTATTTCAGATTAACAAAATATTTATACTATCCAGTCCTTCCTGTAAGTTGTTTATAAGAGTGACTTAACAAGTAAAATTAAATTAAATCAATTATAAAGTAAACTTAAGAGATTATTCCCTCCCATACCGTGTGACTTTCACACGGTATGGTAAGGGTTAAGCTACTATTTCAAAAAGGGATTTTTCAGCCAGGCAGTGGTGGCACACGCCTTTAGTCCCAGCACTCTGGAGGCAGAGGCAGACGGATCTCTGTGAGTTGAAACCAGACTGGTCTAGAAGAGCTAGTTCCAGAACAGCCTCCAAAGCCACAGAAAAACCCTGTCTCGAAAAACAAAACAAAGCAATTGGGGGGGGGGATTTTTCTTCACTTCTTTGTCCTTCAAAGGCATAAGTCTAACCTAACTAAGTTAAAACCAGTTATCGTCAGGCTGGAGGGCTTTGAGTAAAACATCCCTCCACAGCTTCTCAGCTTGGATCTAGTTCTTCAGACATAGCCTGCACTAATGTCATTGTAGCCATAATAAGTATAGATTAATTACAGGGATAGAGCCTTACCTAGCCATTTATGTGCTTAAGGCAATTAACTAGACAAGTTTTGTCTACCGAGATATATACTAAATAGACAGCCCTCAAATGCTCAGAGATCTAGAGAATATGGCATTTAAAACATACTATTAAAAAGCTTTTTGTAACAGAGAGACATGCCAGATGCTGGCACCACCTTATTCCCTCCAAGACTGGTGGACACTAAAGAAACTCCACCCACAAAAGTGACAGCGCTAGCCACTCAACAAACCTGCCTTTCATCTCAACTGCTGTAAAAGACTCTTTGGACTGCGAACAAGAGACCACTGGAATCAACTGCCTCCAAGTTGCCTAAAGCCAACGGTAGGCAAGTCTTCCTAAAACTCTTAAACCACAGGATCTTCTTAAAGCCTGGCAGGCCTCGAGCTAACAGCAGAAAGTGGGTGTCCATAAAGCCTCTACCATCAACAACTGTGGAAGGCTCTGGGATGGCTATACAGGTGGCCAGTTAATAAGTCTTTGTCATTCTCTAATCATTAATTCTGGTAAAATTTTATCCTTCTCAAGAACTCTGATGCAGTTTGACGGCTGGTAGGTTTCAGTATAACTTCTTTATCATTCCTTTGTTTAAAAAGGTGTTTTGCTGGGCATTGGTGGCACACGCCTTTGATCCCAGCAGAGGCAGGCAGATCTCTGTGAGTTTGAGGCCAACCTGGTCTACAAGAGTGAGTTCCAAGATAGGCTCCAAAAAAAGATAAGCTCTAAAAACCAAAATAAGTAAAGAAATAAATAAAATGATGTTTTAAGGTATAAAGTTTATATAAACATGAAAGCTTAAAATATAAGAATCTAAAACTGTTTTAAGGTATAACAAAGTGACTTAAGGTGTACAAATACAAGTTATCAGATTTCTTTCTTAACATGAATTAATAAAGTTCTGATAAGCTATTATCCAACCTTGACAGAGTACATAACACCAAACTATACCACTATACGATCATAACTGCAAGCTCAAAATTAAGGTGCTCTTCATTGGAAGGGAGTGTTAATGCTTTCAACCAAAATTCTTTCTGACACACTGCCATTTCTACAATGCAAATTTCAGGACAGTAAAAATGCTAGTGTGTCTAAAATTTATCTTTTCACAAAGAATTTTTGTAAGTCCCAGGGAGTTCAACTGGAACCACCCTAACAGGTCTGATTCACTCCAGACAAATACCATTCAACCTTTCCCTGGTCCCGTTAGTAGATAGCTATTATACAAAATAAAGAGTCCCACTTTGCCATGTTGTGTATGTTCATCCTGTTCTTTGTATTCATCTCATTATCTTCTCCTGCTTCCCACACTGATCCCCTTCCTCTTCCCTAACCGTCCCCTGCTACTAAGTGGTTACGTTAATTTATGTTCCCATCGGTAGAGTGTATGTGGACGCTGCCCTACATGTTCACTAGTGTTTTTTTTCTTTTTAAAGTGAACTTTTGGGGTTTGGGTGATATTTTGGGGGGTGGGATGGGGAACAGGGTCTCACTGTGTAGTTCTGGTAAGCCTGGAACTCTGTATAAACTAGACTGCTCTTGAAGTCAAACTCATAGATCTGTCCGCTTGTGTTTAAAGAGTGCACCAACATGACTGCCTGTGTATTCTATTTTTAAATCCTTATTTTTAATTATGTGTGTTTGTGTGGGGGTATGTCTACATTACTGCAGGTGCTCAAGGATACCAGAGATGTTAGGTAGCCCTGAAATTGGAGTTATAGGCAGTCGTAAGCCAACTGACCTGAGTACTGGCAACCAAACCTGGGTTCTCTGTAAGAACAGAGAACTTAACCACGAAGTCCTCTCTCTCCAGCCCATTGTGTTTTGTTTTCTTGATGGTAGCCATTCCTTCTTGGACAAATGAAACCTCAATGTAGTTTTACTATGCATTTTCTTGATGGCCAAGGATGTTGAACATTTTTTCATGTTTACTGGCTATTTGTATTTCTTGAAGGAGTGTTCAATTCAGTTACTTGTTGACTGTATATTGTATTATTTAGCTTGTGTAGGGGTATAGGTGTGGGGGTGTGTACTTGTGTATGTGGAGGACAGAAGTCAACTTAGGTGTCATCCTCAGGAGCTTTCTCTACTCTTGCCTTTTATTATTATCTTTTTAAGATTATAATAGAATTGCAGCATCTCTTCCTTCCACCTTCTCCCTCCAAACATACCTCCAATACACCCCTCCCCACTCTCCTTCAAATTAATCGTCTTTTTTTTTAAACTTTAATCTATACATATTATTAGGAATAAAGAATAGTGGGCACTGGGACCTCAAGGACCTTGGTCCAGGGGTGGGTGATGAACGGCGTGAGGATAGGGAAATGGAGACCTGTAGACATGATTCATATTGAAAGTTTTATTGAGGGGGAGATAAGAAAATAAGGTAAAGAGACACAGAGGACAGAAGAGAGGGACAGGATAAGTCCTGTCTGCTCTGGGGGAACAGAGGGAAAGAGAGCATAAGTGGGTGGGGTACTGCCTGAGTACATTCTGCCAGGTGATAGGCAGGCCAGCATAATGCCTGAATCCTTACACATGTATGTAATTATTTAGGAATAATACATATTCCTAAATATAACTTTGTTGAATCCTATGTTTGTGTCAGGGCTGACAATTTGGCACTGGACAACTGATGGGCATGCTCTTCTCTGGGGAGGAACACTTCTTCTAACCAGGGGCTCAGGATAATTTTATTACTACTTTAACACATAAGCATACACTTATTTTACAAACACATCAGTCACTGCAACATCATCCACTGGCTCTAAACTAAAACTTCTCACTTAGATGCCCATAAAGAAAATAAGTTTTACCTGATTTGTGTTGCTTTTACAACAGCAGACTCATACATTTCTTTCTTAGTGGGCTGCACCCTGTACCTGAATAATAAGGGATCAATTGCATCTTTTTTCTTCCTAAAAGTAAGAGAGGACAGACCCAAATCAGTTAACCATTTAAAAGCATGAGATTCTTAAAACTTCATTTCTTTGCAGTAATAGAATCTTTCTTTCTCTTTTCTCTTTTTCTCTCTATATAGCTCTAGCTGGCCTTGAACTCAGAGGACAGGATGCCTCTGCCTCCAAATATACAGTTAATCCTCATTCCAACTAACTTCTCACTAACCTTTAAGGTGCATCTACTCATTCACCATTCACTCAGTAGTTGAAATCCCATAGTATGCCAAATACTATTTGTAATAACAGAAGTCAGTATTCACTAAAAAAATGATGGGAGATAAGCCTGGAGGTAGTGGCCCACACCTTTAATCCAAGCACTTGGGAGGCAGAGGTAGACAGATTTGAGTTTGGGACCAGCCTTATCTACAGAGCAAATTCCAGGGAAATGCTGTCTTAAAAAAACAAAGAAAATAGAATGGAGATATAAGTAAGTAAGAAAAAAAAAAGTTACTATCTTATATGGGGAGTGATACTTGAGAAGTTGACTAGGTAGGCCTTCCAATAAGTTGGTATTTAGAGGTGTGTGTGGTGTATGCTGGGATGATGGTGAGGGAATGAGGAAAAAAAAAAACTCGTATGAGTAAATCTCAGAAATAGGCGTTTAGAGGAAGAAATGATGTTGAAGAGCCTGAAGTAGAGGTGTGTGTGTGAATATTTACTACAAGAAGCAGGATCATGAGGAGAAACAAGATTCACTCAATCCGGGGAGGTAACAATAGAGTTTTTTGGTTTGTTTGTTTTACTTTTTTGAGACAGGGTTTCTCTGTGTAAGAGCCCTAGCTGCCCTGGAACTCATTCTGTAGACCAGGCTGACCTCAAACTCACAGAGATCTGCCTGCCTCTGCCTCCTGAGTGCTGGAATTAAAGGCTATTAATGGAGCATTGCTGTGGCTCTTTCATATAACTTCCTTTGTGATAAATAACAGCATTCTTTCTAAGGAAGGACCACCAGAGACTGACAGAAATGGTTCCTATTATTTGGACTAACCTATAAAATAGGAAAAATACAGAACTAACTTCTATTTTAACACTGTCATCTCTTGCTACTCCATGACAAAAACGTCCTTCAGTAGTAAGTGTCAAACAGCACATAGACTGGAATATTAGCTGGTGAGATGACCTGATTACCTGAGTTCCAGAACCCATGTGGTAGAAGGAAAAAAAAAACTGGCTCCAATATATCCTATGACTCCAAAGGCAAGCTGTAGCACACATGCACCAACACACATAAAAT
The DNA here is from genome assembly GCA_030556225.1 of Cricetiscus sungorus. NCBI lineage: Eukaryota > Metazoa > Chordata > Mammalia > Rodentia > Cricetidae > Cricetiscus > Cricetiscus sungorus. The sequence goes on along the minus strand of JANBXA010000600.1, from coordinate 7,298,038 downwards.
AAGTAAATGTAATAATTTAAGGTAATGTAGTGTTACTGCATGATAGGAAACAAGCTATCAAGCTCTTATCAAAGAGATACAGCAAGAATGTAAATGCATATGCCCAACTGAAAGAAGCCAGTCTGGAAAGGGTAAAAGTATGGAAACAACAGAATAGTAAGAGAGTGCCTGGAGTTACCCAGGAATTGAGTGAAGAGTGGAACACCAAAGCATGAATCATAATTCAAATTGCTGCTCAAGATCCACCTCAATGCTAAGGGCTTGCCTACACCTGTTAGGCTCTAGGTTCAATCCCCAGCACCAAGGAACAAACTGCTTTGTTTTGGTTTTCTGAGACAGGGTCTCACTATGTAGCCTTGGTTAACTACTCACTATGTAGTAGGTTGGCCTCAAACTCAAGAGATCTACCTACCTCTGCCTCCCAAAGGCATGGATTGTTACACCCAGCAAGGAAAACTGTTCTTAAGCGGCTAATCAGAGTTAAGCAGGCTTACATTTTGAAAATCCTAATATCTGTTATTGAAATAGATTATTTATGGATGGAATACCACAGTCTGACTACAAAAGAAGTAGGAAAGAAAAGCATCCCAATAGACTGTATTACCAATTTCACCGCTAAGTTATAAACTACTCACCCATGTTGAAAAGAGCTGCTCTGTGTTTCTGAATCATCACTGTCACTGATGACAATTGTCTCTCCATCAACACTGCCCACGTGCCCGTTAGCAAAACCATTTTGATGTAATGGAGGGAGGACTTCCAAGATTCTACACTGCAGCCTGAAACAAAACAACCACAAAATACATGTCATTTGTCATTTTAGAACCCAATATTTCAGAAGTCTGTCATTCTGAATAACTCATTATTTACTTATTTAATTTCATGTGGTTGCTAGGAATTGAACACAGAACCTCTGGAAGAGCAGTCAGTGCTCTTAACCACTGAGCCATCACTCTAGCCCCTTGATTACCTTTTTTTTTATTCTTACCATAAGTCTAGTGATATTTCCTGATCTTTGGATATTTTTTCTATTCCCGAATTCTGTAAGCACTATTCTGGCTTTCTCTTAATTAAAACAAAACAAACAAACAAAAAAAAAACCCTACTATTATAATTGTTATTTTGTAATGCTGGGGATCAAACCTGGCACATCTTACATGTGCTTTATTATAAGACACACTCCCAGTGCTAACCTGGTCTTTTACTCTGTACATATTATCTGGACTGTATGAAACCAATTTCAAACTCATTTACTAATTAAAATACTCTTTAGTTCCATTACAATTGTGGCAACTTTCAGTGACAGAAAAAAATTTCAACTGTTTTTTCCATAATCCCTTTTGCTGCAACTTCATTTTTTGAGTTTTGAAATCAATCTACTTTCAATTGCTCAATTATGTACTGCCACTGTCTCCCACACACAATAGAAAAGACAAACCATTTTCCTCATGGCCAGATATCTTCACTCAATGAAATTTCCTCCCCTATCTGAATTCAACCTTGAGTCCACAAGGCAGGAAAAAAAATCTATTCCTGGAAGCTGTTCACTAACCAAGACATGTACACTGTGGCACGGACACATGGACATAGAGACCATACAGACACACACATAATGCCTTAAGAAATAAAAAAGCACTTGTACATACATGGCCATAGCAACATTATTCATAGTATCAGAAAAACAAACAACTCAAATGTCCATTAATTACAAAATAACTAAAAACATGTTGCTATATATCTATTATAATATATTGTATTATTGAGGGGAAAGGAAGGAATGAAGTAGACATTGAGGCATGTGACCATAATCCCATCACTAGGAAAGCTAAAGGACAGGAAGTATAAATTTAATGCCAGCCTGAGCTAGATGTATATAATCCATCTCAAGAGTAACTGCACATTGATGTATATAATACTGATGAATTTTGAAAACATTATGCTAAATGAAAAGGCCAAGCATAAAACACAACAAAATGTAGTACTCCATATTAGTTTCCAGAACAAGAAAATCCACAGAGAAAGTAAACAGAGGAGTAGACACTAGGCAGTTGGTGGAGGGGTATAGTGGAAACGGGTAATGATTGCAAATATGCAAAGGTTTCTTTCTAGGTGTTGAAAATTTTCTAAAATTAGATTGTGGTGATGGTTATAAAACAGTGTATTAAAAACATTTAACTATGCACATTTCAAATGAGCTAATTTTATGACAAGTAAAATATGTATTCATTAGTAAAAGGTTGACAGGTGGGACTGGGGAGATGGCTCAGTGGTTCAGAGCATCACTGCTTTTCCCATGGGGTATGGGGTGTGGGGTGTGGGGTGGGCAGGTGGGAGTGGTGGGGGTGTTCAGTTCCCAGCACTCACAAGTTGGCTCACAACCATCAGTGGCTCACAACCATCAGTAACATGGTGTTACAAAACTCCCATACACTAAAATAAATAAATGAAAAATAAAATAAGCAGACATGCAGAACCATAATTTAAGAAGCAGAAACAGGTAGCAGTGGGATTACATTTACTGTCCCTCCTACAGAGTATTGTAGTTAAGTTCCTAGCATCCACACTGCAGCTTAAAACACCATTTTCAGGGGATCTAATGCACGTGGTGTCCATGCAATCACACATCAAATTTTTAAAAATTGAAGACTGAGAATACTTCCTAGCTCTTTATTCTATAAAGCCTGAAATATAGTAAATATATGAAGAATTCTTACAATTGAAAAAAATGTACTTAAAAAAACAAAAACCTAGTAGGTCTGAGTAGACAGTTATCCAAAGAAGATATAAATAGCAAAGAATAAAAACATTTGTGTCTCATCTGTAAAACACAGAATCAAAATCACAGCATGTAATAAATAATAGTAATATTAATAATAATAATAATAGTAAGGTGGTATTTATCTTAAAAGCAAAATTTACCATAGAAGCTAACAAGTATTGGCAAGGCTGTACAGAATAAAAACTGATGCTATGGAAAACAGCATTTCCATTCCCCCACCAAGTCAAACACAGGGTTATCATATAACTCATCAACTCCACTTTAAAAAAATTAACAAAAAAAATTATAAACAAGCTGGGCAGTAGTAGCGAACACCTTTAGGGCAGCCAGGGCTACAGAGAAATCCTGTCTCAAAACAAAACAAAACAAAACTTAAAAGCAAATATTTAGATACTTGAACACCAGTATTTCCAATAAATAAAACCTGGAATCAACTAACATGTCCACTCACAGATGAATGGATAAACAAAATGTGGTTATATAAGCACAACAAAACATTACACCATAAAAAGAATGACATTCTAATAAATTCTACAATATGAATGGGCCCTGAAAATATTCAGTGTGGTAAGTCACAAAAGGACAAAAGACTTGAGTTTGCATATATGAAGTATAGAATAAGTAAGCAAGTTTATAAAGACAGACAGATTCAAATAAAGGTTACCAGGGGCTGGGGGAGGGTAAAATAGGAAGTTATTGCCTAATGAGTACAGAGTTTCTGTTTGGAATGATGAAAATGTTCTGGAAATGGTAGTGATAGTTATACAACACTGTGAACACCACTGAATTTAGCAATAAAAAAATGATTAAAATGGTAAAATCTGTTTTACACAACAAAAGAGAAACCTGCGTTACTGTCCTAACAGAAAAGCTTGGGAAGAAACTCAATGAACACACCTAGGCTGTCAGAAAATAAAAATGCTATCTAAATATCTACAGGCTAACTTTCACACTGGCTGACAAGTAACCTGAAGTTTCTAAAGAGGAAAAACTGCAGGAAGTCATACCAAAACTTTCTAGGTAGTGATGTAGCTGACTGGTAAGACTCTGGAATTTGGAGACATGAAAGTAATCAATTAGGTTCACTTTTTACTTCTTTTCTTTCTCTTTTTCACAGAATCTGGCTATTGCACTCAATTTTGAAGACTTCAGTGTCATATCCAAGAATCCTATTACCCAGTCTTCTAAGGCAATGCAGGAAGCTTTTGAGGGAACCTGTGACAGTAACATTCTTCACTGGAGGAGTCTATACATTACTGGCACTGATGGTGATTGGACATGAGAGAAAAAAACCAAGTCCACTTAGCACTGAGGTCCATTTATTACAGTCTAAAATAATTTTACATCAAAGGTCATCAAAAGGGAAGACCACAAAAGGGTTTATGGAGATGCAAGAATGTGAGATACTCATCTACTTTAAACCAACAGGAAGAATTCCTTACAGAGGAACTGGGGTGTGGGGGGAGGAAACTATCTAGAATGTGACACATCAGTATCTAACAGATTCCATAGAAAATTAGCTTCTGTCTTCCAAATCTGCTTGCTACTATTTATTTCTTGGTTCAAGAGAGTTCAAAGATTACCGAGATACAAAAGAAGCTAGAGGGGTGGGTAGTGCCTTCCAACACTTGGGAAGCAGAAGCAGGTGGATCTCTGTGAGTTTGAGGTCAGCCTGATCTACAGAGCGAGTTCCAGGACATCCAGGGATACACAGTAAAACCCCATCTTAAGAAACAAAAACAAAACAAATAAACATAAAAGCTAGATAATCTTGAAATAATTATCATTGGCAGTATAGCTTCAGAAAATGGAAAACTAGCTTAACAATCATGACCTATGAAGTGGCAATCCCCAGAATTTCAGGAGATATGTTGCTTGCTCACTCTAGGGACAAGTGAGAAGCCAATGAAGATGTATATGAATAGCACAGGGGCAGTGCTTGTAGTGACAGAAATGTTTTGTATCCAATCAATGCCAATATCCTGGTTGTATTGTTGTTATTATAAGTTGCTGTAATTTTGCAAGATAATAACAGTGGGAAAAACTTCATTGTTTTACAACTGTATGTGAATGAATCTCTGATTATGAGTATTTATAGGAGAAATAAATCAACAAAGGAAAAGGATAACCCGAAAAGTCAAGGCCAGCCTGTACTCATAGTGAGTGAGTTGCAGCCAGGCTAAGCAACAAAGCAAAAATCCATCTCAAAAAAAAAAAAAATAAAATAAAAGCGAACATAATAGGATGGCTCAGTAGGTAAAGGCACCTACCACCAAGCCTGATGACAGGAGTTTAATCCTCAGAATCCACATGGTAGAAGGAGAGAACCAACTCCTACAAGTCCTTTTGATTTGATTGTGGCATGACCCTCCCAAGTAAGCACATAAATGTAAAAAGTAAAAAAACTAGGCCAGGCAGTGGTGGAACACACCTTTAATCCCAGCACTTGGGAAGCAGAGACAAGCAGAGCTCTTTGAGTTCAAGAACAGCCTGGTCTACAGAACAAGTTCCAGGACAGGCTCCAAAGCTACCAAGAAACCTGTCTCAAAAAACAAACAAAAAAAAGAAAGAAAGAAGGAATGAAACAAGATTTTTAGGATGTTGTTTAGAATATCTCTTGGCCAGGAACTAGTAACTTTAGTCTTATTATAGTTTCATGTATGTTGCTGTGACAAATAACCTGACCAAAAGCCAACTGGCAGGGGAAGGGGGTTTATTTAACTCACAATTCTTAAGGCAGGAACTCAGGTAGCTAGTCAAATTAGACCCACAACATGAACAAAAAACAAACAAACAAAAAAAACCCAAAAAACAAAACAAAACAAAACAAAAAAAACAAAAAAAAAAAAAAAAGAAAGGAAGAAGAAAGAAGAAAAACATCCTTCTTTCTTGCCCTTGTTTAGGAATCTCAGCCTACAGAATAGTGCCACCCACAATGAACTGGGTCTTCCTATATCAACTAATAAGACAACAGACATGCCTGCAAACCAGTATAATCCAGGTAATCCTTCAAGTAATACTCTCTTCTCAAATCATGCTCACCTTTAATCCCAGCATTCAGAGGCAGAGCAGAGGAATCTTTATGAGTTGGAGGCCAGCCAGGTCTACATAGGGTGTTCCAGGACAGCAAGGCCTACATAGAAGAACTCTGTCTCAAACACACACACACACACACACACACACACACACACACACACACACACACACACACACACACAGAGAGAGAGAGAGACACCTATCTTAAAAGATCAGTAGAATATGTTAACTAAATGAAAGCCTTTAAAAAAAAAAAAAAAAGGGTGAGTGCTGCAGAGATGGCTCAGGGATCAAGGTCAAGAGCACTTTTGCTCTTGCAGGATCTGGGTTTAGTTACAGCACTCATATGGTGAATAAAATTTTCACCTTTCAATTTCTAGTCAAACACCAAGCATAGTATAGTGATACATCTGTAATTTAAAGCAATCAAAAATGCAAGACCCTCTTTAGCTATATAACAAATATGAAGCCAGTCTGGGTTACTTGAGACCCCATTACTCACAAACAAACACGCCTTTCCAAAAGGATCCTATCTTGGACCTAGTCACAGGCATGTATGTGTTTAATCCATTTGTTCTCAATGTGAATAATTTTAATGACAACTCAGGAATTGTATTAAAGATAGTAATAATATAAAAAGAAGCTCAGGCTATGAAAGTACTTACTGTAATAAGCTCAAGAACCCGAGATTGATTCTCAGAACCAATATGGGGAGGGCTCTTTGTTCCTCCCAATTCCAGAGACTGGCTTGTCCCACAGACACAAAGATGAAGGTCAAGGTGAGCTGATTTGGCAGTTTTGGGTGCCTGCTTGTTAATTCTGGCAAGTTAGACACTGCTGCCATCAGTGACCCCCTTCATTGACCTTATTCCATGATATACATAACATGTTCCAGGATGATTTCACCCACAGCAAGCTCCACAGCACAGTCAAGGCTAAGAAAGGGAAACTTATCATCAATGGGTAAGCTATCTCCATCTTCCAGAACTAAGATTCTACCAGCATCAAATGGGGTGATGCTGGCACCAAATATGCTGCAGCGTCTAATGGTGCTGTCACTGCCATGGAGAAATCAGAGCCCAAGTGAAGCAAGGAACCAAAGTGCCATCACCTCTTCACCTTCTATTGTCCTTCCATGTTTGTGACAGGCCTCAACTACAAAAAGTATGACAACTCAAAGTTGTCAGCAATGCCTCCTGCATTACCAATTGCTCAGTTACCCCTGACCAAGGTTTCCCACAGCTCTGTGTAGGAGCTCATACATGATCACAGGCCATGCCATCACCACTGCCCTGAAGAATGTAAATGGCCCCTATGAAAAACGGAGGCATGATGGTTTCAGGCTGCCCAGAACATCATCAGTGCATCCATAAGAACCACCACGGCAATGGGGCAAGGCCATTTCAGATCTGAATGAGAAGCTCACTGCTATGGTCTTTTGTATTCCTATCTCCAATATGAGCTACAGATTCAAGAAAGCTGCCAGGTACAACGGCATCAAGAAGGTGGTGAAGCACAAGGCCCACTACAGGACATCCTGGGCTATATTGAGAACCAGATTTCTCCCCAGCAGGGACAGGAGAGGAGGAGAAAAGCCCTTGACTGCTGAGAAGTCCCTGTTCTGATTCAGTCCCTAACACTGAGCATCTACCCTAGCTTCCATACTAGACCCATACAAGGAGAGGAGGGGCTCAAGGAACCCTACTCTGTCAAATAGCATCAATAAAGTTCATTACATCCAGAAGGGGGAAAAAAAAAAATGGACAGGGACGTATGTGCCAGCTTTGTGAGGCAGATACAGTAACCCACAGGGTCCAACTGTGCAGCCAGCCTGATCCACATACATAGTGAGCTCCAGGCCACTTTGAGACCCTCAAACAATATGGCACCTTAGGAAGCTACACCCAAGGTTGCCCCTTGGCCTCTACATACATAGTCCATATAAAGACTATGCACTCACATACATAAACATAAAAGAATTCCAAGAGAAAAGGTCCATTTTTCTCATTTCTAATTGTATATATCCTAAGTACCCACTCTTTGTATTAGATATTTTTGTGCAAGTTTTCTCTTTTATTAGTTCAAGTTACCGAGAATACACTTTAAAAATTGGAAAGTTAAGTAAGAACACTAATGTGTTAGTCACCTTTTCCTTTTCCTTTGTTGAGACAAAGCCACGTTACGTACAGCCCAAGCAGGCCTGGAACTCACACGTAGACCACTCTGGTCTTACCTTGCAGTGACTCTCCCACCTCTGCCTCTTAAATTCTGAGATTATAGGCAAGCACCACCATTTTCAGCCTGGATGTCACCATTTGAAGGGAAAACTGATATACTCACCAGGTTAAAAGGATTCTACACTATTTTTCAAGGTACTTAGAAAAACAATATCGAAGTGTAACAACTTATGCTTTTTCACCAAATAATACTTTTTAAAAAGTTAACTACATTGGGGCCAGAGAGACAGCTTAGCAGTTAAGAGTATATACTATTCGTGTAGTGGACCTAGATTAGGTTCCCAGCACCCACTTGACAGCTCACAACTGTCCAATCCCAGGGAATCTGATATTCTCTTCTGGCCCCAACACAATGTACACATACATACATGCAAACAAACATATATGTAAAATCTTAAAAATTCTTTAAAAACTTAAAACCCTATGGGGATCATATTTAAGATGTCCCTGCTCCTAGCTGTCAAACTCGTTGGTACAAATCTGCTATGTTACTTACTAACATAGGTTGGGAAAAGTCTGCCAATCAGCTAAAGGTCTGACATAATTGAAAGAAAATGCAAAATGCTCCAAGTTAGCCTCAGCTCCAGTGAGAGAGAATCTACCTATAAACAAGCAAGCAAACAGGAAAGAAAAGGAACTTTTTTCTTTTCCTTTTTAAAGATTTATTTATTTATGTATATGAATGCTCATTTGCATATATGCCTGTATGACAGAAGAGGGAACCAGATCCCATTATAGATGGTTATGAGCCACCATGATGTTGCTAAGAATTGAACACAGGGACTATGGAAAAGCAACCAGTGCTCTTAACCACTGACCCATTTTGCTAATCCAAAAGAAGTTATTTTCAAAGAGGTTACTAGAGGTCAGTAAAAGAAATATTTTCCTGAGCCTCAGGGAAAGGGTATATCCATTGGGTTTTTTGTTTGTGTGTTGGTTTGTTTTTTGAGAGTGTTTTTCTCTGTAGCTTGGAGTCTGTTCTAGGTTGCCCCACCCTTCAAAGTGCTGGAATAATAAGTATGCTGCCACACTCAGCTTATCTATGTATCCTGACACAAGAAAACATCCAAACCATTACTAAGTCAAAAATGGTTAAGTCAAAATTCATATAATATGGGAAAAGTTAAACTATATATTCACTTTTTGACTGCCATTTCTGAAGGGAGCATTTAAGAAATAGTCTATGCCTTTCGCATTTCTCTGGCATATATAATTTTAATAGGTAAATTATATACCAGAATTAGATTAGCACCTATGTGTTTGATTTATAGCTAGGGTTTCCCAAACAGCATCGTGTGTGTGTGTGTGTGTGTGTGTGTGTGTGTGTGTGTGTGTGTGTACATGTAGAAGGGGAGATGGAGAGATATTGATCTTATTTTAATAGAAAAAACATTCTAAAAATCCATATTCTACACAAGTAAAGCATATAACGTTTTTTTAAAAATTCAGAGCCATAGCTGGGTGGTGGAGGCAGAGGCAGGTGGATCTCTTGTGAGTTCTAGACCAGCCTGATCTACAAAAGCTAGTTCCAGGACAGGCTCCAAAGGTATACAGGGAAACCCTGCCTTGAAAAATCAAAAAAATGAATAAATAAATAAAATAAATGAGGCAGGGCTGAAAAGATAGCTCAGTGGTTAAGAACACTTGTTACTCTATTTTAGAGGACCTGGGCTTGAGTTCCAAGACCCATGTGACTTTGTACAACTAACCATCTGTAACTCCAGTTCCAAGGAATTTGATGGCCTCTTCGAGCATTTGAGAGTATCAGGCACATGGTTTGGTACACAGGAATAAATGCAGGCAAAACACCAACGCATATAAATTAAACAAAATTTAACACAAAAAATAAAAAGAGAGAAAAAATGAGCCAATCCATAGTATTAAACTCATTCAATATAAGAAAGACCCTAACTGGCCAGGCATTAGTGGCGCAAGCCTTTAGTCCCAGCACTCAGGAGGCAGAGGCAGGCTGATCTCTGTGAGTTTGAGGCCAGCCTGGTCTATAGGGCTAGTTTCAAGACAGGTTAAAAACAATACTGAGAAACCCTGTCTCAAAAACAAACAAACAAACAAAAAAACCAGTCATATTTCTCTTCATGTTCTTTATAGTAAGTCTAAGAGAAAAAAAGGATTTTAAATAACTTGCCAAAACATACAGTAACTTAGAATCTAAAGTTAAATAATTCATCTTGGAGTTGAACTGTAGGCCAGACTGGCCATGAACTCATTATGTAGCCAAGGATTGCCTAGAACTCTGACCTCCCTCCATCTCTACCATCCTTGGTTTATGTCATGTGACAAATGGAACTCAGGGCTTCCTGCATGTCAGGAAGCCCTCTACAAAGTGAGTGACATCCTTTGCCTAAAGAAAAATCCATCCAATAGTAGAAGGAAAATATTAGCAGACATTTCCTCACTATCTATTTATATAAAGATTCAATATGTATATAACACTTATACTTTCTCTTTCTCCCCCTCTTTAAACAAATAAAATGTAATAAAAAATAAAACTTATAGCCAAGTAGTGGTGACACACACCTTTAACCCCAGAACTTGAAAAGTAAAGAAAGGCAGATCTCTGTGAGTTCGAGGCCAGCCTGGTCTACAGAGAGAATTCCAGGACAGCCAGGGATACACAAAAAACCCTGTTTTAAAAAAAACAAACAAATTTATAAATATAAAACTTCATAACTTTCTCAAACTATAAACATAAAAGTATTCTATTAAGAACAAGTTATAAATATATGGATGCTTGTGTTTTCATTCTTTATTCCTTAATATTTTTTTTACAGTGCCGAGGATTAAACACAGGAGCTTGTACATGCTAAGCAAGTACTCTATCATCAAGCTATATCCTCAGCATCTATTCCTTACTTAAATAATTATTCTTTATATTATTTTATATTGTTTTATACTTTATACTATCTTAAATTTTGTGTGTAGATGATTTGCCTGTATGCATATCCATGTACCAGGCAGGTGGTTGTGAGTGGATTTGTGGGTGTTGGGGACTTAAGAGGGGGGGCTAAAGGAATAACCAGTGTTCTTAACGGCTGAATTCTATCCAGCCCCTCTGTCCAATATTCTAGGTTCATTTAACATTCACTGTTCCTGCTCATTTAAGAACAAAAACCTGAAACAAGTACATATGTAGCAGTATAATTAAGAACTTAACTTGCTAGAATTTAAGTTATCTCTTCCAATGATAACAAACAAGCCAAAAAAAAGAAGACAAGAAAGAGAGAGGAGGGAGGGAGGGAGGGAGGGAGGGAGGGAGGGAGGGAGGGAGGGAGGGAGGGAGGGAGGGAGGATCTAAGCAATCCGGTTAAATGCTGAGCTACCAGGTTTGGCAAACATCCAAAAGACCACAGCAGTTGGAGTGTGGAGAAGCAGGCCTCCCTGCCACTGAAGATCATTATAGTAACCTGCAAACTCCACCCCACCCCCTCTCTCTCCTGGACTCCCACAAAACATCTTAATCTCCTTCATGTCTACAACATCCAGCCCACTCATAACATTTAATCCCAGCACTCAGGAGGCAGAGGCAGGCAGATCTCTGTGAGTTTGAGGCCAGCCTGGTCTACTAAGTTCCAGGACAGGCTCCAAAGCCACAGAGAAACCCTATCTCAAAAAACAAGATATAATGGGAGGGAGGGAGGGAGGGAGGGAGGGAGGGAGGGAGGGAGGGAGGAAGGAAGGGAGGGAATTAAACCTACCACTGGCTGCTTAAGATTCCCTTCTCTACTTAAACTTTACATAATCCTCTTTAAATAAGACTTCTATCACTTCTTCTCCAACCAGCCTCCTTTCTCTCTTATTGTGACCAATATCTGGTAAGAGGCAACCTTTGAGGTTGAGGTGAAGGCATGGCAGAACCGTGGACGGCAACAGTCTATTTCAGCAGGTCAAAAGAGAGAGAACACGGGCTTTCCTCTTCCTTCCAAGCAGAAAATCTAATCCTGTTATAAATTACCCAGTCATGGAACCTCCATGACTCATGACAAAGCCTCCATGGCCCTCTCAACCTTACATCTTACACACCTACAAAAACCAAAACAAAGGAAATGTTGCTATGGGTTCACCGGCCCCTCAAGATATACCCTGTAGACAGACACAGCTGTAGTGTCCTCTACAGCTAAAACTAGGGAAACACTTCCTAGACAGCAGTTTTCTAGCAAGGTACCCAGAAGGCTCTACCTAGTCAGGCATTCTCCTTTCGAATGCACTTACTATTTCCTTGCCCTAGGCATCTGCTTGCTATCAGGATGGCCTGAAGGCTCTACCTTATCAGGCATTCTCCTTTCAAATGAATGCTATGCCCTGGAGCTCTCCTTGGATATAGGTCTTGCCTTCATGACCCCCAGCCCCAGTCTACCCAGTATCAGATAATAAAGGAAGATGCCACTACAAACAGCGATATGCATTATTTTTTTAATTTATTTTTTAGTTTTTTGAGACAGGGTTCCTCTGAAGAAGATAATTGGAATGTTGTATCTAATAGAGGGAAAACTTTAGATATAATCTCAAGAATGGTCAAACCCAGCACTGGAAAGTAGAGACAAGATTGGGAGTAAAAGGTTATCTTTGCCTATATAACAAGTTCAAAGCCAACCTGAGACATACAAGATCCTGCCTCAGATAAATTTTAAAAAGTGGGGACTGGAGGGATAACTCAGTGATTGCTTAAGGGCTCTTAAGAAGACCCAGGTTTGGTTGTTAGCACCCACATGGTTGCCAGCATCTGTAATTCCCAGGGAACTGAAGCCCTCTTTTGACCTCTATGAGCACCAGACATGCACATAGTGCAGGAACATATATGCAGGCAAAGCACTCATGTACTCAATAAAAATAAAATTTGAAAGGCCAATTCAGGGTGCTAGTGAGATGGCTCAATGAGTAAAAGAGCTAGCCTGACAACCAGCTTGATACCCAGGACCCACAAGGTGGAAGAAAAGGACCAACCCCTCATCTTCTCATACACCCCTACACAAAATTGAGTAAAGAAATAAATGTAATAAAATCTTTTAAATGTTTTTAAAAGTTGAGCATTGGTGGTCCATTGGAGGCAACAGCACATGGACCTGTGTGAGTTCAAGGCCAGCCTGGTCTACCTACTGAATTCCAGGCCAGCCAACACTACATAGTGAAACTTTGACTTGGGGAAAGTAAAAAAAAAAAAAAAAAGCTTAAAAAGAAAAGGCTACCTTTAATCTCAGCATTTGGGAGGTAGGCAATCTCTCTGAATTTGAGGCCAGCCTATTCTAGGACAGCCAGGGCTACATAGTGAGACCCTGTTTCAGAAAAAGGCCAGTAAGTACAGGAAACAGGCAGGAGGACTATGTTGAGTTCAAGGCTAGACTAGGCTATAGTATGGCCAATATATAAGGAAACTTAAGATTTGCTATTGTTCAGAGAAATGACTTAGCTTTTGAAAAATTTCTCTTTATTTAACTTGTTTGTGAGTATGTGTCACATGTATGCAGGGGCCAGGGAAGCCAGACACCCTGGAGCTGCTGTTACAGGAAGATATGAGCTTCCAGATATGGGTGCTGGAGACTGAATTTACATCCTCTTAATGCTGAGCCATCTCTGTCTTCCCCTAGAAAAACAATTTCTTGTATTTTACAAAGACCGTTCAACAAGAATAGGTATGCTTCCTAATGAGTCTCAATGAAAGGTGATTTATATAGCAATATGATAATGAATGAAATAGGGTCATACAGAATATTACATATTATGTTAAAAGAAGAACTATGTCTACGTATGTTATACATGTACATATTTTGGGGGGCACATATGTGGAAAGACACGTAAAAAGTAGCTACCACAGTACAAGTCTGTGGGCTAACTAAGTAGCTAGAAGAACACAAAAGAAAAGATCTCAGATTTCCTTTTCTATTTTCACTTTTGGGAGTGGGTTGTTTTTTTTAGACAGTCTTGTTATATTGCCCAGGCTAACCCAAATATTCCTGCTTTAGCTTTCCAAATGTTAATATTTTTACTTTTGAGCAATATATGCTTATCTAAGAGGAAAAATTAAAAGTACTTTACCTTGTACCATTGTTCCTAATGACTTCCACAGTTTCTTCAACAAAGTATCGGTCCTTGACATATGCAAAGATATCATCACAAATTTCATGTAAGCGTGAACGATGGGTAAGGTTGGTCAAGTATAAAACTGGAATAATCAGTGGTTCTGGGAAACTCTGAAGATTCTGTCTTGCTTTCTTTTCTGATTCAAGTGCCTCCTGATATGTCAGTCCAGGTCTACCCGTCACAGCACAACTCCACACAAGGCTGTTGCACAGAATGGTTCGTTCAAAAAAGTCACTGATTGAGAAACAAAAACAAAACCCATTACCTATATATAATTTCATAAACTTTACATCAAAACCAACACCTTTATAACCCTTTCCCCTATGCCACCTCATCAACTTATTAATACAAGGCTAAGAGAAGGTCTTTAAATTCACAGTGCAGCTTAAATGTGCTAGTCAGGTGAGAGGAAGAAACTGTACCAGTGCTGAAATCTGGAACCAAACTGGAAGCAAATTCAACTTTTCTTTTTCTTTTTAATTTTTAAGCTTTTTTATTGAAAAGGACTCAACACTAACACCTATTAACCATGATGTTTTAACAGACCTTAATAATAGAAGTACTAATAAATCTAGGCACCTAGTAGAATTATGAGATGAAAAGTCAGTCAATAAGCAATACAAGAATTCTTTGTTTTGGGTGTGGGGGGGTCTCGAGACAGGGTTTCTCTGTATTGCTTTAAAACCTGTCCTGGAACTAGCTCTGTAGACCAGGCTAGCCTCAAACTCACAGAGATCCACCTGCCTCTGCCTCCTGAGTGCTGGGACTAAAGGCATGGACCACCAAAGCCCAGCTGAATTAATTTTTTTAAGATTTATTTATTTACTATGTATATAACATTCTGCCTCCATGTTTGTCTGCACACCAGGTATCATTATAGATGGCTATGAGCCATCTCTCCAGCCCAAGAATTCTTAATAAAACAGGGGCAAACAACCTTACTTCAAGTTTGAGGCTTCCCTTATTTTCTTTTCACAGTATGTATTGACTTCACTTTTGCAGAAAAACAAAATAGAAAAAGAAAAGAAACAACAACACAGTTAAAAAAAAGGGGGGGGGAGGTGGAAAGAGGGCAAGGAAGGGAGAACTTGCAGAAATTTCTAGAATGTTAAACAAAACCTGAGCTAATAAACTGAGCCTGGTAGCTCATTCATGAGTAATCGCAGCACTCACAAGGCTGAAGTAGGAGATTCCCAACAATTTAAATGCCTCCAAGTCAATTCCAGTTCAGTCTAAGCTACAGTTTAAAACTGTTTCAAAAAATAAAGCAATGCAGCCAAGCAGTGGTGGAGCATGCTTTTAATCCCAGTACTCAGGAGGCAGGGGCAGAAGGCCAGCCTGATATTCAGAGTAAGTTCCAGGACAAGCTCCAAAGCTACAGAGAAACTATCTCAAAAAACTTTAAAAACAAAACAAAACAAAAAAACAAAAAAACAACTGTGCTAGGATAAAGGCTACGGATAAGGATAAAATGATCATTCTATATATGCAGTACCTTTTTGAACAGCAGTAGACTTTGGGCTTTTGCGGGGGTTGAGGGGGTGTCTGGGCATGGTTTCTCTGTATATCTCTGGCTATCCTGGTACTAGCTTGTGTAAACCTGACTCAAACTCACAGAGATTATCCTGCCTCTGCCTCCCCAATGCTGGTACTAACGGCGTGCACCACCTCCACCCAGCACTGCAGTAATTTCTTAATATGAATCTTTATTTTCTAAATCCTACCTAGTTTCAGGGCAAGAAACCAATAAAACAAAAAACTTCAAAGAGATTTGGTAGGAAAAAAAAAAATCACTGAATACACAAAAGCCCACACACATATATTATAACCACAAAAATGTGTCTTTATAGACATACTATAAACAGATGTTCCTATGGAGAAAGCAAAAGACTGGGAAGAAAAGAAAAACTTTTGGTGAGGATGATTCTAAAACATTTCCACATTGTTTGAATTTTTATTTAAGCATGTACTCATGCATCATTTTACAAGGAGGCTTTTCTAAATATAAAATATTAGAAATAAGCGAAAAGTTAGTAAGAGATACCCAACTGGAGGCTATGGTAAACTTTTGTCTTCTGCAGAGTAAAACTATACTCTGTTCTTCTTTTCAATAACTATGTGAAACCAGGTGAATTTTCCTGAATTCTTCTCCGAAAAACGTAAAGTGCTCTGTGTTTGCTTCTTGGCTAGTGTACCTATCCCTTCATCCCTTTAAACACTCAGATCTTCAAAGATCATTTGGGGCATATCTATTAGGATTGTTTCATTTGCGCATGTATCAAGATACCAACAAAAATTTAAAAACAAAAACCAAATCTATGAAAATCAAGAGAAACCAATCACAATACAATGGAATGAGATAGTAATAATAATAATAATATGGTTCCTTTTGAGTTCTAGTTCCATGTCAGCAGCTCTCAATTGTCCCAGGAATTGGATGCCTCTGGCCTCCTCAGGCACCTGTGCTCATCTGCATATACTCACACACTACACATAATTAAAAATCAAAACCTTAAAGCCAGGAATGGTGGTGTACACCTTTACACCCAGCACTCAGCAGCAGAGGCAAATGGATATCTGAGTTTGAAGCCAGCCTGATCTACACAGCCAAGTTCCAGGGCAGCCCAGACTACACAGAGAAACCCCATTTCACAAAACCAGAAGTAAAAACAATTAGAATCTTTAAAAAAAAAGAAAGAAGACACATATGCCAAGTCAGATGACCCTGATTCTTTGTGAAGAGTCTTTTTTAATGTGTGTTTTAGTGCAGTAAGAAGTGGTTATTTTTAAAAGAGACAAAGAAATCTAACAAGAGACATGAGGGGAAGGCAAAACAAATGGTATTAAGGGTTAGAGCTTAAAGAAAAATTAAAGTTAAAAATATCAGTAGGAGTAGTAGCACCTGTTTTTAATAAGTAAATCTGTGTCCTAATAATTTATTAAACTAAGAAGCAAGGATATGGATAAAAAGATTTTTAAGCATAAAGAATAAAATAATAAAATTAAAATAATTTGCATTTTTATGGTAAATCTTTTATATTAAACCTATAACCTACATCAAACCATTTCAACTGCTTAACAGTCCACAAGGTCAGGCAACAGCTTTTCTATCAGACAGCATAGCTTTAGCCCCCATCTGCCAAATGCCTAAGGTATTTGGAGGCCACAAGGCATGTGAAATCACTGCAGGGTGATAGTTAAGTATAAATCAGGTTTTCACAGGCACTAGACTTAACACTGTCTAAAATTTTCAAAGTGAGCAATGGTACAAGCTCCATAGCAGCCATTAAGCATTTTCCTGGACAGTGGTGGTGTATGCCTTTAGTCCCTGCACTTGGGAGGCAGAGGCAGTCAGATTTCTCTGAGTTTGAGGCCAGCCTGGGCTACAGAGTGAGTTCCAGGACAGCCAAAAAGCTACAAGGAGAAACCCTGTCTCAAAAACTTAAAGAAGAAAAATAGGGTACATGCCAGTGAAATAGCTCAGCAAGCTGTCACCAAGTCTGACAACCTGAGTTTGATCCCCAGAACCCACATGGTACAGAGAGAATCAACTCACAAGCTGCCCTGGGACTGATGCACTCACTCAGTGGTATCTAAGCTGGTGTACATAGATAATAAATAGAAATGTAAAACACAAATTGAGACAAACAGGATGGTACCCAGTGATGCAAGCTGCCCTGCTCCTTCCATGAGATCCCCCTTATCTTCTGAAAAACCTTCATGTTCTTATATTTGCTTTGGTCTCTAGGACAGTTTTTGTTACATTGGTAGCCTTGTATAGGAAGATCCAGCCCCGATAAGGTAGGAGGCTAGGTTTACTCCACCACTGTGTCTATGTGGTCATCACAAAAGAGGGGAAGTTCATCACCCCAACAGCGCAGAGCCGTCTATCACACCTTCATTTCTGCCCACTTAGTCATTCATTCTGCTCACACTTGACCCTGCATTATACACATTAAAATATGAAGTCTGTTAATGCCAATTTCAAGAAGATAGGTTACATTGTCTCTTCACCATCTATATTACATTTTACTATTGTGAGCAAAAAGAAAATTCAAATTAAGTATTATTTAATATGAATATCTTAAGCTAACACAAACTGCATCTGATTTATGACTATTCTTCAACAGTTCTACTTAGGATGGGGGCATATTACTGCCTAGAAGTCAAATGCAGCCTTCTCTCTTGGGTTTAATTTTACTGCCACACAATCACATCCTCACTTCCAGGTATTTTCTTGCTTTCTCACTTCACTGGTATAGAGTGTGGGAGACACTGTGACCAACACAATCTAAAACAAAATATTCCTGATCTGGTCCTTCACACAAAAACATATGATGACCTTCCCTCTTTATCACTGTTTCATAAGGGAAAAATTCTCAGCTACAAGGTAAAAATCGTTTCTAAAGGCATATTCTAAAGTCTACCAATTGAGGTGAATAAGCTAAGAAACAAAGTGCAACAGGCTGTTAATTTGTTAGGGATTAGGACACTAAAAGCCTAGTGGATTTAAGAGTTAAGGAACATGACATACAATTCAGAGAAACACAAAGTGCACTTTACCTAAGGGCTGAAACTCTACTAGCCAGATACAAAATGTGGTGAGCTCTAGGACAATTCCATAGCAAAGGTCTAAAGCACTGCCTTGCCTACGCAAAAATAATTAGCCATATGTTAAAAAAACAAAAAACATAATTCCTAACCTAAAATAGTCCATGATATGCAAAGGATAAAAAGTATGGCTTATAAATTTTAAAAGGTGGCCATTATTGGAAGACAGCATAGAGTTTTCTGTAATTTTCTTCCCTGAGAGGGTCATAAGAGCAGTGGGCATGGCAGAATTAACAAGTCTTATAAAGATACCAACAAGATGAAAACTGTATTTTTATATTCATTTATAAACAGCCAGGAATTTTTTAACTAATAAAAACACAGGGTCTAATTTTTTAACAACCACCCTAGTGAAATTTATTTTGCATTTTACTTAAAGCTGTCTCTGACAGAGAAGACATGAAGGACAGGTTCCTACAATCTGCAGGTGGTATATAAAGTTGAGAAAATCAGAGGTTAAAATCTTCAGAGGAATTGACAAAGGTGAAACATGCACTGGTGCTGGATGTCAAAGTCCTTACTTCATAATAATCGATGTGGAGTACACCTCACACAGCACTGGGAGGCAGAGGAAAAGGCAGAGGCAGGTAGATGTCTGAGTTGAGGGCCAGCCTGGTCTACAAACTGAGTTCCAGGACAGCAAGAGTTTTAACACAAAGAAACCCTGTCTCAAAATACCAAAAAGATCGATTTTAAGTGCAACTCAAAACTCATACTTTGGTGTTGATTTTTCATACAGTTTCCCTTGCTTTAAGTGGGCTCTTTATAACATCTTCTACCTAAAATCTCTTTCTGCTCCATTTCATGTCCTGTGAGCTTCATCTCACCCTTTAGGGCTCAATTTAGATATTCTCCTACTTGATGGCTTCCCCAACCCCCAGCAAACAGTTATCAGCTTCCTCTTGGATGTTTCCACTCTGCTGGCTTCATAAGATGTCTGTGACCTGTGACTTAGACACATCTCACTAGGGAGACAAATGACCTCAGCACCTCAAAGTCTCTTCAAAGAAAAATGTCATGAGTAGACACAATACTCTTAATAGATGGCCCACATTCATTTATATATGCATTTAGACAGAAAAAAGTGCATTGAGAGGAAGAGAGAAAACGTCTGAACCCTAGCATTATCTCTTTTCTTCGGGTAAAGTTACACAATCTCTCTGAACCCTGGTTCCTCTTCTATAAAATGGGGGTATATAAACAAATGTCCATAGGATATGTGCACTCAAAACACACATCAATTTTTTGTGTGTGTGTTCAAAGATCTTATATGAAAGAAGGTCCTAAATCAGTGGTTTTCAACCTTCCCAATGCTGCGACTCTTATAACACAGTTCCTCATGTTGTGATGATCCCCAACCATAAAGTATTTTTTGTTGCTACTTCATAATAGTAATCTTGCTACTCCTATGAATCGTAATGTAAATGCCTGTGTTTTCTGATGTTCTTAGGCAATCCCTGTGAAAAGGCTGTTCAAACCCCAATGAAGTCACATCATGCACAGGCTGAGAATCGATGTTCTAAGATGATCACTAGCAAAGAGAAAGTTCAGCATTGGGAAAAGAAGAAATACTTAACTAGTTAAAGATATCTGAGGAGTTTCTTCCTGGCAACTCCTTGAGGGCAAGCATAGGAACAAGAGAAAGTTTTAAAAGAAACAGAGCTTAAATCATTATAGATAGGACAAGGGCAAGCAATTAAGTATGTCCACAAGCTCTTTAGTATGAATTTTTTTAAAATTAGTGTATGTGTGTGTGTGTGTGTTCAGAGTATAAGCATACAAGTGTCGTATTGAGTATATGTAGATGTCAGTTCTTTCCTTCTAACTGTGGGTTCCAGGGATCAAATTAAACTCAGGTCCTCTGGTTTGCATGGCAAGTGCTGAGCATCTAATTTTTCACTGTATTTTGATTATTATTCATTATAATGAATGCATTTAGGACTCTCAGCTATAACCTAGGAAAAAGGAAACTCAGGGACATATGGTCAACTTATTTCTAAAAAGGAGCTAGATGCACCTAATTTGAAGATACTAGCTTTGAAGATTATCCACATTTCCTTGAAAAGTGCATGTTCACCAAATACCCTTTGACTACAACTAGATTTCATATAGCCTGCCTCAGTGTGGGGAGTGGCTGGTATGAAAAGCATTTTTTTACCCCCACAGTAAACTGATGGCACCAGGTGTGGTGGCACATGCCTGTAATCTCAGCACTCAAGTGCAAGAGGATCTCAAGTTCCTGGCCAACTTGGACTACATAGCAAAACCTTGTCATTCACCAGCAAACAAACAGCATTCTGATTTATCCATTCACTACCAAGAACTTAATTACTGAAGGGGGTAAGTAAAGGTCAGTGATGAACTGACAATAAAGTGGTGCCATCTACAAAAACCTAGCAAGCTAACTTGAATAGCTTGTAATTCTAGTTTCTTTGTGCATATTTCTACACCTCTGACAACCGCAAGAATTCTATAAGCATCATATGACAGTAATCAGCAAGAAATATGAATTAAAATTCTAGTGCCGTCAATTGCTGAATATGTGATTGAAATCTCAGTCCTGGAGTTTAATCGATACCCTAATGTCTTTCCTCATTTACGAAAGGGCTGAATTAACAAGAAAGAACTGATGGACAACTAAAGCAATATAAATTATAAGCTAGTTACTCCTTCCCACTGGGAAGCCAGATTGAAACAAGCTGGACTGCCTGCTAGTCGGAAGTGGAAAAGACTCTTCTTTTTTTTTGACAGGGTTTCTTTATGTAGCCCTGGCTGGCCTGAGACTTGTTCTGTAGACCAGGTTGGCCTCGAACTCAGAAATCTGCCTGCCTCTGCTTCCCAGAGTGGTAGAAAAGATTCTTAAACTTTACATAGATTCAAAAGAGGTAAAATTTCAGTTTCAAACAGCACCCCCCAAAAAAATTAAGTCATTGGATAATACAACAAATCATTAGGAAATTATATTAAAGATGTATAATTTCTAGTATTAAGAGCCAACCACCTCGCTGTTTTTAACAATTCACAACCAAAAAGTAAAAATTGTGGATTGTTCAAAATTACAGTATAAAATCTTTACCCTGACTTGAAACTCAAGTATGCACTTTAACCTCTGAGCCATCTCTCCAGCCCCCTAAATTATGCACTTTAACATGTATATTTGCCTAATGGGTTTTCAGAAAGCAGGTCAAACAAGAGTTAGCAATTAGTTCAAGCCATTTCAACAGGGGAATTAGTGCAATCCATCCTGTCATGGTCTCTGTCTTAGAGAACACGGGCAGGAATTGGAGAAAACAAAAGGAAGCTAACAGGAATCAAGCACAGCATCCAGGAGGAGCTGATGACCACTGCTGCTTAGAAAGGAAAGAGGAAGTGGACGGTAACAACACAGAGACCCAACACTATTTAGCAATGAGGTTTCTCACAAACACTAACCAGTAAATTAGAGAGCTGTTGGGGAGCAAGGCTGGAAGCTGTAAAAAACCTAAGTAGAGCAAAAATTTACATTCAAGAAATAAAAAGAAAACTGAAGTAACTGGGTGAACACAGATGGATATTCAAACAAATATAAGTTTTTTTTTTCAAAATATAAAACTAATCTTCAAATTCAAATGGAAGTTCAAACAAGTTTACTTCAATTTCTCCAGATCATATACTAGCTACCCTAAATACATTTTACCATTTACTGGTATGGGAAGATAATTTAAATTTTTTTTTTTTTTTGGTTTTTCAAGACTAGGTTTCTCTGTATAACAAACCTGGCTGTCCTGGAACTCAAGCTGGCCTCAAACTCTCACCTGCTGAAGTGTTAGGATTAAAAGTGTGGGCCACCATACTGGCTAGATAATTCAAAATTTGACATCTAAATGGCAGTCTTCTATTTCACAGCCAATTCAAAAATTGTGAGTTAAAATATCTAAGGGGATGATGCAATTTTGTTTAGGGCAAATGATCAAATATCTCTTCTACCAAATTAATTATCCCTCTTGAGCTGTAACTCCCAAAGCTTCAACACTTCAGAACTGGGAAGGAAACAGTTTTTACAGTTTTTGTTGTTGTTTTGAGCTATCTTTAAATGTTTTAATATCCTAAGACTACAAAGCATAGAATTCCTCACTTTTTGTGTTGGGTTACCCAACACAAAAAAGTGTTTTTTCCAGCATGTCAGATTCCTCCATGATTAGAATAATTCAAATCAGGAACAAAAAAGCACACCAAGAGCCTTTACTTTACAGGGGATAAAAGTCAACTTTACCTTGCCCTCTCCTTTGAGGGCAGCCTCTTTTGTTGTTTGGGTCTGAGGCACTGTGTTTTTTAAGCCAAGGTCTTACACTTTGTAACCCAGACTGACCCAGACGTCACTCTGGGCGGCCCAGGCTAGCCTTGAACTTGAAAACCTCCCGCTCAAGTCTCCTGAGTGCTGTGAGATGAGCCTTTTCAAAAGACTGTTTAAATCAGAGGAGAGAAGAGTTTGGGATATAAACTTCTTAACTATTTTCCTGGTACTCTTGAGTTCAAAAATAATCAGAATCGTTAACTTTAGCTTATACTTGAGAAGAAAATATGAAGACATCATCCTTGTACAGTTACCCAACTCAAATCCACTTAAGAAGTTACAAGAGTGCACTCAAAGTAATAAAACAAGTCTGTACAGGAGCAGCGCAGGGAGATGTGCACTCCTACTTAAAGGGACTGTTTGGGGGAAAAGTACTATCTATTCCTCTATAGATAACACGTTTACCTGTAACCCCGTTCTAGGCAGCTAAGGGGGCAGGACCTTACTTGGAACCGACTCTTCTGATCGCACTACTCCTTTCTCAGACAGTGGCAGCGCTTGACTAAAGACCTCCCTGGATTAAGCCTTTCCCCCAGCCTCCCCCACCCCAACTCTGAAACCCTCCTACACACAACGTATTCGGTTGCTATTAACACACGATTTCTAAGCCACAAAGAGAGTGTGCGTGGAGGATAAAGGAGGAGCAAAGTGGGGGAGGATCAGGCTGTTCCTGTGACTGATCAATTCGGGCTCTTACTTAAGAGCCACCGTTCACTGCTTCGTGCCACTGAGCAAGTGGGACTCTTGGCCCTAACCAAGCAATGACCTGAAAACTTGGGGAGTTGAAGCAGCTACATCTTCAGCAGCAGCTTCTGGCTCTTATCAAAACAAAAGCAGTGGCACATGTCAGGCGGCCCACATTGGGGAAGGAGGGTGGTGGTGGATAAAGAGGCGACCGACTGAAGCTGGAGTTGAACTTGTCTAACCCCCCCCCCACCAAAACTCCCACTGCCGCGCTGTCGCCTACACGAAGGGAAAGAAGAAAAAAGAGGGGCGTCCGGGTCCCCCAGTTGTCTCCCACTCCTTTCCCCACGCTCCGCTCGACTTCTTCCTCGCCGGTCTCCCGGGGGCGGAGACGACGAGTTCCCCCGGGGCTGGAGTCACCAAGAAGAGGCGGTGACAGAGCGCGGCTCGTGTCGCACACTCCCAGGCCTAGGCGGCGCGGGGCGCGAGGCCGCCGCTCGGGACACCCATGTCCCCAACGACCCCCCGCCCCGAACCCCGGCCCCGTCCCCGTCCTCCAAGCCCGCTTAGCAGGAAGCCCCTGGCCGCTCCGCGGGGCGAGCCTCCCACTCTCGCCCGGGGTCCCCACCTTAACCCTGGCACCCCCCCCTTCCAACACACACACACACACACACACATACACACACCCTCACCCCGCAAACGTCACAAGCCACGCGCGACCGCGAGAAGCCAGTCCCGGGCCGGCCGCTTCCTGCCCTCGCGGGGTCAGGGATTCCCTCGCCCGGCGGCGGGGGGCGGTGGGGACGGGTGGGGGGGATCCCGGAACCGGCGGCCGAGCGCGTGCGGCCGAGCGCGGCGGGGAGGAGCGAGGCGGGGAGTTTCCGCCCGCCTGCTCGCCCGGCGAACGCGGCGGCCACTTGGAGCGGTTCCCCCCCGGCCTCCGCGGGGCTCCGGCGCCCCACGCGGTCACGGCGCGCGGGGGAGGGGCGGCCCGGACACCCGTCGCGAGCCCGGGGGAGAGGGTAAAAGGAAAAAAAAAAAGAAAAGAGGAGGCAGACAAAAGGGCGCGGGGGCGGCCGTCCCCGCTGCCCCGGGCGCCCTCGCCGCCGCGGCCGGCCTTACTCGTAGTGGCGGAAGATCTCGTTGGTGACTTTACAGTAGAAAACTTCCTCGTCCGGCCGCAGGTCCCCCGGCGGCTTCTGCCTCACGAACGGCTTTCGGTGGAGCAGCGGCATCTCCCGGCTGCGCGCGTCCGCCCCGCGTCCCTAGCAAATTGGAGGGAAAGGAAAGCCGGTAAGGTGGGGAGCGCCGGAGCTACCGAGCCGCCTTTTGTGTGACTGACGCGCCCGGTCCTCCCCGCCGCCGCCGCCGCCGCCGCCACCGGGGTGCCGACCCTGTCAGTCCGGGCGGCCGCGGCCCCGGCGCGCCCCGCGGGCGGCCTCACAATGGGGGCGGACGCCCCGCGGCGGGCTCCCCCCTTACTTCCCCCCCCCCCAGCGCCGCTCCCGGCCGCCGCCGCCACCGCCGCCGCCGCAGCAGCCGCAGCAGCACCGGGACTCGCAATGTGCCCGACGCCGCACCGACCCGGCGCATCTCCGGGCTGGGCGGCCACGGACCCCCGGGCGCCGCCGCGCTTTGTTCCCCGTTCCCCGGGACCCCGGCCCGTGAGCCCCCTCACCTGCGAGCGCTGGCCCGCCGCCGCACCTTCCCACGAGGAACGCCGCGAGGGCCACCCGCCCCGCCCCGGAGTCTCTCCCGGCCGCCGCCGCCAACGCCGCCGCTAGCACTGAAACTGCCCGGCTCGGCACAGGGGATCCCGTCCCGCCGGCGCTTCCCCGCCTCTCCGCGCTCCTGGGAAGTTTCTGAGCTACTTTCGGCTCTGAAGGAGGAAGAGCAGTGGGGAGGAGCTTTTCGCTTCTCGCTTCTACCTTTTTATTGGCTACTGGATGACTTTTACAGCCTGTCACTGATACAGGAAGAGACGGCGAAGAGCCTGGGAGAGCTACATTATTAATTAATGGAGCAACCCCTCGTGAAGAATCAGAAGCATCCTCCATGTTTGAGATTATCAGCCATAAGATCTAGGGAAAGCGCCGGCGTTCCCTAAACACATGGCTGACAAAGTAAAGCCTTCATCTTTTCCCGTGTGCCACCGGCACTCAGCTATTCAAGGGGATTCCAATTCCGATTTAGATCGCATTTTGAAGAAGGGAAGAATTAAGAAACGAAATTGCTAAAACTCTTAAAGTGTTTTTGCATTCGTAAACATCCATCTTGAAGGAAACAGCGTCCTGACACCAGTCCGTCTTAATACTTAAAACAATTAAAAGATTTAGATAGCTCAGGAAAAGATAAAAGTTTGAAATGCCATCACACTTACAGGATCCCCCACATTTTAAAGACTAAACATACACTTTAAAAAGTAACATATACACCTTTATGGGTAATTTAAGATCAATGTTTAGTTCAATTAGAATCTTAAACGATGTTGAATTTGCTACTGAAATGTCTCATAAAACAATTTTCTCGTATCAATAATGTTCACTTACGAGAATAATTTTAATGTTTATGAGACTCGGGGCTTTTGAATTGAAAAGAATATTCTAAATTAGAAATCATTCAAAATGTTCACCAACTTTGGTTTTGTTTTGTTTTGGGTGTTTTTGTTTGTTTGGTTGGGTTTTTTGTTTGTTGGTTGGTTGGGTTTTTTTTGTTGTTGTTTTTTTGTTTTTGTTTTTCAGGACAGGGTTTCTATGTGTAGCTTTGGAGCCACTCCTGACATTCAGCTCTGTAGACCAGACTGGCCTGGAACTCATGGAGATCTACCTGCCTCGGCCTCCCAAGTGCTGTGGTTAAAGCATGTGCCAACCCAGCTCCAGCTTTAATAGTTTTTTTTTTTTTTTTAATGTCACTCTGCTATTTGCTTATTTGTAAATTAACATGTGGAATAAGTCTAAAAATAATATTGAAGAATAGTTACCCAATAAAATGTCACTTCATTTTTTTCTAATTACTCAGACTGTGAAATGATTTAAAAAACTGGGATCTTTTATAGCTGTTTGTACTTTGGGGGAAAATAATCTGTTTAAGTCTACTTACAGGGTTTTTTTGTTTGGATTTGTTTTGGGTTTTTTATTTTGTTTTTGTTATTTTTCGAGACAGGGTTTCTCTGTTGTCCTGGAACTCACAAAGTAAGTTTGATAATCCCAACACTCTGGAGACAGAGGCAGGCTGATCTCTCAGTTCAAGGCCAGCCTTGTCTACAGATTGAATTCCAGAACAGGTTCCAAAGCTCAGTTACCTGAAAGAGGGGCAAGAAGAAAAGTGAATTTACCTTTTTTTTCTCTTTGTGTGTGTGTGTGTGTGTGTGTGTGTGTGTGTGTGTGTGCATGTGTACGTGTACATGTGTGCATGTGGGAGGGGGAGAGAAAGAGAGAGAGAGATTTCGATTGAACCCAGAGCTCTAAGTATGCCAGGCCCTCAGCCTGAAGCCTGTATTTAGCAGAGCATAATCACAGTCCAAAAGCCAAAGTAACAGGTAAACTAAAAACAGGTCAAACTCTCTGAATACTTCTATTGTACAACTCATTATTTGCTACATTTTAAAACTTACTAAAGCTATCAAAAAGAATAAGGTGGGCATGCAAATGGTTGAGTGTGTTGACACTTGTCACCAAGACTGACTACCTAGGTTCCGTTTCCAAAACACCCACAGTAGAGAGAACACACTCCTTTGGATTCCACTTTTGTGCTATATAATCCCCCTGTCAATAAGTGTAATTTTTAAATTTTCTTAAACATTTGAAGAGCAAGTATTTTAGTTTTATTTTTATTATAAATACAGATATTGACTGCTTAAATTCTTTTATTATAGTATCAAAACTGATACTTTATTCTTTTACCAAAATACTATCAAAATCAACATACCAGTTATTGTACTCAAATGATGGGTATCCTACATGATGTAGCTACATGATGGCGTGCTGTGTCTGTCTTCCATCATGATGATGGACTAAGCCTCTGAAACGGTAAGCCAGGCCCCAGTTAAATGCTTTTTATAAGAGTTGCCTTGGTCGTTGTGTTTTTGTTTTTGTTTTGTTTTGTTTTTCACAGCAACAGCACAGTGACTAAGACAGTTTTAATTTTTTTGCAGTACTTTTTTAAAAATTATTTGTTGTTGTTTGTTTTTTCAAGACAGGGCTTTCTCTGTGTAAGCCTGACTGTCCTGGAACTCAGTCTGTAGATCAGGCTGGCTGAAAACTCACAGATATCCTCCTGCCTTTACCTCCTGAGTAATGAGATTAACATCATGTGCCATCACCAGCCACCTGGCAGTACTGAGTTGTGAACTAAAGGCCTCACATATGGTGGCTACCACCTAATGTGTTTATGATCATCAAACTGATGCCATACCAAATAGTCTCATTCATTACACAACAACTCTCTTCACTACCCTCTTTTTGTTTGTTTGCTTGCTTGTTTTTGTTAGGCAGGGTCTCGCTATATGGTTCAAGCTGGCCTGGTACTGGATATTGCAAACTTTAAGTCCTCCTGCCTCAGTTTCCTGAGGGCTAGCGTTTCAAGAGTGTGTCACTATGCCCAGCTCAATGTTATTCTTAAAGATATTCTGCACAATTAGTACTAAAGCTTACTTAATTGTTATTACTTATTTATGTATTTTGACACCATGACTACTTCTTTACTCTTTAGTTTACTATTTCCTGGCTTTTGAAATTAAGAAGCCCTCCCCCCCTCCCGCCCCGCCCTCCAGCTCCATTAGCCACCCATCTGGGTGAAGACATCATTGTAAAATATAAATATGCTGGTAATACAGGTATGTATTAATCTAACATTCTCAAGATGTAATTTGATAAAAACTTTCAATTTTGAGAAGCTATGCTGCTTTAGACAAGTTATGGCAAAATAAGACTACAAAAATATAAGTTTTAAAAGCTGGAACTAGGATGATTGTCATGTGATTAAAAGTGGTTTTGTGGGAGACTTATCAATTAACTTTAAAAGAAACCAATGGAATCTTTTCAGTTTTTCTTTTTTTTTTTTTTTTTTTTTTTGTGCCTAAGGAAATGAAGCTTAGGAACTAGAATCTAGTCCCTGGGCAGTCTTTTTAGACCACATATTTTCAATCAGATTAAATAAGTTTATCAATTTTATCTCATTTTCTTATTACTCTACTTTGTTTGTTTTGTTTTTCAAGACAAGGTTTCTGTGTAGCCCTGTCTGTCCAGGAACTGGTCCTGTAGACCACCAGGCTGGCCTTGAACTCACAGAGATTAACCTGACTCTATCTCCTGAGTGCTGAGATTAAAGGCATGCATCACCATTGCTCAGCTCTACTTCTTTTAAAATACTGTTACAAATTTTCCTATCTTCAAAACTTCCTAAACTACAAAAACTACTTCCTAAACTACAAAAATTCATAGAGCTGTCTTGCTGATTTTCAGAAATAATTTATTCAGAGTTATTGGAAGTTCACCCCCCCCCAGTACACACACACACACACACACACACACACACACACACACACACGACACAGAAAAAGAGAGACAGAGGTAGGGGTGTGTGCATGAATTATCAAGAAAGGCAACATGGAATAATAATCTTAAACAGCTAGCCTAGGTCCTATCTCCACATTCCATCAACAAATCTAACAAATCTAACTACCCCGTGTCCTTTACTTTAGCAAGGTTATATGGGTGTGTATGGGGTGTGAGCCCTAAACTCAGCTGATTTCCTCTTCATCTCTGGCGTCTCTCAGTGCTTCTCCATCCTTGCTTTAATACTTTTCTGACAGGTTCATAGCCCATGACCCATAGAACAGTTCTGAGCTCCAAACTGTTCTTTTCTTCCCATCAGAAGCCCTTGGTCTGATGTGAGAACAGAGGCTCTAGAACTCCACTGCCAGACAGAACCACCCAGGAGGTGTTTGAGAAATGCTGATGCATATTGTTATCCAGTTCCTTCTGATTAGAATTAGCAAGTGTGGGGTATTAGTAAAAGTTGAAGAATTGTCTATGGCCATCATCATTAACACAGTAATAGTTAAATGAATCATTCAGTTTTCACCTCAAGCTTAGTATACAGTTTGTCTTTTTGATTTTGCAGGTGAAGCCACGAGGCACAGAAGGACACCAGCGCCAGAATCTGGAAGGATAAAGCCATGATTCTGTTTTTAACTCAGAAACCACATTCCCTACTCCTATTATGTTCTTAAGATATGTTATTCAGTCTGGTGGTGCTGGTACACCCCTTTGATCCCAGCACTGAAGAGGCAGGTGGATTTCTGTGAGTTTGAAGGCAGTCTGGTCTACAGAGTGAGTTCCTGGACACCCAGGACACTTACAGAGAGAAACCCTGTCTTGAAAACAAACAAACAAACAAACAAACAAAAACAAAAGCACAGAATTCACAATATATGATTCTATACATTAAAAACTCTGCATGACAACAGCTACCACAAAGTTGAAACACAAAAATTTGGGGAAAAATTTTTTTTTCAACTTGTGAACAAAGAACTAATGTATCTATTAATAGATGAAGAATTTTTATCATCACAATTGCCTGAGAAACAGACCAGAAATACAACTGACTTTTTAAACACTCCCAATCTCATTCATAATAGAAATGCAGGTTATGACTACACTGAGACAGTAGTTTTCATCTTCTATATTAGCAAAGCTCATGTTGATAGATAAGTCTGTGGGGAAACAAGCAAGCTTCTATAGAGAGAAGACAGACCAGAAAAGTCTACACAAGATTAAAAACATGCTAGAAATTCTGTGTGTAGGAAGATATCCCACAAGCATCTCAATATGAATTTTTACTTTGCTAATGTTGGGAATAGCATGTTAAAACCAATGGAAATGTCAACAACAGCTGCATAAATTGTGCTATAGCTGTACAATGGCTAGTATTCAGACATAAGAAAAACGAGGAAGTCAAAGAACAAAAGGTACATAAAATGTATGTGGAGTGGCTGAGTATCCTTAATATTTGCTTGATGTTAGAATACATCTAAGGGTTAGAGAGATGGCAACTGCTGCTCTTGTAGAGGACGCAGGTTCAATTTTCATTATCCATAGTGTGGCCTACAACTATCCGTGACTGTAGATCCTGGGGATCTGATGCCTTCTTCCAACCATCATGGGCACTCACATGATACAACTTACACACCCAGGCAAAACACTCAAACACACAAGTAAATCTGAAAAAAAAAAAAAAACACTTGGAAGAATATTCACGAAAGCATTCTGGTTGCCTCTGGGAAGATAAAATGTGGTGATATAGTATTTATGATTTATTAAAGCTTGCCTGAGGATTCAGAAAGCAAAATCAGCCTCAAGCTATAGAGATCAGGCAGTGGTGATGCACACTTAACACACCTTTAATCCCACAGCCAGAAGTTAAGAGGTGGTGGTACATACCTTTAATCCTAGGACTCAGGATTAAGAGGTAGACAGATCTCTTTGAGTCCAAGACCACCCAGATCTACACAAGATTAAACCAGTCCTAAAGAGAAACAGCTCACACAACGAAGAGCTCAGCACCTGGGATCACCCGCTTTTAATCCCAACACTAGAGGGGTACAAAAAAATAGGAGCAGGGTCTTCAGTATTCAGTATCAGACTTTCATTTTCCAGCCACATTGAGGATAGGAAGACACTGAAGTCTCAGGATTCTTCAGACATGATGAGGAGAGGCTACAGCCTGAGGTTTGGTGGAGCCAGGATCACCTTTCATTCTGAGGTAGAGTGAGAGCTAGTGACCAGCTGCTTTGCTTTTCTGATCTTCAGCTTGAAGTCTGAATCCCAATATCAATCTCTGGGTCTTTTATTTTTAATGTTACAGATAAAAGATGGCTAGCAGATAGAGATGAAAGGTAGCCTCCTCATTGTAGAAAGAACACATGCAGAAAGATGTGTATGCAGATGGAGAGAGATGGATACATAGAAAAGTAGAAAAATGAAGACAGGTAATGAAAATATTTTGTTTTACAATAGGAAATAAGTAAATAAATTTAGAGCAATAAATAAAAAGTAAAAATGTCTGTGTTATGTGTATTGCACAGAGCCTTGCATAGTACCTCCCTATGACAAGTTTGATAGTTACTTGTTGGTTGGGTCAGTGGTTAATTTGAAAAGCTAGATGGTGATGGACCTTTAATCACAGTACTTGTCAGAGGCAGGCGGATCTCTGTAAGTTCGAGGCAGCCTGGTCTACAGAGTGAATTCCAGGACAGGCTCCAAATCTACACAGAGAAACCCTGTCTCAAACAAACAAACAAGCAAGCAAATCTAATTTGATTATAGTGATACAAATAGAGTTAGAAGAACAACTCTTCCAATCCTATCGTGGAAATAGAATTCAGTTCCAAAATCCACCTAGAATGCCTGTGTTGATTCTAGGTTAAGGACAAATTACTACACTCAGCCAAATACAACTTTTGTTGTTCTATTAAAGAACCAGACATACACGGAATAAATCAGTGGTTTTAAAATACAAATTACAGGGTTCCCTTTTATCAATGGCAAAACTACTTTTTTAAAGTTTCACTAGTACATGACATGCCATTTGCTGACTAATTTGTTACTGGAGTAGAAAATATTAGGATGTATCTGTTCCTCTTTTATTTTCCCCTCTGTGTTCCGGCTTTAACCTGCTGGCAGGGACCATTTAAACTTTTACTTTTCATTTTTAAAAAAAAAAAAATTTAACAAAAATAAATATTCAGCACAGTGCTTGGAACATAGCAGGTACTCAAAACCCACTATGGAAGAATATTGTGTTCTAGCAGGTTTCTGAAAGTAGAGTTAGAATAGTATTTCTCTCAAAAAAAATATTTATTTATCCTTATTTTATGTATATTGGTGTTTTGCTTGCATGTATGTCTGTATGGAGGTGTCAGGTCCCCTGGAGCTGGAGTTACAAACAGGGGTGAGCTGCCATGTGGGTGCTGGCAATTGAGCCCAGGTTCTCTGGTCGAGCAGCCAGTGCTCTTAACTACTAAACCACCTTGCCAGCCCCTTAGAATAGTATTTCTTACCAGTTGTCTTCTATCTTTCGAAATTTGATTGCCAAGGAATACTATTTTTGTCACCAAGAACCAGCCACCATGCTTTACAGAGAGTACATTTATGTGGTAATGCATGTATCCAGACTGGACACGCTAACAAAGAAGAGACACAAAGCAGTTGAATTCAGAACCTGTTCCTGAACGTAGTTTTGTAAATTCTAACCTAAGAATTCCCTATGAGGCATGTCAATCCCACAAGCTCCTGTAAAATGAAAACATGTAATCTTTCCCCCCTTTTGTGTTAGTTACCAGCATCCTATGTAGAACCTAGATGCTGGGACACCACCTTATTTTCTGTTGTCCTAATGTTTGGTTCAAAATGCTCATCTCTTCTTTCTTTTGCACAACTAAAATGTGTGTGGTTTTTTTTTTTTTCAGTTATATTTCTCTTTGCAGACTGAAAAGGAAAGTTTTACACCAAGCTACCAGTGGGCCATTTTCCTACAACTTTTTAGCTTCTATACATACACACACACACACACACACACACACACACACACACACACACCCTGGCCTTTAGAACCTAGTTTACCTGTATAATCAAGTACCTTTCCCAACTCAAGTATGAGTATCAAACCTCCAATATTTTTTAACTTAAAAAATGTATTTACGTTTGTTTTACATATGAGCGTTTGCCTACATGTATGTATGTGCACCACTTGTGAGCAGTGCCCGTGGAAGCCAGAATGGGGCATCAGATCCACTAGAAATGGAATTACAGATGTGTGGGTGCTGGGAACTAAGTATGGATCCTCTGAAGGAGCAGAAAGTGCTCTTAACTACTAAGCCATTTTTCCAGCTCCAAACTTTCCAATATTAAATACTTTTTCCTGTTCCAAAATGGCCTCTTAAAATAAGAACCTCATAGCCAGGCATTGGTAGCACACGCCTTTACTCCCAGCACTTGGGAGGCAGAGGCAGGCCCATCTACTGAGTTGGAGGCCAGCCTGGTTTACAAAGCCAGTTCCAGGACAGGCTCCAAAACTACACAGAGAAAGAACCTCATAATCAGTTCTAGCATGGTTAGCAGAGTAAAGGCCCCAGAGGTGCCCATGTTTGTGTGTTGTTTTACCTAACACAAGAAACTAAAAAAATGTAGTTAAGGTTAAAGTCATTAATGTAATTAAGGTAATGGATTGGGGAGGGGCTGGGAGGGTCTTTGAGATGGGTTTTCTCTGTGTAACAGCCATAGCTGTCCTGTAACTTGCTTTGTAGACCATGCTGGCCTCAAACTCTCAGAGATCCACCTGCTTCTGCCTCCTAAGTGCTGGGATTAAAGGCATGCACTACACTTGACTAAGGTTAAGGATCTTAAAATAGGAAGATTACCCTGTGCTCCTAATTGCACCTACCTAATTATAGGAGTTCTTAAAAGTAGACAACATTTTCTAAATATGCTTTATCTTTTTTTATTTTTTTATTTTATTTTTTATTTTTTATTTTTTTGGATACACTACTTGGAGGGACCAACAGCCACACATGGTAGGTAAGCACTCCATGCCTGAGAGACAGCCCCAGTTCCTGACCATGGTTAGAAAGAGTAGAGGATGATTGCACAAAAGTCAGAGGCATGTGGCATTGCTGGTTTTGGATGAAGAAACTGGGTCACAGGCCAAGGAATGCGGTTATCTCTAGTCAAGGTTTCTTCCACAACTGGGCTATGTCCCCAGCCCTTGTGCTTGTCTCTAGAAACTAGAGTGGGCAAGAGTAGCCCCTAGAGGAGCTGGAGAGATAGCTCAGAGGTTAAGATCACTGACTGCTCTTCCAGAGGATCTGAGTTCAATCAATTCCAAACACCCACAAGGCAGCTAACACCCATATGGCAGTTCACAACTAACTACAAGATCTGACACCCTCACACAGACATACATGCAGGCAAAACACCAATGCATAGCAAATAAAAGTAAATTATATAAAGAGCAGCCCTTAGAAAGGTCCAAAGGGTATACATATCCATGCTACACCTTTATTTGGACCTACTGAGGCCTATTTTGGACTCCTGACTTAACTAAGTTTATGGTAGTCTGTTAAAAAAGCATTATAACATTAAAATATCCAGTTTTCAGTTTGAAAGGGTCCTTAATATCAAGGTGATTTCCATTGCAATTTATACTTTATATGCAGTTACACAAATAGCTTTCAAGTAGTTGATGTTGTTCATATGCCTTTGGTTGTCACAGGATTCACAAATCAGGTATAGGATTTTTTTTCACTTGTGCAGTCATGTCCACACTCAAGTTTTAGACTTAGAAGCTTTTCAGTTTGTGGGTATTCAGCCTGTACAATCATATGCATATGAAAATTGGCACATATACAGTAAGAGAGTGATTATAAACACAGACATTTTCCTGATTAGATTCCATCTCCTCAGCCCCCCTTGGGGGCCTTGCTCCCATCAATCATCTTTCTCTAAATAGCAGCTTCTTCACCCCAGGGATCTATGCCCTGAGGCTCTAGCTAGCATGGGTCTATTTCACAGGGGAGGGGAGGACTAAATATGTTGCCTTTTATCCTCCTCCTTTCTCAGCCAATATCTTCAGAAGGAGATCCATGTACCTTCCCTGCTTCCCTTTATTTGTGACTTTACCTAGTCTCTGTGCTTCCTATTTGCTATTGAAATTGCCCTTGGTCCTGACCCGTAACTGACAAATCTTATAGACTATAGACTCTGCCTGGGGAAGCCGTCAGCCCACTCCTTAGCGTTCTCTCTGCCTTGGTCTCAGTGGTCCAGTCCTTTCCCTGAAAGGTTCTGCTTGTTATCAGCCCCCATGTTTGCTGTCCCTTCCCTCCTCATTCCTCAGTGGAACATGAGCTCCTCTGGTGTCTTCTTGTTTTCTCGGGGACCCTGTCACAGCTTCCTGAAGACTTATGATATTATCAAAATGAACCTGGGAGTAGTAGGTACTGGATTGGGCAGAGCCTTCAGACAGGGAAACTAATAGGAAAAGTGGAAAGAGAAGCATACAGAAGTTTAATCACAAAATGACTCTACTGCAGCTCCCCTATGTGCTCTCATTCCCTGAAGACCCCACTTACCCACTGTCAACTGAAATATATAAAAGCATTTGTCTACGAGAGAGACTGCCTGCCATTTACTATGGTGTATTACCTTAAGTAGTAACTGTTTATCTGTTATTGTGCTTTATCTGTAAATTAAACTTTATCCTAGTAGGTCTGTGTAGGTGATGGTACCCTAAGAAAAAGGAGGCTGGGAGGTGGTGGCATACGCCTTTAATCCCAGCCCTCAGGAGGCAGAAGTAGATGTATCTCTGCGAGTTTGAGGCCAGCCCAGTCTACGGAGTGAGTTCTCAGACAGGCTCCAAAGCTACAGAGAAACCCTGTCTCAAGAAAAGAGAGAGAGAGAGAGAGAGAGAGAGAGAGAGGGAGGGAGGGAGGGAGGGAAGGAGGGAGGGAGGGAGGAGGAAGGGAGGGAGGAGAGAAGAAGAAGAAGAAGAAGAAGAAGAAGAAGAAGAAGAAGAAGAAGAAGAAGAAGAAGAAGAAGAAAAGAAGAAGAAAGAGGAAAAGTTAGAGATGATGCCAAGGTTTCAGGCCTGCAAGTCGAGAACAGCTAACAGCATTAGCAGAAATGGGGTAATCAGAAATAGAATATAAACAAGAGGGAACAGAAATACTACACATATATGTGGGCTGTGGTGACTCCCTCTGATAATCCGGCACTCTGAGGCCAGATTGGGCTACAGAGTGAGACTCTGTCTCAAAAACTTAAAAGATAATAATAAAAGAATGATGGGAGCTGTTATTCTGTAAATATATCTCTGTTATTGGTTAATGAATAAAGCACTGTTGGCAAATAGGAAGGCAAGATAGGCAACACTAGGAGACAAGGAGGATTCTGGGAGATGTAATAGAGGAAATACAAGATGTAGAGATTTGAGAGAGAAGAGGTCCGGACCCTTTCTCTGGTAAAATAAGACCACATGGAAACACTTAGATTAATAGGAATGGGTTCATATTTAAGACAGAGCTAGCCAATTAAAATGCTAGTAACAGGCCAACAGCTTTATAGCTAATACAGTGTCTGTGTGTGTTATTTGGGGCCGACTTGGCTCTGGGACCAAGCTGGTGGGGAAAACTGCTTGTAACAAAAGAATATTTTTAAAGATGGGAAGCACACCAGTGAGATGGTATTGTGGGTAAAGGCACACAGGTTCAACTCCCGGGACTCACATGGTGGGAGAGTTAGTACACCACCAAGTGCTTTCATCTCCATATGAGCACCATGTATGTGTATACCATGTACATGCACACACACACAAATAGATAAATGTAATAAATGATTTTTATCTTGGTTTTTCAAGACAGGGTTTCTCTGTGTAGCTTTGGAACTCACTCTATAGACCTGGAACTCACAGAGATCTGGGATTAAATGTGTGTGCCACCACCACCCAGCAAATACATGGATTTTTAACAATTAAAAGCATATGATGCATCAGAGCAGAGGTGCTGTATAGCCTGTTAGAAAACTGAGCTCTGATGCTAAAAGGGAAATTAAAATTGAGACTATAGATTAGGAAACTGTTTCCAGAAATGGGAAATGATAATGTTCCAAGTTGGTAGATTTACATGATATATGCCCATTAATCAAATCTATTTCGAATCTTCCTTTTCTCCAATAAACAGCCCCCACTCCAAGTGTTCATCAACTCATGGCATTCAGCAGAGCTGTGGGATGCCTCAACTTCGTGATCACTTCCAGAAATTACCAAGACAACCTCCTTCCTACTTTTCTGAAGGCTTTGATCGGCATTGTTTCACGTTTAGCTCTAACCTTCACTCTCAACCATCACCTACTTCCTGATTTATTTACAGAGCCTGGGCCATGCTGTGTGACTTCTGTTTCCAATGCGAATCCCCCATTTTCCTCCTTCCCAAGAGTTTTATATGTGCTGTCATAGTTGGCTTCAGTTGTCGGCCTGATGCATCTGGAATAGGGGAGCTCAGCTGAGGAACCCTCCTCCATTGGGTATGTCTGTAGAGCATTTCCTTGGTTGCAAATTGATGTGAGAGGGTCCATCTCACCGTGGGTAGTACCACTCCCGGCAGGTGTGCCTGGGCTGTATAAGTAAAGTAACTGAGCGATTCAAGGGAAGTAAGCAAGCAAGTAGCTTTTGGCCATGGCATTTATCACAGCAAACTACAACACATGCAGTTGGCATGCTGTGTGCACCCTAGGTCCTTCCTTATGCCTGGATGTCTTTTCCTCCAACACCTCTCCCCTTCTCATTGTTTTCCTTTGATCTAGTAACATATCCAAGCCTCCCATCCGTACACTTTTTGTCCTTCAATTTTGATTCCTTTAGAAGACTGTATCTTATTTCCCCCAAGCACCCCCCCCCCGAGGCTTTGGAGCCTGTCCTGGAACTCACTAGCCTCAAATTTAGAGAGATCCACATGCCTCTGCCTCCCAAGAGCTGGGATTAAATAAAGGCAAGCCACACACCGCCACGCTACAATACAACAATTTCTTAATTAAAGTAAAAAAAAGTTTTGGGATGAGATTCAGTGTAGGGGACATGCCTAACATACTAAGGTCCCTAAGTTTAACCCCTAGAACTGAAAAAAAAAAAAGATACAAAAATTAAATGTAAAAATCACTTAGCACTTTCTAGTACTAACTTTAAGAACAATGAAGTCATAAGGACTCAAATGAAAGGTATTTTGAACATCTTGTATTATTATTATTCTCATTTTGTAGAAAATAAGAGCAAAGTACATTGGGCTGTGGATTGTAGCTCAGATGACAGAGTGCCTGTCTAGCTTACCCGAAGCCCTAGGTTTGATTCTCAGTACTGCATACACCATGCTTGTTGATACATTCCTATAGTCTCAGTACTCGAGATGCAGAGTCAGAAGAATTTCTGTAAATTCAGAGCCAGCCAGGTCTACAGAGTGAGATCTAGGACAGACAGTCAGGGATGATACCCAGAGAAACTCTGCCTTGAAAATTCAAACAAACAAGAGTGAAAAAAAAGAGTTCAAATCCAGCCTCAGCTATTGAGGACAGCTTTGAGGCCAGCCTGGGCCCCAAGAGACTGTCCCAAAAAATAAAATAAATAAAAATAAGGGAAGAAAAATTGTTCAAAGTCCCTCAACATGTATGAAGAAAAGTTCAGAGTCCAATTAGATCAGTGACAAATCTACTCACTCTCTGCTATTTCTGAAGGCTTTGGCATGGCGCACGCAATTGTAAGAACCTGGGGTCTGTCAAGAATCAGGAGATTCTTGCTCTCTGAGTGTTTTTTTCCCCAAGAGATCTCCAGCCAGAAGAACCGTCCTCATTGACTCCAAAGAAAATTGGGAACAACCACAAAGAGCTGCCTTTTGGTGTTC
The DNA here is from genome assembly GCA_030556225.1 of Cricetiscus sungorus. Classification (NCBI taxonomy): domain Eukaryota; kingdom Metazoa; phylum Chordata; class Mammalia; order Rodentia; family Cricetidae; genus Cricetiscus; species Cricetiscus sungorus. The sequence continues at coordinate 7,258,820 of JANBXA010000600.1, read as the reverse complement.
TAATGACTTGATGGCAGCAGGGTGTGCCCTAGCTAGAAAGAACATTACTAGAAAAGTTGTTAAGTTCTGCAGAGGCCATCAGTGAGAGTTGTGGGACTGAGGTATGCCTCTGCCTTAGAACACTTGCTTAGCATGTTCCAATCCCTAACACTGGAAAGAAAGGAAGAAAGAAAGGAAGAAAGAAAGGAAGAAAGAGAAAGAAAGAGAGAGAGAAAGAAAGGAAGGAAGGAAGAAAGATTATAGTGGGGGTGCTGGCTCGGGCAGCACATGTACTAAAACTGAAGCAATACAGATAAGATTAGCATGGTCCTTGTGCTAGGGTGACACAAATTCATGAAGCATTCATATATATATATATATATATGATTTTTAAAGAGTACAGTGAAAGCTGGGAGGCGGGGACTGCTAACCATTAGGTGATCATATCTGGGAAATTCAAAAATAGAGTTTCATTTCCTCCTCTTTGTTTTGGGTAAGTTTTGTTTTATCAAATAAGAGTGGTCTCCTGTATTTGTCAGTTCTCTCTGTAGTAGTTAAGGATGATACCGTGCTGGAGAAACCACAGGCTACTGCAAAAGTTCATGAACTTGGATTAGGAGAATAAAGTCCTATGGAATGGAGACAGATTTCAGATTCATGTTTTGGTATTTTTTTTTTTTTTTGAGACAAAGTCTGGACTAGAATCAGCTGTGTAAACCAGTCTGATTTCAAAATTGTAACTAGCCTTCTGACTCAGTCTCTTACACCTAGATTTCTTGTTTATACATTAACTCTAATAAAAACTTTATTATAAAATGATTAAAATGAAATGAGTAACATATTACCTCAGTAGTGCAATATAATTGGAAAGGGCTTATTTTAAGAATAAGCTGAAGAGCAAAACATAAAATTCATCACACTAGCAGATCAAAAGAGTAAAAATCCGAGCCAGGCAGGTTAGCTCAGGCATTTAATCTCAGGAGGCTGAGGCAGGCAAATCTCTGAGTTCGAAGAAACCCTGGAACAAGACCACAAAACAAACACCAGGACAGCCAGGATTATACAAGGAAATAAAAAAAAAAAAAAAAAAAGTAAAAATCCAAGCCAGTCCATAGTAGTCTGTGCCTGAAAATTCCAGTGTTTGGGGACTGAGACAAGACGGTCACTAATTAAAGGCTAGCCCAGCTACATTGAGGCCCTGGCTCAGAAAAGGGGGAGGGGGAGTAAAACTCCAGGAGCATTTCGGGTTTGTAAGAAAACAAAGAAACAATAAAGACATACTAAAGCACAAACATAAACAAGAATATATAAAACACAAAACTTCCAACTACATTTTCCTCATATCTGGTCTCCACTATTATTGCTATCATCCGGAACAACTCAAGATATAGCTGATAAGAAACTCAAAGACGTATAGACACTAAGAGGTTGGGTAAGGTACAGTAACATCACACTTGTAATCCACCCACTTGGATGTTGAAGCAGGAAGTTTCCAAATTCAAGGCTAGCCTGAGCAACATGCCCAAAGCCCAAACGCTGCCTCTGCTCGCTCATGCGCACAGGAGGAAGAGGCGAGCTTTCCTGTGCGTGCATAAAACGTCTATGTGAGTTAGGACGGAGGGCAGAGGCCAACCTTGGCTGTAGCTGGTCTTCACCTTCCACCTTTTCTGAGAGGTCTCTTGTTCGCAGCTGCATAAGCCAGTGTAGCTGGCCTTCAAGCGTCTGGTCTCCACCTCTCATCTCACCTTGCGAACCGTGGGATCGCTGATGAGTGCTACCAAGTCTGTGGACCCTGGAGGCTAACAGCCTCACTTTTGCATGGCAACCGCATTACCCACTGAGCCGCCTTCCCAGCCCCGGGAGGAGGGGTGTTTCATTGGGTATACAGGACCTAATCATCCGACTGGAACACCAACAGTCGACTAAGAAATGGATTGCTGTTATTAATGGAGGTTCAAAGAGGCTCCTTTACAAGGCAGTTTTCCTGTACAGGAGCGCAGTCACCGTTTGGAAAGCCAAGAGAGAAGATCGATGCCTTCGAAATCAGACCAGACTGAATGAATCATTTGCGCGGCTCTTTCTTCTGCCGGGTACACCTGCCCTGAACCCCGTGAGCTTCATGCTGCCTAGAAGCTTCCCTCTCATCTCATGCTGTTCTGTGAGGACTGCCACCTAGTCTGGGGCCCGCGATGACGCACAACTGCGCAGCATTTCCCCGCCAGACAGCTGCCCTGCCTGCTGGTTTTCCTCCTGGGTACACAGACCGCATTTCCTCACTCCACTGGCAGATACTTGTGGGCGAGTTCAGCTCCGCGGACTGTGCCTCTGTGAGAGAAAATTCCCAAACACTTCTCCACTCCCTTCTCCTTTCCCCACCAAAATAACTAAAAAGGTCCTCGCCCCCACCTACCCACCCCCACCCCCAAGCCTAGAGGACGATGGCACAAGAAGATTAAGAGAAAACTGAGGAGCCCAGGTCCCTCCAGGTGTCACAGCTGACACAGAAACAGGAAGCAAGTTCTTTCAGGAAAGGAATTTTCGGGTTTGTGCCGGTTTTTTTTTTTTTTTTTTTTTTTCAATGTAGTGACTCTTTTCCTTTATTTTGCTGTTTATTTACTGAGACAGGGTCCTCCCTGTGTATCACTGACTGACAACTGTCCTGGGATTCACAGAGATCCACCTGCCTCCTGCCTCCTGAGTGCCAGGATTAAAGGCATGTGCCAGGTCAGACACTTTTTAATCGGTAACATAGAGTTCCAGGACAGGCTAGAAAACTATTCATATGAAACCTACAAAGACCTAAGAAACAAACTCCTCCATGTGATATGGTGCACGTAATAAAATGAAATAGTAAATAAAGATGGCACCCAACACTAGCAAGAATGTCATGTGCTGATGAAACTGTGGGTCTTTTCGTTTGTCCATTGTTTTTATTGTTGTTTGTCTTGTGCCAGGCTCTCTAGCTCAGGCCGGCTTCAGACGCCTGGTGTAGAGGAGGATGGCCTTGAACTCCTGATCCTCCTGTCTCTACCTTTAGACCTGTGCCTCCACGCCCAGTTTATAGATGCTGGAGAGCCAACACATGACTTCCTGTGTGCTAGGCAAAGCATTCTACCCAACTGAGCTGCATCTGCAGGGTAGTTTGTTATAAAATTAAAAATGTGCTCTACCAATTTTACTTTCGGGCCCTTGTAAAAAAAGAAATTAAAAAAAAAAACCAATTCTGTGCAAAAACACTCATGTAAGTATTAATAGCTTTGTTCTTGATCCTAACCTCCCCCCCCAAAAAAATTGGCTTCAACTTGACACAGCTGAGAGTTATCTGAGGGACCCTCGATTGGACAAATTGTGGGCATGTTGGTGAGGCTCTTTCTTGATTGCTAATTGATGTAGATGGGCTCAGCCCACTGTGGCCAGTGCCATACCTAAGCGGGTGGGCCTGGGATGTATAAAAAAAGCTGGCTGAAGCCGGGTGGTGGTTTAAGCCTTTAATCACTCGGGAGGCAGAGGCAGGCAGATCTCTGTGAGTTCCAGGTTAGCCTGGTCTACAAAGTGAGTTCCAGGACAGCCAGAGCTGTTACACAGAGAAACCCTGCCTTGAAAAACCAAAACAAACAAACAAACAAACAAACAAAAAACAAAAAAGAAAAGAAAGAAAAAGAAAAACAAGAAAGCTAGCTGAGTAAGAGAAATAAAGGAGAGAGAGGCCTTAACGTCTCTCAGCGATGGATTATAACCTGGAAGTACAGGGCAAATAAGCCCTTTCCTCCCCAGCAGAAAAGAAAACTAGAACAAATGCCCAAAATAGAAATGATTCATGTGTTCAGTGGTTAAACACACTTGGTGCATGTAATATCTTGAAATAATATTTAGCAATAAAAAGGAACAAACATCCATACAACAACTTGGATGAACCTCAAGCGTTCTTAATTTATGTTTATATACTGTGTGATCCTGTTCATATAACAATCTTAAAATATCAAAACTAAGGAGATGAAGAGTAAGTTGGTGGTTTCCAGGAGTTGCTGGGAGGCAGAGGCAAGTGCAAACCTGTGGTGCCTGGATGCACATCTGTGATAGAGCTGTGCAAGTTTTTAAATTTTTATTTAATGCATTGGTGCATTTTATTTAATGCATTGGTGCATTGGTGTTTTGCCTGCATACATGTATGTGTGAGGATGCTAGATCCCCTGAACCTGGAGTTAAGTTGTCAACTACCATGTAGGTGCTGGGAATTGAACCTAGGTCCTCTGGAAAAGAAACCAGTGCCCTTAACCCCACTAAGCAGAGTTTTATGCACACTTAATGCTTTTAAAAGCTGCATAAATTGTATGGAGTATATTTATGTCTACTTCGTAGGTTTTACATTGTATCATAATTACACAGGTTGTTATCATTGGGTACTAGGGTGAAGGATACATAGATCTGCTGCGCAGTTGACATCTATAGTCATTTCAAAATAAAAAATAGCAATAGGGCCGGGGGCATGGCTTAGTTTTAGAGTTCTTGCCTAGAATGTGTGAGGCTCTGTTTTGATCCTATGTTATAAAAGCTAAAACAATGCATTTGGCTGACATGTGGGGGTGGATTGTGGAAACCTGGGTTCATGCCCCTTGAGAGCTAAAGGCAGGAGGATCAGGAGTTCAGGATCATCCTTGGCTGCATATAGTTTGAGGACTATATGAGTCTCAAAAAAGCAAGCAAAACCCTTTTAGAATCTTGACCACAATGGTTCTTCATTGGACCCCCTTGATGTTCTTTCCAATGAATAGTAGAGAAAACAACCAAAGCAAACAAATAAATTATGAAAAGACATTAAATTTACTGTCTTATCTGGGATGAAAACTTTGAATAATATTTGTAATTTTTATTGCATGTATTTGTGTTTATGCCACAACTCGCATGTGGAGGTCAGAGGACAACTTACAAGAGTCGGTTCTCTCCTTCCTACATGTGGGTCCTGAGGTTTGAACTCAGGTTGTCAGGTTTCCAGCAAGTGCCTTTACCTTCTGAGCCATTCCTCTGCTCCCCTGCCTCATCACAGCCACCCCCTTTTAGGGTCCCTGTTATAGAATATTAAGATGTGTTTATGCTGTGGAACATTTGTTTAACAATGCAAAAAATGTGTTGCATTCTTTTATGTTGCATTTGTTAACTCTGTGAAGCTGTGTTACTTTTCCTGCCTAAAGCATCTGATTGGTCTAAATACCAAGGCAGGAGAAAGGATAGTCAGGGCTGGCGAGGTAAAGAGAATAAATAGGAGAAATACAGGAAGAGATCAAGGAGCAAGAAAAGAAGGGGCCAGCCACCCAGCCAGCCACAGAATAAGAGTGAAAGTACAATTACAGAAATAGGAAAAGGAAAAAACCCAGAGGCAAAAGGTAGATGGGATAATTTAAATGAATAAAAACTGGCCAAGCCAGGTGGTAACAGTGTAAGCATTTAATCTCAGCACTAGAAAGGCACAGGCAAGTGGATCTCTGTGAGTTTGAGGCCTGCTCTACAAAGTGAGTTCCAGGGCTGTTATACAGAAAAGCCCTGTCTTGAAGGGGGGGAGGAGGGGAACCAGCAAAAAAAAAAAAAAAAAAAAAAACCAAAAAACCCACACACATACACATACACACACACACACACAGAGAAAAAAGAAAGAAAGAAAGAAAATAAATAAATAATTAAAAGCTGGCTAGAAATAAGTCAAACCAAAGCCGGGCATTTATAATAAATAACAAGCCTCCGTGTGTGATTTAGCCCAGTGTATCCTCACACTTGTGATATTCCCTCTGAAGAGTCCCAAGTACTAGCATTAGAAAGAAGCATGTGTCACTACACTGGGCTGAAAGCTGTCAATTCTCAAGTAGCAAGCCATCTCCAACACTCTGTCCTCCTGGCCAATGAATTAGCTAAAAATCTGAGGAAGAGACTAGCTCATGTTCTCTTACTCAACAAATAAATAAACTATTCCCCTTCAAGAAGAGAGGAAACAGATGACTCAGTGTAACAAAAGGAAAGGCCCAGAAATGACAATAGGACAAAAACCAAAAAGGCAGCATTGTGAAGCAGACGGTGACAGTGACTCACCTACCGTGTCACCCAACCACCAGGAAAACTATCTGAGGAAAAGCTTTACATCTCCATGCCTGTCTTATTACCATGGAGTTTCACATGGCATTGTATTGCATTATCAGTAAAACTGCATAAGGTATGTTAGCATGACTAGAAAGTCTACTACTAGGTCAGGAATTGCGGTACATGCCTGTAATCCTAGCACACAGGAAGGAGGCAGAGGCTCGGGCACTTGAGTCCAAACAGAAAAAGATTCTAAGAAGTATTATTGGGAGAAAATGTGTGTTATCAAACATATTTACTTCCATGGTTCACAACCTGTGGGTCAATGACCCTTTCACATGGTAAAACACAGATATTTACATTATGATTCATAACTAGCAAAACTACAGTTATGAAGTAGCAATGAGAATAATTCATGATAGGGGGCCACCACGTCATGAGGCGGTTGCGGCATTAGGAAGGTTGAGGACCGCTGACTTAAGTGTATGAGCATGATATAATGGGTAGTAATAGAATAGAAAGAATGATACATTTAAATAGAAAAGCTAAAACATCTGTCTTTTGGTAATGGGAATCTCATGTAGCTCAGCCTTTAACTTACTCTTTGTTACTTAGCTTTAAAAACTTTCTAAGTTGGGGGTGGGGTGGGGAATGGAGCATTGTCTGCTCCTGCAGAAGATCTGGGTTCAGTTTCCTGCAGCCACATATGGCTCACAACATTTTATAAATCCAACTCCAGGGGATCCAACTCCTGACCTCTTCAGGCACTAGGCATGCGCATACGCATACATGCAGACAAAGCACTCTCACATCTAAAAGAAAAAAAAAATCTTCAAACAAAACAAAACATTTCAGGAGCAAATGGCTCAATGGTTAAGAGTGCTTGCTGTTCTTCCAGAGGACTCAAGTCTGGTTCTTAGAACCCACATCAGGTGGCTCACAGCCATCTGTAACACCAGCTCCAAGGAATTCTGTAGACACCTGCACAAGTGTGGCATAGTCATAAATAGACATAGAAGAATTAAAGTTCTTTTTTTTTTTTTTTTGTCTTTTTGGTTTTTCAAGTCAGAGTTTCTCTGTGTAACAGCTCTGGCTGTCCTGGAACTCACTCTGTAGACCAGGCTGGGCTTAAACGCAGAGATCTAACTGCAACTTATAAAGGAAAGCAATTAATTTGGGGCTCATGGTTCCAGAGGGTTAGAGTTCATGACCATCATGGTGGGGAGCATGGCAGCAGGCATGTGGCTGAAAGCTTACAGCGGACCAAGAAACACGAGGCTGTGGGAGTAACTGGGGATGGTTTTTAAATCCTTAAGGCCCATTCCCGGTGCCCCACCTCTTCCAACAAGGCCACACCTTCCAGTCCTTCCCAAACAGTCCACCAACTGGGTACCAAGCATTCAAACATAAGAGCCTGTGTGGGCCATCCTCATTCAAACCACTGCAGTAGCACCCCCCCCCCCTCCACCCACTCCAGTAACGTTCCAGCCATAGTGTCACGTCCACTCTACTCCAGGTCACACAAACAAAACTGAGCATCATTTTGCTTTTTCCTTTATGGTTCTATGGACGACACTGGAAATTTCACATACCACTTCAGGGCTGTGCCTTTGATAAATTATTGTTCCGTGTCAGGCTGGGTGGTGCACACCTTTAATCTCAGAGTTAGGCAGAGGCAGATGGACCTCTGTGAGTTCCAGGCCGGCCTGGCCTACATAATGAGGTTTTGTTTTGGGTGGAGGGAAGGAAGGAAGGAAGAAAGGAAAGAAGGAAGGAAGAAAGGAAGGAAGGAAGGAAGGGAGGGAGGGAGGGAGGGAGGAAGGAAGGAAAGAAGGAAGGAAGGATAGAAGGAAGAAGAAAAGAAAGAAAAATTATGGTTCCAGTAAATTAATTTGATCATAACTCTGTAAAGTTCAGCCCAGATATGGTGGCCCATGCTTGTAATCCCAATTCTCAGCAGTTTGAGACAGTAAGATCACCACAAATTTGAGGTCACTCTGAATTATAGAGTAAGAGTGTGTCTCTAAATTAATCATTAAAATAAATTCTAGATGACCCTAACCACTGATAATAAACTATCTTCTAGTTGTCTGCTTTTATTTAATTGGTACTGATTTTTTGTTGCAGCTGCTTTTATTTATTTATTTATTTATTTATTTATTTATTTATTTATTTATTTTGAGGCAGGGTTTCTCTGTGATTTTGGAGGTTGTCCTTGAACTAACTCTGTAGATCAGGCTGGTCTTGAACTCACAAAGATCCACCTGCCTCTGCCTCCCCAGTACTGGGATTAAAGGTGTGCACCACCACTGCCCAGCTTGCTTTTTACTTTTAATGAAGAAGTATATTAGCCAGGCCTGGTGGTTCATGCCTTTAATCCCAGCACTGGGGAGGGAGACAGTCGGATCTCAGTGAGTTTGAGGCCAGCCTGGTCTACAGAGCTAGTTCCAGGACAGCCAAAAATACACATAGAGACCCTGTCTCAAAAAACCAAGGAGAAAAGTATGTTGTTACCTTTGAGAGGCAGTCCTAGCCACAGTGGCTGGGCTCTTTCTTTCAAGCAGTGTTCAGAAATACAGATAACATTTGTTGTTTTCTTTTTCTTTTCATGGTGCTGTGAATCCAACCCAGGGCCTTTCAAGTGTTGGGCAAGTTCTCTGCCACTCAGCTACATCCCCGATCCCACAATTAACCTCAGAGCAGGGGAGCCATTCCCAGAAATTCTGAGGTAGCACTGGACAAGCAGAGGCAGACTCATCTCTGTTAATTCAAAGCCAGCCTGATATACATAGTGAGTTCAGGTCATGTGTGTGTGTGTGTGTGTGTGTGTGTGTGTGTGTGGAGAGAGAGATCCTGTTTAAAAAAAATAAATTCTGAGGCAGACAGTGACAATGCCCTTCTCTGAAACAACTTACACAGTCTCATTTCTTATTGAATACAGACATATATTTTGAACAAACTGATGCTTTTGTTTGTTTCAGACAGATCTTCATTGTGTTAGCCTGCAGCTTGCTACATAGACCAGTGTGCTGGCTAGTTTTATGTCAACCTGAAGTGATAGTTGGGTGGGGCCCAGGCCCTCGTAGGTGTAGACGCCCATGAGCTGTTGGTCCTGGGTTCTGTAAGATAGCAGGGTGAGCAAGCCGTGGGAAGCAAGCCAGTAAGCAGCACCCCTCCATGGCTTCTGCATTAGTTTCTGCTTCCAGGTTCCTGAAGGTTTGATGTCCTGCCTTGATTTCCCTTGATGGACTTTATGTATGATTCAGGATATTAAGTCAAACTAAACCCTCCCTCTCTAAGTTGTTTTTGGCCAGGGTGTTTTATCACAGCAATAGTAACTCCAACTAACACAACCAGGCTGGCCTCAAACTTGAAGTAATCCTGTCCTTGCCTCCAGAGCGCTGGGATTACAGGCCTACACCAGCACACCCGAATGGAAGGGATGCTTGCGAAAGAATGCACGCTGGGTTTTGCATTCCCTTTGTAAGAATTCACAGAGCTGCAGACCAGTGGTGGCCCCCTCCTTTAATCTCAGCCTTTGGAAGGCAGAGACAGGCAGATCTCTGTGAGTTTGAGGCCAGACTGGTCTACAGAGCCAGTTCCAGGCCAGGCTACAAAGCTGCACAGAGAAACCCTGTCTTGAATAATAATAATAATAATAATAATAATAATAATAATAATAATAATAATAATAATTCATGGGATTATGAAATCAGGTCTTTCCTACCCTGCGTCATGGGGTAACACATACTCCTGGTAGAGCTAGAAGAGCATGAACAGGCACCTGGTGTTTGGGCCACTGTGGTCCTTGTTCACTAAACTGCTGGGGACCCCTGCTTTCTCAGTAGTAGGATTAACGTGTCTATAAAGCAAAGTTTAAATCAGAACCTTGGCAGAGAAACGGCTGTTTCATGTTTCATATTTCAGAAACGCGTCCTGTGCTGTGGGAAGATCTGTGTTCCCAACAGACTCTTTGGAGTGATCAGAATTAATTTCAGTCAGCCCTTTTGTCTTTGTACACGCCATTGTCTTCATGCACTTGTAGGACAGTGCCTTCTAAGTGCCCCTTGCAAGCCCTTGTCATTTCACATTGTCGTCATGTGTCCGTCTCCTTAGTGGTTTCTCTCATTAGACAGCCAGCTCCTCAAGGAGAGAGATGCGTGACAAGCCGTGAGCCTCCATAGACGCATACTAATTTTTGCTGCACTTTAGTTAACGTATTGTGAGGGAGGCAAGAGCCATGGCAGACCAGTGGAGGTCAGAGGAACACTTGCATGAGTCAGTTCAAACTTTCCTTCCACCGTACCAGGGATTAAACCCAGGCTATCAGGGTTGGGTAGCAAGCATCTTGACCTACTGAGTCGTCTCACTGACCCCCTCCACCGATAGTTTGAGGAATACAAATTTAAAATCCTAGGTCTACTCTAAACATGTTCAGAAGTAAAGCTTCACATTGTTTTTTTAGTGTGTATTCACGTGATGCGCACACGGAGTGCAGGTGCCCTCAGGAGAGGGCGTTTAATGCCCTGGAGCTGGAGTTGTAGGTGGCTGTAAGCCATCTAATGTGGGTGTTAGGAACCAAACTCTCACCCTCTGCAGGAGCAGGTGCTCTTAACCGCTAGCTGAACATCTCCCCAGCACAGCTTCATATATTTCTAAGGGGTTCTATTTTAATTTAGAAGTTGTCATGGTTATTTTCAATTCTTTTGTGTGTTTTTTTTTTCCTGTAACCCATTGTTATTTAAATTTTATTATTTTGTCTTAAATATGTAAGAGAGTGTTTTAACAGGAAACTGATTCATATGCCAAGAGGGCAGATCACAGAATTTAGTTACCTGCAAACTATTACTCAGAGGTGGGGCCAACCTCAATACCTGTGGAGGCTTTTACCAAGCTGGGATGAAAGAGTCATCAACAGTGAAGCCAAGGCACGAGTTTAAAATATATGGAGATGCCATTTTAAATGTTCTGGGGAGACAGCTCATGGCAGTCAGAAATCAGATTTTTTAAAAATATTTTTATTATTATTTCATGTGTATGCGTTTTGCCTGCATGGTGCATGGGATCCCCAGGAACTAGAGTTACAGACAGTTGGGAGCCACCTTATGGGTGCTGGGAATTGAACCCAGGTCCTCTAGAAGAACAGCCAGTGCTCTTAACTACTGAGCCATCTCTCCAGCCCCGGGAACCACTTAGATTTTACTAATTATATTATTTCTAGCAAAATATACTGCTTGTTAACTGACATTAACTATATTTTTGGAAGTTTGTTGTTGTTGTTATGTTTTACTATTGGGATTATTGATTAGTTCCCAGAACGTTTTATCTCTAGATTCATGACTATTACTTCATGGTGAAACCACATATTTTGAGTGGTGTGCCGGTACACACCTGTAACACAAGTGTTTGGAAAGCTGAGGCAGGAGATAGAACTTTGAAAAGAAAAAACTACACAGCTCCTGTCCAGGCTTGGTGTTGGTGCACACTTGTAATCCTACTATCTGGAGGGTAGAGGCTGGAGAATCGGAAACTCCAGGACATCCTTGGTTACTGGTCTACTTGAGACTCTGATTCAGACATGCGTGGAGAAAGAAGGGGCAAGAGAGAGGGAGAAGGGAAGAAGGGCATGAGTAGAATTCTGGAGATGTAGCTCAGTTTGTAGAATGCCAGAGGCCTTGGGTTCAATTCCTAGCACCTCATAAACCAGGGTGTGGTGGTACATGCCTATAATTCCAGCATTCAGAGAAGATGGGAGCAGGAGGATCAGAAGATCAAGGTCACATTCTTGGCTACCTAGCAAGTTTGAGGATGTCTTGAGCTACATGATACCCTCAAAAATAAGTAGATCAAATAAATAAATCCACACACTTTCCATTGTCCAATCCATTAAAATTTCACATTTTTCTTTGTTAATTTTCCTAGTATAACTACTATCACAGTTCTTTTCCAAGCTAAATTATTGCTTGAGATATGTCTCCGTGTCCTTTCCCATCTCTCCAGCAGTAGAGGGAAATGGGTGCCCTGGGACTGGAATTATAGATGGTTGTGAGCTAGGACCCAAATCTAGGTCATTGATGGAGCAACAAGTGCTCTTAAGTTCTTAACTCCATCCCCCCCCCACACACATATCTTAACTACAGATGTCTGCACACTGCAAGGCACAAAGGGCAGTATACATTTTGGAGGTGATGTGTTTTGGTATTAGACTGGTTCTGGCACACAGCAACTATTTTAGCTTTGACAAGTTATAACCTACTTCATGCCTACCTGAGCATTCTTGGGTTCCCCATCTATATGTGAAAATGCTAGCATTCATCTGCAGGACATGCTATGGAGATTTGGTATAATATTTATAAAGAGCTTGACACAGAGTAGTAGTCAACAAACCACTTGGTTCTTTTACATTCTTTCATATGGCTCCCTTTGGTGTTCTGCAATGCAGACACTGGGCAACACTGGGCTTTAGAATTTCATCCATTGTCCTGATCTCTATCAACCAGAAAATATTGTTGCTAGAGATGTATTTGGCAGAGTTTGAGTCCTGGGTTGTTGGTGGGTTTTCTTTTCTGGTTTAGAAAATAAGGTTGCTCATCTAGCGGTGTATACCTTTGATCCCTGCGTTTAGGAGGCAGAGACAAGTTCTCTGTGAGCTCCATGTCAGTCAGAACTACATAGTGAGATCCTCTCTTAAACACACACACAACAACAACAACAACAACAACAACAACAACAATTTAAAAGTTAAAAAATAAGGCCTGGTGGTGTTAAATGCCTTTGATCCCAATACTATCAGGCAAATCTCTGTGAGTTGGAGGCCAGCCTGGCTGACAAAGCAAGTTCCAGGACAGCCAGAGCTGTAACACAGAGAAACTCAGTCTCGAAAAGACAATAAATAAACAAAAAAAAAGATTATCATGCTCAAATATCACTTAGACAAATGCTAAACCTATTAAAGAGACCTAACAAATTCATATGAAACAAATGAATGATGTAATAAACAAATGTGTGAAGAATTCACGGACAGGAATATCTATTTTAAGTGGATGAAAAAGAATAAACAGAGTTTGCTAAGTTGCTTCTGACTGGTATATTTCATTTATTAAATGCTACCGTTATGGGTCCAATATAAGTTTTATACTTTGATGCAATAATGACAAGTGAATAGAATTATCTGTACCTTAAAATATACAGTTACATTTGACTATGTACCTATTTGTATTTATATACTTATGTATTTATTTTAGACTTATTTATTTTATGTGCATGGATGTTTTGACTGCTGCATGTTTGTGTAACACTTGCATGCCTGGTGCCCAGGGACGACAGACAAGGGTGCTGAATCCCTTGGAAATGAAGTTATACATGGTTATGAGCCACCATGTGAGTGCTGGGAACCAAAACCAGTTCCTCTGCCAGAGCAGCCAGTCCTCTTAATCCCTGTTTAAATATTTACTATATTTAGACAAGCTCTCATTGGCTAGATAAATAAAAGCAGGCCTTGAACTGTCACTTCCCCTGCCTCAGGCCCCCTAAGTGTTGGGATTATAGGTGCACATCACCTCACCTGGATAATGTGTCAGATAAAAAGTCTGATTCATCATTTATTTATTTTTGCAGATTGGGAATTGAACCTGGTGTGTCACTCTTGCTAGGCAAATGCTCTCTCACTGAGCCACATTTTCAAGGCTCTTTTGACTTTTTATTTTAAGACAGGATCTCACAAAGTTGCCTGGGCTGAATTTGAATTCATTCTGTAGCCCTTGAACTTCTTTTTCCTGCCTTAGCTCCTGAGTAGCTGAGGTTGCAGGCTTGAACCAGCAATTTAAACAAAACAAGTGAAAAATATGTGTACCAAATCATGCATGGTTTTAATCCATATCCAGGTATAAAACTGTCTTGGTCTGGGTAAAGTGCTTGCTGTGTAAGCAAGAGGAGCTGAATTCAGATTCTTAGCAGCCTTGTAAAAAGCTGGGCTTGGTGATACAGGTGAATCAAGAGGCTCCTAGGGGCTTGCTAGGCAGCTACCCTAGCCAATTTGTGGGTTCCAGATTCAGTGAGACCTGTTCAAAAATAACATGGAAAGCAATTGAGGAAGACATCTGATGTCAACCTGTAGTGCTCCTGAGTGTGTGTACTTTCAAAACACACACACACACACACACACACACACACACACACACACACACACACACAAGAAATTTAAAAATGCTTAACTAACTGAAAGGAATACGTGATTCCAACTGTGCAGAAAAATTAACTAAATGATGTTAGTCAACTGACCCTTTAAATATAGCTACAGGAAAAAAAAATTCTGCTTTCCAATTTATGTCCAAGTGTTATACCAATACAAAGAGTGGGCAGATGACATAGCTTAGCATCTTAATGGACCTGTTGTCAAACCTGTGACCTGGGTTCAGTCCCTGGGACATACATGTAGGAGAGAACCATTGTCCTCTAACACACAAGACCCCCACCACCACCACCACCACCACCATAAAGGCAGCTGATGGTGGTGGTGGCACACACCTTTAATCCCAGCACTCAGGAGGTACAGGTAAATGGATCTCTGAGTTCTAGGCCAGCCTGGTCTAGAGAGCAGGTTCTAAAACCCTGTCTTTAAAAACAACAAACAAATAAATAAATGTAAAACTTCACAGAGAAATTAAGATTAAATACTACAGTTTAAAAATCTAATCATAAGGCTTGGACATGCTGCTTAGTAGGAGATTGCTTATGTAGGTTTAAAGCTTTTTTCCCACATAGTAGACACAGTCAAATCTAAAGGAGAGCTTCCTTAACAAAGAGAAATTTTACACTTAAATCATGCCTTTCCTAATGTAGACTGCTTGTCAATTAAGTTGAACAGTGATATTCTTGGAGGGAAACTAATTAAGCTTCCGCTCAGGTGGAATTGGGAAGCCACAGGGGACAGACCTTCCCCAAACCCCTTTTCCTAATTCCCTAGGTGGTGTCAAGTCATTAATATGTTAGTTTAAATTAGTTTATCAGTCACCAATTTGTATAAGTCTCATAAGAAATAAAGCACTGGAGCTCAGCAGGGAGAGAGAAGGAAAGGCGATTGACAGCTGATTGAGTCTCAAACAGCAATAGACAGTCAGGGAGGGGGGAAAAGAAAGCAAGTGGTTGAAAACGGAGAATGCAGAAAGGTGTTTTGGGAAAAGAAAGGACTCGTGCAGGAAAAACCTCACCCATTTCAGAACATTTCAAGGAACCTAAGAGTACTCCACAGACACAGTTGTTTCCAAGTGGTGTTGAAGCCATATATTACACAGTAACAATATTACAGTATTATGTCTCTATGTGACTTGAGGTGACCCTGTCTTCCAAAGTCTTTCACAACTATCAGACAAAATCAATTACCCTGAGCTTGGGGATCAGCTAGAGGGCCTTGGGGCAGGTGCTCTGGCAACTCTTATCGGTCTGTCCATTTAGTAACAGGAACTGCAAGCTTCTCAATGACACAAACAGGTTGGACTGCAGACGTGGCTCACTCCATAGAGTGCTTGTCTAGCTCACAAAGTTGTGGGTTTGATCCCGACCAATGGCTTGGTGGTTCAGCTCTGTGATACCAGCATTCGGGTTGTGGAGATAGGAATAGCAGTAGTTGAAGGTTATCCCTGTCTGCATAGAGACTCTGAGACTAACCTGGGGGTATGAAAGACAGTGTCTTGGCTGGTTTTATGTCAACATGACATAAGCTAGAGTCATCAGCGAGGTGTGAACCACAATTGAGAAAATGTCTCCCTCCATAAGATCAGGCTGTAGGGCATTTTCTTAATTAGTGACTAATAGGAGAGGGCTCAGCCCATTGTGGGTGATGTCATCCCTAGGCTGATGATCCTGGGTTTTTTAAGCAAGCAGGCTGAGCAAGCCATGAGGAGCAGGCCAGTAAGCAGCATACCTTCATGGCCTCTGCATCAGCCCCTGACTCCAGATTCCTGCCCTGCTTGAGTTCCTGTCCTGACTTCCTTCAATGATGAACTCTGATGTGGAAATGTAAGCCAGGTAAACCCTTTCCTCCCCAAGTTGCTTTGGCCATGGTGTTTCATCACAGCAATAGTAACTCTGACTGAGACAGCTAGCATGAGGAAATAATGATCTTGGATCTTGGAGAATATCTCATGAGTGCCAGGTGATGAGGATCAGGTGTGCATTTGGCCACCAGACTTCTCCAGTTAGGTGTCCCTTGTCTGGGGTTGCCTATCTCCTCTCTAACCTGCTCCTAAACTTGCTTCCCAGCCACATGGCAGAATCTCATCTGCCTTCCTAGCTGCTGTTGAAATCACAGTCTCTCACCACCCTCACCTTCTTTCTCCATCACTGCCTTTCTCCTCTGGCTTTCCTCCCAGTCCAGGGAGAGAACAGAGTGAGCCTTATGAACAGTCACTATTCAAATATGGTAGATCTTATACAGTACGTGCAATTTCAGATAACAAAAACTTGAAACCGCTAAGAAAATACTTCAGTAATTACCTTTTCTTTGGCGTTGGAAAGTTACAGGCTGACTGTCAAATGGCTGGGAATGTGTTCTATTTACTGGTCTTTTCCTTCCAGCAGTTAAAAACCAGTAACCTAAAGCAGTGCAAGCTCAACATTCTATGAAGATTAATCAGAAGGAGTAGCTGAGCCCACATCACTGTGGGAAGATTGCTTACTGTCGTGTACAGTGAAGCAAAGGTATCTGTGTTAACCTCTTACCAGATGAGACTGCTGAACACTGAAATAAATTATCAGCAAAAGGCAGCTTGTTTTCCTGTTATTCTTGGTACACAGTTCTGATAAGTGGACTCTCATGGGTGCTGAGTTCCAAATAGGAAAATGTTGTATAAGACTGAGGCCTTTAGGGCATTGAATGTCCATGTTTCTGTTTGTTTCAGATGCAAGCAGGATGCTGAGACTGGAAAGCAAGGAGGTTGACTTGTGGGTGCCTCTGAGTCCCCCGTGCCTCAGTAGAGCGGAGACCCACCAAAGCACCATTTTGCTGCTGTTGTTATTGCCTTCTCTGAAGGAAAGCAGCAGGATTTGTTTGCTTTTACTTTTTGCTTTTTTTTTTCTTTTTGAGACAAGCAGGATTTGTTTGCTTTTACTTTTTGCTTTTTTTTTTTCTTTTTGAGACAGAGTCTCTCTGTGTAGTCCTGGATGTCCTGGAGCTCACTATGTAGACCAGGCTGGCCTAGAACTCACAGAGATCTGCCTGCCTCTACTTCTCCAGAACTGAGATTCAAGGCCTACACCACCATGCCCACTTTACTTTGTGATTTTTTTGAATCAATGTCTCACACATGTGCCTGCATGTATGAACACAAGGCTGACATAGAACTCACTATGTAGTTCAGGATGGCCTAAAAAAAAAAAAAAAAAAGCAATCCTCCTGCCTCAGTTTCCCAAATGGTAGGATTGCAGATGTAAGCCAATACACCTAGCTGAGTACCACCACCATCACATATAGAGAGACAAAGATAAAGCTACCTGGTGGTTTCTTTTCCTCCCTCCCTCCCCCTCTTCCTCTCCCTCCCTCCCTCTCTCTCTCTCTCTCTCTCTCTCTCTCTCTCTCTCTCTCTCTCTCTCTCTCTCCCTCTCTGTCTCTTCTGAGACAGGGTTTCTCTGTGTAGCTCTGGCTGTCCTGGAACTCACTCTGTAGACCAGGCTGTCCTCAAACTCAGAGATCCTCCTGCCTCTGCCTCCCAAATGGTAGTATTAAAAGCATGCACCACCACTTCTGCCTTTTGTTAGTGGTTTCTAAGTCTTTCAAGTCAGAATGTGCAATACTCTGCTGGCTTGAAGTGAGGAAAGCTACCTTTACCTCAGATGACATTACCACAGAATGTTAGGAGAAAAAGGAGCGTTTTGCAGGGTGAGCCTTGAAGTCAGTGAGACTTTAGTTTGAATTCTACCTCTCAAAGTTAGAGCGGCAAAGTGTGTAATAACTTACATGGCAGGACTGGAGAGAGATGGCTCAGCGGTAAGAGAACTGGCTGGCTGCTCTTCAGAGGGACCAGGTTCAATTCCCATCACTCACATGACAGCTCATAACTGTCTGCAGCACCTGCCCCAGAGGATCTGACACCCTCACACAGACATACACGCAGGCAAAACACCAAAGCACATAAAATACAAATAAATAACTTACATTGTTCATTCTTTCTGCCTGTTGATGATCAACCTAGCTTTGACTATACAGACATCCACTGCTTCTACCTTCCCAGTGCTGGAATTAAAGAGATGCTCACTACCATAACCGAATAAAAAGACAACTTTTAAAGTATTATGATTTGCAAATATTTGTTGAGTTCAAGTCTGCTTTTGACACTGTATGTGCCCCCAAAATAAATTTTATGTAGTATCCAAATATTAAATATCTATCTTAACACAAGAGAGCTCTAAGCTGGATGTGGTGGTGTATATGCATACAGGTAAAACTCCCATACACTACAAAACAAAAAACATCTGTTTATGGGCATTTGCATAAATGCATGCTGATCATTAGAAAACAACACAGGTACTCAGAGTACCATTCAAAATGGATCCCTTTTATGTACTTATTTACTCAATGTTGGACACGAAACCCAGGGCCTTGAGCATGCTAGGCAAGCACTCTGTCACTAAGCTATGTTCCAGTCATCCTCCCACACCCTTTTTGATAAGGTTACTTGGTGGGCATAACAGGAGAATCTGGAAAAGCCTGCCTTCACTTATTACTATGGTTGAACAGTGAGCCCAGCTGATGACTACAGTAGGTACTATTTATGGCTATTCAGTTCTAACTTTACAAGGAATTAAAATCTCTCAAGCCAAGCTGGAGCTAGTGGAGAGAAGTCAGATTACATCAGGTTGGTGGCAAGAATTTTTAAGGAATATTATTCTATGTGTATATGCCTGAGTGTACGTGCGTGCATCAAGTATGGGCAAGGGCCAGCTGAGGCAAGAAGAGGGTATTAGATCACCTGGAACCAAAGTTACGGGTGATTGTGGGCCACCGTGTGGGTGCCAGAAACCAAATGCTGGTCCTCTGAACGACCAACAGGTAGGTGCTCTTAAATACTAAGCCATCACTCCAGTCCCATGACAAGAATATGTAAGTAAGGGGACAGACATTCAGACCCAAGCACACAAGGCGAGAACACTTTTGAGGGGTGCTGGGACAGAAAGATGCACAGGAAGGTTATTATCAGGAGGTAAAATGTGTCTGTCAAGGGAACCAAAGAAATGGTTTTTGCCAAACAAGGCAGCTATAACCATCACCAAGTCCTGGGGACTCAGTTGTCATGCATAATGCTCTCAGATCTCTATTGTTTCTAGGAACACCCCATCAGAAGGCAAACACATCCTTCCTGCTTTTGAAGTAGCTAGAACCCTAACGATGGCAGCCTGTAATTGTATAGGGCTCCCTCCCAACCCCAATGCAATTAAGGGGCCTTAAAAATACGAGTGCCAAGGGCTCCAACCTCCAGGCACTTAAATCAGTCTCAGAGGGAGCAGTCCTGTCTTCAGATGTTCTCAAAAGCTTCCCCAGGGGAATTTAATGTGCAGTGGATGTCAGAGATTACTTCCCTAGGGGAAGTTCCTGCTGAATACTGTTCCCCAACTTTAACATGTGTACAATAAACTGGGGGAGGGGCTTATTAAAATGCAGGTTATGACTTAATAAGACTAGGTTGGGAACTAAGATTAACAATTTATATTCATCTCCTAAGTGACATTAGTAGGGTTGATTTACAGACCACACTTAAGAGTCACAAGTCACATGCTGTAGGGTGAATGCTCACAATGTACTCTGGCCTATATCGACTAAAAATTTAATATTGGGTTAAAAGATGGCTCAAGAGCTGAGCACACTGGCTGTACTTCCACATCAACTGCTAGTATCTACATGGTGTCCTACAAACATTTGTTATTCCTGTTTCAGAGGATCCAATGCCCTTTTTTGGTCCCTGTAGGCACTAGGCACTCATATGGTACACATGTATACATGCAGTCCAAACACTCACACATAAAAATTAATATTAGATCAAAATTTCCACATATTAATTCTGATGATTATACAAAAAAGACAGTAAACAACTGTTTCTTAGAATTAAGATTTAAGTCACAAAGCCTATTTTATAATAAAATGTTGACTGTCTCATGTAATTTATTCTTATATTAAAAAAAACCCTCCACCAATATTTCAGCTGTTTTCCCTTGTGATTCCACAGTTCACTAGGAGCTGTGGCAGCTGCCCAGCATTCCAAGGGTCTCACTGAACATGGCTAGCCCCAGAAGACTGAAATTCAATTGCTAAGCACAGCTTCTACTAAGACCAGTTGCTTTTGGTCCGTAGTACATGAAAACTCAAACTGAACCATCCTGAGTTTCTGCCCATCTGTTTACAGTAGTTGAATTTGAGGAAGTGAAATAGAGTGTCTGACTGGCTACTGTGAAAACGAGAGGAGCCTGGAAGTCAGGAAACACAATAAGATGGACGGGTGCTCCAGAAAATGGGTTGGCAGTAATTTGCAGTGTAATAATAGATTCCAACAGCTCTGATCCTCAGCAAGTCAGGTGGGGGATCAGAGCAGGAGCAGATGGATAGGAGGGATGAGGTCTAGGTAAGGGAGGAAACATCAGAGTCAAGGAGTTAGGTATACTCCAAGGAGTTAAGTATGCTCTCAAAAGATTGGCTGGAGGGCTTCGATAGGCACAGTGGGTAAGAGCACACCTTGTTCTATTTTTTTTTTTCTTTTTTCTTTTTGGCTTTTTGGTACAGGGTTTCTCTGTGCTCTGGCTGTCCTGGAACTCACTCTGTAGAGCAGGCTAGCCTCTAACGTTGAGAGATTTGCCTATCTCTGCCTCCCAAGTGCTGGGATTAAAGGTGTGCACGGCCAGCCTGGACCACAAGAGCTAGTTCCAGGACAGGCTCCAAAGCAATACAGAGAAACAAAAAATCCTGTCTCAAAAAAAAAAAAAAAAAAAAAAAAGAAAAGAAAAGAAAAACCTGTAACCTGATAGATCTTTGCATCTGTCTTAGATAGTTTTTCCCCCCCTTAAAAGCATACACAATTATTTATCAGCTAGTTAGTAGTCTAGGCCTATGGATGTTCATACATGTAGGCAGAGGCAGGGAGTACTGAGGGTCACACATGTTTTGTGACTGATCTAAATACCCAGGGTAGTCTATAATGGCTCTGCTCTTTGGGTTATCCTTACTCTCTTGAGCTCTCTTAGACCGATCCAAATTCTGCTCTGGAAAACTCCAGAACAACCCAGAATTTGGAAAACAGACTAGTAAGTTTCTTATCATTTAAGGAATCTAAGTTGAGCCATAGGTGTCAGCTAATTTCCAGTAACGTCTAAGTGAAACAAAGCCATACACTATAATTAAAATTCCTTGGCTTTCCTGTTCCCATCTTTCGTTAGGCGTACACACACACACACACACACACACACACACACACACACACACACACACAGAGAGAGAGAGAGAGAGAGAGAGAGAGAGAGAGAGAGAGAGAGAGAGAGAGAGGAAGATATTTATATGGTCATCGAGAAGGCTCAGTGGGTAAGAATACTCAATGCCAGGACTGAGTTTGGTCCCTGGAACTCCAGTGGCAGAAGGAGAGAACTAATGGCTAAAAGTTGTCCTCTGACTTCCACATGTGACACATAAGCATATACTCATATACTCTATTTCTTTCAGTGTAAAAAATAGATGAATAAAGAAATCAGAGTAAGACATGTGTGTGTGTGTGTGTGTGTGTGTGTGTGTTGCTATAAATGGCTTTGTACACACTGGGGACTGTGTCTTTCTTATCCTCCCTACCATGGTTTTTGTTGGAAACTATCTTTGTAACAATAATTACAAGTCTATGATGCTGTACCTCCCAAAGTGCTTACTGCTCCATGATTTTATTATATGTAATCTCCCATCTCACTAGGTTAGGGATGCATTATTCCCCCTAGATTGTAGAGAAGGAAATAGTAATCAAACAGTCATTAGTGACTTACTCAAGGTCATACCATTTGTTGGTAGGTGAGTTTTTACACTTCAGATGTGTTTTGACACTTCCTGACATATATTTATTTTGTTTTTGTTGGATTTGATTTTGTTGGTTTCTCTGTTTCCTCCGTGTGTGTGTGTGTGTGTGTGTGTGTGTGTGTGTGTGTGTGTGTGTGTGTGTGTGTGTGTGTGGCCTTGGCTGTCTTGGAACTCCATATATAGACCAGGCTGGCCTTGAACTTACAGAAATATGCCTGCCTTAATCTCCCTAGTGCTGGGATATACACTTTCTCTTCATTATAAGAAGTGAGACTTTGGTAGCATCTAGTGAAAATACTCTATTTTATATTTTCTTAGGATTTGAAACCAGGGTGTCATGCATTGTTATGTGAGAGATTCAACATACACACACACACACACACACACACACACACACACACACACACACACCTACCCCAAAAAGGAAGCCCAGACAAACCAAAATATGTATTCAAAGTCCAACTTTGTAAACCAATGAGTTTTATTGGATTCCTTATAGGAATACAGAATGGTAGCTAACTTAAAGGAGCAGTGTGTGATGTTTTGTTTATGACATAACAAATAAAGCTTGCCTGAAGATCAGACTGCAGAGCTAGCCCTACTAGTTAGCCATAGAGGCCAGGCAGTGGTAGTACACACCTTTAATCCCAGCATTCAGGAGACAGTGATAGATGGATCTCTGTGAGTTCAAGACCACCCTGAGCTACATGGAAGTGAATCAGTCTAAAAGAGAAACAGCACATACCTTTGATCCCAGCACTTGGGGTGACACACTTTTAATGGAGTGGAGACGGGAGTGATATGGCTGGGCAGAGAGAGGAATAAAGACAGGAGAAGACAAGAGAGAGGCTCTGAGGCAGTCTGAGGAACAATGCATTCTGAGGTTCGGTGGATCGCCCCTTTGGTCTGAGCATTGGTAGAGGTGAGGACTCTCTAGTGGCTGGACACTCTGCCTCTCTGATCTTCAGCTTTAACCCCAAAATCTCTTGGGTTTTTATTATTTGCGCTACAGAGCAGAAATGACTCAAAGATAGCTGCATCCCCAAAACCCAGCATGGGTTACAGCTCACAACATCAGCAGGCAGCTTAACAAATCAGAGTCCTTTCCAGGTGGCTCAGTTGGTCTGAGCCTCTTCCAGTGAGTTAAGCTGTTCATTGTTTCTCCTAGGCAGATGGACTGGACTGATACTTCTCTTTACTGTTTATACTATTCCTGGGGAGGCAGAGGTGGGGGGTGGGACTAGTGAATCTAGTCAGTTTCAGGGACTTTCTGAGCTATTTTGAATTGTTTACTTCCAGTCTCAATCAACTTCTGTGCTGTATTTCACCTTTCCTTAGAATATACTGTTGTTTTCATCTACCTGTAAAACATCCTGTCTTAAGAAGTTTCCCTCCAAAATGGAAGGTTCTAAACCGGGAGGAAGCTGCTACATAATATGCATGCTTAGCACATGCTGTAAGGCCGACTTATACCCACAACCTCTAAACATGTTTCTATATTGTTTACTAGAAAGGGGGTCTCTGTACACTCCCCCCTTTTTAGTAAATATCCAACAAGGGGAAAATGCCCACAATATATAAATGAACTGTTTATGTCAACCTAATACCAGCTGAAGTCATCTGAGAGGACAGAACCTTTAGTTCCTGTCCTGACTTCCTTCAGGGATGGATTACAGTGTGGAAGTGTAAGCCAAATAACCCTTTCTTCCCCAGCCTGCTTTTGGTCCATGGTATGTCACCACAACAATAGTAACCCTAACTAAGACATGAGCAATACTTTCTGACTTTCCAAAATGACATGAATTTAAATATTTCACCACTGTGCTTATTAAACAAATTTCCTTTTGCCAAACCTAATGATAGTGTTTTGAAAATCAATTTTTTACATTTATTCATTTATGTATTAAGGAAGCAGGGGTGTGCATGACACATGATATGTAAAGGTCAGAGGACACCCTGCAGCAGTCAGTTCTCTTGTTCTGAGGTGTGGGTCCCAAATATCAAACTCAGGTCATTGTGTTCCATGGAAGGGTCTTTACCTGCTGAGCTACCTTAGCAACTGTGATAACAGTTTCATATAAGATTACTGTTCTGCAGACCAGAACAATAGCACATGCCTATATTCCCAGCACTCAGGAGGCAGAGGCAAAAACATTCTGTAAATTCTAGTTTGGCCCAAGCTACATAATGAGGTCCATATCTATCTGGGCTGCAGAGTAAAATTCTGCCTCAAGGGGGTGCGGGTAAACTAAACTAAACTTAAAATTAAGTAAATAAAGAAATGCCTACTGGTAAGAGAGCTCAGTGGGTAGAAGTGAGTTCAAGTTCCAGATCCCACACTGGAAGGAGAGTATCGACTTGCCAAGGTGGTGGTGGTGCACACCTTTAATCCCAGCACTCAAGAGACAGAACAGGCAGTTTTCTGGGTCAGCCAGGGCTACAAGAGCTAGTTCCAGGACAGGCTCCAATGCCACAGAGAGACCCTATCTCAAAAAAACTTTTAAAATTGGCCTCCACACCATGTTATAGCACACATGTGGCCACACTCACACATGCATGCATACAATAGCAATAATTAACAAAAATAAATAAAACTGTGTCAGAGCATGAGAACTCATGCTTTTGATACCAGCATTTGGGCAAGAAGAGGCAGGAGGGTTTCTGTGAGTCTGAAGCCAGTCTGGTCAACATGACCAGTTCCAGGTCAGCCAGAATGCCAATGTTAGACCCTGTCTCAAAAATAAGTGAATAAAAAACTAATTCAGGAATTAGAGCAAAAGTTGTAAGTGGTATATAAATCCAATCATGAGAAGACTTAGCTCTTAAAGTCCAGAGTCTAACATAACTGAGCATGATAAATGATTTGAGTACCATCAATCCTTTGCTAATGTAATATGGGGGGTATTTTTCTGGTTGGGTAGGGTGGTACACACCTATAATCATAACACTAGGGAGTCTGAGCCACAAAGATCATAACTTGAAGGCCAGGCTGGGCTACCTACTGAATCTGAAGCCAAGCTAGAGGACGTAGCAAATCCCTGTCTCAAAAAAGGAATAGTCCAGTGTTGATATTCTACAGTAGACCTTAGTACACACCAGGAACGTCGAATCAGCTGGC
Source organism: Cricetiscus sungorus (assembly GCA_030556225.1). Taxonomy (NCBI): domain Eukaryota; kingdom Metazoa; phylum Chordata; class Mammalia; order Rodentia; family Cricetidae; genus Cricetiscus; species Cricetiscus sungorus. Next base: position 7,233,621 of record JANBXA010000600.1, on the reverse strand, counting down.
TATGTCTTTGAACATTTAAAACCAAAGCTTATAGGGCATCCACACACAATCTGACCCTGGGTGGCAACTAAGTGGGCCTAGAGATGAGGGGAATGGAAAGTAGTAATTCTGTCTATTACCTTCCTCCAGTCAACCAGTTTCTATATTGAGAGTTGAGGGAAATTATTTGAAATGTGACAGCCACGTTCTTTCTACCTCCATCTCTACCAACCAAGGCACAGCATCCTGCAGAAAGGAAGCAGAGGCCTGAAGCTTCTGTAAGACTAGTCAGAAGAATAGTCCTATCAGATGCAGATAAAACACCCATTGTCCACTCATAAACACACAATTCCTTAACTAAACTCCCGCTTGCATCTTTGGTCCCATGATATAGTGACTTATCCTATCACTTTTGAACAGAAATACAGAAGTGTCATCTCTCTCTCTTTTTCTGTCTCCTCTCTCTCTCTCTCTCTCTCTCTCTCTCTCTCTCTCTCTCTCTCTCTCTCTCTCTCTCTCTCTCTTTCTCTCTCTTCCCTTCAGGACAGGCTCTCACTACTTTGTAGCTAGGTAGACCAGGCTAGTATAGAACTCACAGAGATCCAGCTGTCTGAGTGGAGCGGCCCCCAACCCTGCAGGGCTAGGATCAAAGGTCTGTGCCACCACACCCATCCTTGTCAAAGGCCTTACTCTCAAATACTTTGTTCTTGAAGGCTCCAGTCATCTATCTCACCATGTGCTGCTGGGAAGTGTCAGGATCTTGTGTATGTGTGAACTTAATGAACTACAGTCCCAGCCCTAAGGTCTTAATTTTATCTGCCTTTGCTTTTTGAGATGGGGGGGGGTCTCATTTCATAATCCTGGCTGTCCTCTGTAGACCAGGCTGGCCTCTGTCTCACAGAGATCCACCTGCCTCTACACTCTTGAGTGCTGGGATTAAAAACACTCAATTTACTAGCACAAGGTTTTAATTTTGATGCAGTTTTTTTGTTTGTTTGTTTGCTTTGGGGAGGGTTATACTTTGCATGTTATATCGGAAGTGTCCTAAGCAAACGTAGTGCCTAATTTCCTCCGAAATTTCCTTCTAAGAGTTCCCTCTCTCTTTCAAGACTGTATTTCTCTGTGTAACAGCCTTGGTGTCCTGGAACTCTCTCTGTAGACCATGTTGGCCTCGAACTCACAGAGATTCACCTGCCTCTGCCTCCCAAAGTACTGGGACTAAAGGTATATGCCACCACACCCAGACACCTTGGGTTAATTTTTTTTTTAATAAAGTGTAGATTAAAGGCTCTACTTCATTCTTATGCATGTATTGTGTATCCCTAGCCTTTATATTCCTATGCATATGCATTTTTTATCGCTTACATATTTAGGCTTGTAATAACTGCACTCTATATTTTCATTAAAACTTTTATGTAGAGATTAAAAACATTCTTTACATTAAATTGTTAATAAGCTTATGCTGCAGGCTGTCAAAAAGGGGGGATTTTAACTCAAGACAGTTTCTGTGGACTGTGTAGGGTGGGTATAAATTGCACGACTATATCTTAGCTGCTTAGAATGGTATCCGCTTTGTGGGAAAAGAGAACAACACTAGAAGGGGCATTTTAAAATGAAGCGTCTAGAAAGAGACTGGTAGAAAAAAACACGAAGAAAGTAGTGTGCTTCAGTAGTTGGATTTGTTCGCATCTGGTGCCAAGACCCTTCCCCTGGCTTGTGTGGTTAAGGGTTTCATAATTAGAAATTGAATCTAGGTTGGGCATAGTGGTAGCACTCAGGAAGTAGGAATTTCTGGGTTCAAGGCCAGTCTGGTCTTAAAAGAAAAAAAGAAAAAAGAAAGAAAGAAAAGAAAACAAACAAAAAGAAACTGATTCTAAAAGTACAGTCTCATAATCTTGTGGAATAAAGATTTTCTTGGCAGTTTACTGTAGGTCATTTTTGTTTTCTCCCTAAAGTTAAACCATGGGCCCTCGACCACGCTACGCTCTTGCAGGCACTATGGACATTCTTCCCATCTGCATCCCCCACATCCCTGGCTTGGGCTCTCTGGCTCCATGGGGGTCCCAGGGCTGCCTTGCCAGCCTTCCTGCCCAGTGAAGCCACACAGCTGATGAGCACAGGATGGGGGAAGGGGCGGTCCGAGGTGCCCCTGGCTCGGTGCTCGGTGTCGCTTCTGCTGTGCCGCCAGTGCCCCGCCCTGGACGCTCCGGGGGCCAGCTGTCCCTAGAGGAGGCACCGGTTGCCTTGGGCCTCTGCCCTTGACGCCGCCCCAGACTGGGCTGGGGACTTCAGATCTCTTTAGGTCACTGCGCAGGTTTCTGCAGAAACCGAATGACTCTTGCCGACTCAACAGAACGCTTTGCGGGGAGATCTAATTCTGCTTTTCCCATCCCAGAGATTCGCACCCCTACTGGAGGGGTAAAACTGGGGCGGAGAACAGGAGCTCCTGGTAGATTCCAGCTTCACAGAGGAACCAAGCCCGGGCTGAGCTGGGGACACCGGGAGGACCCGGAAATGTTTACATGCCCAGCCTCTGAGGTTAGGCCTAGTCAGCCGGTTAACAACCCAGTGGGACAAACAGCCTATCCTGTCATTTACACAAATGCTGACTTCTGATTGGTACTTTACCAGTATGTGCTGGTGACTAAATATCCCGTCGTAGCTGATTACAATTGAAAAAGAAAAGGCAAGAAAGGAACCTCAAAAAAGGTTTTTGTGCCTAAAGTCTGCTCAGGGCAAGTTAAAATTACTTAAGATATATGCTTTCAATGAATATCTGTAAAGCTAATTTTTCTACATGCTTAAACATAGCCCAAGTAGTATCAAGGGCTCCTGATACACAGGAACAAGTCTTGTGGGATCAGAACAATAGCTTGACTCTTTGTCTTTTGGAGTAACTGGCCTTAAATATAGGATAAGTATATTGTGAAGTTGTATCTGTTAACTTCTGAACAAATCTGTCTGGTATATAACAGGTATGAAGGTTGCCCTATGTTGGAGGATCCTGGTTGGGTTCCCGGCATCCCACATGGCAGCTCACAACCCTGAACAACGTATGTATGTATACAGACATACGTACGCAGGCAAAACGCCTAAAATAAAATGAATAATATTATTCACCCCTTTGTGGCTATGTATTCCTTTAACTGTTTATTTGTATTTTTGTCTTTATAGTCAAAATAATGATTTCCTTCATTTTATTTGTAACTGGCCACCATTTTAAGTGGCTATGTATTGCCAGGCTATAGAATTAATTTTGATCAGGTCAACCTCATGAAAATGTGTTATTTTCTATAAGCCATTATAAAATAGGTACTACCAACTGAATGGTATATCTCCAGCTGCCTGGAATTTACTGAGAGGCCCCATCCTCTGCCCCCTAAGTGTTGGAACTAAAGGTGTGTGCCACCATGTCCTGCTTTTTGCTTTTAGAAAGAGTCTTCTGATTCTGATTCCCTCCAGTGCTGGGATCACAGGTGCAGGTCACCAGCCCCAGCAATTTTACCTTTGATAACAACTTGTTTGCTAGAGCCACAAAGAGTGATAACCGGAACACTGTGCCTGTTAAAGGTGAAGACAGACAGGAAGACCAGACTGTCTGTCTGTGTTTGAAGGGACAGGTGTGCCAGGCTGCTGCAGTAGGGAGGTAGGGAAGGAAGCAGAAGAAAGGTGAGAGGCAGTATGCTGGAAGTATGTCACTGAGATGTCAGGGCCAATGCTGACATCTAACTTGGACCAAAATGAGTCAGGAATTAAGATACCAAAAGAGATGCTTTCCTAAACCAGAGACAAAGAACAAAGATGAGTCAGGCTGCCCCAGGGAGAAAGTTGTCCTTGAGTCAGACTTTGTACACAAGTAAATGCAACCTAAAAGCTCCAATTTCCATTTGGTTTGAGGACCAAGAGTTTTCCATGATCCTGTCTTTAAAAAAAAAAAAAATCTGATATTTACTGAATAGTTGGTTTGTATAATCCTACCATTTGAAGCAGTTTACTTGTATTAAAAAAAAAAAAAATCTTGCCAGATAGTGGTGGCACATGCCTTTAATCCCAGCACTTGGGAGGCATAAGCAGGTGGATCTTCTGTGTCTCTGTGAGGCCAGCCTGGTCTATAGAGTGAGAGGACAGCCAGGACTGTTTCACAGAGAAACCCTGTGTCAAGGGAAAAAAAAGCAAAACAACAACGAAAAGAAAAGAAATCTTGGGGCTGGGGAGATGGCTCAGCAGTTAGGAGCACTGACTGCTCTTCCAGGGGGCCTGGGTTCAATTTCCAGCAACCACATGAGAGCTCTCAGTGGTCTGTAACTCCAGTTCTGGGGTATCTGACACCCTCATACAGGCATACATGCAGGTAAAAACATAAATGCACATGAAATAAAAATAAATAAAAAATAAAAATCTTTTCAGTCACCCTGTGAAATGGGTTATTTATCTGTAGTTTGCAGACAACTGGGAATGATACAACAGTGGTTGGCCAGCTTGTCTCTGGCTCCTCATGCAAATGCAACTGATGGTGATGATTATCTCCAGAGTTTGCACTGCATGTGCTGTGGGACATGGTTCTGTGCCATTTTAATTCATGTTTATCTTTTATTATGTTACTGAGTTCAACCAAGTCTTGAAAAGAGATGACTGGACACATGCATGTCCTTAATTTTTCTTCTGAGGAACACAATTAAGAAATTTTAAAGAAGTACAACTGAAGAAAAATGTGATGCTGTTTTATTTATGATCTAACAAATAAAACTTGCCTGAAGATCAGAGTACAGAGCTAGCCACACTAACTAGCCATAGAGGCCAAGCAGTGGTGACACATACCCTTAATCCCAGCACTTGGGAGACAGAGGCAGACAGATCTCTGCGAGTTCAAGGCCACTCTGAGTTACACAAACTTGATACAGTCTTATAGAGAAACAGAGCTTCACACAAAAGTGATCCCAGCATTTGGGATCACATGCCTTTAATCCCAGCACTAGAGAGGAGGAGACAGGAGCTCATTATAGGCAGGCTGAGCAGGGCAGTCTGAGGATGCAGTCTGAGGACAGGATCGCCCCTTTGGTCTGAGCACTGGTAGAGGTCAGAACTCTCCAGTGGCTGGCTGCTTTTCTTCTCTGATTCTTCAGCTTTCACCCCACTTATAACTAACTCCAATTTTTTATTATTAAGACCAATCAGAATTCATGCAATGGGAAAACAATTCTTAACTTTACCACTTTGGGGAGTTAAAGAGCCTGTTATAGTTTGCTACATTAAAAAAAAATACTTACATTCTTGTCATTAGAATTTTGTTGTTTAGTTGAGAGGATGACGTCTTCCTATTTGTCCAGGCTGGCCTTGAACTCCTGGGCCCAGTCTCCTACATTACTATAACTATAGGGGTATGCCACATTCCCCAGATTATCACCAGAATTCCTCATGGCCAACTTTATTCAATTTTGACTTGCTCAATTATAGTAATTGTTTTCTTTTGCTTTCAAGGAAAGACTAAAGTGGGCATGATGATCTATCTACTCCTGTAACATGTGCACTTGGGAGTGTTAGAATTGTGAGCTTAAAATCACCCTGGGCTCTGCAACAAGACTTTGTGTATTAGGTCCTTCCGTGTCACTGTGACAAAAAGCTGAAAGAAACAATGCATGGTTTCAGAGTGCTCCAGTGAGAGGGACAAAACAGGTGTCTCTCCCAACAAAGGGCCATTCATGGACAAACACAGGGAGAGAGCAGGAACAACGCCCGAGTCAGCCCCACAATGTCTCAAGGACATTTTCTGCCTTGAAAGGTACCCAAGTGTGTCCAAAGGTAAAACCTCATCCAATTAAATAGTTTACTAATGTTCTGGGTGTAGTAGCTTACACCTTTAATCCCAGGACCCCGGAGGCAGAGACAGGAGGATCTCTGAGATCACATCCAGTCTAGTCTATAGAGTGAGTTCCAGGACAGCCAAAGATACATACACAGAGAAACCCTGTCTCAAAACAAGAACAACAACAAAAATATACTAGTGTAACTATTGCTTGCTAAACCAATTATGCTTGAGATGACCTAACTGCTCCTGAAATTCCCCTAGCTGTGCTTAAGAGGAGCTTTTTGGGGTCGTTGCAATTTTGTACAGGTGCTTGACTCCTGCATACTGGCACAGTAATAAACACTCTTTGCTCTTGAATTCTATCTGAGTCTGGGGTCTTCAGCATTTTCTCAGATTCCCACAGAGACAGGAGATGTTCATATCATGGCTAACTAGGAGGCATTATTGACTTTGGAGCCATCACCTTTGAAGCTCTGCCCCTAGTGGCCCACTTCTGAGTAGGTCCTTGATCCTAAAAGTTCCACTGACTGCTGGACTATTCCTACCCACTGAGGGACAAGTGCTATAGAGTGGAGGGTGGGGAGGCAGGAGTCTGCTCTTTCTTGTTTTGTAAGTTTTTCATATTTTATTTATTTTGCATCCGTAAATGTTTGTCTGTGCACCACCAGACAAATGTTTGTCTGTGGCCTGAAGAGGCCAGAAAAGGAACTGGAGCTATAGACAATTGTGAGCTGCCTCGTGGGTGCTGGGAATTGACCTCAAGTCCTCTGGAAGAGCAGCCAGCGCTCATAACCGCTGAGTCATCTCTCTGGCCCCAAATTTAATGTCCCTGTCTTGGAACTCACTCTGTAGACTAGACTGGCCTTGAACTCACAAAGATCCGCCTGCCTCTGTCTTCTGAGTGCTGGGATTAAAGGACCTCCCAGGCTTTCCTCAATCAGATAGAAAATCAGGCTAAATCCATAACACAGCCACTTCCAATGATGTGGTTTTAGAGAAAGCCACTTACCTTCCAAGCCTCACAGGTCAAGATAGGTTCTTGTTTAGAATCGTCCAGCAACTTGCAATTTGGACTGAATTTCACAGCATTAGGAATAACAGACTGAGAGATGTGCATGTAACGCTGAACCAAATTAAGGTGCTCTTTCCTTCTTTTTGCTATGCCCAGCCTGTGGAAAGGGCCAGCTTGGAGTTTGCAGTCGCCCTATAGTCTTTGTTAGTGACAGTGTTTTGGTGTCTCCCGTGAGTTTGTCTTCCTCGACATCAAGGAGAGCAACTTCATCTGCAAGTCCTCAGTTAAGATACTTGATGGCTCAGGCCATGATACCACCGCCAACCCCAACAACTGAAATCTTATTCTAGGGGCCTGTTCTTCCTTCAGAAGATTCACTATCAGCTCCTTGAGGCTTGGCATCCTGGACTTAAACCCCAGAGCAAATGATTGCCAAGTGTCAGGGCCATTTTAGCAGGACTCAGTGCAGCCACCGCCGCCGCCTTTTAAAGTCTTGCTCACTCTGTAGCCCAGACAGGACTAGGATGCACTATGTAGCATAGACTGGCCTCAGACCTAATGGGAATCTTACAGCCTCGGCCTACGTGAGTGCTGGGACTGCAGGTGTGAGCCATTATGCCTGGCTATAAACACCTAAACTAGGGCTTATTTGCATTTCTGATATCTGTAACCATATATCTGGGTTACCATACCCATTAACTGGGTATGGTGGCGGGAATTGTGAAGAAAGACATGGCCCTACTGCTACAAATGCCACTTCCAGTAAGTCTCATCTTTCTTAACCATAATTACAAAAATCCTCTTGAGCGTTTCGGTCTGTTGTAAATCACTTTGCTGTTTCTCACACAGAGGCAATTTCAGTTATGCCTACAGTTCTTGGACTTGGGACTAGACATTCAGAGCCAGCTTCGTTTCATAGCAAGTTGGAGGCCAGCCTGGGCCAGTGTGGACAGAGAGAGAGAGAGAGAGAGAGAGAGAGAGAGAGAGAGAGAGAGAGAGAGAGAGAGAGAGAGAGAGAGAGAGAGAGACAGAAGAGAGAACCCAGGCCATATCTACCCTTGGCTTATATTTAGAAGGCCTGTATTTATTGAAAATTTTAATTATAAATAAAAACTGTGTGTGTGTGTGTGTGTGTGTGTGTGTGTGTGTGTGTGTGTGTGTGTGTGTGGTGTGTGTGTGTGTGTGTGTTGCCTATGACAGAGGCTTTAGATCACCTTGTAACTGGAGGTAAAGGTAGTTGTGAGCTTCCCAGTGTGTAGTGACAACCAGGCTCAGGTCCTCTGCATGAGCAGTATGTTCTTAACCACCGAGCCATATCTCCAGCCACTGTATTTGGTTTTAAACCATCTTATTTATGTGTCTGAGTGTTCTGCCTGTATGTCTGTGCATCATGTGCATGTCTGGTGCTGGTGGAGGCCAGAAGTGGGTTGTTGAACTCTTGGAACAAGAGTAACTTGGAACAAGTTACAGGCCATTGTGAGCCACTGTCTAGAGGCTGGGAATCAACTCTGGTCCTCTGGAAGAGCAGCCAGGGCCCTTAACCACTGAACGAATCCTCTAGCCCTTGTATTTGTTTTGTAACTTAAGAAGTATGACTTTATAACAACTATAATAAAGATTGACAACCCTCTGCATAGTAAAAACAGAGGATGTAACAAAAATCATTTAGTCCTTCATTTTCAAATGAGGAAACTGCAGGTTAAATGACTTTGGCAAAGTCAGACAACAAGCTGGTAGGACCAGAGCCACCTTGTGTCACTCACCCTCTTGCTTCTGTACCAAGAGGCATTTCTTCAGGGAAGTGTTAGGGTGAATATACAGGAGTATATTTTCTTGTCTTGGGTTGTACTAGCTGCACAATTAGTGAATCAGAACATGGTTAACAAGGACCTGCCAGGGAGAGCAAGGGCTTAAAGGATGGTGAGTAAGGGTTTAAATAATTATATTATTCTGGAAGGTGGTGGTACACCCTTTAAACCCAGCACTTGGGAGACACAGGCAGGGGGATCTCTGTGAGTTTTAGGCCTGCCTAATCTACAGAGCTGTTACACAGAAAAACCCTGTCTGGAAACAAACTAACAAACAAAATTATATTACAAGCACTTATGATAAAAAAGAAAATCCTTAACTTTTAAAAATTATTCTTATTAGTCATAGTATTTGTCACTTAGATAAACATAAGAACTTCAGGAACAATTGCTCAAATATATTAATCCAAATTGCATCTAGAATGGAGAAAACAACTTAAGACTATAAGGGACAGGGTGCAAACACTTAGGTCTAAACTTCCTGAGAAGTGGGGTAAGCTCGAAACTTCCTGTTTGGTCATATTGGAGAGCCAGAGGACTGGAGACTTCCTGTTTGGTCGTATTGGAGAGCTGGAAGACTGGAAACTTCCTGTTTGGTTGTATTGGAGAGCTAGAGGGTTGGAACACATGAGTCTACCTCTCTCAGTCTAGTCCTAGAGTTGACTAAAACTGCTGATTTGAGATTATTCATAACCAAAGGAACCAAAGCATAGTGTCATGATAAGTGTGTTTGGGGAAGACACTTGTAATGTGGGAAAGAAATACCCAGATTCTGAAACGAAAGTTCAGGGAACATGTGACTTGCTGGAAGGCACAGCACAGAGCAGAAGAAGCTGGAGTTGGTATCTCTCTGTCTCAGGTGACTTCAGAGCTGTTCCTATCGCTGCTAGCCCAGTGGCCACCAAAGTCACAGGTATCTAAGTTTAGATGACATCTGTCTGCCACATTGGATGGGGTCTTAAGTTTTTTTTGATGGTTGTGGATGGTAACATAACCAACCCTATACTGTGAATATATGTAATTCTTCCTACTCTTGATTTCTCCTAAGCAGGCAGGGCAGCTTTTTTTGTTTTTTGTTTTTTTTTTTTTTTTTTTTTTTTTTGTTTTGTTTTGTTTTGTTTTTGTCCTCTTAGTAATTCTTTCTACAAAAGAGCACTTTAAAATTTCACTTTCTGCTGTAAAATATCACAGATTTTATTAGTTTCTCAGGTGAATCTACCATTATTCTTAGTCTTGACTTTTTTGGGGGGGGAGGCAGTTATGGCATTCGCCTGGAAAATAGATACTCAGTAACGTGCTTGGAATATCAAAACTTTTAAGCTAGGGAGAAAAAATTTAAGCTAGGGAACTCATGGAGATCCACTTGCCTCTGCCTCCTAAGTGATTGGATTAAAAGTGTGCACCAGTAAGTACACTCAACCATTAACTATATAAACTTTAAAAGGAAAGGATGGTGGGCATGTTGGCACCTACCTTTAATCCCAGCACTTTGGAGGCAGGTGGATATCTGTGAGTTCATGGCCAACATGGTTTATGTGGTGAGTTAGTTCCTGGACAGCCAGGGCTATGTAGAGAGACCCTGTCTTAAAAAACAAAAAAAGAGCTGAGCAGTTGTGATGATATATTATTTATGATTTATTAAAGCTTGCTTGTGGGTACAGAAAGCAAAGCTAGCCACAAGCCAGGCAATGGTGATATACACCTTTAATCCCAGGACTGAAGAGACAGCAGATGGATCTCTGTTAGTTCAAGGACACACTGAGCTACATGGAATTGATCCAGTCCTAAAGAGAAACAGCTCACAAAGGAGATCTCAGCACCTTGGTCACATGGCTTTAATCCCAGAATTTGAGAGGTGTAAAAACAGTCTGAGGTTTGGTGGAGACAAGATTGCAGGCTGAGTTTTGGGAGGAAAGAGTTAGTCTCTAGCCATGTTGGGGAGTGCTTCGCAGTCTGAGTGACTCTGGGGAGCAGTGAGGATCGCCCCTTTGGTCTGAGCTGAGGTAGAGGTGAGAGCTAGTGGCCGACCACTTTGCTTTTCTGATCTTCAGCTTGAAGCTTGAACCCCAATATCTGTCTTTTGGGTTTTATTTTTCATGTCACAAGAGGTAGTGGTGATTGCCTTTAATTCCAGCGTTCAGGAGACAGAGGCAAGTGGGTCTTTGTGAGTTCGAGGCTAGTCTGGTCTTCAGAATGAGTTCCAGGACAGGCTCCAAAGCTACAGAGAAACACTGTCTCAAAAAAACAGGGGAAAAAAAGAAATAAAAGAAAAAGGAAATGAAGGAAGGAAATAGGAAGGAAGGAATGGAAGGGAAAGGAAGGAAGGAAAAGAAGGAGGGAGAGAGGGAAGGAAGGGAGGAAGGAAGGAAGGAAGAAAGGGAAGAAAGAAGGAAAGAAGGAAAGTGATTGGTTTGGGGAGTCTAACTGAGGGGTGGAATGCTCCCCTGATACACATAAGGCCTGAAGGATACCTGGCACCACAAAAAAAAAAATGTACACACTATATAATGACTGTATCATGCCTGTAGCCTCTTTTAATGCGTTAAAGTGTGTATTTTTAGCGTAGTGTAATCTATCATTGGGAAAAAGCTATTGCTTGCTAGAGTTCTATGTTAATTATATACCAGATGGCTATCATTAGTCCTGTGGTTGAACCTGTTAATGTGTCAGAAAGGGGACTCCAAGTGGCCTATTTCACTTTATTGCATACCTGCACTGGAAGATAAATAGTTATATTTAATAGGTCATGTAGCATTGAAAATATGACAAATCAAGTTATACTTGGTGATTTATTTACCTGTCTAGCTTCTCCATTTCCACCCTCCGGCCAAGCAGAATGTGTGCTTCAGATCTCTGAGGAGCCTTTGTGTTTCTGTTTTTGTTTTAATTAGAGATACAGATTTTAGCTTGTCCATTTTGTTCATGATTGTACTGCTATCCTCAACAGTCTGACTCAAATAGTAACATAAAAGCATGAAAATACATGTTGAATGAGTCAAAAATAGGGGAGGAACTTTAAGAGATTTTTTTTTAAACTTTGAGGGGTTAGAGAGATGGCTTAGTAGTTAACCATACTTCATGCAAGTATGAAGGCCAGTGTTTGGATCCCTGCTACTCACATAAATGATAGGTAGTCATGACAGCCTGGTAGTGATCCTAGCATTCCGGAGAGATGAGATTCCCAGGGCAAGCTGGCTAGCTAGACTAGCCAAGTCAGAGAGTTCCAGGTTCCAGTGAGTGACCCTGTCTATCTATATAAGGGAGAGATAAAAAAAAAAAAAAAACCAACAACAAAACAAAAAAACAAAGACATCTCAAGTCAACCTTTGATCTCTACATGCTTGTGCTTGTGTACTTGTACAGACTTATGCTCCTCCCACATGCCCAAACACAAGAAAATATGCACACACATACATGCATACACTGCACACACCTTTAAAGGTTTTAAAAAAGAAAACAGAAAGCAGTGTGTTTATAAAACACAATAAACAAAAGTTCTATAAGCTTTCCCCCATTCTAAAATAAGTCACATTCATTCAGAGTTTCTATGTCCCAACTTTGAAGTGCATTACTAGCATATGGGATAATATAATTAGACAATAAAAGTAATTACTAGAGTTCAGAGCTGAGTAAGGGAGGAGATCTGTGATGTAGAGTCAAAGGTAGACTTTGGCGTCTGACTAAGTGCTTGAAGAAGGACATCAATTTCTGCAGGCAGATGTGTAAGCCTACAGAGGATGAACAAGGATGAAGGAGCAAACTTGGTTTCTTATTGTGTGAGCTTTTCTCTTTAATTTTTCTTTTTTTTTAATGGCTAGGTGGTGGTGGTGCATGACTTTAATCCCTGCACTGGAGAGGCAGATGGCCCAGGGGTTACAGGCACCTGTTGCTCTTCCAGAAGACCCAGGTTTGATGCTCAGCACTCATATGGTGGCTGACAGCCATCTGTTTCAGGGGACTTGATATCCCCTTATCGCATCTGCACACACAAACCATGCAGGTGGTTCACAGATGTACATGCTGGGAAAACACCTACAGCATAAAATAAATAGGGAAAAAATTAAAAAATGAAAGAAAAGCCCATTATTTTTTTTCATGGTTTCTTTTTATTTATTTATTTATTTACTTATTTTATATTTCAATCCAAGTCCCTCCTCCCTCCTCTCCTCCTGTTCCTCCCACCTTCCATCTCCCATCTGTTCCTCAGAGAGGGTAAGGCCTCCCCTAGGAAGTCTACTAAGTCTGTCTCATTATCTGGTTGAGGCAGGACTAGGCATTGCTCCACCCCACACACCCCTGTGTCTAGGCTGAACAAGGTATCTCTCCATATAGAATGGGCTCCACTAAGTCAGTTTGTACATTAGTGTTAGATCTTGGATTCATTGCCAGTGGCCTCATATATTATCCCAGTCACACCATTGTCACCTATATTAAGGGAGTCTAGTTCGATCTTAAGCTGGTTCCCCATTTGTCAGACCTGAGTCATATGATCTCTCACTAGCTTGGGTCAGCTGATTCTGTGGGTTTCCCCATCGTGGTCTTGACTTCTTTGTTCATATTTTCATTGACAACAACAAAAAGTCCCATCTTGTTTGTAAATAAAAAAAATAACATTTGTTACTTACAAACTTAGAAGCAAAATTTGCTAGCCATGGAAGACTTTTCTGGGCAATGGAGTACCTTCATTGGGTAAGGAGTAAGTCTTTTCTCACACTCAGCTATTTGCTTTCTTTGGTTGGGTGTATGTGTATGATGGGGGCTGAGGATCAAACTCATGGCTTAATACAGACCAGGCAAATAGTTTTCATAACTGAGTAAAATTTAGTTAGAAATAAGTTAATATAGATTTAACAGAAATTATATTAGTAGTCTATTCTTTTCAGTTTTACCTTTTTTTAAATTAAAAAATGATGACGGAGCCTGGCATTGGTGGCACACACCTTTAATCCAGTACTAGGGAGGCAGAGGCAGGTGGATCTCTGTGAGTTTGAGGCCAGCATGGTCTACAGAGGGAGTTCCAGTACAGCCTCCAAAGCTACACAGAGAAACCCTGTCTTCAAAAACAAAAACACAAACAAATGATGCAAATGATGATGGGAGAGAGAGAGAGAGAGAGAGAGAGAGAGAGAGAGAGAGAGAGAGAGAGAGAGAGAGAGAGAGAGAGTGTTCAGGTGCACTGAAACTGTGGTGTGCATGGAGAGGTCAGAGGGAACTTTCAGGAGTGTGTTCTCCTTCCACTCTGGAACCCTGGGACTGAGCTCAGGTCACTAGGCTTGCTCAGCAAACTCTGTAATCTGCTGACCCGTCTCACTTGCCTTCTTTATTTATTCTTGAGACAGGGTTTCTTGTAGCCCAGGATAGCCTTGAACTCATTATGTAGCTCATCTTGAACTCCTGGGTCCTTCTGCCTCTACCTCCTGAATTTGGGAATTAATGCATGCACTATGGTGACTAGATGTATTAGTTACTGATTTATGTGTAACAAATTGCTTCAGAAAAAAAAAAATAGGATTGATTTTAAGAGCACTGGGTGTTCTTTTCTAGAAGACTGGAGTTCTGTTCCTAGTACCCATATCATGTAGTTCAAAACCACCTGTCCAGCACAGGCTGGAAGCAAGGGTTTGGGTGCTGAAAGTCATCTTTGGGGTGTTTCCAAAGTGTGTATGGGCAAGGATTATTTTCTTCCAGAATATGGTAGGGATGGCCTTATGTCTCCACTGGTTCATTTATTTCTGAGACAGAATCACATACAACCAAGGTTATCTGCAAATTGCTATGTAGCCAAGGCTGGCCTGGAACTTCTGACACTCTTGTCCCTGCTTCATGAGTGCTGTGATTACAGGTGTGCACCTGGCTTACTCTTTGAACCTACCCAGTGGGTCCCACATATCAGGGCAGTTTCCCTCATCAGACTGAGCAAGAGAGCAGAAGAGTGACACGCTATGTATGGTCGAGCCTTTGTTATTCTAATCTCAGACCAGGCATTCTATCCCACACATTAAAAACAAGTTTTAGCCCATCATGAGGGAGGAAATTACAGATGTGAAAACAGCAGCTGGGGTCAACGGGAGCCATGTTGAAGCAGCCTGCCCCAGCAGGAACAGTAAAAGAAGGCGATGGTAGAGTAAGAAGCTAGCTCATCGGGAGTCATCACCGAGGAATAGCCTTCATGTGCAAAGATGGTGTTATTGATAATGATACCTTATGACTCTGTGGTCAGGAATGGAAAGACTGCTGAGTTAAGTAAAAAACACTTTCCACGAAAACAAAGATGGTTTTATGATTGAAAACTGTTGTTCACTATTTGTAGTTCGTGGATGTTTCTAACTGTACAAGCAGCACCTCACCCCACCCCCAAAATCCGGCCCCACCAAGACAGCAATTCTGAGATTTATAATTCAAAACCATCTGTGGGCCAGACATGGTGATACACACGTGTAATCCTAGCACTAGGGAAGAGTAGTCCCAGTTTGAGGCTTCTTGGACTATTTTATATATAAAGTCTCAAAACTCAAAAGCCAACTCAGAAAAGCATGTCCCCACCCACCCTGAATTTTGGGAAACCTCAGTCATCAGGGAGAATTTATGTAACACATATTTTGTATTATATTAGAGGCAAACAAGACAGCGTTTATTCTCAATTAGCCTGGGGCAAGATTTGTAACTGCTGAAATAGAAGCCTTGAAAGGTTACTTTTGTTTGTTTGTTTGTTATTTATGTGTATTGGTGTTTTACCTGCACCTTTGTCCATGTACTATACTACTTCAGCACCTGGTGCCGGTGGGGCCAGAAGTGAGCATCACGTTTGTGGAGCTGGAGTTGCAGATAGATGTAAGCTGCCATACGGGTGCTGAGCATTGAACTGGGGTCCCCTTGGAAGAGCAGCCAGAGCTTTTGACCGTTCAGCCATCTCCCCAGCTCCAGGAAACAAGCTCTTATTGTATCATGTTCTATATCCTAAAGTCAAAAGAGGTATACTTTCTATACCCCTCCCCCATTTCTAATTTTTGAGACAGAATATCTCTGAGTAGTCATGACTAGCCTGGATTTCACTATGTAGACCAGGCTGGTCTCAGGCTTCCAGAGTTCTACCTGCTTGTGCCTGCTGTGAGCTGGATTAAAGCTGTGAACATGCTCCATCTTTTGTGCTTGACTTTTGTGTTTGCCTTTTGTGTTTGACTTTTTTTTTTCATTTTTTGGTACAGTGTGAGTATATTATTTTCATTTTTTAAAAAAAAGTCAAAGTGTTGCCACCATGTATTGCTAGATGATAAGGTTATATTTATTTTCATATTTTCAATTTGCATGCTTAACATTTGCTTATTAAACGTATTTAATTAAGTTTAAATAGAGATAAATATAAAGTACACATCCAGGAGCTACTTCTCTGAAAGTTATGGAATACTGTATCTGTTCTTTTCTAGAGCTGTCTAGCCTGTGCCATGTTTTAGTATATATGGGTAGTTTACATTATTCATTGCTACCTAAAACAAAATTTTAAATTATTTGTGTGTGTGTGTGTGTGTGTGTGTGTGTGTGTGTGTGTGTGTGTGTGTGTGTGTGATGCATGCAACGACGTGCTTCTAGAGGTCAGAGGACAGCTTTTGGGAGTCGGTGATCTCTATACCATGGGTTCTGGAGATCCAAGGTTAGGTTGTCAACCTTAAAATCCTCACCCTTTTACCTCTGCCTTCTGAGTGCTGGGATCAAAGGCATGTGCCACCATGCCTAGTTTATGAGATGCTGAGAACAAAACCCAGGGCTTCTTGTGTGCTAGGGAAGCACTCCACCAACCATGTTATTTATATCTTAGACACTAGAATAAAATTTTATGTTGAAAACACTTAGTTCAATCGGTTACCAATATTTCCTTTTATGGCAGCAGTGGGACTGAGCCCAGACTTGTGTACAGTAGGTGAACACTACCACATACACTACTGTCAATCTTAAATATCGCCTTACTGTTATCCTGATGAACAGTTACTGTAAAAGGTGATTTGTAAATCAGGAAACCATTCTTCCTATTAATATTTAAAATACCCTATTAGGGTGATGGAGAGATGGCTCAGTGGTTAAAAGCACTTGCTGCTCTTCTAGAGGATCCCAGTTCAGTTCCTAACACCCAGATTGGGCAGCTCACAGTCATCTGTAACTCCAGCTCCAAGGAATTTCACACCCACCCTCTTCTGGCTTCTGAGGGCATTGTACTGCATGCATGCGCCTCTGCCTCCCGAGTGCTGGGACTAAAGGCATGCACCACCAACGCCCGGATGACTTTGAGCTAACTAGATAATGGAGGATGACCTTGAACTCATCATTCTGCCTCTACCTTCCAAGTGTAGGACTACAGGTGTCCACCACTGTACCCCAGCCCTGATCTTTCATTTTTTAATATGTATGTATATACTGGTTTCAGTACTAATCTGGCAATATCCCTGGCAAACTCATTAAATATGGAAAAAGAGACTAGCCTCCCCAGTGGTTTTAGACTCCATGCCTTATTGACTTGGGGGCATCTTGCTTTGTCTTTTAGACTTTGGTCAGCAAGTTTTGCCTTTTTTTTTCATGTGTATTCATAAAGTAAGATGTACCCCTAGTGCTATAAATGGATGGTAACTATGAATGTAGTGGACATGCATCCAGGTCCCCAGGGAATATGAATGAGAACACGAGAAGACTGTGGGGTTAGATTTCAGTTAGGGCTCTATGCCTATGTTAGTGAGTGTGCTACAATCATCCCGGCTCCTGATGAACTCAGTGAAATTTGTGAAATTCTTAATACTATTTTTAAGAATCACACGTATACTGCCCCCACTGTCCTGTTTTGGTTTTGAAAGCTCATCAGGTAGCTCAGGCTGGTCTTGAACTGGCAATCCTGTCTGAGGCCCCTGAGTGCTGGCTGGGCTTACCAGCTAGTGCCACCACCACCACACC
This sequence comes from Cricetiscus sungorus, assembly GCA_030556225.1. Lineage (NCBI taxonomy): Eukaryota > Metazoa > Chordata > Mammalia > Rodentia > Cricetidae > Cricetiscus > Cricetiscus sungorus. The sequence goes on along the minus strand of JANBXA010000600.1, from coordinate 7,216,082 downwards.
ACTAGCCTCAGAGTTAGGTGGACACATGTGATATGAACACTTGTACATATTATTTCCCCTTCTCTTGGGTGTATTTCTAGGAGTGGAGCTGCTAGGCCTCGCAGTAACTGCCCAACTTTTCCAAACATCTAAACTACTTAGTGTTTTACTGGAAGTGTAGGCTGTTCAGTTCTCAGCAAGCTAAGCCCTCCTTAAGCTTCTTCATGTACCATAAACCATGTACTCCACAGCGCCCAAGGATGGATTTCCAGAATTCTTCAGTTCATATTTCAGTGAGAAGATGTATTTTGGCTAGTGCATTTTCTAGGTCTGTGCTCAGACAGAAAGCACAGCTCTTATGTGTACCTTGAAGTTTGCCCTAAATAAAAACGTCTGTTTGGCAAAGAAAAATAAACAAAGAGGAATCCAAATGCTCAATCATTGTTTCAGATTAATCATTTATTGTCAGGACTTGTCTTTTCCTCCCTTGGAGCCAAAATTTGGGAATTTGGTTTTTGTTGTTTGTTTAGCTGCTTTTGAACAGCTCAAGTGTTATTCTAAGGCAGATGAGGAAGACTGAGTTTGAGGGTAGCATGGTCTACACAAGGAGATCCTGTCTTTAAAAAGGGGGGACAGGGAAAGTACAAGAAGGAATCTTGGGTAGTTTTAACTTAAATCTGTTTTATTTTTCCTTCCATTTTTTGAGACAGGGTTTCTCTGTGGCTTTGGAACTAGCTCTTGTAGACCAGGCTGGTCTCAAACTCACAGAGGTCTGTCTGCCTCTGCCTCCCAAGTGCTGGGACTAAAGGCGTGTACCACCAATGCCTGGTTAACTTAAACCTGTTTTAACCAAGTGTCTACATAGTATTTGGGAGCTCTATCTAGTTTCACTTTTTCCTAGAAACTTAAAAAAAAAAACAAAAAAACAAAAAACTAGTCCTATCTTAGACTCTTCAGATAAAGCTAAAGTCTAAAGAAGTCTTACCAAGGGCTGGAGAGATGGGTCAGAGGTTAAGAGCATTGACTGTTCTTCCAGAGGGCCTGAGTTCAAGTCTCAGCATCCACATGGTGGCTCACAACCATCTATAATGAGATCTGGTGCCCTCTTCTGGCATTCAGCAATACATGCAGACAGAACACTGTGTACACAATAAGCAAATCTATTCAAATAAATGAATGAATGAATGAGTGAATGAATGAATGAAGCCTTACCAAAAAGAGATAGTAAATGGCACAGTAAGGTCTGTCTTCTCCTTTGTAGGAAAGAAGTCACTCTTGGATATCCTGGAGGTACATTTGGAGATGTTATGTAACAACCAGGCAGTGATGATGCACATGCCTTTAATCCCAGCACTAGGGAGGCAGCAGCAGGCCGATTTCTGTGAGTTCAGGGCCAGCATGGTCTACAGAATGAGTTCCAGGACAGCCAGAGCTGTTACACATAGAAACCCTGTCTCAAAACAAAACAAAACAAAACAAAAAAATCTAAATCTAGGGGAGGTGGCATATAAACTAAACCCAAATATGTTTGTTTGTAACAGAATAAAAGGGCAAGCAAAACATTTCAGACAAATATTTTAAATGTATTTAGTTTATTTATAGCCATATACAACTACTGTATATATATAATCATATGTAACTATTTACAGGTACAGAATCATACACACAAAACTTGAAAGAGAATCTACAAAGCACACGGATTAACATATCACACTAGAGAGGGTTACTCCAGTGCTAGAGAACCTTATATAAATGAATTTGTTCAAGAGCTTCTCTGTCCATGTCCCTTTGCGGGTACACATCAAGGTTCAATGGTATCTCTTCCACCCAGGAGGACAGGTGCATATTAGTCTATGAGAACAAAAAAGCATAAACAATATGAAAATTTAAGAATTATCTTATTCAGAATTTCACAATAATATCACCTTTAGTAAGTGATAAAATAGATGTATTTTTAAAGACTTAAATTGATGTTGGTAATTGAACCCAGGTACCCTGTGGGCGTAGCAAGTGCTCTTACCTGCAGAACCATCCATCTCTTGGCCTCCTACACCACAGGATTGTTATTATTATGAACAGCACTAAGTTATGTACTACATGAATAAATTTTGTTATTCTCAACTCATGGGTTTGGAGACTTATTTTACTCTGATTTTGGTAGTTAAAAATTTTTACAGTTTTTTAAATATAAAATGTGTTTAGATTTATTTTCTGTCTACAAGTGTTTTGCTCGCATGCAGACTGTGCATCACCTGTGTGCGCCCGGTGCCTATGGAGTTCAGAAGGGGGGATTATCCTGGAACTAGTTATGAATGGTTGTGAGCTAACGTGGGTGCTGAGAACAGAACCCAAGTCCTCTGCAAGAGCAGCTGGTGCTCTCAATAGTTGAGCCATCTCTCCAGCCCCTTGAATAATTATTTTAATGTAAGTAGTGTAACAATTATCATAAGACTTAAATAATCACAGATGGAAACAACAGGAATACACACAAAGCACAGAAAACTCATTCTCGTTCCCTCTCTATAACCTGCATGAGACTGTACCCTCAGCCTATAAACTCTGGAGCCATGACCGTGCAAATCTGTTCAAAGCAGTTCTTTTTAAACAAACTTAGCAACTGTCACACATGCACATGTGGATACTCAAGGACAACCCTCCTGAGTCAGTTCTCTCTACCATGTGGACAACCCAGGTTGCCAGGCCTGACCAGCAAGAGCTGTTACCTGCTGAGCCATCGCACTGGCCTCAGAATTGTTCTCTTAAGAAAGCAATAAAGTCATCAGTTTATGAATAAGGTCTCTTTCATAAAGTTTTCTTCCTTCCTTTCTTTCTTCTTTTTTTTCTTTCCTTTTTTTGAGACTGTTTCTCTGTGTGACAATCCTGGATGTCCTGGAACTCACTCTGTATACCAGGCTGGCCTTGAACTCCCAGAGATCCACCTGCCTCTGCCTCCCCAGTGCTGGCATTAAAGGCATGTGCTATCACTGCCTGGCATCTTTTGATTTTTTGAGTCAGACTGGCTTCCAGTCAATTCTCAAATCTTCATGTCTCAGATTCCCACATATTGGGATCATAGACCTGCACCAACATGCCTAACTTAAAAAAAATTTTTTTTTTTAACAATTCATTGTATTTATTATTTGTATATGTACATGCTACATATATGGTACATGCTATCTCTCTAGACCTCATGTTTTGGTTTTCTTGTGATCAGATCTTTTGATATAGGCCAGGATGGCCTCAAATTCATGAACCTCCTTGTTGCTGCGTCTTGGACAGATTTATGTACATAGTATTAAAGCTGTTACTTTGTGGACTGGGGAGATGTCTCAGTGGTTAAGATCACTGGCTGCTCTTGCAGAGGACCAAGTTTGGTTCCCAGCACCCACATGGTGGCTCAGCCATTCCTGAGTCCAGTTCCATGGAATTAGATGCTCTCTTCTGACAATGTGGGCACCAAACACACATGTGGTGCACATATATACATGCAGGCAAAGTAGTTATACACATAAATCTTTTTTTTGTTTGTTATTGTTTTTTGAGACAGGGTTTCTCTGTAGCTTTAGAGTCTGTCCTGGAACTCTCTCTGTAGACCAGGCTGGCCTCAAACTCAGAAAGATCCACCTGCCTCTGTTTCCTGAGTGCTGGGTTTAAAGGTGTGGACCACCACTGCCTGCCCATAAATAAATCTTTAGAAAGTTCTCCTGTCTGTCTCCCAAGTGCTGAGATTAAAGGTATATGCCACTATGCCTAATGGACAATATATTTTAAAAGGGATGTTCCTATGAGAACAGAAAACTATGCTAGATCACATTACTGATGGGCAGGGTTCTCATAAGGAGGAAATGAAGATGGTAAATAGGGATTAATATATTTCTTTATAAATCTCTTAATTACTTCCTGTAGTATAATAAGTAAAACTAGGGCCCAGAGATGGTTCAGTGTTCAAGAATGCTTGGGAAATCAAACTGCATGAAGAATACAGTCTTCCACTCTACTTGAAATCCTCGGACAACTTTGACCACACTGCAGCTCCTTTATTTTGTATTACAGAGTCTGGATATGTAGCGTGACTGGCCTAAAAATGCATTCACCATCCATTCCTTCTGTTCTAAAGGACAGTGTTATGATATGGGTATTCATTTTTCCATCTTAGTTTTTGAGAAGAGGGTTCTGTTGACCAGGCTGGTCTCAAACCTGTGTGTTCAAGTGATCCTCCTGTTGCAGCCTCCCATGTGGCTGGGGTTACCCTTCCCCCTTAGTTATGACCGAAGGGGGGGGTTAGTAACTTATCCTCATTCACTTGTGTTTATTAACCTACAACTATGACCCCACAGCTACGAAAAACTGTGTAGAGAAACAAGGGAACATATATCCAGATATGAATTATATTTCAGTGCTTTTGAGGGTAGAAAAATAAACCACAAAGCAGAACTTTAGCAACACAGTCTTGCATTGGCTAGAGTGTTATAATAGTTATCAGAAAAAAAATATATAAGTTTTGATAAGAAAAATGTTGAGGGGCTGGTGATACACAGCAGTAGTAGTACAGTGCTTACCAAGCATGCATGAGCCCTTGGGATATTTTGTTCGTATTATTTTTTGTTTGTTTGTATTTTTTCAAGACAGGGTTTTTCTATGTAGTCCTGGCTGTTGTAAATTCTTTCTATAAACCTGGCTACCCTTGAATTCAGACACCCACCTGCCCAGCTCAGAAGCCTTAGGTTTAATTCCCACCACAACCAAAACTAACTAACCAATCAACAGAAGGAAAAGTGGTTACATACCTTAAGACCTAAGAGAGAATCTTGGAGACTTGGTACTGTCACTAATAGTGATCCTTGTTTTCTTACATTATGGATGATGTAGTCCCAGGCACTAGAACACATTAAAAACTGATACAATGAAACAACAGTAAGATAATATTACATACTAATCAGAATAGAAACAGTTGTCCTACTCAATGCCTCCTCTTTTATTCTCATGCAGGGGAGAGAAAGAGAGCCACAAGCATGCTAAGCAATCTACTCTGCCTCTAAGTTACAGCCCAACCAAGTTTGGTGGTACACACCTGGAATCCTAGCACTGAGGAAACTGAGGCAATAGGATCCTCTTGAGCTGGAGGCCAGCCTGGAGTACATAGTGAGCTTCAGGACTCTAGCCTTAGCTACAGAACTAACACTATCCAACAAAAGAACAATGGAAAACACAACCCTGGATGTAGTCTTTAATATATAATCCAGCAACTGCACTCTTTACACAAAGAAGTTGAAAACATGTATTTACAAAAAGATATATACATTAATATTTACTGTTGTTTTATTCATAATTGCCCAAACTTGGAAGCAACCACGGCATCCTTCAGAGGAATGGATAAACTGTGACACATCAAGACAACTACATATTGTTCAGCACTAAAAGGAAAGAAATGTGTGCTCAACTCATGAGGACACAGAGGAACCTCAAATGCCTATTGGCAGAGAAAGAACCTAACCAGAAAGGAATCTGGATTGTATGATTCTAATTATCTGGTGCTGGAAATGTAAAGCTGTGGGTTGGTGAAAAGACCAGTGGCTGCCAAGGCTAGAGTACAGGACCCAAGGGCTGAGCAGGGACCAAGAGATTTTTCAGGCAATGAAACTACTATCTGTGTTTTAAGGCTGAATGTGTGTCATTAGACTTCTATACATATACAGGGGCTGCACAGCACTAAGAGTGAATGCTACTGTGGACTGGGGACTTCTGGTGACTATGGTGTACCGAAGATCCATCACGAGAAGCACACTGTTCTGATGCGGAGGATGACAGTGGCACAGACTCTGTAGGTGTGTGTGTGTGGAGGAGCATGCAGGAAATTTTTTATCTTTCTTACAGTTTTGCTGAAATGCAAAACTTCACTAAGAAACGAAAAGCAAAAACCTGACATGTTAGCTTTTACTCAACACTGGATTTTTTTTTCTACTCGACACTAGATTTTTTTTCCTGAATAAGGATGACAAAAGAAAATGCAGATGATATCTAGAAATCTAGATGGGCAAAATATTTACCCACAGGAAACAGAACTACAGCAACACAGTAGAAATTGACCAAATTTCCAGTTCCTGGGGGCTGTTGGCAAAGTTACAAGGTTAGAGTTCTGAGATTAACGAGATGGGGATGTGGGCTACTGGAAAGTTTCTGAGTAAGGAGAAATGAAGTTCAGAGGCACACAAGTCAAGCAGGACCAGTGTCAAAGCTTTGTAGTTTCTCTATGAGAATCAGTCCTTCTGACGGAAGCCAGGGCTGGGATTGCCAGGGGCAGAGGGAGATGAGGAGTCCTGGGAAAACAAAGGGCACAGAAGCCAGGAATCAAAAATAAAATGTAGATGTGTGTGATGTATACTTTAGATTTTTTAAAACTCACATCAACAGCAAGATCAGACCTCATTTGGCTGTCTGGAGTATTTTGGGGTGGAATTCCAGTATCACACAACACCTGTACAGTTTGGTGGGGCCGGTCAGTTCTAAAGGTTAATGAAACGGGACCTGCTGATGCACTTCAGAGTGCAGTGTGTGTCTGACCAGTTCCGTTTAATGCTCACGGTTAGTATGCATTGGACTCCTACCCTACACACGACCTTGACAGTTTACCGCACCTGTGGGGAGCACCACTGAAGCAATATAGGGGAACAGTCCTTGCAGTGAGATGGGTGAGGTGGATGGACAGTGCTATCACTCGCACTTATTTTTGGTTGAGGCTATGACTACTAATGGGTTTCATGTTTCAGAACTTACTAACAAGACAATATAATGTAATATAATGTTTTTTTTTTCTGTATGGGTGAAATATTACATTGCAATATTCAATAATCAACGTCACTGTTCAGCTGGACCTACTTTTTTTTTTTTTTTTAAACTGGGATGTGGTCCTAAAAATGATGTATTTTACAAGCTGATTTAGTACAAGACTAAAGAACTATACTAGCATGACCTTTTTGTTTATCTGAGAAAGGTCTCACAGAGCTGAGAATGCCCTGAACTAGCTATTTAGCTGAATTCACAGCCACGGACTAATGCATCTTCATTTGGCTTGGGTCAGAACACCGACTAGGGGGGATGAGGGAATGAAAAAAAGGAGACAGACAGACACATGTACAGAAAAACTGGGGTTGGGTGGGCTGTGCTCTTGGATGGAGAAGTTGCATCACTTGGAAGCTCAGAGTTTATTTTTTACGGTTTAACAGGATATTGCATTCAGCTGAGCAAGGAGCCAAGGCTTATGGTGTACAGCTGACAAGGAAGCAGGCTTCGCTAACCTCACTAGGAGCACTCTGCAGGGGAGCAATCTTTGGGGCCTAAACATCCAGGGGCAGAAAGTTATGGTGGTCATTTCCTACACACTACTAACATCTGCACAGGGAAGAGAGGAAGGCTTTGTACACACAAATAAATAAATACATGCAAACTTTAAAAGAAATTAAATAATTTTTCAAAATCAGTTTTTTTTCAAAATTTTGCATTTTGTATTTAATGTTTCCTGATTTAAATAAGTTGATATCATGTATGCAACTGTCAAGGAATAAATAAAAAATATTTAAAAAAAAACAAGCTGCGTTTGTCATTTTAAAGTTAGCATGAAAACATTTCTACCTCACTAGTCTTTTTTCACACCTTGCTGGATATATTTTAACAACAGGTTTCTTGCTTCAGTAAATAACATACCTTGCCTGTTCAGCCTCAGTAAGAAAATATTCGAAGACGTTATTCATTACAATGACATCAGCACTTTGCAGAAGTGAACCTTGGGTACAGACATCTGCATGAAGCACCTAGAGAAGAATGAGCTCATGTAAGAAATGACAATACTGCATGCATCACGCAGCCACTTAAGAAATGCCTACTGGCTTGGGATGCTGTGAAGACCATAAAGAGTTCTTAGTATCTAGTAAACCCACAAGCTTGTAAAGAGGATTTGCTTTGCTGGGCAATGGTAACACATGCGTTTAGTTCCAGCACTTGGCAGGCAGAGGCAGGTGGACTTCAGTGAGTTCAATCCATCCAGGCCAGCCTGATCTACCAACAGAATTTCAGGATAGCCAGGGCTATAACACAGAGAAAACCTGCCTTTAAAAAAAAAAAAGCCTTTGAATAGAATTATTTGTTTCATTATAATTGTGTCCCCCAAGTCATAATTATTTTCTTTTTAACTGAATTCAGAGTTTTTTTTTGTTTTTTTTTTTTTTTTTTTTACTGCTCTTGAAGAGAACTGGGATTTGGTTCCCAGCTCCCACATATGGCTAACAGCTGTCAGTAGCTCCATAATTCCATTACCTACCAAGAAAAAAATTAGCAAAACCATTTATTTAAACACTATATAGGGCTGAAGAGTTGGTTCACTGAGAAAAAATTAGCAAAACAAAGTGTATAAACACTATATAGGGCTGAAGAGTTGGCTCAGAGGTTAAGAGCACTGGCTGCTCTTCCAGAGGACCAAGGTTCGATCATCAGCACCCACAAGGCAGCTCACAACCTTCTGTAACTCCTGTTTCAGGGGAACCAATACCTTCTGATGTCTGTGGTCACCAGACACCACATATGGTGCACAGACATACATACAGTTAAAATACCCATACACATAAAATACAATAAATCTTTAAAAAACCTTAAACTTATTAAGGCTTTGGGACCATAGCCATGGTAAAAAGAAGACACACTTATTTGCTCAGGAGCAAAACAATTTAAAAGGAAGAGAAAAACCTTTACCTTATGGTATGTGAGTTATTTTCAAATAAATACTCAAGCCTTACAAATATATGACATGCAGGGTGTTGTATGGTCGAGATTAAAAAAAAAAAAAAAAAAAACCATTCTAAAGCTTTAATTCATTTGGCTTAGAACCTTTAAGTACAGCTTTGACACAGTCTTCAATAAAAAGAAAGACAGCTGGGCCAGAGAGACAGCTCAGAGGGTAAGGCGCTTGTCACAAACCACCCAGTTAATAATTTCAGACATTATAAACATGTTGCTTAGCTATTTGACAGACATGTAAACTAATCAGCTGATTTATCTTCATCCTCTTCTTATCCTTAGTTCCTCCTTTTTCTTTCCATCTATTTTTACTTATTTCTTCTTCCTCCATTCTTGTACTGCACAGACCAGGGAAAGAGGACTCAGAGGGACCAATCAATGATGGTGGCCAAAAGAAGTGCTCTCAGGGTGCCAGGAAAACCCTAAGGGATGCTTAGGGGCAGACTCTGGACTGCTGGCAGCTCAGCAGCCATAAAACAATCAAGCTCAACTTAACCAATATTGAGTGGATACCTCTTATATGTGAGATATTGTGCAGGGAGACAAACCAGGTTAAATGAGACACAGTACCTGTGCCCAAATATGGTATAGTAATGTGCTGAAAAAAAAAAAAAAAAAAAATCAACAGCTGTAACTCCCCAGTGCAATCAAAGGAAAGAGAGGAAAGAGAAATGATAGGAAAGAGTGAAAGTTTAGTGCTAGCCTGGAGGGAAGGGACAGAGAATGTAAAACAATAGACCTTGTAGGTCAAGAGAGTAGATAAATAAGCACTGACGTGTATTATCAACACTATTATAATGACAATATAGAGCTAATATATATATATATATATATATATATATATATATATTTTTAGAAAAAGGCTACAAACCAAGAAAGATAAGGCAAATAGAACAGAAACAGCAGACACAAAAATTTTGAAGTTTAGCTATGGTGGCTATGGTGCACACCTTTATTCCTAGCACCTGGAAGGCAGAGGCAGGTGTGCAGGTGGGTCTCTGTGAGTTTGAGGCTAGCTTGATTCACAGAGGTGTTTCAGGACAATCAGGGCTCTTACAAAGAGAGACACTGTCTTGAAAAACAAAAACAAACAAACAAACAAACAAACAAAAACTCAAACCAAAACAATTTGAAGTTTAAGAAAAAGAGGGGAGACAATGTAAAAAATAAACTAATTAAAAAAAAAAAAGATAAAGAAAAAGAGGAGAGAAAGTTGTAAGGAATTTAGAGGATTTGACCTGATTTGTTACAGAATCTCCATAAGCCTACTGTAGTTGGCAGGAGCAGGTGAGGAAATACAAAAAAGAAAAAGAACTGATTCAAAGCTAGTTTAGGAACCTACATGCTCTTCTCCCACAGGCTTATTCTCTGGGTATAGCATTAAACAGGGCATGCGGATCAGGAGACAGCAGGCCTAGCTGGCGGCTGAGGAAATGACAAAGCAAGGCAGCAAAGGTGAGATGAACACGGTTCACCAAGAACCGCCAGCTCTAAGCCCCCTTCCTCTCCACTAAGTTCCCAGGATCCTCCTGACCTCTGAGCTGAGATGTGGGAAGGTCTTCCCTGGGGTGGGAGGTGGCGGGGGCGAGCCCAGCCACTGATGGAAGACCTTAGACACTCCCCAACTGTTTACCCATGTTGTACAGTGAAGAAGTCTCAGCTCCGGTCTTCACTCAACGAGCTTGGAGCTTCACCAGCTGTGGTTTCCTACTGTTTCTTTTTTTCAGATCAAACCCCAAGCTTTGTGTGTACAAGGTAAACACTGGACTACCCACTCATACCCTGGATCTTATTTCTCACTCAGGTATGGGCAGATTGCAGAAGGAGTGGCTAAAAAAGATCATCACTTACCTCTCAAACACACACACACACACACACACACACACACACACACACCAAATTAATACAGAAAAGAGGGACAGGAAAGATGGCTCTGCAGTTAAGAGCACTGCTCCTCTCACAGAGGTCCCAGGCTTTGTTCCCAGCGCCCACATCCATCTACAACCACACAGCATCTGATGGCCTCTTCTGGCCTCCGTGGGCAAAAAAACACACTCACATGGTACACACACATACATGCAAGCAAAACACAGACATAAAAGAAAAAAAAAAAAAGCAAAGACAGATAGGTTTCAACAGGTACTATCAAAAATATTCATAGAAACTGTTTTTTTGTTGACTTTAAGACCCTTCAACACAGTGTTTATCTACAGCTTCAAGAGGGAAATGGTTAAGATTTCCAAAAGCCATAGGGTGGTATAAAAAGGTTTTAATTTAGGAGTTAAGGATGGGCTTGATGCCTGCACTCGGGGGAAAAAAAAAAAAAAAAGTTTTTCACCATAAAAAGTGAAAAAAGATACATCATAAAGATACTGATGGTGGCCATAGAAGCTATGAGCTAGGATAAAACACATGGGTGTGTACCAAAGTTATTTTTTAAAGTGATAAAAATTTTATAAATATAAATATTTTATATGCCTTTATTACTGCATTAAAAAAACAAAAGCAAGAACTTGATTATCTGTTTATTAACTGATTCTTTAGAGGTCTTAATTTTTAAAGAAAGGTTTATTTTTGCTTTATGGGTATGGCTGTTTTGCTGACATGTATGCTGTGTACAACATACATGCAGTGCCTGTGGACTCCAGTAGAGGGCGTCAGAAACTACTGAACTGGAGTTAGGGACACTCATCGGCTGCTACTCTATGGGTGCTGGGAACTGAACCTGGATTCCCTGCGATGCTCTGAACTAAGTAAGCTCTCTCTCCAGCTTCCAATGAGTTCTCAATGTTCAACTTAACAGAAATTCCTGTTAGCTCTGTGATTGTTACATAAGAGCAGACTGAGGCCAGTCTAATAAAAAAAGAAAACTCACGATTAATCTTTTGCAGTTCCAGGGACTGAATCCAGAATTCTGTACATGAATGGCAAGTATTCTGCCACAGAACATGACCGCCTACCCATGAATTCTATTAATATCTATAATTAGTAATATTCTAACATTATCAATTATTACTAAACAATGAATTCACTCTGGTCACTTAGCCCTCTATTTCTAAGATGAGGGTAGGGAAAAGAATTGGGTGAGAGAATAAGATAATTACCTTACATAAAAAAGGAGAAGGCTTGATCCTTAATCTTTTTAAAGTTTTTATTTGTTATTTATGTACATGTGTGTGCAGGTGCCTGTGGGGACCAGAAGAGCATGCTGGATCACATGCAGCTGGCATTACAAGCAATTGTCAACACTGAATGTAGGCTAAGGGAACCCCAGGGTCCTCTGCAAGAGCAACAAGTGCTCTTAACTACTGAGCCATCTCTCCAACACCTTGACCTTTAAACTTAGTGAGTGTTTCAATGTTAAGGACAGTTCCTTAATATCAGAGATTACCAATATTCTCTGTATTGCCACGAGAAGTTCAGTACCTTATTGAAATTTCAAAGATTACTGCATTAAACAGACTTCCTCCAAAAAAAAAAACCCACAAAAACCCCAAATCTTTGTCCTTTTAATTTTTTTGAGGATAAAGAGGAAACCCATTGCAGCCTAACAGAGCCATCCTTCCTTAATGACCACTATCCTGTGACATTTACAATGTCTCCCAGTTTACAAGATAAACAGTCATGATCAGTGCAAGCCCTTTCATTTTCAGCTTAATAAAACACACTGACAGCCAACCTCTGGAGAGTTACAGCTTTGCCACCCAAACTGTGTCTGATATGGAGAGAGAAAAGGAAAAACTCTCTAATAAAACTATAGGTCAACTCAAGCAGTTTCTACACAACAGCAGCAATAGGTTAGAATACAGAAGCAATTACGTAAGACTCATAAAAGGTAACAGAAAACATACTGTAAAGGTACCTTTATTCTGTCACTGAACTGATATTTTTTTATGACCATTTCTTGCAAATGGCAAAATTCTCCATTAAGCTCTACTCCATAGAGCTGCGCTGCCGAGCTGTAAAGGTAGCCCTAAAACAAGAAGACACAGCACAGTGTAAACCAGTTAGCTTTTAAGTAGAGGATTACAGCCACTTGAATTAAAAAAATCAAACTCACAAAACTTCAACGTTCAGCATTTTACTGATCAGGGCCTTGACTGAAGTCTGTAAACTCCCATCATACAGCTATATTTTCAGACTGATTTCTACACTCTACTGAGGAAGCTGAGCATTCAGCAATGCCGGAAATGATGAAAGTGACCACATTCCAGCCTTTGTAGGAATTTCTGGGGAAGTTACATCATGGCAACTTGCTATGGTCACACAAAGGTTTCTTAGGCTAAATAAATTTGTTATTTTTACGAGTTCTTATCAAAGTTCAGTATACTATTTTATTGTAATATAGCACAAAGAAAAAGAAGCCTGGTATGGAGACAAGCCTGTCATCACACTACTTAGTGGGCTGAGGCAGGAAGATCAGGAGTTCAGGTTTATCTTCATCTACATAATAAGTTTGAGACTAGCCTGGCCACATGAAAAGCACCCCCCCACCCCCAGATCCCGACCCACAAACAAAACAAAACACAGATCTGGTAGTGAGAAAGGGAAGAGAAGAGGAAAGGAGGGGAGGGGGAGAGGGAGTGTCAGTCAGTCACATGGTCCACTCTGTTTACAGTTGTCATCTGTCTTGTGGAGACAACCCAGGAGAGGAAATTGGACAGCTGGTCTTTGAAATTCCAAACCCAATTATTACCATGGAGCAGAATTTAGGAGCCTGCCAAAGGATCCTATTTTGACCTTATCCTGTTACTTTATAATAAAGCCAAGCTGTCACCTTGGATGGTGGCAGGCAAAACTGTTGCTAGCAGAAGAAAGTATTTTCCACATGTTGCGTATGTCCACAAGCCGGACTTTACCGCATAAAGGACTGTGCCAAGTCTGGAGCCAATGTCAACCAAGATCTTTCCGGACAGATCAGGGAGTACATTCTGATAAATGAGCTTCAACTCCACGAGTGAGAAGGAATGAGAAATAAACCCTGGGGAAAGAAGAAAATGAGCATCAAGTTATGGTTCTGTTTTTGTTTGCTTTTTACATAGGGTCTCACTGTGTAGCTCTGGAACGCAGAGAGATCTGCCCACCTCTCTCCCTGGAGTGCTGGGATTAAAGGCCTGCACCACCACACCTGGTTAGCCCTGTCACCTTTCCTTGTCTAAGTTTCTCACCTTAGTTTCGGAGATAGCCTGTCTCTGGTTTTCCTCTGACCTGCAGGACACTCAAAGACTCACAACATCATGTCTGACAGAATTTAACTTTCAGGAAGGGGAGATATTGTGGTCATAAAAAAAAAAAAAAAAAACAAAACAAGAAACCCACAAGGTGGTAAATAAATGTAAGCAGTCTCTAGGGACACAATATAGGGCGTGTCTATGTCTCAAGAGTCACACAGCTCAGAGGTGGGAGGGGCTAGGCCTTCCCTGATGTCTCCCTTGGCTTTTCATCCTCACAGCCCCTCACCACACCAGTGATTCTTCTGGGGAAATTCCAAAGCTAGACAAACCCCTGTCTTCTGAGTACCTATCAGTACCATGGTGACAAACACCTCAGATTTATTAGCAGCTCTGGGTGTCCAATCATCATTTAGAAATGATTACAAGGGAGTCACAGCCCTGTTTGTCAAACCCAGTTCTGTAAATGTTTACAAGTCAACCGTTTGGTCTATGGTTTGTCAGTTACTCACCTGTCAGTTTTCCCTCTAGCTCTTAGCCATGTCTTTTTCTATCCTGTGAATGTCATCTTTAGAGAATAACTTTCCTTGGGACCCTGTGTCTCTCTGTCTAACCCCACCCAGTAGTATTTTATCACTTGCTAAGCATGGAGACTATTTCAGATGCGGCAGAAGTTACACTTCTCATGGGAAATGAGCCTGTGTGGGGTCTGTGTATCAATCTGTGGAGTTTGTGAAGTTTGAGGCAGGTCTTCTGTCTGTAGTCCTGTCTGTCCTGTCAGGCTCTGGGATGAAGAACTATCTCTGCTTAAACAGTTCTGGATAGGACACTAAGTGAACTGACCTCCACACTCTATGACATTTTATCTACTCACCCGCCGCCCACGTAGCTACTTGAGTGTGAGAGTGCACAAATGTGTGTGCCTCAGGGTGCCATGTGTCGGTTCTCTCCCCTACCATGTGGGCCTCGGAGATTGAACTCAGGTCATCAGGTTTGTCCTGATGACCCCCTGAGCCATCTGGCTAGCCCTTAGAAAATATTTCTAGGTAGTCTCGCTACCTTTAATTTTGCAAGGATATGCAAGAGGTTAGCTTTTATTTTAAAAGATGTTCAATAGTCTGCTTACAAAATTTACACACTCAAGACATGGGAAAACACACACACACACACACACACACACACACACACACACACACACACACATGCCTACCCAAAGGTGCTGTTTGGTGTGAGCCACACACAGTACAGTAGTTTCTGCTCATTTTCCCCTCCTCACATAATGAATCAATAAAGTCTTCATCATAAAGGAATGCATCAACGTGAACTGTGGGTTCCGGCTGCTGTCGCATCTGGAGAAGCACATCAAAGGAAAAGAAGTACAAAGGAACTTTTTATTGCTATATAAGGCGAAACATCAGCGCTGTTCTGCTAAGTCCTGAGAACGAGGCACAGAGCGACAGCGCTGCTCATTCAGTTCTGTTCATTGCTCCTCCCCCTTTGTTGTTCTGAGACACCCATAACTTTCTCTTTAGTGTGGAAGGACACAGACCATGGCTAAGATCTGACTTCTGAGTCTGACATGTCAATAATCATCAAAATACTTCGCAAGTCATCTTTGTTCAGAAAGCAGTGTTCAAATTGCTTAAAATATTATTGAAACTTCAAGCTTATATATGTGGGCATGGCAGCTCCCATTTGTAATACCAGCACTTGGAAGACTAAGGCAGGAGTGACGAGTTCGAGACCGGCCTGGGCTATATAGTAAATTCAAGGCCAGCCTGGATTACAGCCTGTATCAAAACCAAAAACAAAACAAACAAACAAACAAAAAAACAAACAAACAAAAAAAAACAGGCTGAGCATGGTAGTAAATGCCTTGAGCCCAGCACTTGGGAAGCAGAGGCAGGATTCCTGTGTGAGTCTGAGAGCAGCCTGATGTCTAGGCCAGTTAAGACTATAGTGAAGCTGCCTCAAGCATAAATAAATCGATCAATAAAAATTAAAAAACCATTATATATACACACACATTTATAATACCCAATACATATGATTATAGATATATTAACATATATTAAAATATAAAAACATAGCTGCAGTTACCCTTACTCCCAGCAATCCTCCTGCCTTAGCCTCTAAAGTGCTTGAACTGCAAACATGTGCTATCATGTTCATCTTCATTTTCCTTTCAGAAACTTTCACGGCATTTTTTTAAAGGCTATAGGTCAAATGTTAATAAATGAATACGTTTTTCCTTATTTAACATATTATAGCATGGGGTTGATAAGAACATTAATAGCATTCCAACTGCATTCCAAAGTCTCATTTTAACACTACTCTCTACTTTGTTCTTCTGAGAGCCATCTGAAGGACCAAGCACTTTCTAAGGCCTGTTCAGTGTTCACATTACCCTTATACTATGGAAATGTTGAGCTAGGCATGGTGACACACCCGTAACTCCAGTGCGCAGAGGCCTGAGCAATAAAACCTGATCAGCTTATCAAATAATCACATTAACCATACTCTCCAGTGCCCCCCCCCAAAAAAAAGCAATAACATAGGCTTTAATTCCTCTGCTCAGGTGTTTATAGATGGAAAGGCCCAGACTATTAACACATTTTTTTGTTTGTTTGTTTTTAACAGGCTGATAAATGGATTCTCCTAAATAATATTTGCTAAGTAAAATTGTACTGGAGAATTCCAAGGTTAAAGTCTCAAGAGAAAGGAGGACCTGACTGAAACACTAAGTGAAAAATTGCTTAAGGCTGAACTAACTTAGTTCCCACTAACAAGACTACAAAGTGGGGTTAGGGAAACCAGATTTCCTGAGTGGCACAAAGAGAAGTGAATTTGGTTCAACACACTTACTTTTTGAAGGGCTAGCTGTTCTGAGCGAAGCACAGCGTCTTGGGGCAAACAGCACCGAAGGTCATCGGCTATGTTTTTCAACATAGTGTCATTATTATCGTGAGTGAACTCATCAAAATCCCCTGAAAAAGAGGAAAAAGGAAAAAGGAGCTCCTACTCTTGCAGTCAGATCTAGGCTAATTGATTACAGACGACACACTTCCCATCAGACAGTGTAAGAAGCTTTCTAAACACTGACATGACAGTGCTAACCCAAGTTCCATCTAAAATGGTGAATTTTTCAGGCTGTCAAGATGGCTCAGTGGGTAAAGCCACCTCTTAAAAAAGAAGCCTGATGACCTCTGTTCCATCCCTGGGACCAACATGGTAGGAGGAAATCATGTCCTGTCTACACGTGCTACAGAGTGTATATACACACACAAATATAAATAACAATAAATTTAAAAATAAAATGAGGGGCTGGAGAGAGATGGCTCAGCAGTTAAGAGCACTGACTGCTCTTCCAGAGGACCCAGGTTCAATTTCCAGAACCCCACCAAAGAAGAATTTTTTTCTTTTTCCAAATTGCTCATCATATAAAGCAAAGAGATTCAAGAAAATATGTATGTAGCATTTATATTGCTTTTTTATTCACAAATAGTACTCCTTTAATTTGCAGGGTGTTAAACTCTTTAATAAGAAATAAAATATTTTATCTTTGATCACATGAATCTTAAAAATTTAGGAGGCATTTCAAGGATTATTCAGAGGAAAGACAGCCTTAATTTGAAAAAACAAACAAACAAACAAAAAAAGATGTATCCAAGTCTTGCCCAAGTTTTGAAAGTAATAGCATTGCGGATGCTGTGGCCCAGGTGGTAGAATGCTTGTCTACTTGTTCAAGGCCCTGGTTCCCTCTCAGCAATGCATAAACCAGATATGGCATCACATGCCTATAACTCCAAGAGTCGGGAAGATCATAGCTTGACTTTCTCACTGGCTACAAAGTGAGTTTGAGGCTAGCCTGGGCTACATAAGACCTAGTGTCAAAAATACTAAATAAACAAGGGTATCATTGGCAACAACTGTATATTCTACTTGGAATCATGTTGCCTTGATGCACTATAGCAAAGATGGAGAAAACACACACACACACACACACACACACACACACACACACACACACGGGGTAGAGACAAGAACTACTCTGAAGCCCAGGTAGGCTGTGATGCCTGGTTAAAATAGCATATATCTTTAAAAGTATTGTTTTGAAAAAGAAAAAAAAAATTTTTAATGAGTGTCTTGCTTGCATGTATGTGTGAGTACTGTGTGTGTGTGTGTGTGTGTGTGTGTGTCCCTAAGAAGTCAGAAGGGCATGAAATCCACTGGAACTGGAGTTAGGTTGTGAGCTGACATGTGGGTGTTGGAAGGGAAGAAGGATAAATAGTTCTAGAAACAAATCAAGGACGTCTTAAAGGGAACGTCATCCATTTCCTCCATTTCTTCATCTCCAAAAAATTTTGGTTATTTTTAAGATCATGACCTTTTTTCCCTTTTGTGTGTGTATGTAGGTGTGTATGTGTGCACACATATGTATGCACCCACACAGGAGGCCAGATGCCAATGCTGTGAGTGTCTGTCTCAATCACTATCTCAATTTTTGAGACAGGATCTCTCACTGAATCGAGAGCTTGTCAATTCAGCTAGACTAGCGGCTGGCAAAACCCAGGGATTCCCTTCTCTCCACTCCCCAGTGCTGGGATTACAGGCACTTGCTGCCATGCCCAGCTTCTTGTTTCTTGGTGGATGCTGGGGGTCGAAAATCAGGTCCTCATGCTACCCACTGAACCATCTTCCAGCATTAAAACAAAAAATCAAAAACAAACAAAAAAAACCCAAAAACCAAAAAAAATCCCACTTTATCTACTGAGCTATCTCCCCATCTTCTTGTAAGAACAAATAAAATGTAATGTATAATAATACATAAAAACTGTATTATATGTGAAGTAATGACATGTTCTGATGCATGTCTATATTATCCAGTATTTAAATTAGGTCAGAGATATCTCTTATACATGTGACATTGCTCTATTCTAGCTTTTGAAAATATGTATCATTATCTAGAGGCATCTTTTTGTGCAATAGCACACAATTATCTCCTTTGTGTGTTTTTTTTTTTTTAATACAGTGTCTCATTTTGTAGCATTGGCTGGCCTTGAACTCATAGAGATCTGCCTGCCTCTGCCTCCTGAGTGCTGGAATTAAAGGCATGAACCACCATGCCCAGCTTCCTTTTTAAAATTTTTATCTAATCAGGATCTCACATTGTTCAGACTGGGCCTTGAACTTGTGATTTCCCTGCCCCAACCTTTCAAATGTTAGGCTTGTAGGTTTGTATCTCCATAACTGGTTTCCTTCTTTGAATACTTTTTGAAAATACTTATTTTGTGTGTGCAGGGGTCAGAGGAGTTGGTTCCTTCCTACACACATGAAATAAGTATTTCTTAGGAGCAAACTCAAGTTATCAGGGTCACCCCGAGCCAGCTGTCTGCTGGCTTCAAACACACTATATAGACCAGGCTGACCTCAAACTTACAGTCATCCATCTACCTTTGTCTCTTGAAACTGGGATCAAAGGTGTGAGCCTACCATGCCTAGTTCCCTGCTTAAACAGGATATATTTATTTGTTTAGAATAACATTCATTTCAGCCGGGTGGTGGTGGCACATGCCTTTAATCCCTGCACTTGGGAGGTAGAGGCAGGCAGGTGGATCTCTTGAGTTCTTGAGGCCAGCCTGATCTACAGAGCAAATTCTAGAACAGCCTCCAAAGCTACAGAGAAACCCTGTCTTGTGTCTTGAAAAACAAAAACAAAACATACAAAACCCAAAAGCCCATTCATTTTATATACTACAAGCAGTAGAATGTATCATAGCTTCAAGTCTTTTAAGTCTAACTGAATCTCAGCTGCTATAGAGCAAGCAGGTTTTGGTCATGTGTGGTAGAATATTATTTTAAGGTTTATACTGCATTTGTTTAACTCTGTGACGTTGTGTTACTGTGCCTGCCTAAACTACCTGATGGCCTAATAAAGAGCTGAATGGCCAATAGTGAGGCAGGAGCAAGGCTAGGCGGGGCTGGTAGGCAGAGAGTATAAATAAAGGAGAACCGAAGGAGAGGAGCAGCAAGAGAACAAGGGGAGGAGGACTTCGGGGGCCAGCCATGGAAGAGTGAAGATAATGCAGAAGTAAGAAAGATAAAAGCCCACAGGAAAAAGGTAGATGGGTTAACTTAAGAAAAGCTGGCAAGAAACAACCCAAGCTAAGGCCGGGCACTCATAGCTAAGAAAAAGCCTCCATGTATGATTTATTTGGGTGGAGGGCCTTTCAAAAAGGCCCAAGAGCCAAAAGAGCAAAAACAAACAACTACAGTCATGCTCATAAGAAAGCTGTCTTCCTTTCCACAGCCCAGGAACATTCTTTCTTTGAATAACTTGACAAGGTGATTAACACCAAAATAAGACTATTTGGCTCTGAACCCATATGCAAAGGCTTTTCCTTTCCTTGCATATCTAGTTTAATATTAATGATTCATATAAGTTCCAGAACAGGCAGGTTATACCTTATAATGAAACAAAATAGTATTAACATATACCTCACCTTGTTTTAGGCAGAACTTTAGTGTTTCAGAAGCTCTGGTCCTCTCTCAATCCTGGCTTTCCCCACTGTATTCCTGAAATCTAATTACAGTTTCCCAAGGTATTAATTAATACCTGGAACCTACTTCGTTGCTCTCTACAGATAAAACAGTGTGAGAACTTGTATGACTCAAATTTAATTCATTTACATCATTAACTATTTAAAAAAAAACCCAAAAACCTCATTGTATTAAATGAAAATATTTTGAGGCCCAGTTTCTTTGGATTTAGTTACAACCATGTTAACAAAACAAAGGCTTGCTATGAGTTTACCTTCTAACCAAAGACGCCTAGGAAGCTCAATGTGCCCTTTTACCACGTGGCAGACTACCACGTACAAGCCCCTGGCAGGCTGGTACACAGCTGCTTAGGGCTGAACACAGGCAAGGACAGGAAGAACAGGATTTCTTTGTTGGTCTGAGTTAGAATCTGCCTCTCTGTAACTCTGAATCTTTTTTGTTTTGTTTTTTCTTTCAGCTTGAATGGTATCATTACCTTTAAAGCTATATATTTACTGGATGAGCACTCAGGCATACGGAACTGTTCAAGTATTAAACAGTCATTTACATCTAAGAATCCTATACATGGTACACATACTTTTTTCTTAAAAACAAACAAACAAACAAACAAAACAAAAAACAAAAAAGCAGAAACCAAACTCTGAAAACGCTGATTTGACTGCATTTAAAGGCAGAAGGGATTTTTTTAATAACTGCAGACTCAAGTGTGCTGATTCTACTTAGAGATCTTAAGTAGTTAAGGCAACTCTTTACTCGACTGGCTTTACCTCTGTTCTTTAGAACACTATCTCTAGGGACCCTGAGCAGAGACTGACGAGTGGATCTTGGAGTCAGACTGCTTGAATCTGAATCCTGTGCCCACCAACTTATTATTTAAGTAGTTACTCAACTCTTTGAGCCTCAGTTGCCTTATCTATAAAGTACACATAATCATCCCACATCAAAAGACTGGGGTTGTGTGTGTGTTAAATAAGAACATAAATTGCATGTTTAGAACATTGCCTTAGGGGGCTGGTAAGACAGCACAGTGGGTAAAGGTGCCTGTTGCAAGCCCAATGACCTGAGTTTGATCCCCAATTTGACTCCTACAAGTTGTACATAATAGATACAAATAATTATAATACAGTGTCTTAGAATTGTAATTAGTCATAACCACTGTTCAAGAAGCTCATTTGTATGTGAGGATCAGTGATATTTATTAAATTCACTTTCTAAAATTCATTGCCAGTGGATGGAAAGATGGCTCAGTGGTTAAGAGCATATATTGTTCTTGCATGGATCCAAGTTCACTTCCCATACCTCAAACCACCTATTACTTCAGCTCCAAGCCTTGAACTTCTACCAGGGCCCAAACTCAAATGCACATAACACCCTCCTCCCACATATCTGAAAGTAATTTTAAAAATTACTAATTTCATGATCAAGGTGAAAACATTTATTCAAACTTCTTTCAACCTGTACGGCAGCTATTTCCGAAGGTGTGGTAACAGTCCTTTGGAAACTTTAACCTTTTGGAAAAGAAGAGTTAATTGACTGCCTAAGGACAGTTAAGATTTTCTCAGATTATCCAGAAGTAGGCAGGAAGAGGGGAGAGGGAACAGCTTCTCCATAGGGCAAGATCAATCCTTTCGAAGTTTAACTTAATTAAATATATGGGGAAGAAACATGGTCAGGGCTGACAGCCCAAGATCAAAACCCCACTTTGGTAAAGGCACTAGCATTGCAGGCCTGTCCAAGCTTGGTTGCCAGGACCCATACAAAGGTCCTGGAGAGAACTGAGTCACCAAAGCCATGCTCTGATGGGTGTACATGCTGCAGCACTGATGTGCATAGTATGTTAATAATAAGTATTTTAAAATACCGCTTTTCCTATGTAGTATGCAGTCCTACACTGTTCTCTTTTGAAGCTGATGTCCTTTGTCTTACTTGCTCCCCCCCATGGCATGCGTTGTTAATGTCCACCTAGTTCCTTAGTGTAACATACCCCACATGGCTGCTATAAGCCAGTCTCCTGCTTTAATCTCACTGTCATTCCCCTTCCCTACAACTTTTGTTTGATTTTCTATTTCTCAATGTATCAAAATTCATTCTAAACTTCTAAAGCCATTTACATCACCAGAGTCTAACCATCCCATTTTTTTTTTAATTTAATCTTGAGTTAACAAATAATCACTGTATATTGTTTCTGGGGTACAATGTACACTTCACAGAAGAATCAAATCAGCCCAGTTAGCGCATCTTTCCCCTCACATATTTATGTCTTGTTGGAAAGAACATCTAAAAATCTGTTTTCACTAATTCTGAAATAGCCAGGCAGTGGTGGTTATACACCTTTAATCCCAGCACTCAAGAAGCACAGGCAGGTAGATCTTGAGTTCAAGGCCAGCTTGGTCTACAAACTGAGTTTCAGGACAGCCAGGGCTATGCAGAAAAACCTGTCTCCAAAAAGACAAATAAGTGAACAATTAAATACAATTCTGAAATAAATTTTGTATCTCATGATCAACATCTCTCCCTTTTCAACTCTATTCCCTATGTTACAGGTAGGGACTTCTACTCAACCCTATAGTTCTAAGTTTGGCAGTTTCCTACTCCACATGTGAGCACTGGCCTTTGAAAGTGTTTGAACACCCGATCTTAAGTTAGCAGTGCTGTTTTGGGATGCTGTGGAACTTTGTGAAAAAAAGGCCTAGTTGGCAGAAACATAGGACTATAGGGGAGGGGCTAGAGGGACAAAGGCCCCTGGTTTAGCTCAAGGTCTTGGCTTCCTGATTGGCAGTTGAGACGTGAGTAACTACCTCCCAAAATTCCTGTCTCTCTAAGTTACCTCTTCTAAGGTTATTTGGTCCACAGAGCTGAGAAAAGTAATTGATACAGAGAGATAATACTGTATTTGTCTTTGTGTGCCTGGCTTATTGCTTATAACACAACACTCTCTAGAGTTATCTAAGCTATTGCAAGTAACAGAATTTTCTTCTTTTTAAAGGCTGAGGTTTAGTTTAGTGTAAAACTGTGTGTAGCATGTGGGAGGCCCTAGGTTCAATGCCGCCACCAAAGCAAGCGGGCGGGCAGGCAAGCAAACTAATAACAAAGGCTGAATAATATTCTATTGTGTACATATAATGTTAAAACTCCTTTTATCTCTTGATGGGCACTTTGTTTCCCTATTGTAGACACTGTGAATAATACTGAAATAAATATAGGGGTACAGACAGCTTTGGTATACTAATTTTAATTCCTTTGGGTATGCATGCAGAGGTGGAATTGTTGAATATCTTGATTCTATTTTTAGTGTTTAGAGGACCTCTCCCAATACCACTTTCTAAAATGGCTATACTAATTTACATTCCTATCAACAATATCTAACAGCATATCACAATACTCCTTTACTTCACATTTTTGCCAACACTTGTTATTTTTGACTGTTTTGGTAACAGCCATTCTAAGAGGTATGAGCTCCAAATAAACCAGGCAGGTGAAAAGGCCCAAAATCCCAGCAGTTGGGAAGCGGCAGCAAGGGCATCCGAAGTTTAAGGTCATCCTTGGCTAACCAAGGAATTCAAGGCTAGCTGGGGGCTACATGAGAGTCAGCCAAAACAAACAAAACCACTTATGTGTTGAAATGTAATTTGAACAGGTAACTAAAATGTAAATGTTGAAATTTTGTGCTATGCACCAATTACAAGAATAAACAGGTGTAATAATATATTTCTTGTTTTGGTTGATCATACAAGCAGGTACAGATGTTACATCTGTAATGCCAGTACTCTGGAGTCAGAGAGAACTTAGAGGATCCCCAGTTCAAGGCTAAGCTAGGCTATAGAATGGAACCCCACTTTAAAAAACCAAAACAAGGGCTGGAGAGATGGCTCAGAGCTTAAGAGCTCTGGCTGCTCTTCCAGAGGTCCCATGTTCAATTCCCACAAACCACATGGTGGCTCACAACCATCTATAATGAGATCTGGTGCCCTTTCCTGGCATGCAGGCAGAACACTGTGTGTGTGTGTGTGTGTGTGTGTGTGTGTGTGTGTGTGTGTGTATGTGTGTATGTGTGTGTGGTGTGTGTGTGTATGTATGTATGTATATATATATATATAAATATAAAATAAATCTTAAAAAGAGAAAAACAACAACAAAATAAACTGGGCAGTGGTGGCACATGCTTTTAATCCTAGCACCCAGGAAGCAGAAGTAGTACTACAGACCTAGTGCCAGGGCAGCCAGGGCTATCTTGAAAAAAAAAAATCAAACAAACAAACACCAACCCTCCTCCCCAAAAAACCCCAAACAAACAAACAAACAAACAAACAAACAAAAAACCCAAACAAAACCCTCCTTCAAGTTAAGTAATCTAATTTCTTAAAATATTCACATTAATAAACATTCTTCAAAAACTGAAGTTTTTTTTTCTAATACATTACACAGACTTCATGAGTAGAAGGCTAGCTTCAGAGTAGCATAAAAGTCTCTTAAAGAAAAGAAAAGAAAAGAAAAGAAAAGAAAAGAAAAGAAAAAGGTGGTGGTTGGTGGTGGCTGGAGCGATGGCTTAAGTCAGCTCTCTGCCTGTGGATCCAGCTGTCCAACGCTCAGCTCCTCAGCTCCCTGCCTGTGGATCCAGATGCTAAACTCTCAGCTCCTTCTACAGCACCTACAGATGGCACGTAGCCATGCTCCCACCATGATAACGAACTAAACCTCTGAAACTGTAAGTCAGACCCAAATAAATGTTTTCCTTGCAAGAGTTGTCATAGTTACGGTGTCTTTTTACAGCAATAAAAACCTGATTTTCCTCTCAGAAGGCTGGGACTGGAGGTGGCTAATAGCCTAGGTCAGTAGTTCTCAGTCTTTGGGTCGTGGACCATTTCACATGGGTCACATATCAGATATCCTACATATCAGATATTTACATTATGATTTATTTTGAGACAGGGTTTCTCTGTATGGATTTGGAGGTTGACCTGGAACTTGCTCTGTAGACCAGGCTGGTTTTGAACTCACCGAGTTCTGCTTGCCTCTGCCTCCTGAGTGCTGGGGCTAAAGGCATGCACCACCAACACCCAGCTACATTATGATTTATAACAGCAGTAAAATTACAGTTATGACGTAGCAACAACATAGCATTATGGCTGGGAATCACTACAACACCAGGAACTGTATTAAAGGACTGTAGCATTAGAAGGTTGAGAGCCACTGCACTGGGTGATCCTGGTGCTATCTGTAGGGCCAGGCCATAAACAATTCCCTAAAGCAGAACCAGATGACCTCTAAGGCTATACCAGATCTTCCCCAGATAAGATAACACATGTAGCCTATCTCTAAAACCCATCTTCGTGGAAAAAGTGACGTACTTTGAAAAGATTTTCCATGTATTTCCATGTTATGCTTTCTTGTGCACACAGGATTGTTACACCAGGAATTTTTTTTTTCTCAAATTGTACTGAACTTAAATATGCCCAATGTCAAGAATTTAGAAATTTGAATCAACACTGGCTACTGAGTCATGTTGAACTGGATGTTCTTCTTGCCTCACTCGGCTATTACTCTGCCAACTCTGGGGTTTGCAGACTCCTACAATTTACTAACTGAGCTCGCTATCACTCTAGCCCATGATACATTTTTGATTGTGAGCCTGAACCTTTAACAAATAAGCTTTCTCTTCAGTTCCAATACTACATTTTGTAGTCAGTAATTCTTTTTTTTTAATTTCAAATTTTTATTTATATCTGTGATTTCATTGTAAGCATGTCAATCTAACCACCACAATATGAATGTAGACAAGTCAGTATTCATACACAGTTTACAAAGAGGCACACACACATCTCTTTTTGGCTTAGATAGATACAAATAGTATATATGTATATATTATATTCAAATAACGTATGTATATTATTTTCAATATATGTTATCTGTAGGTAGAAATCATTATTCCTGAAACCATCTGTTCATTTATGAAAACAGTTCAATAATTCTTTTGGAATAATGACTAGCTAGAAGGAAGTTGGTGTTGTTAGTCGGTGGTGCACGCCTTTAATCCCAGTGTTTGGGAGGCAAAGACAGGTGAATCTCTGTGAGTTTGAGGCCAGTCTGGTCTACAGAGCGAGTTCCAAACATATTTTGTAAATTCTTATCTTGAAACTCTTTTTGTATGTGTATATAACCATGGAGTGGTACCTTTGGTTTCCCGTACTTTCCAAGGAAAACTTATTACCAGATACCACAAGTCAACTTTAGGTTGGTGTCTCACTTAAAATGATCTCTCAAAATGTCTAACAATCATTATTATAACACCTAAAGACACTGATCCTCTCTACACTAAGAACACTTTTTCTAACAGGTCAAGGTTGAAGATCTAAAACTGGAGGTTGTGGTTGAGGGTGTAGCTCAGAAGGTAGACCAATTGCTCAGCAAGCAGGAAGGCCTGGGTTTGACCTTCAGCACCAGCATAGGGAGATGGATACAGGAGGACCAGAAGTTCTAAGTCATCGTCTGTTAAGTTTGAGATCTACCAGCAGTACTTGGGAACAGAAATACATTGAAGGTCATCATCAAATAAAAATATTTCAGGTAATGGGTATGAATGAAAGTAATCTTGAGAATTAATATCTTTCAGTATAGAAGTACATATGTTGGTACAGTTCTCAAAAGGGAGATAACATATAAGACGATGCTTTCAGTAGACTTTACTTTGCTAGAGAAGAACAATTTTACCCAATAACTAGATCTAATCACATTTCCTCAATTCTAACTTGTGTCTTTTCACTTTTACTACTAACAGCTTAAGTCTCTTTTCCTTCCCTCCCCACGGTTGTTAATAAATGGTATATTTTACTATGTATAAAATAAATGTACTAGCTACATGTGATCTTTCTTTACCTTGAGGATAACTCTACAGCCTAAAACCGTTTTTTGAAAATTGCTATTCCAGGTAGAATCCGCTTGTGCGAGTGACTGAACAAAGATGTTCTAGAAACCTGTCTAAAGTCAGCACGGGAATCGCAAATCACCTAAGGTTGCTTCTCAGGCATTCAATCCTAAAATGCACTGTGATTACCAGGTGTGAATTTGCGGCAGTCAAGACTGCCTAGCACACAGCCCCGCCCTGTCCCGGTACCCAAAGATCAAAGCCAACAGCAAACCGCCGGGCTCTAGCTATTGCAGCTTACGGGTAGTTCTCATCCAGTGGAGCAGTGCCGGGACATCTGCTGGAGCCGTAGTACCGAGCAGCTGGAGCACAGCTCGCCGAGCGGTACCAAAGTCCATGGCGCAGCCTGCAAGCGGGACGGGAACGGGTGCGCACTGAGCATGCGCAGCCAGACCCCGCGCTCGCCGCGACCACGCCCTCTGCTCAAGAGGGCCTAGACGCTAAGCCCCGCCCCCGGGGACCCCGCCCCTCGCGGCTGCGGGCGCCCCAAGCCTCGGCCCCCACGCAGGGTTACTTTGCACTCAGTCGCCTAGTCGCTTTTTCTCGAGGTGGCTCTTCGAGTCCTGACTTTCCCTGGAGATTGCACCCGGAGAGGGCCTGCTTGCCGCCGCAGCGACGTACAGGTAGAATACTAAGGTCAAAGGTCAGCTCGAGCAAAGGAACACTCCCCTCCCAAAACCCTTAGCGGAGGCGAGCCGCCGAAACGCGGCCTTGTGCCCCGGAAGCGGAAGTGTGTTTTCTTCTCGGAGGGCAGGTCTACGCTGAGTGATGACGTCTCCTCATTGGGCGGAAGGTTCGGTGGCAGTCGTCGGTGTTCCAGCTGGTGGGAGTTGGCTTCACGGTGCTGGGCGCTGGGCCCCTAGTTTATGTAGCTGGGAAGTTGGGCTGCGGTGTCGCCAGTGTCCTTCTGCTTCCAGCGTTCCTGGGTTTCCTTCTGCGGCGTGGGGCCTCGCCACGGACTCGCCGGCCCTGTGGGGCCACGGCTTTAGTGGTGCCTTTTGCGGTGAGTGTAGGGGGGGGGGATCTTCCTCGCTCTGTGCTACTGGAAGGTAACCCCGGGGCAGTCGGACCCGTAGTTTGGGCGAGACGCTTCTGTGGGAGTCTACCCTAGTCTCCACAGGCTGTGATCACCGAGGCGGGGGTGCCCCGGCAGTTGTTTTTTTTTTTTTTAATCTTGTCCTCCATCGCAAGTTTTACTAAACGATGCACTGTTAACCCTTTTAATTTGTCTTCAGATCTACCTACCCGAGCCAAATAAGATGCAAGCATTTGTGGTCTTGATGGCTTTCCTGAACAGATTTGGAAGAGACTTTTCCTGTCTTTTAGTGCTTAACATATTGTTCTTTCTGCATGTAGTAAGCTCTTGGCTAAATGAATAAGATGGTTCTGTGAATGATAAGATATATTGACGATTTTCTTTTTTCGTTAATTAGTTGATGCTATTGACAATGCATTTTCTTTGGAAACTTTATTATATCGACTTTCTCTTTTCTTTTTGGCTTTCCAAGGCAAGGTTTCTATGTGTAACAACCCTGGCTGTCCTGGAATTTGCTTTGTAGACCAGGCTTGCCTCAAACTCAAAAGATCTACCTGTCTCTACCTCCAGAGAGCTGGGATTAAAGACGTGTGCCACTATGTCACAGCTTAGACTTAGATCAACGTTCTTGTTGTCACTCTTCACTTAGTTTTTAGGCATTTAAACAAAATGTTTACAGGGTTTTCTTTCTTTCAAGCCCCAAGGATAAAGTAATGAAGTACAGAGCTCGAACCATGGAGATACTAGCACTGCAGAGGAGGGAAAAATCCATAAGTATATATCATAGCCTGAGGAATAATGAGGAACTGTGGGCATAATGTGGTAGGGGGTAGCAGAGGAAAGTTAATGTGCCCCTTAAGAGATTTGTCTGAACTATTTGCTGTCGAAATCTACCATCAATTCCTAACAGGCTAATGAGGATAGAAGAGGGCTAGGCAACACATTTAGCACAGTACCTACGACATAACAGTAATGGTGCAAGAGAGAAGGGAGACGACATTTCCCTCAAATCTGCTTACCACAACTTTTTTGATATGACTGATTAGTTTTTTTCTGATTTAATAATGCAAGTAGTTCTGTAACTTTCTGTGCCTGCTACTGGAATGGTAGCTTTTTGTTGTTGTTTTAAAGATAGACTGTTTTTATTTCATCAGTGTGCTTTTAGAAGGTCAGTAAAAATTACAGTCTCTTGGACTACTTTAAGACTTGGTTATTGGCTCTTGCTCTTGCCCCTTATTGCTAGACTACATGATCTTCCATAGATTCCCCTTGAGCGTTCTCACCCTCATGTGTTGCTTCCATACATCGTTACCATATGCCAACCACTTCTGTGAATTTTTTTTTCTAGCCTTCATTTTGATAGTTCTGCACTTTCTGCAGACTCAATAGGTCAAAGCAAATGCACTACTTCCATCTCCCCATTTTCCCCCAGGTTATGTGGTGTATATGTTGAGATGTATAGAAGCCATGTGTTTTTGAGTTTTGACCCTTATTTGTTGAGTGTGTTATGTGTATGTTTTATTATTATTATTTTTTTTTTCAAAAGATTAAGCCACATGTGCCTAGCTACTTTGTAGGCTGGGTCTCAAAATTACTTGAACACAGGAATTGGAGGTGAGCCTGGGCATTGTTAATACCCCATTCCTAAAATCCACAACAAAGCAATGTAATGAAAGCAAGACATTCTACTTAAGTTGTAGACTGTTATGAGTAGCTAAGACTTGAATTTTTTTTCTGTATTGATTTTTCTAACTTTCAGATCAACTTCCCTTCTGCTTTGCATTCATTGGGTAATGACTTCATTAGTCACCTATTCAGACTGGAAACACTGGGATAACTTTGGCCTTGTTTCTCTTCTGTTTACCATTTGACCATTCAGCCCTGTAGCCCCTCTCGTGTATTTTCTGTAGTTGTTCAGGAACACTTTTCTAAACTTTTAGATTATGGCTAGTATTTGTAGACTTCTGACTCTTGGGTTTTTCTTCATTTGATGCAGTTGCCATTGTTTCTTTTTTTCTATATTTACAGGTATATGTGTTTATGTGTGTTTGTACATAAAGCTTTTGTTTTCCTTTTTAAAACAGGATGTTATGTTGCCTTGTCTGACCTTGAAGCCATAGCCTCAAGTGATCCCTCTGCTTCAACCTCCAAGTAAAACATCTGTAATGGTTCTCTGCCTAAGATATTTTAAAACGTCAGATAAACTGGGCTGTTGTGGTATACACTTTTAATCCCAGCATTCAAGAGGCAGAGGCAGGCGGATTTCTGAGTTTGAGGCCAACCTGGTTTACAAAGTGAGTTCCAGGACAGCCAAGGCTACACAGTGAAGCCCTGTCTTGAAAAAAAAGCCAACCAGTTGAAGACAGGTTTTCATTCCTGTGTCCGATTTGAGGGATGCTGCTGCTTGCTAGACCTGGCTGCACATTAGGGTCTATGGTGGCTTGTTTTGCTTTTCTAATCAGTTCAAATAAGACTACCTTTCTAAAACATTTTATTATCTCTCTCATGTTATTTGTCCCAGGGAGTCTGGCTGAGGATTTAATTTTGAGCTGATAGGAATTGTATTAATGTAACATTGTTTGGGCTTGTGCCTTCCTCCCCCTTTTCCATTTTTCCCTTCAGTGCTCTTTTTAGTTTCAAAAGCAACAACCATTTCTACAGATTTTTTTTTCATTTTTGTTTTTTTCTTTTGGCAATATTTTGTATAAAGATTCTTTTTTTATGACTGATTTGACAGCCAACGAGTATCTTAAGAAAAGATCCTTGTAGGTTTTTTTTTTCTTTTTTCCTCCCTCCACCCCCCCCCCCCAAGAGCTTACTATGTAGCCTTGGCTGGCTTGGAACTTGCTATGTAGACCATGTTGGCTTTAAGTCACAGAGGTCTAGAAGTCTCTCTTGCGATCTCTTCCAAAATAAAAGCTGTGGACTACTATATCCACCCTGTTTTTTGTTTTTGTTTTTAATTTTTTTTCTTTTTTGTTACTAATTGAAACAAGCTTGTTTTACATATTAACCCCAGTTCTTGCACCTCCCCATCCTCCCCTGTTTCCCTTACCAATCTCCATCCCGTTCCCTTTCTGCTCCCCAGGGAGAATGTGTTCTTCCATGGGGAGTCTTCAAAGTCTGTCATATCATTTGAAACAGGGCCTAGGCCCTCCCTCATGTGTCTAGCCTATATGGAATAGGCTCTCAAAGTCCATTCCTATACTAGGGATAAATACTGATCCACTACCAGAGGCCCCATAGACTGCCCAGTCCTCCTAACATCCACATTTGGGGAGTCTGGATCATTTTTTGTTATTATTCTTATTGCTTAGTGGTATGGTGTGGAGAAGGGAGGGAAGTGTATATATGTTTATGCATATGTCTATGTTTGAGCATGTGTTACAGGTCTGAGGAAGAGGCTAGAGGAGAATATTGGATGTCTTCTATCCCTGTCTGCATAATCTCTACCTAACAGGGTCTTTTTTTTCCTCCTTATTATAAATTTTTTTAACTTGATAGTTTTCCCCTTCCCTTTCTTCCCAATAAACCCTCCTATATACCCTTGCTCACTTTCAAATTCATGGCTTCTTTTTCAGTTTACATATGACTGGTATGTAAGTTTTCAGGGCAGACCATTTGGTATCAGACAACCAGTTGGCGTGTTCTTCCATTAGGAAGACAGTTTCTCCTGTTTTAGCATTTCTTAGTTGCCTATAATTCCTGTGTAAGGTTGGAGCTGCCCAGAGAGCCGTTGGCTACTGCCAGGGCATGTGTGCCACTATTGCTCCCTTACTGTGTATCATACCTGACCAGTTGTTGTGGTTTATTGCAGTCACAGCTGGGTAGCATTGTTGGTTGACTCCCTCCTTTGGAAGCTTGCATGGCACCTGCTGGTACAAAGAAAGCTAGTTTTTAGGGAGGAGGCTTTCTGGTTAGTTCCTGCTTAGAGACCTTTGGGCCCTGTGTCTGAAGTACATAGTGTTTTCATTAATAGGGGCTTGCCTTCCACCTCTGGGGAAGGGGGCAGCCAAGGGTGATAGCTATAGCCTATAATGTTTTTTTTTTAAATATTTATTTTTATATTATGATCATTAGTGTTTTACCTGCATATCTGTCTGTGTGAGGGTGTCAGGTCCCCTGAAACTGGAATTACAGACAGTTGTTAACTGCCATGTGGGTGCTGGGAATTGAACCCAGGTCCTCTGGAAGAATAGCCAGTGCTTTTAACCACTAAACCATCTCTCCAGGTCTCTAGCCTATAATGTTTTAGGAGTCTCTTGGACAATCCTGAAAAACAGCTCAAAAGAGGGCTTCTCAAGATTGTTATTGGGCTTTTATTAGATGGTCTTTGGTTCTTGGAGGGAACGTTGTTAGCCCAGATGAGAAAATTTCATTTATATACAGACTTAATTGTATTATAGTTTCTTTGTTTTTAGGTAGATTGTTAATAATATGTTTTTTTTTTCAAACACCCTTATTTATGGTTGTTTTACCCTCCTGTCCTTCTGTATTTATCTCCCTCTCTACTCCTTAATTAGAGCCCTACCCTATTTTTCCTCTCCTCACATCAGATCACTTTTACCCCAATACATCCTTCTCTGTTGTTTCCCCACCGCAGCAATGGTCCCTTTTCACTTTCCTGATTTCTGCAGTCACTTTAGGCTGTACTTATCTGAAGATTTGGAGCTGAGCCTTAGATGAGAGAGATGTTTAAGACTGGGACTCTAACTAAACCTGAAGCCCATCATTTTGGCTAGTTGGTTGGCCATTGAGCTCCCTGGATCTGTCCCTCAGTGCTGGCATACAGGTGCAACAGCTTTTACATGGCTGCTGGGAATTCAGACTCAGATCCTCATGTTTGCACAGCATATGCTCTCAGGCAATGAGCCATTTCCCTAGGCACCTCATTACCATTTAAAATTGTATTTATCTTCAGAGCAAACATGGATTTATTAAGGAAAAGTAAGGAAAGCTCCAAAGGATGGAAGGGGCTCCGTAGCAGGAATACCCTTCTCTTTTAAAATAACACCTGTTCTATAGCCCAGGCTGGCTTTTTAAACTCGTGACCCTTCTGCCTCAGTCTCTTGTGAATGCTGGAGTTACAGGTGGTATGTATTACCATGCCTGGCCTAATTGAGGTTTTCTCTACCTTTTCTTCCATTAACTTTGGATGGTGGGGCTGGAGAGATGGCTTGGTTGGTAAAGTGCTTGCTATGTAAGGATGGGGATTTGAGTTCAAATCCTATTCTCATACTTTAAAGTTCTTGGTAAATGTAGTCAGGAATCAAGAATGATGCAGATTTTGTTTTAATCTTTATGCTCAGCCAGGTTTGAATTACTAAAGTTGTCTCAGGGAGGCAGGGAGATAGTTTAGTATCTAAAGTGTCTCCTATGCACAGTGACCTAGATTTAATTCCAGGAACCCACATAAAATGGCCAGGCTGTGGTTGTATGTACATGTAATCTCAGCTCTGGGGATATGGGAACAGGCAGAACCCTGGGGCTCCCGGCCAGTTACCCTACATGGCAACTGTCAGGCTAGTGAGAGAGCCTATCTCAAAAAAACAAGGTGGACAGCTCCTGAGTAGTGACACTTGAGAACATCTGCTCTCTCTGTGTATGCGCGCGCACACACACACACACACACACACACACACACACACACACACCCCTATCTATGAAGTGTGGCTGTGATTTTATTGTAGTTTGGTTTTGAGGTGGTCTCAGTATGTAGCCATGGCAGGCCTTGAATTTGCAGAGAACCACTGCCTCTACTAGGGTTAAAAGCATGTATCACCACACCTGGCTTACAATGTTAGTTTTAATGTTAAGATTTTAAACTTAGAAAAAAACCTGAAAAACAGTTATTTTAGCTAGATGTGGTGGCATACAACTGCACTCAGAGGTAGAGTTGAGAGGATTGTTACAGGTTCCAGGCTGTCTACAGAGTGAGTTCTAGACCAGCCAGGACTATATAGTGAGATTCTGTATCAAAAAAAAAAAAAAAAAAAAAAAGGACTTATGGTGGTATTTATGGTGATTTATCTTCTGGAATTAACAAGAGAGCGTTGTCTGTGTTAATCTGATGTTAATGTGTTGATTTGAAATGAAAACGTTTTTATGCTGGCACAACTCATGGAGCACATAATAGATACTTAGAGAATGGATGGATGAGTTCAAATCACACCTAATTGAACTTGTAGTTTCACAAAGAGGCATATTGGAAAAGTTTTCTTCTTGACTTAAAAAATAATCCACGGAAGTGTGCTCTCAGTATACATGCAGGCAAACAGACCCTCCACACATAAAATAAAAATAGATACATATTAAAAAAAATAATACCCATTTCCAGGTGTGGTGGTACATACCTGTAATCCCAACATTTAGCATTTAGAGACAGAAGGTCAGGAATTCAAGGTCTTTAGGTACATTTTGGGTTCTAGACTAATCTTGTACACATTAAAGCTTACCTCAAAAAGAACCAGCCAAATAAACAAGAACTTGTGTGTTGTGGTCTGTATTCTAAAACTCAGCCCCTCACCATAATCCATTCTACCAACTGAGTCATCTCTCAGCGTGAAATATGATTCTTATACCAATCAGTTTGCCTGAAATGTATAATTTGAGGGCTTTTGATGAATCTACAGCAATGCGTAGCCTCCACCATAATCAGTTTTAGAACATTTCCATCACCCATTGAACAAACATCATACCTACTTTGCATTTTATTTTCCTGAGCTTGGAGCAACTGTGGATCCACAGGGTTTCTGTAGATATGTCTGCTATGGATGTTTTGTAAATGAAATGGTAGCATCTGGTCTTTTGTGACTAATGTCATCCCCTATGCATAATGTGTTCAAGATTTATCCATGTCTTTCCATGTCCTGTAATTCATTTCTTTTTATTGTCTATTAATAGCCTAGTATATGGTCCATCATGTTTAACAGCCATTTATCAGGTGAGGGGATATTTGGGTTGTTTCTATTTTTAGCTGTTATGAGTAATGATGTTGTGACTGACCATGATTTGTTTTTACATATATCTTGCTTTTTCTTGGATAAATATATTGGAGTAGAATTTCTGGGTCATATATACAGTAACTTTTCTTTCCACATAACCTTGCTGTGCTCAAACTCAGAGATCTGAGAGCTGCTCCCAAGTGCTAGGATTAAAGACGTGTACCACTTCTTTCTTTTAAACTAGCTGAGATTGGCTTGGAACTTGCTATTAGCCTGGGCTAGCCTGAAATTTGTGATTCTCCTGAAGTTCAGATTTTTAGAAAGAAAAATATTTCTAAGATATGATGTTAAAGGTACTTAGGTAAGCTGGGCATGTTGTTTGAGGAGGATAGTATCTGTTTGGGCTATGAGAAACCCTGAGTTCAGTTTCTAGCACCATGTAATCTTTGTTCTTGGGAGGTGGAGGGAGGCAGATCAGAAGTTCAAGACCATCCTTATGACTAACAAGTTCAAGGCCAGCCATACATGAAACCTAGCTTCAAATAATATTTTTTATAAAAGAAAAATACTTATATAAAGAAAGGTATGTTAGAAAATGTCACTTGTATGTGTGTTGTCATCTCCCCCCCCCCTTTTTTTTTTTTTTTTTTTTTTAGTTTAAAAGAGCCACAACAGGCTGGCCATGGTATCTTTAATCCCAGTCAGATCTATGTAGAAAGACTGTCTAAAAAGCAAATAAACAAAATGGGAGATTAATTTTTTTTTAAATATAATCTTGCCTGCCCTAGAATTTGCCATGCCATATAGACCAGGCTGGCCTTAAAATCACAGATAGCCACCTGTCTCTGCCTTCCAAGTGCTGGGATTAAGAGTGTATGCCATCATGCCCATCTAAATTCATTGGTGAGAAGTTATTTTTTATTTTGTGTGTACTTGAGTGTTTTGCTTGCATGTATATATGTATGTGTATGTGCCTGGTACCTTGTAGAGGTCAGAAGAGGATATGATCCCCTTGAACTGGAGTTACAGATGGCTGTGAGCTGTGAGTGCTGGGAATCAAACCCAGGTTCTTGTGGAAAAGCAAGTGTTCTTAACCTGTGAGCCATCTCTTCAGCCCCCTAGATGCATTTTAACAATTAACTAGTCTAACTTTTTAAAATGAAGAATGGTCCGTTCATGATGTCATCTTAACAAGTTCATTGTGATGTCACAGATAGGACCAAATCACCTCTGGTAACAGTGATAAAAGGAGATGAACAGAAACATCCCACTTCGTCCATGAAAAGTACTTACTTCATTGTTTTAGCTTATTAGATATGGGATAAGGAATAAATCTTGGATCCTTTCCATAAAGTAGTTGCTTTTTGAGGTTAAACAACCATGTAACTTTAAAAAAACAAAACAACAACAAAAAAACCTTTGCTTAAGGTAAGCAAAACTTTTCTCACTTTCACCATGTCAGCAATAATTTAAAAAATTTTAAATGTAATTTAAATTTTTAATTTTTTTAATGACAGGGTCTCACTGTATCACCATGGCTCTAGCTCACAGAGATCCATCTACCTCTGTCTCCACCGTGTCCAGCTCTAATTTTTCAATTAATTATTTTTAAAATTTAGATAGTGTTTTATTATGTAGACTTTGTTGGCCTAGAACTCACTATATAGATGTTGCTGGCCTATAACTCACAGAACCTGTCCTCTGTTTCCCAAGTCCTGGGATTAAAGGTATCCAACACCACATTTGGAAATAGCAATTATTAACTTCTAAATTGTTAAATTTTGCTTGAGTTGGAATGTAACATTTACTAATTGCTCAGTCCGAGATAATTTTTCTCTTCTTAGACCAAGTTCATTTTCCTTCCTTCTTCACCTTTAACTCCTCTAAGTTCAGTTTCTTAAGTCGACCTGTGGCAAATACATTAGCTATTTTCTTAACTGTTTTTCTTTTGAATGAACTTTTTTATTTCATTTGTTATGTTTGTTTGTTTTTTGCCTTCATGTATGTCTGTGCACCACATGATGCCTGGTGCTGGAAGAGCCAGGTGAGGGCACCAGATTCCCTAGAACTGGAATAGATACACTTGCTTTTTGTGTTGTCAGTTGCCATGTGGGTGTTGGGAGCTGAATCCAGCCCTCTGGTAGAGCAGTCAGTGCTCTTACCTGTTGAGCCATATCTCCAACCCCTTATTTTTTTTTTAAAGGATTTATTTTTATTATTTATGTGTCTGAATCTGTGTCAATGTTTGCAATTTGTGTGACGATTACAAGAGGTTTCCTCACTCCCTTGGAAATGGCTTTATAGGCAGTTGTGAGCTGCTTTAAGTGTGAATGGGGAACTGAACTCAAGTCCTGTGGAAGATCAGTAAATTTTAACGTCTGAACCATCTCTCTTTTTCTCCCTCCCTCTCTTCTCTCCCCTCCATGTCCCCCTCCCCTGTCTCCCTCCCTTTTCCTTCCCTCCCCTCCCCCCTTTTTTTTTTTTTTTTTTTTTTTTTTGAGATTGGGCCTTTCTAGCCCTGCCTGTTCTGAAACTGTCTGTGTAGACAGGGTGGACTGAAACTTACAGAGCCTCTGCCTCTGGAGTACTGGAATTAAAGACATGAGAGTCCCTATGCACAGTTTCTATTTGTCTTATTTTTAGTATCTTGTATACTCTGCAAAATAGGATCAAGTCTAGATAATCTCAAAAAGGCTGCCAAAATAATTATTTTGAGCAGTTACCTCTTGGCCAATATTGTTTATAGTAGACTGTTTTTAAGCCTTTAAAACTTTCATTCCTTCTGTATAACACTCTCCCCTGACTAGAATACCTTTTTACCCAGCCCCTGTGGCTTTCCTGTGTTTGCATTTCTGCTCACTCCATTTCACACTTATCAAATTCCCTTTTGCCCTCCTTCCTACCTATTTAGTCTGCCCATATTCAGAATTATAGGAATTGGCTCAGTCAGTTACAGAGGCTGACAAATCTACAGTTCGGCAAGAGTTGTTGGTAGGTTGATGGCTAATGCTGTAGTTTCAGTTCAAAGGTAACATTCAGGCTCCAGAGACAGGAGGTGATTTTCTCCTTTGTAGTTAGTTAGGCAAGAGGCATTTGTTTTGGCATTTATTCTGCTATTCATGTACCTTGCCTTACCAGCTAGTAAATAAAGCATGTTGGGGCAGGCAGTATTAATCATTTTTACTTACCTTCTGTGAGTTCTGTGATCCTTATATGTAGCAGTATATCTGTATGCTTTTATAAAGTGGTACCTTATTTTTGTGTTTGTTTTAGACTGTCTCATGTAACTCAGTGTGGCCTCCAACTCATTCCTGTTCCTCCTGTTCCCATATTTTCAAGTGCTAAGATTTCAGATGTATACCTCATGCCTGGCTTATGGGAAAGGATTTTTGAGGTTACTCAATTTTGGAGTTAGGAAATTGGGGGGTGGGGGAGGTGGGGGGGCTGAGAGGTGACAGTGCACATTTTTGATTCCAGCACTCGGGAGCTAAAGGCAGACCTGGTCTACAGAGCGAGTTCCAGGACAGCCAGGGTTGCACAGAGAAGCCCTGTCTTGGGAAAAAAAAGAAATCAGGAAATCACTTTAGAATGGGAAGAGTAATTGTTTCCTTAGTGGTTAGAAGACTAAAATAATGTGATTTTTTATTTTTGAGATAGGGTCTTACTGGGTAGCCCTGGCTTGTCTGGAATTCTCTGTGTAGACTGACTTCTAACTCATAGAGATCCTCTACTTCTGAATCCCAGGTGCCGGTGGGGTTATTTAGTGGGAGTCTCTCATATAGTTAATGACTCAGCAGTTGATTTGTTTTGTGCTAGAAAAGTTAGGTGACTTATGAATTAAGGTAGTTTTCCTTTTTTTTTTTTGCTTAAGAGTTAGATTCAAAATAGCATGGAGTTCTATGATGTAGGAATTGAGTACTATTCCTGGAGAGTTCACTTCTTTATTTACAAGTGGACATGGTGCATCATTCAGTGACTCATATACATGAGCATGTACCAGAGAGAGAACAAAATTAAAGACCATAGTTTTATTTCCTCAACAGATAGTATTTGATTTTTTTTTTTTTTTTTTTTTTTTTTAAAGGGCAGGCCTTCTCTGTAGCTTTGGAGCCTATCCTGGAACTCGCTTTGTAGACCAAACTGTCCTGGAACTCAGAGAGATTTGCCTGTCTCTGCCTCCCAAGTGCTGGGACTAAAGGTGTGAGCCATCACCACCCAGCATTATTTGATATTTTAAATCTGATGACCATTTATGTCTAAGATTCTCTAATCAGATATTTAAATGGAAGACATCATAACTAAATAGCCATTTTTACCTTTGAACATGAATGTATTAAAATTATAGGTTTAAGCAATAGAAGCTGAAATTACAGTGTTTAAACATTGAAGTATTTTATTTTGAATTTAAATATTCTTCAGTTAGGAGTTAATGAGAAATGGTTTTCAACTAACATTTTCTTTTCTTTTCTAGAGTCATAAGTATATCATAAAACCTTCAAGATGGTTCTAGCAGATCTTGGAAGAAAAATAACATCAGCATTACGCTCATTGAGCAATGCCACCATTATCAATGAAGAGGTATGTAAACATTGTAAGATACGTGTGCTGGTACGTTGTTACTAGAATTAGAGAGCTAGACTAAATAATGATCTTTAGAGGTATGATTTAATTTGAGATAGATTTAATACTATAAATATACTATAACTGTAAGGAGTACAGGTATTAAAAAATCAACTACCCTGTTATCTTACCTTTTTATTTCTAATTGTGTGAGGTTATGTTGCCCCAGTGCAGGTGCTCAGGGAGGCCAGAAGAGGTGAGGTATCTGAGATCGAATTTCAGGGGGTTGTGCCCAAGTATCTGGACTCAAACTTGGATCCTCTGGAAGAGCAGCAAGTACTGTAAACCACTGGGCCTTCTCTCCTGTTATTTCACCTTAATTGTCAGAACTTAAAAGACAAAATGAAAAAAAAAATAAACCCTACATACATACATATAGTGTATATATACCTATATAAGCAAAACAATGTAGCTTTTGAAATACTTGAATCTTGGGAATGTAGTTCGCTGTTCTGTCTCAACATAGACTTAAAACTTCCTGGTACTCTCTTTTTGGTAGACATGTGCTTATCTGTTTTTCCTGTATCTTTCAGTCAGCATTCTTCATATAAAAGAGTAGTATTTTTGCCTAGTGTAGTGGCACGTACCGTAGGGAGTCTGAGGCAGTTCAAGCCAGGAAGAAAGAACTTCTCCCTCTTATTTCCTCATGGAAGGTGATTCTGATAGATAAATCAAAACCAAAACCATTATCATACCTGAAATAGTCTTTCTGAGTTTAAATGTCTTTTTGTTAGATTTAGTTATTTAATTTTATGTGTTTAAAGTTTTTGTGTGTGATTTTAATTTTATGAATATTCTGCCTGTGTGTGTCTGTGCAGCATGTGTGCATGTGATGGACAGAGGTCAGAAGAGGGCATTGGATCCCCTGGAGCTGGGGTTGTGAGTGGTTGTGAGCCACTATGTAGGTGCTGGGAACCTGTCTCGGTTACTTGTCTATTGCTGATCAAGGCAATGGCAACTTTCTTCAAAAAGGAAGTGTTTAGCTGGGTGGTGGTGCACACATTTAATCCCAGGACTAGGGAAGCAGAGGCAGGTGAATCTCTGAGCTCAAGTCCAGCCTGGTTTACAGAGTGAGTTCCAGGAAGACCAGGACTTCACAAAGAAACCCTGTCTCAGAAAAAAAAAAAAAAAAAAAAAGTTTAATTTGGGGCTCACAGTTCCAGAGAGTTGTAGAGTCCATGACCATCATGGTGGGGAGTATGGCTGTTAGAGAGGCATGCACTGGAGCAGTAGCTGCGAGCTCACATCTAATTCACAGGCATAAAGCAGAGTCAGACTGAGCCTGCTTTTGTAACCTCAGAGCTTACACTCAGTGACATGCGTCCTCATCAGGCCACACCTCCTGAACAGCCCACAAACTGGGAACCAAACATTCAAATAGAATGGTCTGTGGGGACCATTCTCATTCACACCATCACAGAACTGAACTTGGGTCCTCTGGAAGAGCAGAAAGTACCCCTAACCGCTGAGCCAGCTCTCCAATTAAGTGGCTTTAATGGTTTTAGGATAAAGCATCTCTCATTCTCTTACCTACTCAATGGCTCATTTCTGCCAGTGTAGCTTAACGACTTGTTATTTGAAGGCAGATGATTATAGTCTATGGTATTCTTTCTAGTTTGTAGTAACAGTGAAAAACTTCTGAGTTTCATGTTAGAATCCCTGGCTAATTTCATAGTTGTGTGATAGAAATGTGGGTAGATTCTTTAATGCATAAAATATGAAAATAGCATTTATTTTAAGAATTTTTTTAATTGAGTGAACTAATACATTAAAAGTGGTCTAAGTTGGGTTGGAGAGATGACTTAGCCATTAAAGACTAAGCTCATGACCAAAAGTTTCCTGTTTGAAGTTTCAGAAAAAAATTCTAATATAGAATTTAATATTAGTACTTAAAAAAAAACACAAATCAAATGAAGTAATTTTAAGACCATCTTAGAAACTACACTATTTTACTGTACTGGGAGAACAGACTGAGAAAGATGACAAATTCTGTACTTGGGCTACATAGTGAGGCTTTTTGTTTTGTTTTGTTTTGTTTTTTTTAAATTTCCCAACAAAATAGTAGTGAAAAAACAAGCCAGATGTGTAAAAGAGGATAAAGGCAAGTTCAAGACCAACCGGGGCTATATAATGAGACCTTTGGGTTGTGGGGGACATTGGTAAGTCAGTGTGTGAGATACTTGGTAGAGGTGCAACACCCCTACAGTTGGCAAGTTTTCTAGCCTTGGTGTTTCACTAGCAAAAAAAAAAAAAAAAATTGTTTTTTTTTCCTAATGTATTTATTTATGATGCAGGGTGTTCTGCCTACATGCCAGAAGAGGGCACCCAATCTTGTTACAGATGGTTGTGAGCCACCATGTAGTTGCTGGGAATTGAACGCAGGCCCTCTGGAACAGCAGCCAGTGCTTTTAACCTCTGAGCCATCTCTCCAGCCCCTTCACTAGCAAATTAACCAAAGCAAAACCCTCTGCTGGACATCATCAGTTCTGGCCGGCACCCCTTGATGAGGACTGGAGAATCCTCGTAGGTCTCTGAAGGATGTACAAAAGACAGACAGTTCCTGTTTTAAGGCCTGTATTTGCAGGCATTTTGCTGGAAAAGGGTAAAGCAGTAAGCAAAACACAGGAATTCTTCCTCTTAATGCAGCTTCTGTTTTACTGTCCATGCTCCTGTTTTGTGAGCGACTGAAGCTTCATCTTTTGTTACGGTGCTTATATTTCATGACCTTCTAACCACAATGGCTGTATCTAGACACTCTTGTGGTAGGGAATTTTCAGTGGAAAATAGGCCCCTTTTCTACTTTCTTTCTCTTCATATGAGACATTTTAAGGCTATGTAATTGTCTTCTGTTTTCTATACTGCTCCAGTTAGGAAAAGCGGATGCTGTGAATATAGGTATCAAAGTTCTTTAGTTTCTTAGGAAACTTCATGGACATTAGCTATTGTTTTAGAAAGTTTCTTTGGCTTAGTGTTACTATTAATGCTTTAATATAAGAATAAAATTGTGATGATTAATACTTGGTTCTCAATACCAAGTGCAAAAAAAAACTACACACCATGCCTTATTTTGATATAATGACTGGGTATTTAATATTATTTTTTCTCCAAAGATAATTGAAAACTTTCTCTCCTCCAATAGTGTGGTATTGCTATGTGTTTATTAAGCTACTGTATAGCACATGATATCTGATGAATTGTTTTTATGTTGCTGAAGTAAAACATTGAATGTATTTCAATTTTATTTATTTTCAGGTATTAAATGCTATGCTAAAAGAAGTATGTACAGCATTATTGGAAGCAGATGTTAATATTAAACTAGTGAAGCAACTAAGAGAAAATGTTAAGTAAGTTGAATTTTGTAAAAAACAGGACAAACTAAGTT
Source organism: Cricetiscus sungorus (assembly GCA_030556225.1). Lineage (NCBI taxonomy): Eukaryota > Metazoa > Chordata > Mammalia > Rodentia > Cricetidae > Cricetiscus > Cricetiscus sungorus. The sequence continues at coordinate 7,172,680 of JANBXA010000600.1, read as the reverse complement.
TGGTTTACTGGGATTGAGTTGGTAACTAGGAAAGTTTGCTTTCTGGAATGATAGAGAACTCATGTGTCAAAAAAACAGCGTGTGGAACAAGGTGTGATGGCTCATGTCTCGGAGATTGAGGCAAGAGAAGTTTGAGTTCAGGGCCAGCCTTAGTTATGTAGTAAGTTCCAGGTCAGCCTTGGCTGAAAGATTTAGATGGATGGAAGAAGAGTAAAAGAACTATGTATTTCCATAATGATGTATTTCCATAGTGAACAAACCAAGGATAACTTAATTTCATTGTAGATTTTCTTGTCTTTTTTATTTGGGAGGGTTCAGTCATTTAATATAGTTAAATGGGATACAATTTTAATTTATGAGGTTTTTAAGAGTTCAGTTTCTTCATGAAATTGTGGTGAGACTACATTATCAGCCTTGTTCATGATTGAAGAATTATATTCTCATTGGTTCTCCATTCTAGTTTCTGGGTCCCTGTTTGAAGGAGTACTGTGTGGTCTTTGTTACTATATCCATTGGAAGAGGCATATGGGTGGGGGGCATCTAGAACCATATAGAACCTCTAATAACTTCTTCAATCCCAATCCTAGAATACTTTCTTTTCTGCATTGATAGTCTGGGAGAAGATACAAAATTACTAGCATTTAAGAATTTAGAACTAGAAAGTCAGTGTGATTCTCTATAAAATTTACAAGCTTCAAGAAAAAATAAAAATATAGTTATACCCAGAGAAATTAGTATTTATGCATTGAACTGAAAGCCTTGAAAAGCTAACCAAAATTTTATATCTAGGATTTTCTGGTATAATTCTTATGAATCTATATATGGATGTTAATTAGGCTTTTAATATGAATGATTGAATACTCTTACTTTTTATGGGATAAAAATACTTTCAGATTATCCTAACAGACTTCTTGCCCTTGTCACTGTTTTGAAGGTCTGCAATTGATCTTGAAGAAATGGCATCTGGTCTGAACAAAAGAAAAATGATCCAACATGCTGTTTTTAAAGAACTTGTAAAGGTAAAAGTATCAATATTATGACTCCATTGATGCAATGAATAAATTTTAAATAAACATGACTTTTGAGTCCCTTCTAATATGGATAATTCATCTGTATTAAAATCTAGATTTGAGATGGCAAGGTGCTTTTCTTGTAGAGGTATCTGGTGCTAAGACTTAACCCTGAATTTTATCCTGGATCCTATGTGGTAGAGGAAGAGAACCATCCTCTAGTTGTTCCTTGTGTGTTGTGAGTCATGAGCAGACACACACACACAGAAAAAGAAAAAATAAAATAAAAAACAAATGGGAGGGTTCAGCAGTTAAGAGTCCTTGGTCCTCTTGCAGTGGACTTGGGTTCAATTCCTAGCATCCACATGGTAGTTCATAACTCCAGGGGATTTGATGCCCTCTTCTGGCACCACATGGTACATACATATGTGCAGGCAAAACACACATAAAATGTATAATATAAAAAAATTAATAATATGGCACACATCTTTAATCCCAGCAGGTGGATCTCTGGGTTTGAGGCCAACATGGTCTACAGAAGCAAGTTCCAGAACAGCCAAGGCTATGCAGAGAAACCCTGTCTTTAAAAAAAAACAAAAAAAAAACAAAATTTAGTAACAAAACAAAATAATAGATAAAAGTTGTTTGGGGGGGGGGGGAGACGTATTTGCATGTGTGTGTGATTTCTGATGCCTGTGAGTGTCACAGGCTTTGGAGCTAAAGTTGCAAGTAGTTGTGATGTAGGTGCTGGGAAGCAAATTTGGATCCTTTATAAGAATTATCAACTTTGGAGCATCGAGAACTAGATTGGGAAGCATTTGCTCAGTAACTTCTTTATTCTAGGCAGTGTGCTATGTGGACAGCAGAGATAACACTGGCCCTTATCTCAGAGACGCTTATGGTCTAGAACAGTATGTATACAAGCTAAGTTAAAATTTACATAGTAATACTAAAGCATCATTTACTCTAGTGTGTCCTGCAGGAAATTGAACCTAGGAACTCACATGTGAAGCACATGCTCTGTCATTGACCTATACCTTTAGCTCCCATTCTTTGCCTTTTTTATACAGCCTGACAGTGTTGTTTTAAACAAAATCTCAATCATTTGATTTTATCAATAATGACTCAGGAGCCAGTTGCTGGGGTGAAAGTCTGCCAGCTCAGTGAGGCAGAAAAAAATACCCTCTTTAGCGGATGTCCCAGAAGCCATCTCTTTTCTCTGTCTCAACTCCCCAATGTGAATGTTCCTCCTGTTCCTCCCTTCTTCCTGTAAGTCTCTTTCTCATTCCTGACTCCCCCTTACTTTCTGTGGGTGGTTTTTTTTGATTTTTGTTGTTGTTGTTGTTGTTGTTGTTGTTGTTTTTCCTTAATAATCCTATGTTCACTTCTTTTCAACTGGTTGCTTGCTTTGCCTCTTGACTTATGGTTGACTTTATTTAACCCTGTTTACAATATTCAAGCAGAAAGCTCTTGAATTAAAGATGAATGCTAGGGCTGATCACACCACAACTAGAAACAGGTTTTTCTAGTAAATAATGTGGTGTCAGGATTCACAGAATGATAACATATCCTGCAGCATGACAGCTTGTTACCAAATCAAGACAGTAACACCAGTTGAACATGGTGGCTCATGCCCTTAATCACATTACTTCCTCCCTAAGTCTTTTGAGTGTAGGGACCCTTCTCTATACTCTCCTCCATTTATTATACATCATGGTAGAATTGTTCACCTGTCTATTTTTACCAAATACTTTTTTAATCTCCTCTGACAAGACTAAAACAGGAAGGCAGAGGCAAGTGGACCTCTATGAGTGAGAGGCCAGACAGGCTACATATTGAGACTGTCTCAACAACAAACAAAAAAACAGTGATATCAAACAAACTGTATTATTAGTGATGTACACTTTACCAGCAAACAATTAAAATGCCAGTTTTCACTTCACAAAGCAGTAGATATTAATTGTATTGAATTGTGACCATTGATTATGTGTATGTATTTTTAGATGGGAAGTATATGTAAGGTTCTGTGCTGTACTTTCAAATCCTCTGAAGTTCAGCTCAGTTGCAAGCTAAAGTTTTGCTTTATAACACAAGTTTATATGTAAATAAGCAATATGTATATAATCTGGTTATTCTGACCTGGTAAAATTATTTACCAAAGTGAAGTGAGCTTGTCACTTGATGGAAAAACAACTGATGATATTGTTGCTGGTGATAAAATTCAAGATATAATTACATGTGAAAATATATGAACTAGGGGACTTGTTTGAATCTCTTAACACCACACAAAAAAGTAGAAGCTGTTTCTCTAACATGAGTTTGAAAGAATCCTGATGTTTTTTTCCTGATGAAATTGATTTTTACTGTTTATGAAATGAGTGATAATGTGAGATTTAGTAAGTCAGTAAACCAGTGTTTTAAGTGACTAAATGCATGGTGTTAAGACTTATGCACTAGGATGGATAATATCTGTACTAAGTATAGGGTAGTGACAGTTTCAGGGCAGCAGACTAGAGGTTTATATGGTTTCATATTGCACATTGCAACTAACCCTTACAAATGTGTGTGTTCATAAAGGATTTTTCATACTACAAGGTTGAAGACTTGTTTCAGGAGTGTAGGAGGATGAGAGATAGCTTTATAACATGTTCAATAATAATAGACAGCTGAGTTATTCTGTCATGAGTGTATAGAATAGAGGTGGTTGTAGGGTAGCCTTTCTATACTGAAGATAGGAGAAAGGGAAATGGCTTTAAGACAGATTTTGCCCACTTCAGGAGTTTTTCTGAAGTTGTGTACATGTTTGGAAAAGGGATAAGAAAGTATGTTTTGATTTGTTTTCTCTCTTTTTACCAGTCTTCCCTGAAACTCGTGTATAACACCATGATGGTATTGTCTAGGTTATTGATCCTGAACCACTTAGTCTTTAGTGCACCTCTCCAGCTCTGCTTTTGAAATGCAACGGTAATAAATGAGTGGACATAGCTGTGTTCCACTAAGGGTTTATTTACACCAGGCTTGGCAGTTCACCCAGTAATGCTAGCACTCAGGAGTTCCAGGGCAGCCTGGGTTACATACTGAGTTCCATACCAGCCTAAGTTACAGAATGACAGTTTTTTAAAGCCAAATAATAATAGTAATCATGATGATGATGATAATAATAATTTAGCTTGTAAATATCTGGTCTAGAATATTAGCTATAGTTATGGAGTTATCATGTACAAATAAGTATTTCAGGCTTCATATGGGCTTAAATTTGAATTATGTTTTTGAACAAACTTATAAGGCATGGTAGTGTGTACCTATAGCAGTAATAATATAATTCAAGGACATCAAGAGATAGAAGAAAGAGGATTAGGAGTTTTTGGCTAGCCTCAGCTACATAGTGAATTCAGGGCCAAACTAGGTAAAGTGAGACTCTCAAAAATGAAACGAGAAAACAAGCCTTGTACTTGTGTGAGAACTGTTACTGTATGACACTTTCCCACTAACTCATTGTCCCTTGATTTCCCCCTCTCCGGCCCTCTCCCCCCCCCCCCCCAGGGTTTCTCTGTATTGCTTTTGAGCCTGTCCTGGAACTAGCTCTGTAGACCAGGCTGGTCTCAAACTCATAGAGATGGCTTGCCTCTGCCCTCCCAAGTGCTGGGGTTAAAGGTGTGCACCACCAGCAGTTTTGTTTTGTTTAAAAGGCAAGACAAATTTAAAAAGTATACACTGGCTGGATTTGAAGACTTGTATATGAGAAAAGAAATATAAAATATCTCATATAGATTTCATACTGAGATTATAATGTCTGGGTAATAAAAATGTATAGAGGCTACATAATAAAAATTTAAAAGCTACAGAGCGAGAGAGAATGTGTGTGTGTCTGTGCCTGTATCTGTGTGTCTGGCAAGTATGTACTATGTTTTGTAATTTAAGAGAGTTAGCTGTTTCCTTCCATTATGTGGGTCCTGGGGACTGAACTCAGGTTATCAAGGATGGTTATCACCTTTACCTGTTGAGTCAATTTACTGACCCCTAAATTTGAAGTTTATGTAGAGTCTACAGGTACATTTGATTCACATTTATGTAGTTGTGGTACAGATATGTGATGTGAGCTCCTTATCTCTAAGTTGCTTTGATATGAAAAACCTTAGTATGACTTCAACATTGCATTCTCAGTTGCCTGAGAATGTTGGGATTATAATGGCTTCAATAAAATGGAAACATCCTTAGCTTGATGTTTATAATTTAAATGTCATTGGACTTTTGAATGTCACATTAGTCTGACATTTTTATTTCTGCTATACAGCTTGTAGACCCTGGAGTTAAAGCATGGACACCAACTAAAGGAAAGCAGAATGTAATCATGTTTGTTGGATTGCAAGGGAGTGGTAAAACGACAACATGTTCAAAGGTAAATACACTTTTAAAAAGTCATATGGAAGCTATATTTGAGTATCTATATATTGTTTTATGGTCTTGTTACTGGGTGTCTTCTCTGCTTTTGTGATATTTCTATAGGACATAAATGGAGTCCTGTAGTCTCCTCTCGTATTGTCAGTGTTAGACTTGTGAGCCCAGTGTGCTGCTGTGGCCTGACACGTGTGGAGGTAGTGGTCAGGAATTCAAGGTCATCCTCAGCTGCATAGTGAGCTTGAGGTCAGCCTTAGCTATATGAGACATCTCAAAACACAAACAGTGAAAAATGTTAAGTATGGTTTCTTTTGAAAAAGAAAAGGCACTTCCTGTTTTTATAGAGGAAGAGGAGGTGGATCTTTATGTGTTAAGGCCAGTCTGTTCTGTAGTTACTTCCAATCCAGTAACAGCCACAGCCACATGGTGAAAAAGAGAGGGCGCAGGAGGAGAGTGTGCATGCACACAGGAATTTTTTTTTAATGGAAGACAACAAGGGAATTGACATTCTCTTTTGACACAAAGCTCCCCTTTGAGTGACCCACTGTGCATGATGTTGCCTTTTACATATCTTTCTTAATTTCAATCATTATGTGACTCTCTTTTCTATGGTTGGGTTCCCCAGCTCTGTTGCTTGTTTTCTGTCACCCACAAGCCTTAGCCATATTATACTTTAAGGGCAAGAGTGATGGTTGTTTAACAATGATTATTTCTGCCTTATTGTCTTAATTTATTGAATGAGAATTAGAATTTAAACTCTTTTGTTGTGCCTCAAAATAATATTGCATTCAAGAGAATTATGAGCAATAAGACTAAGCAAAAGTTTTATATAAAATGATTTGTTCTGATACTTTATTTTTAATCTTCCTTTCCCAGTTAGCATATTATTACCAGAGAAAAGGTTGGAAGACCTGTTTGATATGTGCAGATACATTCAGAGCAGGTAGTGTGTTAAAATAATAATTTTCCTTTTGTGATTTTTATTGTTACATTTGAGGCTTCATTAATTCTTTATCTCCTAGGCGCTTTTGACCAGCTGAAACAGAATGCCACCAAAGCAAGAATTCCATTCTATGGAAGGTAGGTTACTATTTTTCTATTTTTGTTCTTTTGGCTTTTTGAGATTCAGTCTCAGTTTTAGTCCCGTCTGCCCTGTAAAACTAGAAGTCCATACTGGCCTCTGACTTGTGATCCTTTTGCCTTTGTCTTCTGGGTGCTAGGCTCACAAGGTATGTGACACCATACATTGTTTTGTTTTTTTGTTTAAAGACACCTGAAGCATCCTCATTAATACATGGTAGGAAATATATTCTTGAAATTCTTTATCATTTATCAGTATGTGGTAGGGGCCTGATAATTTTAGTTTGACTCCCAGAAGCATGGTGAAAGGAGAAAACTGACTTTGGAAATTTACCCTTTGACCCCCACATATGTAATGTGGCACATCTGTGGGTGGGTATGCTTACATGTGTGTGCATGCACACACACCTGCAAATAAGTATTATTTAAACCAAAACTGAAGTATAGTAATATACCTAATTAGCACTTTAAATGCTTTTTATTACCATCTACCATACAGATATTTATAGGAAGGTCAGATTATTTTAAATGAGAATGAGTTTTGTCTGCTCTCTTAGTTAGGGTTTTTATGATGAAACACCATGACCCAAAGCAACTTGAGGAGGAATGGGTTTATTTGGCTTATACTTCCAAATCGTAGTCCATCATTGAAGGAAGTCAGGACAGGAACTCAACAGGGCAGGAACCTGGAGGTAGGAGCTGATGCAGAGGTCATGAAGGGTGATGATTCCTGGCTTATTTATCCTGTTTTCTCAGCCTACTCAGCTTTCTTTCTCTTAGAACCCAGGACTACCAGCCCAGTAATCTTATGGAGGCATTTTCTCAGTTGAGGTTCTTGTAGATAACTCAAGCCTGTGTCAAGTGGACATAAAACTAGCTAGCACAGCTGCTTTGTGCTTTGATTCCTATAGCAGTGGTTATATGGATTGCATAAATTTGTCAGAACTCATCAGTTGGGGACTGTGCATGTAGCTTATGGATCATGGAATGAGTACTTGCCTAGAATATACAAGGCCCTGAGTTTAGTACCTAGTTACATGCACAAGCACATTCATAGGCACACACACAAACACACACACACACACACACACACACACACACACACACACACACACACACACACACACGCTCACATTAAAAATCAAAACAACCCCCTTCACCCCAGGAAGCCAGTCCTCATTAAAATGAATATAGTGGGGATTGTTGAGATGGTATTGGCACTTGTCAGCAGGAATGGCAACCCGAGTTCAATCTCCAGGACCTTGAAGGTAGAAAGAGTACCATGACTCCACAACTGCACCATGGGTTATTTATGCTTATATACATACACATGTAAAAGATTGAATAATAAATTTGTATAACACAAAACTGAATGCAGTGGTATGCTTTATTGTATTGTTTATTAGAGGATTTAATTTTAGAATTACAATTTTTTATGTAACTTACTATCTGTATATATGTAGTCATTATCACTTTTTTTTTTTTTTTTTTTTTTTTTTTTTTTGAGCTCTCCTGGAACCCCATCTGCAGACCAGGCTGGCCTCAAACTCAGAGATCCACTTACCTCTGCCTCCCAAGTGCTGGGATTAAAGGTGTGCACCACCGCTGACTGGCTCATTATCACTTTCTATGAAGATCTTTGATTATGTTCCCTTATACGTTTACAAATTTTAGTTTTATGGCTATAATTTAATTCTTAAGATGCTGAGGTGATGACCAGGAGTGGTGACCACCCACACCTTTAATCCCAGTACTCAGGAGGCAGAGGCAGGCAGATCTTTGTGAATTCAGCCTGGTCTACAGAGCTAGTTCCAGGATTGCCAGGGCTATTATATAAAGAAACCCTGTCTTGAAAAACCAAAATAAGGTAGAAAGAAAAAAGAAAGATGCTGAGGTGAGGATTATCATGAGTTCCAGATTACTCAGAGCTATATAGCCCGGTTAGCCAGGGCTTCATAGTGAAACCTTATCTTAAAAAATAATTAATTAATTTATTAAATGATGTCTAGTAATGCTAATAGCTGTTATTTTTGACTTTATTTATTCTCTGTGTGAGGGTTTTGCTTGCATATGTGTCTGTGCACCACATGTGTACCTGCCTGGTGCCCTTGCAGGCTAGAAGGAGGACTGGAGGCAAATATGTTTTGAGCCCTGCTTTGTGGGTGCCTGGAACTGAACCTGGGTCCTCTGGAAGAGAAGCCAGTGCTCTTAACTGCTGGGCCATCTCTCTAGCTCCTATACTTTCTTTCTCTTTTTTTTAGAAGTATTTATTTCATGTCTTTGATACTAACATACCAACTTTGATGTACATAGTAAATGATGATGTCATCATCTGATGGGGTGTTGAACAATTTAATAATTTCATAAAATGATAGCAAAGTGTTATTAAATGGAAAAGCAGGTGTAATATGCTTTGTAGCATGACTTATTAAAGAAGATGCTAAAATACATTTAAGGAAACAATTTTGAAAATACGTGCGTTAGAATTAATGTAGACATTTGTGCGAAAGTTCAGTGGTTCCTCATGATGCCAAAGAAATGGGTTCTTGGAGGCTGGAGAGGTGGCTCAGAGGTTAAGAGCATTAACTGCTCTTCCAGAGGTCCAGAGTTCAATTCCCAGCAACCATATGGTGGCTCACAACCATCTGTAATTTATTTCGGTGCCCTATTCTGGCCTGTAGTGGAGGTATATGTACACGCAGAACATTGTATATTTAATACTGTATACATAATAAATAAATAATTTTTTTTATAAAAAAGAAAAAAGAAATGGCTTCTTCTTTTACTTATTAGGAACTTCTAAATTGAAAATATAATTTTTCACTTTTTAGTTTAAAAGTAAACTGACAGTTAATAAGTAAATAGTATTTGGATGTTTTCCCATCTTAGTGTTAAATCATTTGGTTATATTTAATAGCTATACAGAAATGGATCCTGTCATCATTGCTTCTGAAGGAGTGGAGAAATTCAAAAATGAAAATTTTGAAATTATTATTGTTGATACAAGTGGTCGGCACAAACAAGAAGATTCTTTGTTTGAAGAAATGCTTCAAGTTTCTAATGCTATAGTAAGTAGTTTTCCATGAAACATTATTTAAAGAACTTGAGTCAATTTAACTATGAAACCTGATTGAGTTTATCTAAATTCAGTAAAAATAATTTTAAAGATTTTCTGAAAATGAAAATGTTGTCATTTAATGTCTCCTTTAAAGCTCCTAAAAGATGGTGGCACATGCCTTTTATCCTAATACTTGGGAAGCACAGATGGATCTCTGTGAGTTCAAAACCAGCATGATAACATCTAGCTCTAGGCCAAGCCAAGGCTACATAGTAAGATCCTATGTGTTAGTCACTGTTTTATTACAGCTCTTAAAAAACAAAACATATAATTGGGACTGGCTTAAAATTTCAGAGTTCATTCTCATGGTGGGGAACATGGTGACATAGGCAGTCATGGTGCTGGAGAAGTGGCTGCATCCAGATGTGCAGGCAGCAGGAGAAGAGAGCAAGCCTCTGGGCCTGGCTTCAGCTTTTGAAACCTCAAAGCCCATCCCCAGTGACACTTCCTCCAACAAGGCCACACCTACTCCAACACCGCCACACTTGCTAATCCTGCTTAAGTGGTGCCCCTCCCTATGGCTAAGCATTCCAATATATGAAGCTTTGGGGGCCCATTCTTATTCAAACATCTACACAAAAACAAACAGAGTTATGGAAATAATGTAGAGGTAGGAAGTAGCTCAACACCTGTTGCATACATTATAGAAATTCATGTTCGGCTGTTGGGATGTTGTCGATAATTCTTTGGTTAGTTATTGGTACTAATTAGTGTGATTTTAGTGCTGTTTTGAGGAATGGGAACAGATATAAGGGACACAGCCTCAGTCTTACTGTTTTCAGAATACACTCTCTGTTTTGTACCTTTTGTGATTCACTTTTACTGTTCCTTTGCCTTCTGTGTCAGTCTAGAAGGTGTTTGCATAACCTCCCCCTCTTATTCTTCTCTTCCTTCCTCCTTGTCCCTTCTCCTCATTTCTACTCTCTCTCTCTCTCTCTCTCTCAGTCAAGCCCTATATGCCATTTAATTCATGGTCCTCCCTCAATCAGTATTTATTAATATTTATAGTAAGCCTTCTTCTATATGTGCTCATGGTAACCTTTTCTTACCACTGGTAAAAACAAGTCTTTCTATTTATTCTTTCTAGCAACCAGATAACATTGTTTATGTGATGGATGCATCCATTGGACAGGCTTGTGAGGCGCAGGCGAAGGCTTTTAAAGATAAAGTAGATGTAGCTTCAGTAATAGTGACAAAACTTGATGGTCATGCAAAAGGAGGTGGTGCTCTCAGTGCGTGAGTATCAGTTGAAGTTTTATGGTTGATAAACCCTTTGCCCTGTAAATCATTTGTTCTATGCCTTGGGATAATGTGTATATTTGCGAGTTTCTGTTTTTAAGAATATTTTAATAATGAATGACTCATAAAAGAGATTTGAATAGAAATAGGATTTTGGAGCCTGTCTGATAGTTCTAACTAGTGAAAATAGAAACAAACTTGAATTTGATACCTTTTATTATCTTTGAAAACTCTTCTGGCTATTTGTTTTCTTTTTTGAGGTTGTTATTAATTTTTTTTTTTCCTGTGTAGAGTTGCTGCCACAAAAAGTCCAATTATTTTCATTGGTACAGGGGAACATATAGATGACTTTGAACCTTTCAAAACACAGCCTTTCATCAGCAAACTTCTTGGTACGTACAGTGTGCAATTATAGAACCATCTCTGAGATAGACCTTATACTAAATTAGGGTTTTAATAACTAGCTTAAGACAGTCATTTCCTTCTGTGACTTAAGACCTTATACTAAATTAGGGTTTTAACCCTGTGCTTACTAACTAGCTTAAGACAGTCATTTCCTTCTGTGACTTACCATTCTAACTTCTATCTTTCTTTTCATTCCTTGCTTCTTTAAAGTGCTGGGAATCAAAACCAGGGCCTTTTGTGCTGCCGTGCTGCATTCCCAGCCTTCTAAATTCTTGTTTTCTGTGGTTAGAATGGTAAAATGAGTTATTGGATGTAGAGTTTAAATTTTAAAGTGTTTGAGCACATAATACAGAAATATGTAGTTATAGTAATAGAAGCTTTAATGATAGTAAAACTGTTCTATTGCCCTAATGTGGTATAGTTAGAGAACATGGAATTAGGAGGTTTTCTCTGATGTATGCCTTTGCTTCTTCCTCCTTAGCATCAGTTTTTTGTTTTTCATGTAAAATATAGTAAGACTACTTAACTAATCTTGCAGAACTATTACATATGCCAGTGTGATTTGCATAATTTAAAGGTGAGATATTATTAGCTATTCATTTTTCTTTTTGGTGTCTTATAGGTATGGGTGACATTGAAGGACTGATAGATAAAGTCAACGAGTTGAAGTTGGATGATAATGAGGCACTTATAGAGAAGCTGAAGCATGGTATATTTGTAGCAAAAAAAAGCATTTGATTTCAAATGTTTTTGTTTTGTTTTTCTTTTGTGGTGATGAGGATTGACCTCAGGGCTTTGTGCATGATAGCAAACACTTTATTGCTGTCCACCTCCCAAAGCATTGATTTTTCTGAGAGAGATCTTAACTGTGTAGCTCAAGTTGTTTTTGGACTTCTGATCCTCCTGCTTTTACTTGGGTTACAGGTGTATACTATTTACTTTTCCTTGATTTTTTTCTTTTGTTTTTATAAAATTGTATGTGGGGAGGGAGTAGCACATGTCTATAGCTCTCATGAAGAAGTTAGAGGATAACTAGATGAAGTTTGTTCTTTTCTACCTTTACATGGGTTCCAGGGATTGAACTTGGGTCTTTGGACTTGCAAGACAAGCACCTTTACCCACTGAACCATTTTCCCAGCCCTTACCTTTTTGATAAATTTACTATTGATTCATTGGAAATGATAATGTCTATAATTAGAATCAATTTTTCAGATACATTTTTAAGCTGGACATAGAGGCATATGCCTTTAATCTCTTTGAGTTCCAGGTTAACCTGGTCTACAAAGTGAATTCCAGACTATTCAGGGCTACATAACAAGACTCTGTCTCCCAGAAAAAGCTCAAATGCTTGTTTTAGACGACTTATATGCAAATAATTTTAATTCTTGGGCATCTGAGCATCTACTGAATTAGTTTTGTTATAATCAAATTATATAGAAATTAAAATAGAAGCTTTTATTTTCATTCTTGAAACACAAACAGTTGAGAATTCAGAATATGCTATATATTTGTATATTGGCACAGGGTCTTGTATCCTGGGTTGGTCTGGAATACCTTTAGCTCTTGCCTCTACCTTTCAGGCACTGAGATTACAGGGCGTACCATCACACTTTGCCATTTTTTAGTGTTTTCATTTTTTGAGACAGGGTTTCTCTATGTAGACTAGGATGGCCTTGAACTGCCTGCCTCTGCCTCCTAAATTCTGGAATTAAGTTGTGTACCACCACTGCCTGGCTCACACCACCATTTTTATTAGTTAGTGTTAATATCATTTGCCTATGTCTGGAGTCAGAAACTTGGGTATCATTTATTGATACTTGTTTTCACCCCCAGGACTTGGGATTGGACATAGGGTCTTGTGCATGCTGGGCAAATAGTCTACCTCTGAGCCATGTCCTTAGCCTTATTTATTCTTCTTTTTCCTTACCTCTGTCAACCTTTTCCCCCATTTGTCATCTAGTTGTAGTGCTTTTACCTCTTGAATACCTCCAGTTTATTAACCATTCTCTCAACTGTTGTGCAGCCATGCTATTTTATCTCATATCTCAATTCATTAAAGGAAGTATTTCATTGGAGGCTTGCTTCCAGATTCAGAGAGTCCATGGACATCATGGTAGGGAATATGACATCAGGCAGGTGATGAGCTTGTGATCATCACAGTAGGAAGCATGGCAGCACACAGACAGGCATGATGTTGCAGTAGTAGCTGAGAGCTTACATATGATTCACAGGTTCAAAGCAAAGAGAGCAAAACTGGGGATGGATGGGCTTTTGAACCTCAAAGCCTGCTCTAGTGACACTTCTCCAACAAGGCCACACATTCTAATCATTCCCAACCAATATACCAACTGAGAACCAAATGTTCAAATGTATGATGCAGTGGGAACTGTTACCATTCAAACCACCACAGCCAAATCATCCTTGAACTTGAGATCCTTTTACTTCAGTCTCTGGAATGATGGAGTTACAGGTGTGTGTCACTAAGCCTGGCTGATCTCTTTATTCAGAAAATGAGAATTTTCAGAAATTCAGCTATGACCCCATCAATCTAAAATCCTCCACCAGTTTCCCATTGTGCGTGTATCCAATTATCTAGTTCCTGCCTTCTACATTAGCTTTTGACTCTGCTATATTTAGCATTCTGTGCAGTCATGCTGTGCTTTCAGTTTCTCAAATGTTAAGTTGCTCACACTTTTTGCTAGTTCCTCTATTACATACATCCTCTCTTTATACTACCTGTGGACAAACACCTAATTCATAGACTAGATCTCACCTCTGATGTCTTACCTGATTCTCAGACTTAAAAGCCTCTGGTGCGTGTTCCTTAGAACTCTATAATATAATAATTATTGATCACAATCATTTTGATATCTAGTTTATCTTCCCTGCATGAGGTATAGGTTAGGATCATAGCTGTGGTCTTCATCTTTCATTTTCATTGTATCTTGCTCCGTATCTGACACAGGTCTTCAGTAAATATGGATTCATTGCCTGATTTCTCTCCCTTCTATCATTTTGTGTGTTTTATTTTGTTTGTTTGTTTTGTTTTGTTTGTTTTGAGACAGGGTCTCACAATGTGGCCCTGACTGTCCTGGAACTTGTTATGTAGGCTAGGCTGGGCTCAGATCCCCCGCCTCTGCCTCATGAGTTCTAGGAGTAAAGGTGTGCACCATGCCAGGCCTCCTCCTGTCTTGAAGCAGTGCCCTAGTTTTGCTTTTGTATACTGTACATAGTTTGTCTCTTCTCTGATTTCTGACTCTTTAGATTTCTGGGGCATTTTTGTTTTTATTCCTTATATTTTGATCATTCTGAGGTCACCAGACTTTACCTAATTTCTTAATGATTGTTTTTATGTTCTCCAGTTTTTAATATTTGATAGTGTTATCTGGTTTTTCCACTTTTTCAAGTTTTCACTTGATTCTGTTTCATAGATTTTGTGTTTGTTCAGTGATCACTTATGTTGTTTCACACAAAAAATTGACATGTGTGTTTATTATGAATGTGTGTATATTTACTCATCATGTGTGTGGAGTTCAGAGGATAACTTGCTGGAGTCTCTTTCTCTTCTACCTTTATGTGATCTCTGGAGATCAAACTCACTCAGCTCATAAGTTTTGGTGGCAAATATTTTTTCCCACTGAGCCATCTAGCTGGTTTCACTTCTTTATGAATGACCAAAGTGGATGCTAGAATCTAAATGCTGATGCTTACAGCAGAACAGCAAGCACTCTTATTCATCGAACCATCTCTCCAGCCCAGGGTATTTTCGAAAATCTGTATTGTGTCCATTTTTCCCTCAATCAGTTTATTTCGTACAACATGATTTCTCCTTTATTATTATTGTTACTATTAGTATGTATTGATATGTGTGTGCACACGCGCATATGGGTGCGTGCACTTTGCCATATATATATATATATATATATATATATATATATATATATATATATATAGAGAGAGAGAGAGAGAGAGAGAGAGAGAGAGAGATCAGAGAACAACTGAAGTCAATTCTCTACTTCTACCTTTTTGTGTTTTCCGGGGATTGAACTCGGGTTATCATTTTGCATGGCAAGTACCTCATTCACTGACCAGCACACATAATTTGTGGGGAAGAATCTTTGTAGTCTTGACTGGCTATAACTTGGCTTCTTCTCTCCTTAGGCTCCTGAATGTAGAGATTACAGGTGTCAGCCACCATGCCCATCAGCAATATATTTTTATAATCATCAATGAAACACTAGGTTTTTTTCATACAGGGACTCTCTATATAGCCTTGGCTGTCCTAAAACACTCTGTAGACCAGACTGTCTTCAAACTCACAGGATGCCTCTGCTGGGATTAGAGGCACGTGTCATCACTTCTGGAATTATTTGAGTACTATATTGTTCTCAGTCCATTTTCCTAACCGTGGATAGCTAAGCTATTAAGACGTTTCAAATCTTATAAATCATTTTCACTATTTTATGTTTTTGCCCATACATAGAACATAGGAATTTTACATGTTCTATATATATTCTCTTTAGCTTTTGCTGTGTTCTTTCAAGTCTTTTAATTTAGACATTTTAGTAAGTGTAGCTTGCCTTCTTTTCCTACATTTCTGTTTTTGCATGTGTCTGTCTAATGTACTGGAATAGTAAGCTTGTTTGTGATACAATCTGTCCATGTGCTTATTACTCCTTACAGCATTCATTTTGTCTTCCCCACAGTAACTTTGCAATGAGTGTTTATTGATTGGATAATACGCTTCAAGATAAATTCATGATTAAGGAAAATACTAGTTTTATTGAATGGAAATGTACATTTTCTGCTATATCTGAATTATTTATATTGCATTTCAGGTCAGTTTACATTGCGAGACATGTATGAACAGTTTCAGAATATCATGAAAATGGGCCCATTCAGTCAGATCTTGGTTAGTTATCTTTAAATGTTTATAAAGTTTCTTTATATGTTTTTTTATGTTGTTTGTGTTACTTGTACAAAGAAAGCAAGTTTAATACACTACAATGCAGTTGGCATGGCTATCACAGAAGAGCCACCTGCCTTATTAGTGTATATTCATTGTTTAAAATAGACATTTTCATGAGTTTACATAATGTACATTGTCTTTTTTTTTAATTATAATTTCTAAGAATACTTATACTTGCATAAATTATTTGGGTAAAATGGAGTTTTTAAAAATTAGTCTCCAAGCTAGTATTTAAATACTGACATTTTGAGCAATATTAAGTCATTGATAACTATGTTTAAATCTGTTCTAGGGGATGATTCCAGGTTTTGGAACAGATTTTATGAGCAAAGGAAATGAGCAGGAGTCAATGGCAAGGCTAAAGAAATTGATGACAATAATGGATAGTATGAATGATCAAGGTAAATAAATCTTTTTAAAAAATAATTTATAAATAAATAATCAAATTCAGTGTTGTTTTTTTTTTTTAATTGTCTCTGTTAATACTTAATATGTACCTTTCAAGTATAAAGCATTTAATCATCACAACTCTTAAGGGGGATAGTCCACTATTTTCCATCTTTTCCAGGTAAGAAACTGGAGTATAATCATACTGAGTAAAAAATTTTTCAAGGTCACTGGACAGTACAGAGACTAGGGTCCATCCTAAACATTTTTCTTGGGAGTCTATCCTCAGTCACTCCATAGGATATGTGATGGCTCTCCCACATCTGAAAGCCCTTTTTTTTTTTTTTTTCTTGTTGAAATTATGTTTTTGTTTGTTTGTTTATTTATTGAAAGCCTTCTTTTTATGCCTGATAAGGGAGTATATACAGAAATGCTAGACAAACATATTGTTTGGGATACAATAAAATATTCTGTGAGTTATATCAAAATGGCACATACTTCCTTACTTAATTACTCAATTCTTACACATTTATTTACAGTTTCAATAAAATCCCAGTCTCTAGGCAAAGTGATGCACACCTGTGATCCCTATGTTTGGGAGGTAGAGGGCAGGAGGAACAGAAATTTAAAGTCATTCTTGAGCTATATAAGTCAAGGTTCAAACCAGCTTGAGCTACGTGAAACCCTATCTCAAAGAAACAAAACTAATACTAATAAATATCTTCCTTTTCAGCCAGGTGGTAGTGGCAGCATACCCTTTTTAATCCCAGCACTTGGAAAGCAGAGGCAGGCCTGGTCTACAGAGTGAATTCCAGGACAGTCAGGACTATACAGATAAACCTTGTCTTGAAAAACCAAAAAAAGAAAAATCTTCCTTTTCATGTGTATATAAATTAGTAATATTGACTCTCAAACTTAACAAAATGGAGAATGCCAAAACAGTGGGTATTTAGACATACGCCTATAATCCTAGCACTGAGGTAGGAGTACCATGAATGAGTTTGAGGCTAGCCTGGGCTACATAGCAAGTATAAGGCCAGCAACAGCTGTACATCAACACTTCAGAGAAATTAAAACAGTCTAAAGAAGGAAAAAAAGAAAAACATCTTGAAAAGTTTAGATGTCTGTCTGATGTAAGCATTCTTTTTTACTCAGAGTCATGAGATACTCTGTAATACTGTCTTCTAGAAATCTTACTGTTTTACTTTCATTTCTGTATTAGTAACTCTTGAGTATTTGTACCGTGTAGGGAGACAATTGGCCCAGCTGTGTTTAATGAAGACAGTCTGACATTCACTGCTCTTTGATGCCATTCTTTGCAGAAATCAGTGTTTACTCTTATAGATTTGCTTAGTTGGTTGGTTGGTTGGTTGGTTGGTTGGTTGGTTGGTTGGTTTCCTGAGACAAGATTTCTCTAACAGTCCTGGCAGTCTTGGTTCAGGCTGTCCTCAAACTCACAGAGATCCTCCTGCCTTTGCCTCCTTAGTGCTGGGATTAATGGTGTGCACCACCACCTACACTTGTGGATTTGTTCTCCTTCTATATTTGATTTTTCTGTTTCATAGATTTGTTCTGTATTTTTTTTTGTTTGTTTTTGTTTTTGTTTTGCTTTTTTGAGACAGTCTCACTATGTAGCCTCAGCTAACCTGTAACTTGCTATGTAAACCAAACTGGCTATAAACTGGAAAGAGATATTCTGCTTCTGTCTTGAGAGTGCTAGGATTAAAGGCATGTACTTGGACTGATCCTAGAAACTGTGCAGGCTTGTATTTACTGTACTGTTAATCAGTCACTGGTGTGCTAAGACTGAGGCCACCTAATGTTTTAATAATGGAAACTAATTTTTTAATTATTGTTTTATGTGTATGGGTGTTTTACCTGCATGGATGTCTTTTCACAGTGTGTGTGCTGTGCCTGGGGAGGTCAGAGAGGGTATTGGATTCCTTGAAACTGGAGTGAAAGGCAGTTGAGAGCTGTGTGGTGCTGAGAAATAAACCCTGGTTTTCTGGAAATCAGCCAGTTCTCTTAACCACTGAGCTGCCCCCTACTCCGATTTTATTTGTTTTGTTTTTGGGTATTTTTCGTTTGTTTTGAGACAAGGTTTCTCTGTGTATCCCTGGCTGTCCTGAAACTTGCTCTGTAGACCAGGCTGGCCTCAAACTCAGATTTGCCTGCCTCTGTCTCCAAAATGCTGGGATTAAAGCTGTGCACCAACATTGTCCAGCTTCCCCTGGCCTCTCCAACCCCATTAGTAACTTAGTTACTTATTGCTGGGGGTGGGGAGACTTGGTATATATGTGTAGAAGTCAGAGGGCAGTTTGGGGAAGTTGATTCTCCTTCTAGCACATAAATTTCAGGGATTGAATTTAGGTTATCAGTTTGGCAACAAGCAGCTTTATCTACTGAGCCATCTAGGCTGCTTATTCAGGGATGTCATTGATGTTATAAAAGAGAATGTTGGATTAGGCATATCATATGCCTATAATCCTGTCACTTAAGAGCCCAAGACAAGACAATCACAAGTTTGAGCTCAGTCTGAGGTACAATGAAAAAGAGACTGAGAGGTATTTTCTCTTATGATTGCATTCTGGTTCTGTTTATTTTGTTTTGAGACAGTTACACTGTAGATTATTTTTTTTTCTCTCCCCCCCTTTTTTTTTTCTGATTTGATAGAGTTTACTGTGTATACCAAGCTGGCCTCAAACCTTGAGATCCTCCTTCCTCAACCTCCTGAGTGTGTGTCGTCTACCATATATAGCCTAAAGTAGTTATTTTGACTTAAGTCCACCTCATTTCTTACATTGCATACAAGTAAAGGCAGAAGAACTGCACCTTACATTTGGAATGATCAAAAAGGGGACTCATGAGTACCCTACAAAAGGGTTAGAATATTACCAGGTATAATTTCTGCATTACACCATTACTTATATGTGGAATCTTCTGTTTCTACTTGCTTATGAGATCTAAATTTATGAATTAGAAGTTAGCAGCTATTTAATAGAGTCAACATGAGTGCTTCTGTTCTGTTTTTGAAACATGCCACATTTTTTTGATGTGTGGAGGATATAGAAAGAATGGACATGTGAAATACAGAGTGATAGACAAGGAGTTCCAGAAGTCTTCAGATTTCCCCTCCCTTTTGAAGCCAGCTCTTACTATTTAGCCCTAGCTGACCTAGAGCTTGTTAAGCAGACCAAACTGACCTCAAACTTGAGATCCTCCTGCCTCTGTCTCCTAGTCCTAAGGTTAAAGGTATATGTCCCTGTGACTGTTGGTTCTCAGGATGTTTCATTTAAATTGTAGATAAAGTATATATATGTTGGCTTTGTTCCTTTTTTCTGATGCTATAAATATTTTTAATGTATTTTACTTTAAAACTTTAAACATGGCGAACCGTAACATTGATTAAAACTGTTTTGTGGTTTGACCATTTACATGTTGTTCTATGTGTAAGATATTTTATAAAGTACAGACAGAAAAATGAAATTTATCTCTGCAAAAAGAAACAAGCTGGGCTCAGGAGGTTAGAGCACTTGCTGTGAAGCAAGAGGACTGAATTTCAGACCCCCAGAATCTATGTACAGAAGATAGACATGACTATACATTCCTCTAACCCTTCTGCTGAGAAGTGGAGACAGGATCCTAAGGAGCTTGCTGCTCAACCAGCCTACCCAAAGAGCAAGCTTTAGGTTCATTAAGAGATCCTCTGTCAAACAGAGAAGTTGGGAAGTGCTCATTTGTACATACATATACATCAACACATACACACATGCGAACACACACACACACACACACACACACACACACACACACACACACAGCCTCCCCCCACATCTGAGGGTTGGTGGGGTGCTCACCTTGCATACAGGAATCTCTTTCTTAGCACCCAGTAAACTGGGTGTGGTATCAAACACTGTAATCCCGGCACTCAAGAAATGGAAGCAGGAAGCTCAGAAATTCAAGGTCAGCCTTACCAACATAGAGATTTTTGAGGCTAACTATGGATACATGAGACCTTGTCTCTAAAACATAAAAGTAAATAAAAAACTTATCTGTACACTCCTCTGAAGTTATGTATTGCCCATTTGAATTTTCGTCAGCCTTACCAACATAGAGATTTTTGAGGCTAACTATGGATACATGAGACCTTGTCTCTAAAACATAAAAGTAAATAAAAAACTTATCTGTACACTCCTCTGAAGTTATGTATTGCCCATTTGAATTTTCTGTGTGTTCATCTCTTCCTTGTTCAGTCCCAGGTTTTGTTCCAAGTGTTTCATTTGGCGTTATGTCTATTTTCTAATGTGTAAGTTTCCATTTTTAGGACTGGAGGTATACCTTGGAGGCAGAGTGCTTGACCACTGTAATAATAAATGATAATATTATCATTTATGAAATTATTATCATAAATGAAATTATTTGGTTCTTATCTGCAGAATTGGACAGTACAGATGGTGCCAAGGTTTTTAGTAAGCAACCAGGCAGAATCCAGAGAGTAGCCAGAGGGTCAGGTGTATCAACAAGAGATGTCCAAGAACTTCTGACGCAGTACACTAAGTTTGCACAGATGGTGAAAAAGATGGGCGGTATCAAAGGACTTTTCAAAGGTAAGGGGAAAAAAGTGCTTTATCACTTAGAATAATGAATTTAAGAGACAAAATATTACTGGAAATTTTGATGCTGAATTTTATGTTTTTGGGCTTGGGGCTTAGCTCAGTAGTAGGGCCTGTCTTAGTCCTTGGGTTCCATCCTAGTACTAAAGAAGAGAGACAATCTGAACTCAATTTTATATTCAAGTACCACCAGGATTTATCATGTAATGCCTTTTAGAATCAAGCTGGTAGACATTAATGTTGAAAATGATTTTATTTCTAGATCCACATGCTCTAACTTCTGCTTCCTTAGGTAGGCAAAATACCCACAAATATTAAAAAAAATAAAATCTCAGCCAGATGGGGTGGTGTACACCTTTAATCCTAGAACATGCTCCAACTTCTGCTTCCTTAGGTAGGCAAAATACCCAAAAATATTAAAGAAAATAAAATCTCAGCCAGATGGGGTGGTGTACACCTTTAATCCTAGCACTTGGCAGGCAGAGGCAGGAAGGTCTCTATGAGTTTGAGGTCAATCTAGTCTGCATAATGAGTTCCAGGACAGCCAGAGCTACACAGTAATACCTGTCTCAAAAAAAGAAAAATAAAGTTTACAAAGGTATATTTGAAATCATATGCCAGGTGGTGGTAGCAAACACATATAATCTCAGTACCGGGGAGGCAGAGGCATTTGGATCTCTTGAGTTTCTGAGTTCAAGGCCAATCTGATCTACAAAGCAAATTCCAATATAACCACAGTTGCACAGAGAAGCCCTGTTTTGAAACCCACCCACCTCCACCCCCCCCACCCCCACCCCCCCACCACGTCAAAAATAAATATTTATTCTGTCACACTTATTCCTTATGTTCATTTACCAGTTACCCAGTCTCCCCCATTTAGTCCTTATCAGTAAATTCATCCTTTTGTTCAGCTCTTATATCATTGTTCTGCACCCTCCCCCATTGCTGAGTATTGGAGCTAGGGCCTCCTGTATGCTAGGCAGGGTGCCACTCACTGAGTTCTAGCCACAGCCATATATTTTTTAATTATTTGTTTATTTTTGTTTTATGTACATTGGTGTGTTGCCTGCATGTATACTTATTTGTATGAAGGGTCATACCCTGAAGAGGAGTTACAGACAATTGTGAGCTGCCGTGTGGATGATGGGAATTGAACCTTGATCATCTGGAAGAGCAGCCAGTGCTCTTAACAGCTGAGCCATCTCTCCAGCCCTGCCACAGTCATATTTTTATTTTAAATTACTTTTTAATGAAGCAACTTTTGGCAAACAAACACTACATAGAGAGCCATTTCAGTTACCACATGATTAATGAAGATTTTTGTGTCTCCTGTGTTATTTGAGGATACTTCTTTCCAGAATGGTCCAGGATGTTTTCAGGGCAGCCCAGGAGCACCACATGCCCATGTGGTCCTGTTTGGTCTTTTGGAATTCCCTGAGCACACACATGAACAGACAAAGCTGCCTGACTGTGTTCTTTGGTTCTTTCCTTGTTGTAGTCCTCCCAGTCTACCTCACCAGCGAAAATAGCTTTAAGAAAATACTAGCCAGGCTTGGTGGCTCACACTTTTGATCCCATTACTCAGGAAGCAGTGGCAGGTGGATCTCTGTCCAGCCTGGCTTACATAGTGAATTCCAGTTTAGCCAGGGCTAATGCAGTAAAAACAATGAAAAGCCCTTCACATGTGTTTTTCCTCAGAAAAATATATTTGAGAAAAAATAATTAGTAAACTGTGTATGATTCCATACCACATCATATAATATTAATTTTTGTTTTATCAGGTGGTGATATGTCTAAGAATGTGAGTCAGTCACAGATGGCAAAATTGAATCAACAAATGGCCAAAATGATGGATCCACGAGTTCTTCATCACATGGGTAAATACAAAAGCCTTGGCCAATTGTAGCATACTGTTAATTTATAGAGTTACAGTTTAATTGGAAGACTAGTGATCTATGAAAACCTGTTTAAAAGATAAGTGGTGGAAGGGAGAAGCCATATAATCCTGACTCATTCTAGATGAGCAGAAGTGTTTTGAACATTTTCTCAAGAGCTTTGTGTGTCTGTGTGTTACTTGGTGACTGGTGTATATGATGTGAGTGTGTGCTAATGCTGCATTG
This sequence comes from Cricetiscus sungorus, assembly GCA_030556225.1. Lineage (NCBI taxonomy): Eukaryota > Metazoa > Chordata > Mammalia > Rodentia > Cricetidae > Cricetiscus > Cricetiscus sungorus. The sequence goes on along the minus strand of JANBXA010000600.1, from coordinate 7,149,341 downwards.
CTCTCATGGAGATCAAAGAACAAGTTTCCAATTAGTTCCTGCCTTGTGCCTTGCTGGAGCAGTGTCTCATTTTTTCCTGCTACACTATGTGTAGTCCAGGCTAGTGGACCTACAGCCTTTATCTTGTTGAGTGCTGAGATTTCAGATGCGTACTGCTGCTTGTAGCTTTCTGCATGCCTTCTAGGAATTCATGTGGGTTATCAGGCTTGAGCAACTAGCACTTTTACTTGCTGAGCCATCTCCATAGCTTATAAATAAACAGAGGTTTCATTTTTCTTCTGCTGCCGTGTGTGTGTGTGTGTGTGTGTGTGTGTGTGTGTGTGTGTGTGTGTGTGTACGAGCGCGTGCATGTGTATAGTAGGTCAAGCACATGCGAAGAGCATTTCTTCCTCTCTTGCTCTTCACCTTTTTAAAGATGTGTCTCTAACTACTAACTTGGTTGGAGCTTGCTGTTTCAGCTGGGTTGGCTGGCCACCCAACGATCCACATGTCTCTTTGTTCTCCTCTTTCCCCCCAGGCTTGGGATTTTAGAGCACTGGCCTCTGGGTCCAACTTTATATAGGTGCTGTGTTTCCAAATCCAGGTCCTCATGCTTATGCAAGAAATAGGCTTGCTACCTCAGGAGCCATCTCCCAAACCCAATTTTTTTTCTAGGTTTTAAAAATTATTTTATCTTGTTTATTTATTTGGGGATTTGAGGAAGGCTTTGTGATAGTGTCTCACTGTGTAGTTCTGGCTGCCCTGGAAATTGGTATGAAGGCCAAGCTGGCCTTCACCACAGAGAGATATGTCTGTCTTTACTTTCCAAGAGCTGACAAAGGTTGTGCAACCATGTCTGGCCTATTGGGTAATTTGGGGGAAGGGGCAAGCTGTTTTGCTTTGTCTGATTTAAGATAGAATTTCAGGTGGTCCACACTGGCTGGGTCTTATTGCACAGCCCAGCTTGGTCTTGAGCTTCTGACTTCCTGTCTGGGCTTCCAGGTGGAGGAGTCGGGGATTGAGCATGAACCTCATATATATTGGGCAGACACTCTCTCACTGAGTTGCTTCCCAGCCCCAATCATCCATTGACCTTTCCCCTATTTTAGATGGATATTTTTATTTATAGAACTTTTGAAATCACAAATTTTTGAACTCCAATTCCATTTTTACTATGTAATCTCTGAAAAATCCCTAAAACTTTGTAAACTTAACTTTTCTATAAAAATTTTAGATAATGGCTCATCAGGAGATTGTGACAAATGAATGAGCTGATACTATACGTGAAAGCCTTTAGTATAGTTCTGGGCATCTAGTAAATGCTTAACAAATGGTGAATTCTTTTTTTTTTTTCTTTCCATAACTTTGAAACACAGCCTTTATCCTGAATTGATCACGTCATATAAAACTAATTTTCATTACAAGAAGACTTAGTCTTGTCATAGAAAACGTTCTATTTAGAGTTCTTGATTGTGAACAAGATCTTTTCATGTTTTACCTTATGCCTCATGGTAACTTCATGAAGCACATTTTTCATTTTCTTTTTTAGATGAAAATAAAGCTACTCACTAAATTGCTGTCAAAACACATTTTTAGTTAGAAACAATCTTATTTTATATATCATTCTCAGTTCCCTTTCCCTCCCATTCTCCTATGCCCTCCACTGACTCCCCATCCTCTTCTGCTTCATAGAAATTAGGGTGAGCCTTCGATAGGGGATCATCAAAGTCTGTCACATCATTGGGGGGAGGTCTAGGCCCTCCCCCGTGTGTCTAGGTTGGTAGAGTAGCTCTCCATAGGGAATGGGCTCCCAATGTCCATTTGTACCTATGTATAAATGCTGTTCCGTTACCAGGGGCCCCATACACTGCTCACCCACATGCAGGGGGCCTAAAACACTATTTTTTATAAATTAAAGTACTTGTTAGGCAATAGCAGTAACTATTTCAGAGTTCAGGTGGGAATGACCGGTTTCACTCTGTTTCCCTCTAGGTGGCATGGCAGGACTTCAGTCAATGATGAGACAGTTCCAGCAAGGTGCTGCGGGCAATATGAAAGGCATGATGGGATTCAATAACATGTAAAGAAGAAGCCTTCACATAAACTGCCCTGGTTGATTATGTCATCTGCAAGTGACGGAGAAGGATTTTCTTGCCTGTCTTGCCCTCATTCTTTTGTCTCATCCTTTTCCTTTTGTCTTCCTCCTCTTCGTCTGACAATATGGAGGAGTGGCTGGTTTTTTCCAAAAGTCATCATATTTCTGCTTTAAATCTTCTGTTAGTTTCACCGTCATAACTCTTCTTAAGTTAAACAAATCATGATGTAAAATTTTAGTACATAAAGGTTTTTAATTGTCTCAAAAGCCAAGCATTACATTTATAAACAGTCCCGATCAGTACATTACATGATATTGAAGAAACATGCTGCAAAATAAACTTCAAGTGATAAGTTAAAGGGTCGTTAACTTTCTTTATGTTTTAATGTGGTCAGTGTACCTCCCCCCCATCCCAGAAAGTAGACAAAGAGCTAGCAGATACATTTAAAAGGCGATATGGTAGAATAATTTAATCATGAATATTAGGAAATGTTATTTATTTTAGAATAAAATAACTTTATTACAAAAAAATCTCAGCTTTCCTATTTAAATTGAAATCAAGAGTTTGATTATAGTTCATAATGTGTGATGTTTGTATCCAGCTTAAATATTTTACATATTTTGGGAGTTTCATAGTCCTTGATTGTTTTTAAAGCTATTTTTATGTTTCTTACATATATACTGAAAAATTATGTTTTGATAACAGATAATACATAAATTTGCTGATGGGGAATTAATGATTAAATTATTAGGTTATATAATGTTGTATATTAAAAATAATAAGGCCATGGCAAAGTTGGTTGGGTTATTGGTAACTATTGCCACATATATCCATGTGTCTGTGTGGGTGCATATATGCTGTAGCACGTGTGTGGAGGGTAGAAGACAACTTTTTTATTTTTGTGAGACAGGACTCACTATGTAGCTCTGGCTGTCCTGGAACACACTCGGTAAACCAGGCTGGCCTCAAGCTCACAGAGATCTGCCTGCCTCTGCCTCCGGAGTGCTGGGATTAAAGGTGTGAGGCAGCACCTTGGGCTTCAGACAACAACTTGGCAGAAGTCAGTTCTCATTTTACTCATTTCGTGTGGGTCTAGGAATTTAACTCAGCTCAATCATACTTGGCATCAAGTGCCTTTTCCCACAGAGCTATGTCATAGGCCACAGTCTTAAAACAGGAGAGAGAGAGGGAGGGAGAGGGAGAGAGAGAGGGTGGGAGGGAGGAATGGAGAGAGAGAGAGAGAGAGAGAGAGAGAGAGAGAGAGAGAGAGAGAGAGAGGAGAGAGACAGATTGAGAGAGATTGTGTATTCAAGTTCATGCATGCACATGCCAGGGTACACATTATTGGAAGTCAAGACAACCTCAGGTACTAGTCTAGTTTTCACCTCCCATCTTGCTGTAGCAATGCTGGAACTACATTGCTACTGTTGTAATTTAAGAAAGTGGGCTCTGAGAGAGATGATAATAGGCAGGGTTCAAGCAGAGGGGTGCTTTATTAGGGAAAGGGATTATAAGAAGGGGAATGGGAAGAGGGGAGACCAGCCTCTGGATACAGCAGCCAGAGAAAGCAAAAAGAGATAGGGAGGGAGGGAGGGAGGGAGGGAGGGAGGGAGGGAGGGAGGGAGGGAGGGAGGGAGGGAGGGAAACAGAAAGAGAAGGATGGGAAGTGGGCAGGGCCTTTTAAAAGGGAACATAGTGAATGTGCACAGGTGGTGCTCTTAGTGGCTGCAGCTGAGGGTGTGTCCTGTCAGAATTCCAAGGACAGGCCAGTACAGATAGATGCCTGAATACTAACAGCTACCATGTTTACCTTTGGTTGGTTTTAGGAGAAAGGTTCAGGCTGATCTGGAACTCAATGCAAGTCTCCTGCTTCAGCCTTCTAAATGCTGTAATTATAGTAAACTACCATTTTTTTTTTTAAAAAAAAAAAGACTTATTTATTATGTATACAGCATTCTGTCTGCATGTATCCCTGCAGGCCAGAAGAGGGCACCAGATCTTATAGATGGTTATGAGCTGCCATATGGTTGCTAGGAATTGAACTGAGGACCCCTGGAAAACAACTAGTGGTCTTAACCTCTGAGTCATTTCTCCAGCCCGTAAATTACTACCCTTTTAAAAGTATTCTCAGGGCTGGAGAGACGACTTGGAGGTTAAGAGTGCCAGCTGCTCTTCCAGAGCTCTTGAGTTCAATAGCCAGCGTCCACATGATGGCTCACAACCATCTGTAATGTAATGAGATCTGGTGCCCTCTTGCAGGCATATTGGAGGCAGAATGTTGTATACATAACAAATTTTTTTTAAGTATTTGCATAAAGAATGCAGTTCAGCAGGGCATGGTAATGCTTAGCAAATTCCAGTATTTAGGAGGCTGAGACAGGAAGATAATGAGTTAGAGGCCAGCCCAAGTTATGTAGACCCTGTCTCAAAAAACAAAAAGGAAATGAAAAGAATGATTCTGTGTTTTGCTTAGGTAGAGATATTATCGCCAATAATTGTTTAGTAGAGGACTAGGATTTCTCTACTGGGCACTATCCTGGAAAAACTACGTATTCTTTGTTCTACAGAATTGGCACGGCAAGATGTAGCTGTAGAAATCTGAAACTAGAGAAAATGCTAATTAAAATGCATACTACCTTTTCTGGGCATTGCATGCTAGTGGTTTCTGTTTTCTGGGTATTTTGTTTTGACTAAATAAAGGTAAATGAGGTGAACTTTTGGCCATAACATCCTGAGTGCCTTCTACATGGGTTTTGCTATTTCAATGCCTGATTTGAATTTATTTCTCAAAAACTAAACAGTGGCAAAAGGACAGTTAAAGATCTGGATGCCCCTCGGTCAGTACATTAGTAAAGGTTCTCTAGAGTCACAGACTGGTGTGTGTGCGTGTGTGTATGTGGTTTATTAGAATGACTTCAGTCCTACATTGTAGGCTTCAGTCCTACAATGATTAATTGTGTGAATGGAGTTCAAGAATCTAGTAGTTGCTCAGTCCCACAAGGCCGGGTGTCTCAGGTGGTCTTATGTATATGTAAGAATTCCAAAGAAGTAGGCTGCAGTGCCAGTCAGTGATCCACAACTCTACATTTGGTTGATTGTTGTTTTCTGTAATGGTCTCTATATGTTGCAAGGAGGAGTTACTTTGATGAGGGGTGAGGACTGTATTTTATCTGTGGATAGAGGACAAAAATTTAGAATGTAGTTAGGAGTTATGTTGGTTTTGTAAATTGGTATTTGTAGGTTCTCTGAGATTTGTCGTTCACTAGCCCCTGGGTAGTTGGCTAGGTTTCCAGTGTCAGGCATATTTTCCAGTCCAATTGGAGAACTCTTGGTTACCTCCAATGTATGTGTGCCACATACACAGTCCATGTATAAGGGGAGGAAGGGCATGGAAGCAGGAACAGCTGAGAATTCACATCTTAATCTGCAAGTAGGAGGCAGAAAGATACTGGTAATGGGAAGAGGCTTTTGGAACCTCAGAGCCTACCTCTGGAGACACATCTCTAACAAAGCCACACCTCCTAGTCCTTCCTAAACAGTACTGCCAACAGACCAGGTGTTGAAGCTTATGAGCCTATGGGTGCCATTCTCATTCAAAACACCATAGAACCAAACCCAGGTAGGTCTTATTGAAGAGCATCAAGTCCCCTTAACCATGGCCATTCTCTAGTCCCCAAATTTCTTAAAAATTAAATTCCAATTACATTGTTTTGACCATTACAGTATTTTATAGGATGTCATGTTAATATCCTCTGCTTTGGGACTGAGAGTTACTGGTGTGGTTAATTTGCATCCCAGTTGCTAAGAAATTAGCTTAAACTTTACCTCTAGATGAGTTGTCTAGCCTGTGGCATGTTATTGTAGTAGTTAGGTTTTGTGTGTATGTGTTCTGTGCTGGTTTCTCCCAGTGTTTTACAAGGACATTTATCTGTGCTTACTAATGAGTGCTTGCTCACCTATGGGCTTAAGCTAATTCTCTGCACTGCCTTATGTTTGTATACTGTGTAAAGATAGATTGCTGTGGTTTGTTTAATAAAGAGCTGAATGTCCAATAGCTAGGCAGGTAAGGCAGAGAGGAAGTAGGAAGAGGTTATTCAGGCTCAGGAGAGATGCCAACTAAGACATGGAGGGAGTCCAACATACAGAATCAAAGAAAGGTAAAAAGCCACATAGTAAAATGTAGATTAATAGAAATGGGTTATGTTAGAAGAGCTAGTTAGGAATAAACCTAGTTATAGGCTGAGCTTTTATAATAAGTTGCTGTGTCATTATTTAGGAGCTGGCAGGATGGAGCTCCTAAATACTCTGTTACATGGTAGCAGAGTATTGATATCTAGGTGATTTTCTGCTTTTAGAATGGAACTACACCTTATAAGGCAGTTTAATTTTTAATATTTTATAAATGTGAGCCTAAGTTCTTTTTTTCTCTTTTGAAACAGGGCCTCACAATGTGTATGTTGTCTTGGCTGTCCTTGAACTCACTATGTAGACCAGATTGGTCTCGAACTCACAGAGATCTTCCTGATTCTGTCTCCTGACTCTGGGATTAAAGGTGTGCATCACTACCCAGCTGACATGTCTATCTTATATGTGACAACTCTCTTTTCCTCCAGTTTAGCCTCTATTCGTTTAAGAGATTTTTATTAGCCTAAAACAATGAATTTATTAATACTGGTTGGATCATAAATGGTTTTTTTTTTAAAAAAAAAAAAAGCCTAAAAATTGCATATAGTACGTACTGCTAAGAGATAATTGGGGTGTGCCTGGCATTAAAAAATGCCAGGCAGGGGTGGCATATACCTTTGATCTCAGTACTCTGGAGGCAGAGACTGGTGGATCTCTGTGAATTTAAGGCCAGCCTTGTCTTCAGAGTGAGTTCCAGGACAGCCAGAGCCACACAGAAAAACCCTGTCTCAAAAAAACCAAACAAACAAAAAAGAAACAGGAAAAAAAGAAGTTTCATTTTATATACATTGGTGTCTTCCCTGCTTCTCTTGTCTGTGTGAAGATGTCAGATCCCCTAGAACTGTAGTTACAGATAGTTGTGAGCTGTCAATATGGGTGCTGGGATTTGAACCTGGGTCCTCTAGAAGAGCAGCCAGTGCTTTTAACTGATGAGCCATTTCTTCAGCCCTGTGTATTTTTATTAAGCCAGATACGTTCCCACCTCCCTTTCACCATACATTTGTGTCTGTGTGTATGAGTGCAGGCACTTACCAAGGCCAGGAGCATTGGATCCCCTGGAGCTAGAGTTAGAGGCAGCTATGAACCCACTGCCCGTCGGTGTTGGGAACAGGTCCTCCGGGAGAGCAGCATGTGCTGCTCCTAACTGCTAAGCCATCTCTCCCACTCCACAGTTTTCCCAGAGATACTCATGTCTGCATCAGGTGAGGAAAGCATATTGTAATTGCTAGTTTTCACATTTTAATAGTCTGCTTGATTTTTATGTTCTTAAAAGCATTAAGTGCTGGGTGTGGTGGTGTATGCTTTTAATCAAAGCACTCAAGAAGTAGATGCAAGTGAATCTCTGAATATGAGACCCGTCTGGTCTACACAGTTCTGGGCCAGCCAAGGCTACGTAGTGAGGTCCTGTCTCAAAATGTAGAAAAGGAGGTATGCTTAAAAGACACAAAGGAAATGAGAATTATGTTAGAGATGATTTCAACCTTTACTCTGTTCTTGGCAAGTTAAGGGGCAGTAGTCTCAGTTATTACCAAAATGGTACAAGAAACAGTTGCACATTTTTGGTACTTCATATAATTGGAAATAGGAGAATGTTGTGGAGGTTTTCTTGTCCCACCAGGTGCCACTGCTTCAGCCCCAAATGAACACACAGAGATGCTATATTAATTATTAAACTGTTGGCCGATGGCTAGGACTTCTTACTGGCTCTCTGTCTTAATTATTAACTCATTTCTATTACTCTATGTATTTCCATGTAGTCTTGACTTACTGGAGAAGGGTCTGGACCTGTTACTCCTTTGTGGTCTACATGGCATCCTCCTTGGTCTCCCTCTCTGCCTACCTTTCCCAGAATTCTCCTCGTCTCCTTCTCCCGCCTATCTTCCTAACTCTATTTGCTATTGGCCAGTTTATTCATCAACTAATAAGAGAAACACATATACAGAAGGACATCCTCCATCAGGAGAACAATCTCCATTAATTGATATGTGTGCTTGATTTATAAAATTGTGTAGTTACTGCGTTAACAAATAGTGTATGAACTTGCCCTGAGGCAAGGAGACATGATTATGGTTAAAAAATCAGTAATGGAATCCTTGAAAGAATTATATTTTGTATATGTACATATATTTGAGGTAGAAGACCTTGCTATATTGGCAGAATGGTCTTGAACCCCTGGGCTCAAAAGGCCTTCCTGCCTCACCCTTTTATGTAGCTGGCACTATAGACAGGTGCCATGGTGCCTGTCACTACTGAGGTTCGAATCCTGCACTACTCTTTGTCACTTGTCCTGTTAAGCAAATTAACCTGTGTCATCTGTTCTCATCTGTAAAAGGTGATAATTAAAGTGTTACTTCAGAGTTGTTCTAAGAAAGAAGCACTAGCACAAGGAAAGTCCTTAACCAGGTTCCTGATATATTGGCCTCCATAAACGGAATCATTGCTTTTGTGTAATAATTTTCTCTGCCTAAAAATCAGCAAAAATGTGGGCCTCATTATCACCATTATTAGTTGCAGGACTGGGCATTAAACCCAGACACAAATCTAGGCAAGTGCTTTATCTACCCCTGAGCTATACTCCTTAACCTGAAAAACCCAACTAAGTACATACATATGCATATACATATACATACATACATAAACACACATGGGGCTGTGCAAAAGCCATAAGAAGATTGTGTTTGATGAATATTCCTGACTTTCAGTTCTTGTTCAGATTTATTTTCCTGGTTTTACACAGTGGGTAGATCCAGATTTACCTTTATAGCTCTGTGTGCACCAAGTTTCAAGAACAAGTGTGTTTTCTAGGCAGTTTTTTTTGGTTCATGCTACAGTTTCCTTAAATGACAGTGTGAAAGGAGAAATATTTTGGCATGTGGCTTCATTGCCTACTTTCATTTAGTATGTGCTATGACAGTTTGGAAATGAGTATAAATGCTCAAAATAAACCACTGGGATTTCCTCAATATTCTGTTGCTTTGTGTTGTTGATTTATAATAAATTGTTCTTCAATTTCATGTGTTTAAAACCTATTTTAAGAAAATGCTTCCATCTCATTGAAATATAACTTGAATTTTGAATTTTCAGTAAACATGGTCTTTGTAAATCAGGAAAATAATTCTGATTCAGAAGTGAGAATTGTATTTTAATGTTTGTTGCTAATTTGCTAAATAGCTTGTGTTTATAGATATCTATATTTTAATAATGATGATTTGACTGTCCCCATACCAGTAAGAGGGAAGAGATTTTGAATACAGTATAGAACTGTGATGTTTGTAAGGCCAATTCACAGAATGTAACAGTTGGCCCTTATTTTTAATTTATCACAGTCTGGTTTTGATGTTTCAATTCTTTGTTTCTGCCACTGTATCAAATCAGATCATGAAATAACTTCAAACAAATTAATTTGATTGTATTTATAACCAGTTTTTCAGTGAAGATTTAAGGAATTATTCTTTGTGCTTGAAGGTCTTGTTATTGCTTTTAGATTGCCAAAAAGGTAGGGCAAGTAGACGAATATCGGGCAGCATGTAAGGAGATGAGTGCACCTTAGAGAAACATCTGTGAGGACATCAGGGCCTCCAGGCCTGCCCCTGACACTCTGAGTAACAGATATGCCTTGACTTTGGGGGATATTTCTGAAATACAGTTCTAAAACTATCCAAGAAGACAGGTTTGTAATCCCAAGGCTGAGTGGCAGGAAGATCCTGAGTTTGAAGCTAGCCTGATCTACATTTGAAAAAAAAAAATGTGTCTGTGGAAAGCTGAGGGGGGTGTGGGCTCTGAGAGCACCTGTAAAGGAGGGGCAGGGGACTTTGGTTCATCACAATTCTGTAGCCCAAATAGTGTGTATTATTATAAACATCATCATTATTTGAGACGGTCTCATGTAGCCCAAGTTGGCCTCAAGATCACTGTTGTGTGGAGGTGTCCTCTTAACCCCTCTTAGGAGTGTTTCGATTATAGGTGTGGACCACCATGCTGAACTATATTTTATTTTTTTGACTTTGTACATATTGGTGAAGATGATCTTGGTTTTTGTTGTTGTTGTTGTTGTTTTTATTTTTTGAGGCTTTTTTTTTTTTTTTTTTTTTTTAATGTGGTTTTTAAAGACAGGGTACCTCTGTGTAACAATCCTGGCTGTCCGGGAACTCACATTGTAGACCAGGCTGGCTTCTCCCAATTGCTGTGATTAAAGGTGAGCACCACCATCGGCCGGCTGAAGATGATCCTGTTAATAAAAAGCTATTTACCTGGAGATGCTCCGGCTAGCATAATGTTTAAGTTATGTAATAAGTTAATACCTCAGCAGGCTTTGTGTCACTTGCCTCAAATCCCAGCACACAGGAAGTAAAGAGAACTGTAAATTCAAGTTCACCCTCTTTATAGGGAATTCGATGCTACGTGAGACCTTAAGAAAACCACGAAGTCTTGTAGTAAGCATTGCAATTATGATGTCTTTAATTTGAACACTAGGAAAAATAAAGTCCCACACCTTTTTACACACTTTCCTATAGTAATTAAAGTATTCCTATTCTCTAGCATACTTCAAGCAAAATTCACCCGTGGGAGCTTTTATTTCAAGGACATTCCGTGGGGAATGGAACGTGTAACATGAACGATGCATTTTACAGATTTCGAGCCCACTCTCCTTCTCAGCTACCGACAGGCACGCAGTTCTGGTTTTACCAGCTCAGAAACCGGTGTGTCGGGTCTCCACCCGGTTCGCGGCCAGGTGACCTGGTGATTGCTTCCAGCTCAGGTTAGGGCGGTGACCTGCGGTGGCCACGCCCCCGGGCCGCGGAAGCGGCGGAGGCCCCGCCCCGTGCCCGCCACTCCAGGCGAGCCTTCGCCGGGAGAGGAGGCTGTGAGCTGCGGCCCTGGTGGTCAGGGCGTGCGGCGGGGGCCTTCGGCGGCCAGCGGCGAGCGTTTCTCGGATCACCCTCCGCGCCGCGGCTGCCCGGGCCGGCGCTGATCATGGATCAAGAGCCGGGCCGCGCGGCGGAGGGAGAAACCGAGGCGGCGGCCGCCGCAGCGTTCGGGAACTCGACGCGGCAGGTAGGTTGGCGGCGAGGGGCAGCCGCTGCCTCCTGTGCAATCTCCGCTGGACATTTCGGGGTTCCTTTCGGTGTCCCCATTTTGTTCGGACAAGGGGCGGCTGCTTAGGAGTGGCGCCGCGGCCTCCGCTGCCCGGGCTTTCCGGGGTGACGCTCCAGCCACCGGTTGCGAGCGAGAGAAAACAGGCGTGTCCCGGAAAGGCTGTAAAGTCGCCGAAATTCAGGCGCGGCGGCCCTGGGCTGCTGGGTTTGTCTGCGGGATCGGCCTGGCGGTGACGAGGGCCCGGGGATTAGTAAATGGCAGATGCACCATTGGCATGGACTGCTCAGCTAGCTAGCTCTCACCCAGCCCAGTGCCCAGGCTCAGGAAACTGCGCTCCCTGCTCCCTCTCAAGCGGAGTCACCTCACATCAGTTAGGTAGCCTGATCTGGACAACCCCTCACTGAGACTTCTAGTCTACAGTTCACCTGATCCTTTTATTAACGTCTGGAGATGGGTGTTATCCCCAGTTCACGGATGAGATGATCTATACAGCCCTGCAAAGACTTGAGCTAACGGCAATCGTGAATCACAAGGAGTTTGTCAACCGCTACCTAAACACAATAAAAATAATCCCGTGATACTAAGTTTAATATATTTTAATCCGTTGTATAAAAACATTTCAACATGTAAGTAATAAAAATTACTGATGAAGCGTTTTACATTGTTTATAAATTGTATTTGTAATTGGGTGTTTGGTGCTTGCCTGTTGAACCAAATGCTTTTATTCCCTGAACCATCGTTCTCTTCCTACTGTCCCAAATCCGGAAGACAGTTGTGATTGGCCACATTGTAAATACAGACTAGCCACTGCATGGCTAGTGGTGACCTCTGTCACCACTGGTTTTAGAGGAAACTGCTTTGAATCCTACTGCAGGAGTATATATAATTTTGGCTTTAAAAAACTTGGAATTGCTTCTACTTCATGGCTTTTTCAGTAGCTTCATTTCTGAAATTAAGTACTTGAATGTTGGTCAGACACTTCTCCAAAACTACAGGTTCCTGAAATGTGTGGCCTGACTGTCTGTCACTCTAAGTCAGTATTGTAATGTGCTAACAAAATCTGCTGTACCTGTCTGATCCTATGGAATCTTATCCCACTCCTCATTATGTAGAAGGTGAAACATGTAAAGTCTGAAAACAGTAAGTCACACTTGTAAGTCTAGTGCTTAGGACACTTAAGGAGGGCTGCCACCCGTGTGAGGCCACCCTGGGTGGGCTGCAGTGTTGAGAGTGAGATGGTTGAGGGAGACCCAGCTAGTTTGAAGCCACCCTTCAGGGGTGTAGTCCCTCATGTGCTCCCCACCCCCTGACTTTCACCGATGCAAAGGAAGCATACCCATACTCAGAGCACTTGCCTATTATTTCTGCGTGGCTGCTTGCTTGGTGTTAATAATATTAAGTTGTACTAACTTTTTCTGGGGAGGCACAAGTACACCTCCAACCCGCCCCCCATGGTCACCAAGGACACGCCAAAATACAATCTCACCACAATCCATTTGGAGGCCATGAGTTTATTGGGCCTTAATATGGATGAGTTATTCCCAGGAGTGGGGGTGACCCCAGACAGCTCCATCACCATCAGGTACCACCCCATCATGGGTGGTGATCTCATAGGGTCCCTCATTTAATCGACCCTTTACTTCTATATAGTCTTGAATCTCCCCAAAATTGCTTGTAGTTGGGAGAAAGGAGTGGTAGCTGAAATTGAAGCTTAGGGGTTCTCCACAACCTCCCTTCAGGAGTGTTAACAGATGCATCACCATTACCATAGACCTGACCACCCCTGTGTTATGCTTCAGTTGCTGGGGCTAAGGCTCATTCCAGGATGGCATCTTGTTACCATCAGAGAAAAAAGTGCCAGACCACAGTGTTTTCTTATGGGTGTGTATCCATATGTGTTGGGAGTCCCTGAGGAGGCCAGCACTTCCTGATGCTGGAGCTCAGGCACTGGTGAGTCACCTGACCAGGTTGATGGGATTTGAACTCAGATTGGTTGAAGAATATACCCAGTGCTCTTAACTACCTCGTCATCTCTGCAGCCCCAGTTTCATAGTCCTGATTCAAAACATAAATATTTACACAGTAAAGGTGGAAGGGGGAGGTAAGCCTCCCAGGAAGACCCCTTAGCCTTTTCTCAGTTCCCATCCCACAAAGGAGAAGAGTATTTCTGTTTACACATTGCTTCCTTGTTAATGCAGATTCACATCATGGATAGAGACTTCTGGAATTTACCAGTTTTTCTTATCTTACATTCCTGAAGTAAAAACACCTCTGGGAACTCTAGGGGTTTGCCCAACTGGAGGAAGAGGTCTCTGAGAAGTCAGTGTCGAGCTCAGAGGAGGAAGACTTAGGACATGTTACATTCCTTCTCATGTTGTTACAGTAGAGAAACTCCATCTGAGCCTGGGGATTCATACCTGTAATCCTAGCATTTGGGAGTCTGAGGCAGGAGGATTGCTGTGAATTTGAGTTCCGCTCCGGCTACATAATGAATTGTAGACAAGCCTTGACCACAAAGTGAGACCCAGTCTCAAAAAAGAAAGACAAAGGCCAGCTCGATGTACCATGCAGGCAAGCAGTAGAAACAGTAGACTCTGTCAGCGTTGTTAGGCATTGGTCAGGCCACCTAAGATCTGATGGGACGTTGTATACAGACTCTTCTGAATAGACTTTTAGCAGAATCTCAGCATCAGTCCCTGAGGAGCTCAGGTTCCAGCTCTTCATTTATTTCTCACCTCTGTCACTAGGTAAAGGGTCTGCTGTTACTGTTGTCAGCCAGAGGAAAGGGTGCCCACCCCATGCTGCTAAAACAACGTGGTTGGGGTTTTAAAAGAAGGCCTGAGTGTTGTGGTCATCTCCAAAAAGGCAATCTCCTTCTGTTAAGAACAGGTCTTGTAGCCTGGTGTGATGGTGCACACCTTTAATCCCAGTAAGCAGGAGGCAGAGGCAGGAAGAACTCTGTGAGTTGAGGTCAGCCTGGTCTACATAGTGAGTTCCAGGACAGCCAGGAATACAGAGAGAGGAGAAAGAGATGTAATTTGTGTAGCTGACAGTAAAATATTTTTTAAGGTTTATTTTATGTGTATAAATGTTTTGCCTTTATGTATGTGTGCACCACGAGTGTGCTTGGTAGCCAGGCATTGGATCCCCTGGATGTGGAGTTAATGGGTGGTTGTCACCGATGATAGGAGTCCTGTGTAAAAACAACACATATTCTCCCCTGTTGAGCCATTGATCCAGAGTGTTGTCCCTCCACCTAACTATTCTCATATACAGGTTTAGTATCTGTAAAAATAAAATGTCTGAAATAGGCAGAAAATCATTTTTATTTATAGTTGTTGAAATTTTTGTTCCAAGTTATTTCTCGGTTGGTTTTCCTGGCAATGTCTCCTTTCACTGTCCCATTTCCCGAAGTTCAGGTTGGAGGCACACTCATGACATGAATTGTCTCTCATAGGTTTGTCACTTTCAAGTCTGGCTCACAAGCCATAGGCCAGGAGCCAGATCCAGGCACTCATTCATGTCTTACTAAGTTTTACTGGAATCCAGCCATGTCCATTCTTTATATGGTGTCTATATAAGCAGATTCTCCCTGCCTGCTTTGTAGATTTCATTTATGAAAGACACTAGCTGGCCTGCAAAACGTAAGATATTTACTAGTTGGCCTTCACACAAAGTTTGCTTGAAATTATTGGCCTAAAATTTGAGATTTACTATGTCAAAAACAACGGTTAATTTTTATTATGTGTATGGGTATTCTGCCTCCATGTATGTCTGTGTGCTTGCTGCCACAGAGCCTGGAAGAGGGTGTCAGAGTCCCTGGGTCTGGAGTTGAGATGCTTGTGAGCTGTCATATGTGTACCTAGATCCTTTTAAGAGCAGCAAGTAATGACCCATCTCCATGTCCCTCTTTTGGTTGATCTTTCAGATAGGACCTCTTGTAGTTCAGGCTGGCCTCATATTTACTGTGGAGTGGAGGCTGGCCTTGAACCTCTGGTCCTCCTGGCACTCCTTTCTAAATGCTGAGATTATATGCTTGCACTAACTACCATAGCTGTCTTAAATCTTTTCTATGAGATGTGAAAATTAGAACAAGGCAGATGTAACTGAAAATTATTACATACCAAGAATATTACTCAAAATTTGGTTTTATACTAATGTACTCCAACTCCCCTCCCCCAAAACAAAACAAACCCGTGAATCATGTTTCAGGTTTTCTCTTTTGTAGATTTTAAAAACTGTCAAAAATCAGGATTAACAAAATTTTGTGCTAGTTATGACTTAGGTAGGACAAGTATGATGACTTGAGATCTGTCCCTGGAACATACTTTTGACAAATAGCTTATAATGCCAGGTGGGTCCCAGGGCTTGCTGACCAGTCTGCCCTCCTTGGAGAGTTCAGAGCCCATGAGAGAACCTGACTTACACACACACACACACACACACACCTACCTGCCTTTCCCAAGCTGTGAATAATTCCACTACTTGATTGATGGACAAAGACGGATCAAAAGTTCACAGTTATATTCAGCTACATGGCAAGTACTTTTTGTTTTTTGTTTCTGTTTTTGTTCTGTTTTTTGTTTCACATAGACCCTGTCTATGTGACTCTGGCTGTCCTAGAACTCACTATGTAGATTGAGCTGGCCTCCAAACTCATAGAGATCTGCCTGCCTGCTACCTTCAGAGTGCTGGAATTAAAGGCATGCACAAGCATGCCAGTCTCTTATAGGACTATAAGTAGTTTTGAAATTTGTAGATCTTTGTTTAAAAAACTGTTGCCACATATATACTAATGACCAAGTTATCTGGAAATTCAGGCATAGAACACAAGGCTTTTCAGGGTTTTTTTTGGCACAGTGTTTAAAATTCTCCCTAACCTCCAGGCTGGAGAGATGGCTCAGCAGTTAGGAATTCTTAATGCTCTTTTAGAAAGGACTGTGGATTTGGTTGCTATCACCCACGTGGTACCTCACAACCATCCATAGCTCCCAGTCAGGAGCTATGTGCCTGTCCAGTGTGGGACAGGCACACATATGGTGCACATACATATTATGCAGGCAACACACACACACACACACACACACACACACACACACACACACACACACATCTAAAAGAGAAGTTCCCCCATTTTAAATGCCTTCTCTATGGGAACACTTGATGTCTGAAGGGACTTACTGAATTTTGGAACCTTCTTGGCCTTAAGAGGATTTAGGATTCTGGAAATTTGTATAATTTTTTTTTAAAGTTGCCAAAGGATTTGTCTAATTTCTTTGGTCTTTAAAGTAAGGCAAACAGGGATGGGAGAGATGGCTCATCAGTTAAAATCACTAACTACTCTTCCAGAGGTTCTGGGTTCAATCCCAGCATAACAGCTCACAACTGTCTGTAACTCCAAGATCTAACTCCCCCTCACAGATACACATGCAGACAAAATACCAGTGCACATAAAATAAAAAAATAAATACATTCATTAAAGAAATAAAACAATCTGTTAGATATTCAATGAAAGAAAGACTTACTCCAAATTTATTTTCTCAATTTTTCATTCATCTAGATGAGTAATGAAAGGGGCTTTGAGAATGTGGAACTGGGAGTCATAGGAAAAAAGAAGAAAGTTCCACGGAGGGTCATCCACTTTGTTAGTGGAGAGACCATGGAAGAGTACAGCACTGACGAGGATGAAGTCGACAGCCTCGAGAAGAAGGATGTGCTGCCCACCATTGACCCGGTATGTGTGGTGCCTAGGGCGGCCTTCGCTGGCTGAGTGTTTGCTCCTCCAACACTGAAGGGAAAGGACCATTTGAAGTTTAAATCAACTACCATCCAGTACCATCTGGTAGAAAACATTATATTTTACACAATATGGAGGGATTCCCAACATTTCAATAGCCTGCACCAGTCCTTCTTTGAATCAGGGTTCTTTATCAGTGTGAATTTTAGTCCCGTCAGTTCACGGAAAGGAGTGTTCTTCAAGGGAACAAAGTCCATTATCCTGTGTTTACAGTGGGCAATTCTGAGAAGTTCTGGTTTAGATGCTGGTCATGGGGAAGTGGCTTCCATAAACTATATGCTAGTGGGGATATAGGCAATAAACAAATAAATGTTCTATGATTAACCAGCCTCTTGAAAGTGCTATAAATAAAATAAAACCAAGAAACAAATGAGAGCATTTAACAATCCTATTTAAAACATGCTAATTTTTATAGGGTTTAGCTCAGTAAATTTTTGGCTGTTAAAAAAAAAAAATCCTAGCTAAGGAGTGCTAAAGGCTGAGCACCTTTAATCCTGGCACTCAGGCAGCAGAGGCAGGTGGATCTCTGTGAGTTTGAGGGCAGCCTGGTCTAAAGAGCTAGTTCTATGACAAGCAAGGCTATACAGAGAAACCATGTTTCAGACCCCCAAGCCCATCCCCAAATTCCAAATTCTCTAATACAGAAAATAATTTAAAGGATTGTACAATATACTCAGTAGCTTGACATGTTGAATACTAATGGTAACCCATATAGTGAAAGCATGTTTGGATAAATGCTTGCCTTTTAAAGTACTCTGAAGGGATTATAGTTGTCTTTAAAAATGTTTGTATGTATCCATGTTTTTAGAAGTCATTGTCAGCTGGTATGTCAGGAAGTAGAGGCAGGAGGATCAGGGGTTCACGACCAGCCTCAGATATAGAGCAAGTGTGAGGTCTGTCTGGGCCTGTTTCAAAGGAAAACAAAACCAAAAACACATTGTCTCAAAAGCAACCCAATGTCTTAAGTAGAAACAAAAGTGGTATATTGTTGGCCAGGGTCCTTTAATCCTAGCATTTGGGAGGCAGAGGCTGGTGGATCTGTGTGAGTTTGAGGCCAGCCTGGTCTACAGAGTAAGTTCCAGGACAGGCTCCAAAGCTACACAGAGAAACCCTGTCTCAAAAAAACAAATTAAAAAATAAAACCAAAAACCTTGATTGAGCCCCCTGCTCAATTTTTGTCACATATAGTTTTCTACCTGCATGTTTGCCTGCTGCCAGAAGAGGGCACCAAATCTTATTTTAGATGGTTGTGAGCCACTATGTGATTGCTGGAAATTGAACTCATGACCTTTGGAAGAGCAGCCAGTGCTCTTAACCTCTGAGCCATCTCTCTAGCCCCAAATCCTTGCTTACATGCCACACAAATACACCTGCTTAAGCAGCTAGCATATTCCCATCACAGATATGCACAGCCACAATCAGTTTTAGCATATTATGTCATCCTGAAAAGCTGTAGTTCACTTTCTACCCTCCAGGTCCTACCTCACTCCTGCCCACCATTAATCTTCCTGTCCGTACATAGGTTTCCCTGACATGAACAGATGTGTGTTCTTTCTGTCTTCCTTCAGTTAGCTTGATGTCTTCAAGGTTCATTCATGTTATAGCATGTGTTGGTACTTTGATCTTTATACAATACTATTATATTACATAATATCTGAATAATACCGTATTGTGTGAATATACTGCATTTTATTCATTCCTTTGTCAGTTAATGGAAACTCTGGTTGTCTGTACCATTCGGGTCATGTGATTATTGTGCTATGAATACAGGCTTCTGTGTCACTGTGTGTTTTTTATGTCTTGGGTATGTACCTAGGAGTGGAGTTGTTAACTCTTTAAACATTTGAGGAACTTTTTCCAATCGCTTTTCATGGTGGCTGCACCATTTTTCACTCTTTTTAATTTTTCTGTTTTAGATTTATTTGTTATGTATACAGTGTTCTGCCTGCATGTAGGACTGCACATCAGAAGAGGGCAC
Organism: Cricetiscus sungorus; assembly: GCA_030556225.1. NCBI lineage: Eukaryota > Metazoa > Chordata > Mammalia > Rodentia > Cricetidae > Cricetiscus > Cricetiscus sungorus. The sequence continues at coordinate 7,130,209 of JANBXA010000600.1, read as the reverse complement.
CAGATCCCACTATCGATGGTTGTGAACCATCATGTGGTTGCTGGGAATTGAACCCCAATCCTCTGGAAGAGCAGCATTGCTCTCTTAACTGCTGAGCCATCTCTCCAGCCCCTTAAATTTTATTTTGTTAACTTTTATTTTTATTTTGTGTGTCTGGGTGTTTTGCCTGCCTGCATGTGTATCTCTGTACCATGTGTGTGCACTGCCTGAAAAGACCAGAAAAAGGTGTGCACCTCCACACTTGGCTAGAGATTTAATTCTTATGTCCTCCACATTTGGCTAGAGATTTAATTCTTATGTCCTCCACACTTGGCTAGAGATTTAATTCTTATGTTTATTTTTAAAGTTTTATAGTACCAGCATGGGCATGCAGAGTCCCAAGTTCAAGGCCTGCTTCGGCGCCATAGTGAGTTCCAGTCCAGGCTAGGCTACTTAATGAAGCCTCACTATGGCACCTAAGATAAACTGAAGTGGTCAGGTTGGGTACCAAGAACCTTTACCCACTAAGCCACCTCATCCACTCTTTGTTTTTCATATAAACCATCACAGTAATTGGCATACTCTGTGTGTGTGTGTGTGTGTGTGTGTGTGTGTGTGTGTGTGTGTGTGTGTGTATACACGTACTCATTTGTGCACATGTATATGGAGGACAGAGATCAACCTCAAATGTTCCTCAGGAGTCAAGGACTCCCACTAGAACCTGGAGCTTGCCAACTAGGATACTGGCTAGCCAGTGAGCCCCAGCAATCTTCCTGACTCTCTCTTTCCCTGGGATTATTCCTGGGGTCTGGAAGTTGAATTGGTGTTCTTAGGCTTGCATGGCAAGCACTTTACCAATTGCATTATGTCAACACCAGCAGACCTGCTTTTCATCACAGGATGACCTCTACTCAGTCTCTTTGGATACAGCATCCTCTGTGTAGTCCAGGCTGGCTTGACACTTGATATATAGACCAGGCTTGCCTCAAACTTAAAACATAATTATTCTGGCTATGCCTCCCAAGTGCTGGGATAAAATTATAGGTATGTACATCTGGCTCTACTCAGTCTTCCTGGATGTTCTTGTTTGGGTTTTTAATGCCTTTATAATAATTTTTCTGTTGATAGTACACCCTCTTGGGTGTGCTTATAAAGAATAAAGACCAAAAAAAAAAAAAAAAAAAGCAAGACAGAAGATAGGCTGTAGAATTTGTACAGGCTGAGTTGTAGTGTCATTCCATTGCTAAATCTGTTTTTTGGAGTATTTTTGTGGAATTTGGAATAATATACTTACATTTTTATTTGACTGGATTCCTACCTATGGAATACCTTATATGCCTACTAATTATTTGACCAATTCACTCTCATGTAAAGATACTGAGTATTGGATGAATGTTGCTAACCTGACTTCTTGTTGCAGACAAAACTTCCCTGGGGCCCCTACTTGTGGTTTTACATGCTTCGGGCTGCCACATCAACCCTCTCAGGTATTGCTCTTCTGTTTGAATGCTGTATGATCATTGTAGTAAGTTCCGCACACAGGAGCTTTACCAAATGGGATGTTCCCACTGAAGCAGCAGCAAAATAGGGAACCACTTTGTCTCTACAGATAGCCAGCTAACATTGGAAAATATTATTCTAGCTTGTAAAAATGTTCTCTAGTCTATGGTTGTGTTACAAAACAAACTAGGGTCAGCAAGTTGGCTCAAGCAGGTAAAGGTACTTGCCACCAAACTGACCAGCAGGTTTGATCCCTGGAAGCCCCATCAGGAAAGGAGAACTTATCTCTAATGAGTTGTCCTCTGGCCTCCAAGCAATACACCACCCCTAAGCATAATAATAAAAACAACCCCTGGAAGATGACACCATGATCGTAGACAGGGTTGTCATATTTTAAACCGTGTTACCACCCGTTCTGCTACTTTACCATTTGGTCTCCTACTGCTGTTAGTCTCATAATGTCTAAAGCCTAAATTTATTCTAAAGCCTTATTGTAAAACTTTCACATTTTAATTTTTATTAGTATTTCATTTTTTCCTTGTATATTAGCATCTTTTCATTTTATTGTTATTGAGTTATAGGGATGCATGTTTTCTTCCATGTAATTTATGATGCTGAGGGCTGCACCTGCCCTGTACATCCCAGGCAAAAACTTTCACTGAGCTGTGTCCCAGCAATATTTCATTTCTTAAATTGAAACATAACTGATACTTGAAGGAAGTGAATTATCAACTTACATAGTTACAATGGTAATGTTTAAACCATAAAATTTACTGTTTGAATAATAACTACTTGATAATGTCTGTCACATTTGTATTAGAGCAAATCATTGCTAGTATTTGAGGCAACATTTATTGAGCACGTATAGTGGTCAGGACTGTTTGGTGTGACGGAAGAGTGCGGACTTTACGCACAGATCTGGATTTGAATGTTAGCTGTTTTATCTGCTTTAACAACTTCTTCACATCTCCCAAGCCTGACCTCTCACTGCCTGCCAGAGCCTTCTGTATTAGGTGCTGATTTTGGTGGGGCAGAATACATGGCAAAAGCAAGCTAAGGGTTTGTTCTGCCTCCCAATTGAAGGATACACACCATCCTGGTGAGGAAGCCATGGCAGGTCCATCATCCCTTTTCACCAGTGATATCCTAACCTTCTAATACAGTATGCTTTACCAGAGAAAGAGACCTCTAACTGATAATTACAGTACCTGATGAGAAGCATGTAGCAGAACTGTGGCTGGCCTACCACACAACTAATCCCAGCACATAGTGAGACACTGTTCTTAAAACAAACATGCAAAAATAGGAATGTGAACAGACTGGTATCCAGGACTGAAGTAAGGAGACAGTGATAAATTTATTGGGTTTAAGGATAAAACAGTAACTCTTGTATTCTTAGTATTACATAAAATGCTCAAGAAATGTTTATGGTATTGTATGTCTCTTAACTTTTGTATTTATAGTGTGTGACTTTCTTGGGGAGAAGATTGCATCTGTTTTGGGTATCAGCACCCCAAAATACCAGTATGCCATTGATGAGTATTACCGGATGAAGAAAGAGGTGTGTTTCCTTTTTTAACTTTATTGATGGTTTGTCTGAGGCTTGATGAATTCCAAGTGAGTGTGTGGGCATTCTAGGAGCCCAAAATGTAGCTTCTGGTTTTTTTTTTTGTTGTTGTTCTTTTCTTTTCTTTTCTTTTCTTTTCTCTTCTTTTCTTTTTTCTTTCAGTGCTAGGCATCAAACACAGGACCTTACACATGCCAGATGAGGGCTTCACCACCAAAGATAGCTTATTTAGTTTATTAAATTAACAGATTTTAGAACTCTTCAAAATTCAGATTTCCTAAGGTAAATGTATAAAACCTATGCTAGGTTTTATTTGCCAGTGCTAATAAGTGAGGCACCTTACTTATTAGGTATATTAATTTGATCTTTTTATACCTTTTGATATTGTTACTTTAAAAATGAAGAAATACGAGCTACCCTGTGTAAGTAGTGAGGTATTTACTGAGTTCCCCAAACCTCAAATCCCTGTTGTCAGGAAAATTACATCTCCTCTTAGGGTTAGTGTATAAGATGCTCAGAACAGCACCTAGTGTATGTTGGCAAGCACATGGTAAATCAGAGGGTTTAGTGAGTCAAGAACAGAGGTCAGGTAAAGCCAGAAGAGGCCTGAACACAGGGTGTGTATTCTCTCAGTAAACAACAAGCAGTCCTTGGAGGGCTGTGCCTGGAGGTCAGCCCAGAAAGATCACCTGCACACCGGAAGAGAGCCACCATGTGGTTGCTGGGTATTTTACTCAGGATCTCTGGAAGCAGTCAGTGCTCTTAACCTCTGAGCCATCTCTCCAGCCCTCAAACATGTTTTGAAAAAAATCAAAAACAAGAAAACACTGCGAGCTATGTTCAAGCCTCCTGAGCTCGTTCAGTCCACTTCAGAAGCTTCTGGAGTCCTATCTCAGGATGATCCTCCCGAGAGGTTACTCATTCTGTACTGACTTGTATCTCAGGGTCCAGATACAGTGCCACCTCCTCTATGAACTGAATGGTTTTGCTCAACTACAGGTTTTGCTGTGAACTCTGTGCTGCTTTCTATATAACACCTCTCTATATGTCTTAACTTCTTACTAGACTGCAAAGTTCTTGAGGGCATGAACTGGATGATCTATACCTTGATTAGGTGCTTAGAGAAAAACTAACCATGCTATACCAACTAATGAATGAACCAACCTGTTAATTAACTAGGATGACACCTTATAATTAAAGTGTCACAGTAGTTAATATAAGTGTCCTTAGTAGGTAATTTGTTACTTTATTGGGTAAGTTGATTTAGCTAAGTAGTGCTGGGCCATCCACCTTTAAAAACAACTCTTTAAGTTACTTATTTACATAGTTATTTAAAAATAACTACTTTAAGAACAGGGGGAAAGGACAGGTTTGTTTTGGTAGTGATAGTTTATTGGTGGAGTTTCTTCCAGCTAGGTCCCACTGCTTCAGCCCCAAATGAACACACAGAGACACTACACTATTAAACTATTGGCCAGTGGCTAGCACTCTCTTATTAACCCATAACTACTAACCTGTGTATTTCTACATGGTCTTATCTTACCAGAGAACACCTGGCATGTCCTATCTTCCTGCCTTTATTGGCCAAACAGTGTTTTTTTATTCATCAACCAATAAGGGAAATATATATACAGAAGGACATCCCCCATCAGCAGTTCTCTTTCAATTGACTCCCTCCCTCCCTCCCTCCATGTGTAGTGCTAGGGATCAAATATAGATCCTTGTGTGTATGTGTGTATGCTGGGTATGCCCTTTACCACTGAGCTACACCCCCACCCCAGAAGTATGTCTTAATTAGGCACAACACTAAAGTTTGGTTTTTGAAGAAAAAGATGCTATTGAGAGAAGAAATATTTTTTCCCTCTTGGACATTACTATTTTAATTACTGACATTTCCTATTTTTTTAGGAGGAAGAGGAGGAAGAAGAAAATAGGATGTCTGAAGAAGCAGAAAGACAATACCAACAGAACAAGTTGCAGGCTGACTCCATTGTACAGACAGATCAGCCAGAAACAGTGGTGCCCAGTTCATTTGTGAATATAAATTTTGAAATGGAGGAAGACTGTGAAGTAATTAAGGAAAGCAAACAACAGCCAGCCTCTGTCCCACCATAGAACGAAATGACTATATACAAAGTGTTAAACCCTAAATGTCAATCAGGAACTTTTTACATTTTGTTTAGTGTGACTTAAAACAGCTATTTATATTTTAAATTATTAAGGGGAAAGCTTTATTCATTCTTATGCTCTTTCACAGTCAGATCTAAAGTTGAGATGCCTTTATGAGTAAATAAGTGATCACCCCCACACCTCCATGGTGGGGAGCAAGCCACAGGTTGCTTTCATGTATACTAACCAAGTACTCTAGTGATCACTAAGCCCCAGCACTTTGGTTTTAAAACAGTCTTCTATAAAACATAAGGACATTTTGCTAGGCATGATAATACACACTAGGGAGGCAGGAACTGGTGGTTCTGTATGAATTCAAGGCTCACCTGGTCAGCATAATAAGCTGCAGCCTAGCCAGTGAGACCCTGTCTCAAACCAAAAACTGAAGGCATTGTACATTAAGAGGGGAATTAAATTGTGAAGATTGTTAGTTTTAGGGCATTTGTTTTAAAAATAAAGGTAAGTATTGATTACTCATCTTTGGAGCTGATAATTCTAGCAGCTTCAGATTAAAGTGCCCTCCCAACTGTCTCATGCCATGCTTTCCTTGCACTTAACATACCTAACCAATACTTTTACACTAAGGATGGCTCAGAGTGTGTAATAAAAGGAGCAAGATGGAAGCACTATGGATTTCCTTTTGTTGAGAATATTTTATGGAAAGTGTTGAATGTACTACTGTAAATATTAAGATGGGTTTTCACTTTCACTGCAAGTCACTCTTGTATTTTCAGTAGTTAATAGCTTGCTCCGCTCACAAATTAACACTAGTTATTGAATGAATTTGTAGTTGTAGTCAGGTGTTGATCCCTAGTGACTACCCACATGGCTAGCACCTTGGGTATGTTACATATACTCAGTAGTTGGACAGTTGATGTGAACCCAGGTTTGGCCCTTTCTCTCCTTACTATGCTATCCTTTACAAAGTTGTGTGCTTTGAATCTAATTTTAAGAAATATTCCTAAATATGTGTTCAGAACCTTCTAGCTGTATAACTTTGATTTATAATCAAATGTGGATAAAGAGAAATGTGAACAATGTTTTAGATGCTGATCTTTTAAAAGCCTTCTCATAGCTTTTAGGAATTAACACTTACACACTGGCCTTCTAAGTAGCATGATGCTTTCCCTCTTCAATTTGTGCAGTTCATACATGGATTGGTATATTATAGAGACCCACCAGTGGACCTCTCAGTAAGTTAACAGAAAGCTGGATTTTTTAACTGAATATGCAAAGTTTAAGTGAAAGCTTCAGTTGGACTGAAATTTGTAAAGCTCAGCAAGTATGAAGTCTTCCCTGGAGTTGTGAGCAGCTGGTGAGCTCCCTTCGTGGGCTAAACGATATGATGCAGTCGTTAGAGGATTATCTTCAGATTGTGTAGTTAGGGCCACTACAAGTTGCAGTTTCCTAAAAACCAGTCTCATTTGACATGCTGGCCCGACCTCTTCCTCTTGGTGCAGTGCTGACACCTCAGACACTTAGCTGGTTATGAGGCCAAGGCAGGTGGGCTAGGGAGACTCACTAGAGTGTGTTTCCTGAAGTGCCAGTATCTCAGAGTTTACACCACAGCTTGTGATTACAGTAGAAGGGGAACCACCTGCAAAGGCTCGAGGTTTCCTCAGTTTACTTTTGCTGCTTGTTGGGCAGCAGCTGGTTTGCGATGTTTGGAGTTACTCACTGTGCCTTATATTTTTATACTTTGGTTTATGCAGGTTATAAAGTTTATCATGGGTTAAATGATTTGTTTTATTTTAAGTCTCTCTCACCTCTTTCTACTTTCCAGCCCTGAGTAGAATTATTTTCCCCTCTGGATCACATTCCATGATGTTCTATTTTCTTTTGATCTCCCTTTTTATAAAAATTGAACATAAGCCAGGTGTGGTGGTACACACCTGTACTCCCAGCACTAGGGAGGCTGAGGTAGAATCATGAGTTAGAGGCTGGCCTAGACTACATATCAAGATCCTTATATTTCAACAACAACAAATAACAAAAACCCATAAATGAAGGTTGGGGATGGGGAGGGAGGGGAAGTGTGATTGGTATATAAAATGAATAAAATATTTAAAAGAAAAAAGCATAAAAACATGAGGTAGTATAATGAATTAGTAAATTCTCTAACAAAACCTTTTAATAAAAGGTAGTTTTGTAAATGTAACTTGATAATGGTTAATAAAACTAGACAAAATTTCATACTTGTGATTTTAATGAAAACAAAATATTTACTTGAATATTTTTGTTTTTTAATACAATCTCAAGAATTTGGAGGGCTGGCAAGATGACTCAATGGGTATAGTTCTTGCTGGTAAGCCTGACAACCTAAATTTGAGCTCCAAAGCCCATATGGGGGAAGGAGGAACTGACCTTCAAAAAATGTCTACTGACCCCATGTGTGCTCTAGTGCTCACACACAGTAAATACACGAAAGCTTGGAGGGAAAAAAAGGCATGGTGGCACTCACCTGTAAACCCAGCACTTGGTGGGTAGAGGTGGATGGCTCTCTATGGTTTAAGGTTCAAGGCCAACCTAGTCCACATAGCAAATTCCAGGCAGTCAGGGCCACATAGTGAAACCATGTGTCAAAAAAAAAAAAAAAAAAAAAAGTCACATCTAAAGCTTTGAATCCCGAAATGTAGTGGGCTACTTTGATGGAAAAGTCTGATGTCCTTAATATTCACAAAGAACAAATACTGTAATCCTATATGTATACCAGAAATAGTTCATAAACTCAACATCTACCTACAGCAAGTCTGACTTTCTGTTCCTGAGCTAAATGGAACTAGAACTTACCACTTAATTTAAAAACAAACAAACAAACAAAAAAACAAACAAAAAAACTAGTTGGTCCTATTACTTTGAAATTGTTCCAACTGCAACCAGAACTCTAGTAAGCAAGATATGTGCGGTGTTGTACAGGCATGTGACAAGTTTTATTTAGGCTGTTTCTAGGGATCCTGCCTCAAAGGTTTGCATGCAGCATTCAGGCTTCATCTTTATGAAGGCAGTCTGGTCTCTGAGAGCTCACGTGTCATCCAGATCTGCAGAGTTCTCATTGTCATTTGCAACAAGGGCTTCTCTGTTCTCATAAGTCCAGAAGCCATTCAGATCAATGAGAATGGTGGTGACTGTGTCTCCTTGATTGCTGTTGATTAAATCCTGAAGTGAGATTTTCAAAGGATCCTTTGGTTTTACCATGTCAAAGATCTCATCCTGTACGAGAAAAAACAGTAATAATGAAAGCTGGTGGAATTTCTGTCACAGATGTAAATTCAGGGTACATTTGAACCACTGTATAATTTAGCATTATGAGCAGTTACAGTTAAAAAATCTATAGAGTAACTCAAGTTCATAAAATATAAACTTTTAAACTGTATTCTTTTTCCAGATTGGTGGAAGATTAATGTGCTGGTTCTTAAATTCATGTTACAGAGTTTGAAATTCCCCCCATTTGTGTTGTATCAGAATGGTCCTTCAGGCTTATTCTTGGTTAAAACTGGTCAGGGTATTTTATTATGCTACTCAACTAAAACCAAAAAGATCCTACTGAGTGTTTCTTTCTAAGTGGTAAAACTACTGACTAAATGCCAAGTAGCAGCATATGTTTCAAATAATGATGGTTTTCTAGATCTATATTTGTATTCTCTGTGTGAATGCTACATGTATGCCAGTACCTGCACCGGTAAGAGGAGGCTGCAGATCCCTGGAGTTATAGAAGGTTGTGAGCTGCCAGCATTGCCCTGCATGGGTGCTGGGAATAAAATGCAGGTTTCTGTCGCTTTTACAAAACCTTTGCCATCTTTTCAGACCTGAGTAATGATAGTTTTCATACTGAAAAAAGGGCATTTCTATAAATCTAATAGATTAAAGCATGCAGACTCATTGAGGCAGCATACTAAAAAAGGGCTTGAATCTAAACAGTCCTCCAGGTGAATGTGGAATTTACAATGAAAAAGGCTGATAAAGGATACAAGCTTTTATTTGACAATTTTCAAATAAAATGAATAAATTCATGAGAACACAAGATTGATAGTGAAAGTATCAGCTATGTCAATCAGTAAATCCAACTTTGTCTCAATTTCTAATGATTTAAGAATCAGTTCCCAAGAAGTAACAGCAAAAATCTGATTTGGAATAGTGATTCATAGTTCATAAATTACTTTCATATAAAGTTGGATATAACATTACCTAATATTATTATAGTTATATTATCTGATGTTATAGAAGGAAATAAAAAACAAACCTTGACATCTTGAAATGAAACAGGATCCTGTCCATGGATTTTCATTAGTTCTTGTATGGCCTGTATTTAATGAAAATAAATCCATAAATAAAAAATTAAGCCTATAATTCCCATCCCCTTCTCACCCCAGTTCCCGTCCAGTTTCACACTGTTTGTAAGTCTGAGCATCATCATCCTTCTGACTGCTCCACTTCCAGTCCACAACTAGATGGGCATAAACGGACCTTTCTACGATTACCCTGCAGCTATTGAGAACTTGGGGTGAGGAAGGAGGGTTAAGGCTGAAGGCTGCTGTTACTGTTTCCAAAGGCTAGCTGAGTCCCTCCCACTTGTTTTCATAAGAGAATACTGAAAAAGATGTGTAACAAAATCAGCTTTACTTTACCATTATATATCTCCTAAAAATAAAAGAACAAAACATATTTGATTTTCATTTTAAATCTTTTATAGTAATCCTCTCAAATTTAAAATCATCAAGTAAAACTGTCAATAAGTAGTTTAAACCAAATAATCTACCACAGCTTAGAGTACAATGCTCCTTTACCCAAACCACACTTACCCTAAAAAAATAATTAAGGGAAAAGACATTCAGATATCCCTTGTTCTCAATGTCTAGCAGTTTGAAAATATACTGCAGAGCTGCAGGCTCCTTTCTGTTTTCTAAGGCAAGAACAAAGTCCAGGTAGGTCTTATAGTCCTACAAAAGAGAAAACATTCACAGTAATTTTAAGTGAGTATCTGCCAAGATGAAAGTATTTTGTAACCTCAGATGGCAAATTTAACTATTTTTTAAAATATGAAATAAATTCATTTGTGCATTTAGTGTTGGTTCCTAAGAATTCTATATAGGCACTAATCATTTCCTTTTTTTTGGTGGGGGGGGGGGTGTTTCAAGACAGGGTTTCTCTGTATTGTTTTGGAACTAGTTCTGTAGACCAGAACTACTAGTTCTGTAGTTCCAGTCTTGGAACTCACAGAGATCAACCTGCCTCTGCCTCCCAAATGCTGGGATTTAAGGCATGTGCCACCTACGCCCGGCCCCAGCTCATTTTCTTTGAGACATTTGCTTAGCTTCCATATTATAAAATTGTCAAGACAGTGATTATTTTATGCTGCTATTCAGTTTATCTTCATTTCAGTGTAGTTTCTTTGAATTTATTTTCTCTAGAATGAACATTAGTCTACTTAATTGCTATTCAGAACCCACTGTGGGTTCCATGTCTATGGATTCAATCACCCGAGGGCTGAAAATATTTGGATACAAGTTTTAATTTGTACCTAACATAGATTTTCCTGTCATTAATAGTTACAGAACACAGCACAACTACCCAGCATTTATACTGTATTAGGGATTACAAGTAGCCTAAAGATGATAAAAGATACCAGTACATGTGGCATCTATGGATTGCTGGTGCCCAAAATGGATTCTGGAACCAGTCTACAGAGTCAGGTCTGAGCTTGTGGCTTGCCTATCCCCCACAACTTTGAAAGCTGAAGCAGGAAGATCTGAGTTGAAGCCAGCATGGGCCTGCAAGTTTCTCCAAAACAAAAGTAGAAAGGAATCAGATGATTTCGAATGGAATGAGGAGTTTGGCTCAGTGGTAAAGCCTCACAAGCATGAGAGCCTGAGTTCAATCTCCAGACCCAAGTAAAGATGCCTGGGATGGTGGTGTGCATTTGTAGTCCTGATGCTGGAGAGGTGGAGACCAGCATCCTAAGGGTTTGGTGGCCAGCCAATCTAACCTAATTAGTGCCTCCAGGCTAACTAGAGATCCTGTCTCTGCATTCCTAAGGATGACACCTGAAGTTGTAGACCTCTAATACACACAGATATATAAACTTGCATACATACTGACAGAAAAGTTTAAAAATTACAAATGGAAGTGAGAAACATGAACAGAATGTCTGCATCTTGAAAGGGGGACTTGAAGTTACTTATCTGCATTTTTCATTCATTTTGCTTAATGAAACAATTTCTTTCTCATCCCAGGCTGTCCTGGAATTCACTATGTGGTTCAAGCTGGCTTCAAACTAAAGGTGTGAGCCACCATGCAAAGCAGAATACTTGTCTTACATAATAAAAAGAATACTCAAAAGAAGTTCACATTCTTGGATGGTTTTATAAGATATGATTAAAAATGTTATTTGCGCCAGGCAGTGGTGGTTAATGCCTTTACCCCAGCACTCAGGAGGCAGAGGCAGGTGGATCTCTGTTGAGTTCAAGGCCAGCCTTGTCTACAGAGAAAGTTCTAGGATAGCCAAGGCTACACAGAGAAACCCTGTGTCAAAAAACAAACCAAACCAAAAGAGTTAAGGAGATGGAGCTCCATCATGGCTTAATTCCATCCACTTAGGTCCTCTGATCTTTATCATTCAACAGAAGGCATCAGTTTTTGATAAGCCTCCGACAGTCTGCATCAGGAGCTGTGGAGTCACTTTTCCTTTGGCCAAGAGCAGTGCTTGTATTACAGTGGCATAACACAATAAGAGCACACTCTCATTTGTATATTTGTATACTTACTTTTTAAGCAGCCTTGGTTTGGAAAATTATGTCCTTACTGTTTTTCTCTATGTGTTTTGAGATGTCTACAGCAGTGGTTCTCAACCTTCCTAACGCTGTGACCCTTTAATACAGTTCCTCACGTTGTGATGACCCCCCAACTATAAAATTATTTTCATTGTTACTTCATTAACTGTAATTTTGCTACTCTTGTGAGTCATAATGTAAATATCTGTGTTTTCTGATGGTCTTTGGGAGTCATGACCCACAGGCTGAGAATTGATGCTCTATAGTCCATGCTGACTTAAGCAAAATTCTCCTGTTCCAGTTTCCCGAGTTCTGGGATTACAGATGTGCATCACCTTTCCTAGTCCCTCCAACACTTTTATTCTGTGGCCTTTTGTTAGTTTTTAAAATTAGGGTTTCATATAGCCCAGAGTTATATGAAACTCATGATCCTCCTTCCTCCATCTTTCAAGTGTTGGAATTACAGGCTTGCACCACCATCCTTGGCTTCCACATGTTTTTAATACCAAGAGTAGCAATTTTTAAAATGCTCTTTAGAATTTTTCTTCTCAAAGCTCAGGGTGGTAGTCCTTTAAGTTCAGCACTCAGAGGGCAGAGACAGGGAGATCTCTGAGTTCCAAGTCAGTGAGGGCTACAAAGTGGGAGCTTATTAAATTTTTAAAAAGAACTTTTAAAAAGAGTTAGGCATGGTGGTATATGCCTTTAATCACAGCACCAGGAAGGCAGAGGCAAGTTTGAGGTTAGACTGGTCTATATAGTGAGTTAAAGGCTAGCCAGACCTACATAATGAGACCTGGTCTCCAACCATCCACTAAAAAGGAATGTTCTTTCTCAAGTGTTTTGAAAATATTAAGGGGAATATTTAACAAAATCTCTACCCCTCTATAATACCTTTAGGATCTGTATAATCTAAGTTCTAAAATTAAGTGTAATTGACTTCCATGTATTTTGAGAGGGAAGAGGACAACTGCACACCAGTTATCTTCAGCTACTAATGCAGACACAGTAATCCAATATGATTCTCAGATTTAGCTGGCTGTGGCAGCTTCACACCCAACCCCAGCACTTAGACGTCAGCAGGAGTGTCTACACAGCAAGTTCTAGCCAGCCTTGCAATAGAGGGGCTTCTGTCTCAAACGATGAAGGCAACGGGCCTGATTTAAATCTATGTCAGACCTGGCAATTTAATGACTGAGATATTTATATAGAATAGGGCTACAGGCCTGGCAGTGGTGGTGGATGCCTTTAATTCCAGCACTTAGGAGGCAGGTGAATCTCTGAGTTGAGGCCAGCCTCATCTACAGAGCTAGTTCCAGGACAGCCAGTGTTATTACATAGAGAAACCATGTGTTAAAAGAAGAGGAAGAGAGAAGAAAAGAAAATGGCTTATGGAAACTGTAGGGGCCTAGGTTTTTAAAATTTAACAGCAGGTTTCAATACCATTTCTCCATCATAAGTGAGACACTCCTGGAAAACCCGATCTAAGAAGACATTGGTCATGGTTGCTGTTCCGTAACGGGAGAGTTCTTCCTTACTGAGCATGCCGTTGTGATCTTTATCAAGATTCAAATACTGACCTTGGAAAAAAAGGTGACAGGAACATACTTAGGACCAAAGTATTTTCTAATTAACTACAAAGGCTGGGCATTAACAAAATGTTATTTTATTAACTAACAGTCTGATTTTGAAATGGAACTAATTACATGGTAGTAAAGGCAGTGGCTTAGAGGTAATAGTTGGTGAGCCTTCAAATCTTGACTGGAACAACTACTAAGCTAAATCCACACAAAAAGCCCAGTATGAAGCTTGTGATCTTTGAGCTATTTCACTTAATTTTTGTTTTTGGTTTGCAACCAGTTAGAACATTCATAGGTTTCTAAACTTGGTGGGTCCACAGGAAGCAAAGCACAAAAAATGCTTTCAACATAAGTCACATATAATGGATTCTGAGTCAGGAAACCATACAAAATGATACTGTGGGAAACTAATAAAATTGAATAGATCCAAATCGTTCCCCAGTACCCCTCTGTGTGCATCCTGACAATAGCATTTTATCACAAAAGAAGACAACAGATGTTGTTCTGAGCCAATGACAATGAATCAGATTACACCACTCTACTGAAAACAAAGCATTGCTATTATGGAGAGTTGCACAAAGTTCAAACATTAGTAACATATGAAGTACATCTTAGTTGCCTAGAGTACTAACTCTTAAGTGGAGAAAATACTCTGGTCTTAAGGTAAATACCAGGTACATAAATCAGGCCTCTAAACACCATGGGGAATGAGTAATGGCACTTTAGTAATGGGACCCTACCGTAGACCCTCAGGGCAGAAGGAGCAGAAAACCAGTTTGTTTCTTGACTCTCTTTAGACAATTCCTCATCCCTTAGCTAAAGAAACACAGAAATATAATTAGAAAATAGCAATTATCATGTGACAAAATTAAATAGTTTAATAAATATTTACCTCTAGTAAGTCATCTAGGAAGCTGCATGCTAAAATATCTTGAATTTTGATCTTCCCTTTAAGAAATATAATGAAACACAATCAATTTTATTTTGAGAACAACTTTTGTTTGTTTTTCAAGACAGGGTTTCTCTGTGTAGCTCTGGAGCCTATCCTATAACTTGCTCTGTAAACCAGGAACTCTCAGCTATCTCTCCAGCACCATTTCTGCCTATACATTGCCATACTTCCCATCATGATGACAATACACTAAGCCTCTGAACTGTAAGCCAGCACTGACTAAATGTTTTCTTTTGTAAGAGTTTCTGTGGTCATGGTGTCTTCAAAGCAATAAAATACTGAGGCAGTAGGTGACATCCCACCATCACACAGCTGGTTAAAGTCAGTGTGAGAATACTTGAAAGATCTTTATAGAAAGCAATGCATTGTGGCTGTCTTGTACACTTGCCCACTCTTCTGAGATTTGCCAGATGGTATTGCTGACATTAGAAAACAATGGGAAATGGTAGAGACTTGTCCAATATTAAGATAGTATACAATAAATAATATCCCAATTTTTAAATTACACATACACACACACACACACACACATTTTTTACCTGTTCTTAAAGGGTCCAAAAAGAAAAAGAACTTCCTAACTGCTGTACAAACATAAAAGGAGTAAAAGGACTTTTCCAACCCATCTAATTGTGGCAAAGTAGGAATGAGTTCCAGTATGTAGTTTTCTAAGTCCTGGAAACAAAACAAAACATTGGTTACATATCTTGCCTTGATTTCCTCACTATGGCAGACTAGAAGCTGGAATTGTAAGCCAAATAAATCCTATTCCTCTTAAGATTGCTTCCACTAGACAGGTGTTGGTGGCACACACCTTTAGTCCCAGTGCTTTGGAGGCAGAGGCAGGTGGATCTCTGTGAGTTCAAAGCCAGCCTGGTCTATAGAGCTAGTTCCAGGTCAGGTTCTAAAGTAACACAGAGAAGCCCTGCCTCCAAAACAAAACAAACAAACAAACAAAAAGATTGCTTTGGCTGGAGTATTTTTTTTTTTTTTTTTTTTTTTTTACAGCAAAAGAAACATTAGGACACCATGTCAATGTTTAAAACTCTCTGGCATATACCTATAGTCTCAATATTTGGAAGGCAGAGGCAGGAGGATCACTGAAAGTTCCAGGCCAGACCAGCTACAAGGGTTGCAAAATGAGACTCTGTCTTACAAAATCTAAATGAAGAAATACAAGTCCCCTGTGCTGTTTTATATTTATTTTAACAATTTTATTTTTTTACTCTAACCATTCTAAGTAAAATATGCCTGGTAGATCAGAGACATCTAAGTTCATAAAGGGACAGGCACCTCAAGCCTGTGTCAAGGATGGCCTACATCTGCTTTCTCCCTATTTTGCCAGTGTCCCATTCCCTATACCACACATTCAAGCAGCAAGGTGTGTGATTCCTTTCTCTCTCTCTCTCTCTCTCTCTCTCTCTCTCTCTCTCTCTCTCTCTCTCTCTCTCTCCCTCCCTCCCTCTCTCTCTCTCTCTCTCTCTCTCTCTCTCTCCTTTTTTTTTGGGGGGGGAAGGAGGAGGTAGTAGAGGTGAAGGTAGGATATCCAAAATGTGTACTAAAAATGAGAACTATTTTTAGCTTTTGGAGGGTATTTTTAGGGTGGTGGTGGTGAGATAAGTCTCAGGCTTACCTCAAGCTTGTGAGTAACCTCCTGCCTCAGTCTCTTAAGTACAGAGTTTAACAAGTGTGAGCTATCCATCATGCCCAGCTTCGTTTCTAGCTTCTATGGTCACCTTTCATCTTGGCCATTCTCAATTTTCCCTCACACTACTACGATAGACAGCTGCCTATTATTTCTACCTCCATCCTGTGTTCTTATAATCTTCCAGAATATATCCACAGCGATCATGGGCCAGGCAAGATGGGTTAGTGGGTAAAGGCACTTACAGCCAAGCTTGATGACCTGGACTCAATTCCCAAGTTCCACATGATAGAGAGAGAGAACCAACTCCTGCAAGTTATTCTCTGACCTCCACATATTCACACACAAAATGAAAAATACAAACAAACAAAAAACCAAAAACCAAACAACTCACTGGAACATTCCCTGGCTTCTTCTGAATCTCAGAGTAAATGCTGAATTCTTCCCTATAGTATAAGAGGCTCATGTATGAGGTCACTATCTACTTCTAAACTTCTGCCACTTCAACTTGTGTTCCAGCCACACTGGCTGCCATCCCTGCAGAGACAGGCAAAGCCAAGAGCCCTTTCCTGCAGTGTGGGTCTGCATCTTACAGGACAAGAACTATACTCTGCCCCTGGGAGGGATGAAACAATAATCTGAATAATTAACTCATTAGCTTATTGATATTTATGCCCAATAGGCCTTCTCCCTTAAGCTCTAAAAGAGGACTCCATATTGGAGAATAAAATATAAGCCCAAAAGAAATATAGCTACACAATTTAGATAACTGCCAAAAACCTATGGAGCATAGCCATTTGGGTCATGAGGTTTTAATCCCATTCATAACCATGCCTAATGACATGAATGCCTATAGGAAATAAATATCTTCTTGGTAATTCTTTAGGTCCCTCTAAATGTATGGGTAAAAGCAAAGCCATATTAGCTTTTTTCCTATGTTCTATAAAAAAAAGAAGCTTTTTGGTCTTTATCGAAATAAAATAATGAATAACCAAGCTGGTGAGATGAGATGGTTCAGCAGGTAAAGTGCTTGCTGTGCAAGCCTAAGACCTGAGATGGAGCCCTAAAATCCATGGAAAGGGAAGAGAGCGAACCAGCTCCATCAAGTTTTCTTTCAGTCTCCACATGTGTTCTGTGGCACATGTGAGCCCTACCCCCATCTCTCTGTAGCCCCTAAAGGGAGGGGCAGGGCTTGCTCTGCAAGTGTGAGGACTGGAGCTCAGATCCCAGAACCTATGTCAATGACAGTGGGCATGGTAGTCTACATGTAACGTCAGCCTTGGACAACTGACCCAGGATTCTCCAGAGCAAACTATAAACTAGCCATGTGGCAAGCTCTGGTTTGATTCAAAGAGCCTGGCTCAATGAATAAGAAAGAAAGTGTGATTGAAGATGATCCCTGATCAAATCAGGTTCCCGCATGTGCCTGCACACATGCCAAACATAAACCATTCACAAAAAATCCTCTCCCTCTCCCTCCCCCCACCCCTCTCTCTCTCTCCCTCTGATTTCTTTTCTCCCCACCCCTCTGATTTAGCCCTAATACATTTAGATACATTCTATTTATTCATTGACAATGTTTTGTTGGTAGCTCAGGCTGGCCTGGAACTATATATGGAGCTTTAGCTACCCCTGAACTCCCAACAATCCCCCTGCCTCAGCCTCTACAGTGCTCAGCTTCATTTTCTTTTTAAAAAGATATTTTTAAAAGGCTAGAAGAAAAGAACCTATAGATCAATTTGTGTGGTCAATATATACAAAACCTAACAGGTTACAGAGGTAAAAATAAGGCAAACTAAAGCTATGAAGACAAAATCAAGCAAAGTAATATTTACATATAAGCACAAGTTAATTAGTGATGATTAATGTTAATATTTTGGTATTTATAATGGTTATTAAATTTACATCAATACTCACTGATTCCCGAAGGTACCCTTGCCCAGCAACATCATATAAACTGAGTCCTATTCTTGTTTGGTGCAGCCAAACTGTCGATAAACAAGAAAATCACATGTAAATACTAAGATCTGTTCTTCACACATATGAGATAAAAAAGATGCTAGACTAGAAGTACAGGCCATTCCAGAGCTCCATAAAGCCACTGTCACACACATTAAGTAACCAGTGACCCCTAAGACATTTAAACCAAAAGAAAAAAGCCATGAAATAGTAGATTTTAACAATTCTGCCAAGATTACTGCAGTGAAACTGATACCCTTAGGGACATTGTTTTCTGCCTATTAAACCTGGTGTTCCACCCGACAGGGAGAGCTAGCATAACACTGTGTCTTCAGTGAAGCTTGTATCCTCCAGAGGTTAATTACTGCAGTCAAATCTATTAATTAACAATGGTACACAGTAATACTCCACAGGCCATATAGTACTAAGAAGAGTCATAACAACTCCAAAATGTTTTAATACAGGCTTCTTGAAACCAAGACTACAAATGTGGGTTTGAGACTATCCCTTCAGACACATATATTAGTGAAATGAAATTAACAGTAAATTTAAATTATTTCAGATCACCCATTAAAACTCTGTTCTGCTAAGAGTGAAATCAGTGAGGACACTGTGGTAACAGGGACAGAGCTGACAGGGAAAGGTCCTTTGGGGACCCAGAAAAAAGAAAAAGGTGCAACTGCTTTTGATATCCCTACTTTGCCACTGTCCTTAGGGTACACAAGGCTTTTGTTTAAAATGATGAATTCAGGGGGTTGGAGAGATGGCTCAGTGGTTAAAAGTACTGGCTGCTCCTCCAAAGGACTCAGGTTCAATTCCCAGCACCTACATGGCAGCTAACAACTGTAACTCCAAGATCTGACACCCTCAAACAGACATGCAGACAAAACACCAATGCACATAAAATAAAGATAAATTTAAAAAATAAGTAAAATAATGAATTCAATTTTAATACAGAAACTCCTTCCTCTGTACAGTGCACAACAGCATAGGAAACATAACAGCATAGGAAAAAAAACGTCACACAGGAGAAGTGTAGACCAGTGCCTACTTGATTCCAGATAAAAGTTCAAATTCACACACACAACAAATCACCTTTTCGCATGACGTAGTTAAAGAACTGCATGATGGAAATTCTCCCATATGAATCTGTATGAAGGAGTTTGGCAAAGACTTTTGCAGTAAAAAATTGCCTAAAAAAAGAAATGAAAATTAAAATGTTCTATCAGCAGTACAAAAATGACATCTTTAAGAATTAGCAAACAGCATAAATTCAAACAGTTAATAATCAAAGTAAGAGACTCCCCATATTTCAAAATTTGAAACAGTGAGTTATAAATATTTGTATTCTTTCTTTGCATTCTTCAAAGAGTGAATGACCTAGGTACATGCATGCCCTCACTATTAAAGCCTGGGCTCAG
The DNA here is from genome assembly GCA_030556225.1 of Cricetiscus sungorus. Classification (NCBI taxonomy): domain Eukaryota; kingdom Metazoa; phylum Chordata; class Mammalia; order Rodentia; family Cricetidae; genus Cricetiscus; species Cricetiscus sungorus. The sequence goes on along the minus strand of JANBXA010000600.1, from coordinate 7,110,676 downwards.
CTGCCTATTGTGATGGCCTAGTATAGGCCCAGCCATAGTAAGGGGCAGGCCCCTCTGCAGAGCTGCCCTCAGGTGCCAGGATGCAGAGTGCTCCTAAGTTGCAGGAGAAAAGTCAGTAGGGCTGCTGGATAGAGTCATCTATCACATTATCCACTACACCATAGGAATGATGGATAATGGAACTAGATTGGTATTCAGCTCCTGTTTCTGTGTATAAAGGTGATAACTGAACAAACACTGCTGAATGCCTGCATGAATCTGGACACAGCAGATCCAACAGCTCTTATTGTGTCATCTCACCCGCTCACAAAGACAGCAACAGTGCTTCTAAAACAGACACATACAGCACTAAATAAACATCAGTCATTCTGCAGAAGGTCATATTGAGAAGGAAATAAACCAAAACATGTAGAAGAGTGAGACACCCCCCCACCCCCCGAGGTTCCTTTTATTGTATGGTTGAGACAGGATTTCCCTGTGTATCCTGGCTGTCTTGGAACTCCCTCTGTAGACTAGACTGGCCTGGAACTCACAGAGATCTGCCTGTCTCTGCCTTCTGAGTACTGGGATTAAAGGCATGTGTCCCCTGTCTTGTTTTTGAGATAGAATCTCACTAGGTAGCCTTAGCCAGCCTTGAACTCACAGAGATCTGCCTTCTATGATGAAAGCTGGGATGAAACCCATGTGCCACAATACCCAGCTAAAGAGTTCCTTTGAAATACCAAGTGCATATCTTCTCTCAGCATAAGAAACGTGTTTGGAAGAAAGGGAGCAGCTGATTGTGTGTGCTGTACTTCCAGCACTCACAAGGCTGATTCATGAGAATTGCCACATGTTTGAGGCCAGCCTGGGCTACAGAGTGAGTTTCAGGTCAGCCTGGGATGGAGTGAGACCAATTCAAATCAAATCAAACTAAGCCAAGCCAATCCCACACCAGCAGTTTTCTCAGCAGAATTTCTGAAGCTTTTGCTTCTGTCTCTGCTGCTCTCTAATGGATTGGGGATCTACCTTTAAAGGCACCTGAAAACCACTACTAGTACTTATGATGAGAACTGGCTCCAACTTTGTTTACATAATAGCTAACAGAAGAGCCATCACATTCCTGGGGTGACTGCACCACCATGTTATGTAAATGTAGCATTTCAAGTCTAGTAAGACACTATAATCATGACTGTAATTTTACGTATGGGATCAACTATTGAGCATGTTCTACTGGTGTCTGCTCTAAGCATCCTGCAGTAAATCTTCTTAGGACACGAGATACAGTGTAAATGATTTAATACACTGGTCATGATGTATATAGTATTAAAAAGATTATTTATAAATTCAATTGAGTTAATAGTTCATCTTTCAAAATGCTGAACAGCATTAATAGTTTAAAAACTATATTAAAGAGTTTATCTAAAAGGAATATCATGGTCTTATAACCACATAGTAGAAAATATTGTATGTTTAAGTAGATGTGGGTTGCTGTAAAGACCATGTAAGTATATAAATTATTATGAAGCACTAAGCATCCACAAAAGCCCACTGTGGAGTTTGTATACTACTAAGTTCCTGCTCTTGGGTATACATCTCCAATCTGGCTGAGAAGCCACCACCTCAGGCTGCCAGTTTGTGCTGTAGACACAAACTCTGTCTTCTACTCATTACAGCTCTGGATGGCTGAGTTTAGTTATCATTTGGCTTACCTTTTGTGTACCCTTAAAACGTGCTTTAAAAGACTAAAAATTGGAGAAAGCAAACCTTTGCTAAGCTAAAAAGGAATGAAGACATAGAATCATTAAATGGCATTATTTTGTTTGTTTTTTTTGAGACAGGAAGCACAGCACAAACTAACCTTGAACTCACAATCCTCCTGCCTCAGTTTCTAGAGTGCTAAAAGACAGGTGTATGCCACCATGTCCAGCTTGGTATTTTCCCCCCACACCCCATCATCCCTCCCTCCCTCAACCTCCCTCTTTTGTGATAGGCTCTTACTATGTGGCTCTGGGTACCCTGCTATGCAGACCAGGTTGGCTTCAGAATCACAGAGATTCACCTGCTTCTGCCCATGGAATGGCTGGGATTGAAGGTATGTGCATTATACTCAGTGGCATGATTTTTATTAATAAATTCATAGCATCATTTTCCCCCCTTGCTGTTTTATTGCATTTCATTAAGCTGAATGCTTCAGTCTCCAGAGTACTGGGATCAAGGTGTGTACCACCATGTATCCTTTTCTCTCTTTCATCTGAGACAGGAACTCACGATGGAGCCCAGGCTGACCTAGAACTTGTGATTATCCTCCTGCATCAACCTCTCATGTGCTGGGTTTACAAACAGATGCCACACACCCTGCTCTGTATTATTTCTCTTAACTCCACACCAATACTTTCCTATGTGTGGTATAGTACATATTTGTGTGGCTGTGTGCACATGGGCATGTGGGTACATGTAAAAGACAGAGGGTGATGGCAGTAGCTCCCCCAATGCTCTCCACCCTACTTTTTGAGTCAGATCTTCTCACCGAACCTGGAGCTCACTGATTTGCCTAGCTGACTGGCAGTGAACTTCACAGATCTGCCCACCTCTGTTCTACCAACACTGGGGGTTGCACACATATGCTACTGCACCCAGCTCTTATACAACTACTGGGAATCCAACAGATTAAGCCATCTCCCCAGTCTCCAATTTTTTCTTGACTTGAATTTTATCACAGAAAGTCAAATGTCACACCACTGACTTCAATTCCATTGACAGTCGAGGCAATACAAACGTCTAACATAACACGTTCCTCTTTAAATCACATTATTCTTACTTGCACTTTGGTCCAGCCTTCTCACCAACCTTCAAAAAATTTTCATAATTGATCATTGCTTCCTCTCCAATCATAGGTGGTATCTGGTGTTTATCCAGCAAAAACCATAAGTTCTTAAGAGAATTAGGGAAATGAAGGTGTTATAAGTTAACAGCGATTTAAGAATGAAAATGCGTCATTTCTATCTAATAAAGTTAAGATGAATTTATGTCCCATTATTTTGATTACTACTAATAAAAATAACTGACACTTATTGTGCCTACTAAAGTTTTATGCTTTTAAACTATACTGCTTCTTTAATTCCTGTAACTATGTAATGCAGGCAGCTATCTCTACTTTACACATGAAAACTAAAGCATAAAGGTTATCAAGTCTATTGCCTAAAGTCACACCACGTAAGGGGGCCAGGATTTGAACTTCTGCAGAGGACGACACTGTAGTGTTTTCCAAACCCTGGCAACTCATTAGGATTATGTAGGAACTTAATAAATAAAACCTCAAGAGCACTATGCTTGGAAATCAGGCCATGCAAGTTCAGCAGCTGATTCTGGCACGCAGGCACATACTCTGCTCCAGAAACCTATGGCGTACTCTACATTGATAATTCAAAGAGACATAACAAACTTCTGCACGACTTAAGTACAAGAAAGAAATGGATAATAGCTAAAGCCACTTGGCTCTACTCATACCTGTAATTCTTCATTATCTAAGAGTTCTCTGCTTTTCCTCTGTAGAAAGACGGCTCTAGATTCCTCTCTTAATTTCTGTAATAAGACTTCATCTTCTGCTGGCAACTAAAAGCACATTGGAAAAGTCACCTTATGTCAACATCAAATTAAACAGGACTAGCTTAGCAGTCTGGGTAAAGCTAGCATTCCTGCTGAGACTATATCACCTAGTAGTATTCTTACTACTAATACCTATAATAAAAATCAGAAGAGCCTATGGCTCAAAAAAGGGAAGTAACAACTTTGCCTTCTTGTACCAACTTACTGGTACAAGATTTTAATGCTTTCAAAGTATTTTATCACAGTGATAAATCAACTGTAATAAAACATACGAAATGTTCAATGTAATCCTTTATTTTAAAAAAATATATGCTTCTAGCAGGGCGATGGTAGTGCATGCCTTTGATCTCAGCACTCAGGATGTAGATGCAGGCAGATCTCTGTCAGCTCAAGACCAGCCTGGTCTACATAGCTAGTTCAGGATGGCCAGGGCTACACTGAGAAACCCTGCCTCAAAACAAAAACAAAACAAAACAAAAAAAATGTATAATGCATGCTTTGAATCCCACTGTTGAAATTACATTTTATTTACAGAATCAGAAACATCCACTTAGAGAACACTTACCCTGTAATAAAATCGGGGAATGGTCTTATAGAATTCATTTGTGTTTTTTCTACCTCCTTTCCATTCTGAGTAGTATTTGGTAAATAAATCCATTTCTTCATCTTTTAATTCTTGTTCACTTTTTTTCCCTAGTAACAACACAGGAAAAAAAAATTAAGGTCAGAAAAGAACAAACATCAAATATTATTTTTACTCAGGATAGCCTATACATTAAAGTCTAGTTAAAATATCTGTAGTGGCAAAAGGGCTTTCAATTCTGTGTTTAGACACCAAATATACTAACTTGAAATACTGCCTTCCGTTGAAATAGCCTTCCTTACCTCAACCACTAAACTGTCCAGTACAATGAGACTTAGTGTGTTCCCTGTACTTATATTTAGCACTGAAGTTTGCCTCTTCAAGTCACTGTTTCACTTAAAAACCTTTCAAATCTTTCAATTCCTCCTATCAGAAGTATTTGCTAGGGTTAGGAGCATAGCTCAGTGGTAGAGTGCTTAGGTAGCATATACAGAGGCCTGGGTTTAATTCTCAGTACCAGAAACAGGAGCAGAAACACTGGAGCACCTACTTACTGTACAAGGTCCTGTACTGGACACTGTGGGTAGAGGAAGCAAAACAGGCACAGCTCCTGAGCTCACACACTTTTGGCCTCATGACCATAGTTCCTCTTTAAGGAAAAAAAAAAAAAAGAACAAAACCGTCTGCAGCTCAAAACTCAGTGTTTTATTACTCTCCAACCTGCCTGCTGTTGACAGGGAACTTTTTCACTGAGCCATTTTTCTTTCTTTAGGATAAACATGTATAGAGACACTATGCAATCACTCTACCCTGAGCTACATCCCCAGATTCCCAAGCTTTTTTTTTTTTTAAAAAAAAAGGGTCTCACTCTGTCCCTGGGGCTGGCCTCAAGCTTGTAAGTGCTGGCATTACTGATGAGAGTGACCATGGCTAGACCATAGATCTCTGCTAGCTCTCTTCTGAAAGCATAAGCTCTAGCACACTTCCAGATGCTCTCTGATCATTCAGAACCCTGGGGACCACATCTGCACTCCAGCCTCACTGGGCTCTTCAAGTCTACCATCTAGTTTCTCAAACTGTTCTGTCTGATTGTCTTACAAAGGTGGTGCTAGGGAGGGAGTCTTCAGCACTTTGCTTTCCATATTATTTCTTGTGCCTGTCATGTTAACTTGCAACCTTCGACAGTTTCTTTAGTATGGCACTATTGGAGAAAACTGCAAAATTTTGCAAATAAAATGAGAACTGAAAAGGACCAATGAGGGGCTGGAGCAATGGCTCATCGGTTAAGAGCACCGGCTTCTCTTCCAGAGGACCCAGGTTCAGTTCCCAGACCCACATGGTGGCTAACAACTGTCTATAACTCCAGTTGCAGGGGATGGGACACCTTTATACCAATGCACATAAATAATTTTTTAAAATGTTTATTCTTTAAAAAAAAAAAAGAAAATAAAAAAGCAAAGGACCAATGAATTTAGTGCCATCAAGAGGTCACTAATTATTTTTCACAAACAGGTATAAGAAATTAGTAGTTTTAACCATAAAGTTTTTAAGTGTTGCTCTAAGGGAAACAAAAATAAGGCATAGGTAGAAGTAGGAAATTCATACAAGAAGGTTGAAAGCTGTTTTTGTTTGTTTTTTTCTCTCTTGTGGTCTATTCTGCTGGCCATATTCAGTTTAGAGCCTTCCAGATGCCTCTGGACAAACTCTCCCTCACCTCTACAATAAAAACTTCTCCTCAACAATAACTAGGAGGGGTTGTATCCTCATTTTCATTCATGAGGCACCACACAAACATGGTACACTTCCATGCATGCAGGCTACGTTTGTTAGTGGTAATGGAAATGATCGAGGAGAAAAGGAAAAGTTGTTAATGTATGAGACAGAGAGAACAAAATTGAAGAGAAGCCACTGAATATATGACAAGGAACGCAATCTAGTGAGGGATTGGAGGACTCAAGTTGGAGTACAGACTATTCTCTTTTTTTTTCTTTTTTTCTAAAGGCAGGGTTTCTCTGTGCAGCCCTGGCTGTTCCAGAACTCTATCTGTAGTCCAGGCTGCTCTCGACTCAGAGAAGCACCTGCCTCTGCCTCCCAATTAAAGGCCTGTGCCACACTGCCTGGTGACAATTTTAAGGTGACAATTCAAATTAAAAGTGGGTGTAAGGATAAATACCTAACACCTGAGAGAAATGGTAATTGAAAAGAGCTTCTAATGCCTCTTTAATGTATATATGTATATATGCATATGCATGATGTATTCATGCATATATACATATGTGTATATATACAAGTATACATATATACTATATATATTTTATTTTTTAAACCAGTTCATCGATTGGAGAAGGCAGACTGGAGGCAAGGGAAGATAAAGAGGAATTAAGTGTGGAAGTCGCATCTTGCAGATGCGACTAAAACACACCCTTTAGCTTAGTGGACATGAATTCTAAATGAGAATTCTGGCCATGGTTGTTTTTCTTTTTGGTTGTGAGTCTTGTCTTTAATGGTTGAGACATCTCTCTAGGCCGGCAATGTTTTTCTTTAGCCCATTCCAGCGGCTTGGGTGTTGGTGTCGAAGTGGAAGAATTTAACCAGATTGATTGGCAAGCAAGTGTGAAGGTCCGGGGGACGAACAATGTAAAACGGATTAACGAAATTTGAAATGGAGGCTTAAGTGGAAAAGGCTGCTGGCACTCGGGAAACTGAGGCAAGGAGGGTCAGTTAAGTCAAGACTGGCCTGGGCTACGTGGTAACACCTCGTCTCAAGGCGAGTGGGAAGCTATAAGGATAAATTGTCGTCGGTCTTGGTAAGGTCGAAGGGAACCAAGGTTCTCAGTTATTCCTCATAACCCTAAGGTTGTGGAAAACGGGTGCCCCGGTTCCGCTTTTCGTTCCTTGCAGGTCATTCACCAGAGAAGTTTGGGTCACCCTTCGGCGGATCACTAAAGCACACTCCGCTCAGACTTTGTCAGATTAAGTTTACCAGACACGGAAAGTATCACTGGCACTTCCTCCTCGTCCTGTCCATTCATCCCCTCCGCCACTTCTAGACTGGGGCGGGCTATCAGGCGGGCGGTCCCTCCCGGACTCACTCTTTGGATCCGTGCTGGGCGACGCCAAACGCCGGCGGAGCACGTCCTTCCAGTCCATGGCTGACTCCGGCTCAGAGGACCCTGCATTTGCGGGTTGTTAACCGCTCCACCCACTGCCAGCTCCGACGTCGGACGCCACCGAGGCGGGAGGAAGTTAGGCAGGACGCCTGGACGCCATCTTGGACACGGGCGGAAGCAAAACCCGACTGCTGTATCTATTCCGGATGCGGCGATTACGCTAGCAGGGACGGAAAGGAGACAAGAAATAGGTGGGGGGGAAAAATTATCCTTCTTATGGAAGTATCCCAGCTCACCAAACCTGATTTTAAAGGCCAGCAAGAAACCCGCGTGAGCGTTTGTTTGGCTGTGGGCCTTTGGCGCGTGCGCATCACAGGATGCGGGAATCCATTATCTTTTCAGACCTGAGAACAGCACTTTCGTCACATCTTGTTCTCTCTCTGGAAGCCTTAAGAGTCTCCAAGACATAATAGAAGCTTCCGTAGCCGTCTCCAGCCCTCTTAGATACTAAAAGCTTCTTTTTCTGTTTATCTTCGTCAGGCTCAACAGACAGCCTGCAACCAAGCCATTCAGGCCCCGGCGACTGATTCGGCGCGGTGCCTTATGGGTACTGTAGTTTTCACCGCATTTATGGTTACTTTTAAGCATGTGCGGCGTGGTGAATTGTTGAGTGAAGTGATCCTCGTTTGTCGGCCATCAGTACAGTTAAGTCTAAGTCCTTTCTGGACTTCACATCCTTCCCAGTGGTATTTATGCTGCGTCCAGGCGATTTATGGCCTGGAGAAAGTGTAAAGAGCAAAGGATCCTAGACTTTTTCTTTCTGCCGGTGGGGTTGCGGTTGGTGGCTCCTGGTCAAGGTTATTTTATTTCTAGTTTCCTTGGTATCTTGCTCTTCTTCAGGACCGTTGTGATCCATATGAATCAAACTAGGAAGTCCTTTTTGTGCTTTTTCCTCAGATTCGAAAATTGGAATGTAACAGGCATCTTAGGATTCCCAGTCCGTCTTCTGGTTTAGGAATTGCTACTGGTGTTGGAGAGATCCCAGGATCACTGTTTAATGGAGAGCACTGTTAGCTTTCCTCACCATTAAATCACTCCTAAAGCATAATCTTGATGTGTTTGTAAGGGAAAAACAAAAAGTCTCTTTTTCAAGAATTGCGCTTCAGCTATTGCCAACCTCGAATCTCTTAATTTTCCATCGCAGAGTAGGGTTTTGTTTTTAACCTTCATTCATCTCACTGCAGAATGACCTGTTTGTCAGGTTTTCGGAGCTTCCCAAAACTTTGGACTAGCACCCCTTACTTTGAGTTGGTGGTCCCTGTGACCTCTCCTGTCTCTTTCTTTCTCATGGTTACCAGAGACCATCACAGATGGTTTTCTGTTAAAACCACATCCCCTCCAAATAGCAAAGCAGTGAACCTCCTGGTTGCCAAGGCTAGAACACTTAAGAAAGAAAATGACAGCGATAGGCAAATTTCTTCTGATCATTATTTTGCTGCTGGAGCAGCCAAGAAGAGATCATACTTAAATAGCAACCTTCAGCAGAGAGATCATGCCATGCCACGAGTGAGAAGCACTATTGAACTTCCAACTAAACCCTTGAACTCCGAAGAGTGGGATAAACTTAAAGAAGATTTCAATGGGAAGACCAGTTTTGAAGATAGGGTCATTTCACAGATGGTTCACAGTTGTAGTTCTCTAGATGTAGCTAAGTCTCTCCTGGCATGGGTAGCAGCAAAGAACAATGGAATTGTAGGGTATAATTTGCTTGTCAAGTATTTGTATCTCTGTGTCTCTCATAAGGAGACATCAGAAGTTATTGATGTCTATGAAATCATGAAAGCCAAGTACAAGTGTTTAGAAACTGGGGCTAACAGCATTCTCATCCGGGGATTGATCCACTCAGACAGGTGGAGAGAAGCTTTGCTGCTGTTAGAAGACATTAAGAAAGTCATGATCCCTTCAAAAAAGAACTACGGTGACTGTATACAGGGAGCCCTCTTTCATCAAGATGTGAACATGGCTTGGAGTTTGTATCAGGAATTGATAGGTCATAATCTCACCCCTCTGTTGGAAACTTTGAAGGCCTTCTTTGATTTTGGCAAAGACATAAATGATGATCACTATTCGAAAAAACTGCTGGACATTCTTTTATATCTGAGGAATAATCAGCTGTACCCTGGAGAGTCATTTGCACACAGTATAAAGACATGGTTTGAAAGGTAACTTTGATTTGTGTTTTTTTCTCCGTACCTGTATTTTAAAAGTGGACCCTTTTCTGTGTTCTTTATTAGCTGCCGAGACTCATTCAGATTGTGCTTTTTAAAAAATAACTTATTTATTTTATGTGAAGGTGTCAGATCCCCTGGGACTGGAGTTACAGACAGTTGTGAGCTGCCATGTGGGTGCTGGGAACTGAACCTAGGTCCTCTGGAAGAGCAGCCAGTGCTCCCAGCTGCTGAGGCATCACTCCAGCCCCCAAAATAATTCTCTTAAGAAAGTAGCAGTGATAATTTTTTTTAGTCTCGACTGGTCATGTAAAAGGAATTTATACAGCACCATTTGTTTTTATATAATAGATTTCTTCCTTTTAGAATGATTCTTTATTTTATTTTCTGAGACATCTAACAGAATAATGAGTTTAGGTTTGTGTGTGGGGATGGTATGCACACTTGTATGCCGACACATACTCAAAGGTGTGAAGAACAGGGCCTAACTTTGGGTGTCTTTTTTAAAAGTCCACATTACCTTTAAGACAGTCTCTTATTAGAGCTTAGTATTTTGTTTGTTTTGGCATTGTAAGACAGGGTTTGTCTGTGTAGCTTTGGGGCCTGTCCTGGAACTCCCTCTGTAGACTAGGCTGGCCTTGAACTCATAGAGATCCACCTGCCTTCCAAGTGCTGGGATTAAAAGTGTGTGCTACCACCGCCTGGCCTCGAGTTTAGCGTTTTGTCTAGACTAATTGATTAGCAAGACCTGAGGTCTGCCTGTCTCGGCTCCTGTATTACAGGTACAGGCTGCTGTGCCAGGCTTGTGCAGGGGTTCCAGGGATCCAAACTCAGTTCTTGCTTGTGTAGCAAACACTTCACCCAATGATCATATGCATACCTTCAAAAGTAGTGATGGGAATATGTGCTTATAGTTGTCCTGTGATCCCTGTGTTTAATTACTGAAAATGATTAGAGTGGATGGGCAGTTCCTAATCTATCCTGATACTCAAGCCTTAAATGGAAAACCATCCGTCGGATTTATTTTGCCTGTTTCCTCGTCTGGCTGGTCTCTCAAGCTCTCCTTTGCTTTGACTCGTGTTATAAGTTGCATAGCTGTTTATTGCTTCAGTCTTTTACTCTCATTCTTGACCATTTCAAGTCATTTCCTAAAATCCCACTCCTTCTCTTTTCTCTTTTTATTATATATCATGTTTACAGAATTTTTAGGTAGAAATCATGTCTAATGTTCTTAACAAATTTATTGAGTGTCTAAAGAAGAGGAGTGAGAGTGTGAAAGTCTTGGAGTGTGGGGTTTATTCTGTTTTTTAAGAATGCAGGTTTTAGAGTAGAGTTTTAGAAAAAAAAAACAGGTATCAAAACAGCAAGAAGAACTGATGGGAGAGGAATTAAAATTGAAAACAGGGATGTTTGTTTGAATGTAATTTTAGATTTGGGTGACAGGTCATGAGGTACTGAATTAACTGGTGAAGGGAAGAAGGCAAAAGGATCAAGAATCAGTAGGAAGTAATGGTGGTTTATATAAGAGGAAAGGGTCTGGTGATTGAGAGAATAGGTCAATAACATTTTTGGGTGGCTCTAATACACTAAAATCATTGTATTTCTCACATAATATCTATTGAGTTGCCATTCCTGGCAGTGGTCTATGAGGTAACGGCAGGGCAAGAGATAAATTATTCCAAGTAGGCACCATGTCTAGAAGCTTTATGAAGATGGTTAGAGCTGAGTGTGATTTAAATATTATCTCTACTTTTTGTATACTTTTAGTGAACAAAGATTGAGACTTGAGTTTTTGTTGTCGTTTTGTTTGAGACAGGGTGTCTATGTAGCCTAGGCTATTCTGGAGTTCTTTGTGTAGACTAGGCTAGTCTTGAACTCACAGACATCTGCTTGCCTCTGCCCTCCCTTCTCCCACCAGTGCTAGAAATAAAGGCATGTGCCATCATGCCCACCCTTAGACAAGACTTGAAGAAGAGGAGGGTTATGTTAGGACATGAACAAAAGGGATACTGTAGATCTAATAGAATGCTATCTGGTCCTTAACCCCAACCACAGCTTAGCAGGCATTGTGAAAACCCTCCTAAGGAAGTATTCTGAACTTCTCAGAGCTCTTTCTTACAGAATGTCTAAATGTGGTGACTGTCTGTCTTTAGGTTCAGTAGGAATTTTTAACTTTCTGGTAATCTGGTTTTATAATCTTTTTTTTTTTTTTTTTTTTTTTGTAGTATTCCTGGAAGACAGTGGAAAGGACAGTTCACTACAATCCAGAAAAGGTAAAGCCCATTATTTGTCTTCAATTTGTTTGATTCGGGTATGATAAATTCTGTTGGTATTGGCTTAAAAATAAGAAAGGCTGGAGAGATGGCTCAGTAGCTAAGAGCTCTTCCTGCTCTTCCATAGGATCTGGTTCAGTTTTCAGCACTCACATCTGGTGGATCACAACTGCCTGTAGTTCTAGTTCCACGGGATCTTCTGCCCTCTTCAGGCATGTGCCTGCATGTGCACGCACATACATACATACATACATACACACACACACACACACACACACACACACACACACACACACACACAAACACCTAATTAAAAATAAATCCAGAGTGGGGACAAGCTCCTAGTAATTTTAAAAAATATTTAAAAACATCTTATATAACAGAGAATTTATAATTAAAGTTCCTGAGGGGGAAAAACCATCTGTTGTTGTTTTAGGAGTCTTGCTTTGTAGCCCAGGATTCAAACATACAATAATCCTGCTGCCTTAACCTTCTGTGTGTGTTGGGATTTACAGGTACGTAATAGAGATTTTGGAGTACTGGAAATGTTGTTCCCATTGATACTGTGAGTTTGTGGTAAACGCAATGATGCTTGCTCCTAGACTGCTGACCAAGTTGTGTTTTAGGAATTACTTTAAAAGTTCCATCTAGCTTTTCTGCTGACTTTCCCTGTCACCATAACCGTGTATGTAATTATCTTGGCTGATGTTCTCAGGACATTGGCGGTGCTGGAAAGCATGGTGAACACAGGCCTTTACTAGGCTGGGCTTGAGCTGTCCAGTTTCTTGCTGTGATAAAGCACAGTCACATCAGCAAATTTGACATCACTGACAATTACAGAGCTGGGGAAACTGCTGTGAACCCTGCAGGCAGGTTAAGTGTAGTAGATCTGAAGCAGGAAAAAATATCAGAATATTCTGTTCCCATCCTACCAGTTTGTTTTCTCTGTATTAACAGCCTCACTTGGCATCATGAACCATAAAGAAACAAGACAAAAGATATGCAGGAAAGAAAACCCTATAAGATTCTTTTTCTTTAAACAAACGAATAAAGACAAAAACCACTTTAAATTTTCATTTTATTCTGTGTGATGATCAGTGGACAACAATCATACTTGTCCCTGGGATTGAAATCAAGTTGTTAGGCTTGCCGCAAGTGCCTTTACCCACTGAGCCGTATTTGAAGCCCCTGTGATTCTTCTAAGAGTGGAAAGCATAGATATACATAAAATGCCTTAGTTCCAAAAAAATAATGTGATGGTTACAGAATTTTCAATTTTTTTTATTACATTTCTGTTTCTTTGTGCTTTGGAATTACTAATTTTAGGAAAAACTTATTTTCCAAGACATTATTTAATATAAAACATTGCAATTACAGTGGCCAGTGTTCAAGCTGTGGTAGAACCTTAGAGTCTATTCATCTGAGTCTAGAAGAATATGAATTTCTCAAGGAGAAAATCATGAGGGATGTGATAGATGGTGGTGACCAATATAAAAAGACAACCCCGCAGGTGAGTCTAAAAGGCCTAAAAGGCTCTATTGTATTCTTAGATTGCTTGTCTAGAGCAGAGGCCAACATATTTTTCCTTGTAAAGGTCAAATGGCAAGTATTTTGGGCTTTGCAAGTCATACACTCTCTGTTGTAATGTTGTGATTTAGATTTATTTAATTTTATGTGTATGAATGTTTAACTGGAGGTTTTTATGTGTCCCCCCCCCAGACCCAAAATCTCTTATAAAATAATCACTCAGAGGCTTAATATTAATTATAAATGTTTGTCCAATGGCTCAGGCTCATTACTAACTAGCTCTTACATTTAAATTAACCCATTTTTATTCATTTAAATATTGCTACATGGCTTTGGCTTACCGGTAGTGCTCTGTAATCTTACTCCTCCTGCAGTTACATGGCGTCTCCTTGATTTTGCCTTCTTTCTCCCTGTATCTCTGTTTGGATTTCCCACCTACCTATATTCTGCCCTGCCATAGGGCCAACACAGCTTTATTCATCAACTACTAATAACATATTCTCAGTATACAGAAGGACATCTCACATCAGTTTAGCCTATATGTATGTATGTGCACCATATGTGTGCCTAGTGCCCATGGAAAACAGAAAAGGCATCAGACCCCTGGAACTGGAGTTACAGATGGCTGTAAGTCACCCTGTGGGCGCTGAAAACTGAACCGGGGTCCACTGCAAGAACAAGTGCTTTAAACCTTGAACCATCTCTCTAGTGTCCCCCACTTTCACCCCCTTCATTTCCTCCAGTGTTCCCCTCAAGTTTATGACCTCATCGTTTTTAATTATTGTTATTATGGTCCTTTTCTTGCGGAGGACCTCAGTTTAGTTCCCAACACCCATATGTTATCTTACAACTGCCCATAACTTGTGTTCTTGGTGCCCTCGTCTGGCCTCCACCAGCACTTGGCACACAGAGAACACATACAAACATGTAGGCAAGATGCTCATACACATAAAAATGCATCTTTAAAAATGATTATTGTTATATATCTGTACATATGTATGTACAAATAAACCTGCTGAGCTCATTCACTGTTGCTCTTCTATGTGATTAGATCATTTGTAGATGATTAAGTCCATGCACGGTTTCTCAAATTTTATATCTGTGAATCATCAGAAGATCTTAAAATGCAAACCCTAAATGAGCTGTCTGGAATGAGGGCCTCAGGCTGGTCTTTGGTAGTAATACTGTGTAGGCTGTCTGTTTTGTCTTCATTCGTTTTGTGCCTTTGGATATGCTACATGTCATGCGCTTCTTGGTGTGAACACAACAACTTACTGTCACTGTTGCTGATGCTCATTTATTTGGGGCAGGAGATTGCTTTTGTGACACTGGGGATAGAAAGAACACATGCTAGGCAAACACTCTACCACTAAGTTCCACACCCCAGTCTCTGCTGTTGTTTGATCGCTTGATTAAGAGAGAGATTGCCGGAGCTCTCTGTTGTCGAGGCACATTTCCCTTTTGAGGTTATTAAACCATCTGTAAGGTAACAGCCAAGGCTATGTTGACATCGTGTATCATTCACCTTTTACTTGGGGGTTTTAGCATTATGGAAATGATCCCTCCTTTCTGAAAGTGCAAAGAGTCACTTTTGTCATTATTCAGTTCTTTCCTAGTAACTGGTGTATGAAGTATTTCTTTCCTCTATCTTGTTTGTTATTTCTTTAGTCATCAATGTAGACATGAGAGCTCTTTTGGTACTCTCTCTGTATTAGATAGGATCCATTGCTATCATTGTGTTGCTTTTCCCTGACTCGGCTAGTGAGAGCCCCTTCAAATCAGTCCCCACCCCTTTTGACATCAGCCCATTCCTAGCCCAGGCACTCACCCTAAAGTGCTCCTATGTAGCACCCACGCTACAATCTGTTCCATTAATCGGGCAATGGCCTAGAGATTTAAATAAAAGACAAGATAGCGGGTCATTCGTGCAACAGGAATGCTAGAATGTCGTTTATTGAGGGGAAGGAGCAGGTTTATATACTGACTCACAGCACAGTGGAAAATAGTAAAGAGTCAAGCGTGCAAGTTCTCGGTCTTAGTTCCTCCCCAGCAGATGTGTGTTAGCAAATCAAGAAGAGTACCAAGAACTACCCTGGTGCAAGATGTTCCAGCCAACAGCTTCAGGCTTGCTCAAGGTGCCTCAGGGGTCCATGCAGCGCCCTACACTCTTATCCCAGTTATAGAGCGCCCAGTTGTATTCTTTTTAACACTACCCATGGCTCTGCATTGTTGGAATTCATTTTAAATACTTATTCTAAATCAATAGAAGGTAGACTTACTCGTTTTCTTGCTGATTTCAACTCAGATGAAATCTTCCTCTTGGATACTGTTAGTTCCAGATTCTAGACAGTGATTCAAATAGCAAAAGAATTTGATATAGTCAGCCCAACTCACAGAGCAGCTGTTTCTATTCAGAGATGTTTGGAACAAATTTTCTCCTTGGCTCTATACTGGTAGTCTTTCCACTTCCTTGTCTCCTAATTCTCAGAGTAAAAGAGGCTTAAACTATTAAGAATTAATAACCACTATGCATATTTAATAATTATTGTCAATGGGAAAAAAATACAGCTCTTATCTTAAAAGGAATGTCGTAGTGTACTCTCTAGTGGATTATGAGTTATGATGGCCCAGGAATGTATATTCAAGTTACCCTTAATTCCATGTTCCAGTATGGTAGTAATTTCATTAAGGTTTCTTGGTTTTTCTTTTTGTTTGTTTGTTTGTTTTTCTTTCCGAGCTAGGGTTTATCTGCGCAGCTCTGGCTGTCCTGGAACTCACTCTGAAGACCAGGTTGGCCTCAAACTCAGAGAGATCCACCTGCTTGTGCCTCCTTGAGTGTGGCATGAGCCACCACTGCCTGGCTCATTAAATTTTTATAGAAATAAAGAGTCAAGACACTTTTAAAATATATCAGTGATGCTATCACATGGCAGGTTATAATGAAGGGGGAGATCTCTGTTACCGGCCTCAGGGTTCCTGATGACATTCTAAGCTTTTGGGCTGGTGGATGCTAAGTGCTTGTTTCCAAAAGTATTTACCTAATGGTCACACACAGAAGTGGGTAATAAGTGGCTCTATTTAAAGGGGTAAGATAGCCAAAGATAATTTAGCTCTGCATCTTCCACATTCCAACTTTCCATAATCATTGGAGTTAACCAGTCAGTGAGCCTTTTAGACTGCTGAATGTAGGTGTAGCTTTTTTTCTGGGAACTTCACTTAACTCCATGTTATGTAACTCTCAAGATCACAAAACCTTCACATTTGCTAGCATTTGGAAGTCAGAAAGCTCAGGATAAGAAGTGTAGCCGTGGTTAGAGTGCAGTGTGTGTATGGCTGTATGAATTTGGGATTTAATTTCTGCAGGCTAGGTGAGACAGGTGTGGGTTTGGGGCGCTTGTGCCTCATTCTGAGCCTAGAGGGAGGAGTTAAAGATGGGTAAGTTAGCTGGGTAGATGGAGTAAAGAACTTAGTGGTTTTTCTGTTTGTTTTTGTTTTTTCAGACTTCTAAGTTCTATAAGTACAGAAAGAAATTGCTCATTTCAAGGAAAAAAAATGATGGTAGAGTTAGAGAACTTGAAGAGTTAAAGCCTTGGAAATTCAGGTTATTTGTGAAACGATGAATCTCTGGTGCCCCAGTTGAAACATGGATCTGTCGCAACAAGCTGTTTTTAGTTACAGGAACAGAAAAGACAGGTGAATTTGATGGCATAAGATTTTGCTCTGTAGTCTGGTACAGTTGAGGGGGACGGGAAAATAGGAGTTTTGAGTATAGATGAGAGGACGACTTGGTGAGTGAGACTACGTTTAATAGGGAAGGAAATGAAGATGGGTGGGAGCTTGTGGATTTGGAGGCAATAGAGGTAAAAGTGGAGAGGGAGCTCCTTGAAGTTGAAGAGCGAGCTTGAAGGGCACAGGGGTGGCGATTAGATTTCCATCAGTGTTGCCTTGAGTTGGGTCTTAGATTGTGTGTGGAGTGCAGACACTGACAGAAGCCAGGTAGAGTTGAACAGATAAAGCCTGAAATGTCAGCAGCTCATACACAGAGGTATTGAGAGTGTCCATGGATAAGATTTATTTTCTTTTTTTCTTTCTTTCTTTCTTTTTTTTTTTTTTTTTTTTTGAGACAGGGTTTCTCTATAGCTGTGGAGCCTGTCCTGGCACTCACTGTGTAGACCAGGCTAGCCTTGAACTCACAAAGATCCACCTGCCTCTGCCTCCTGGGTGCTGGGATTAAAAGTGTGTGCCACCACTGCCCAACAAGATTTATTTTCATTTTATTTATTTTTTATTTTTTTTATTTTTGGTTCTGGGGAGCAAACCCTGCACCTTCCTCATGTCTGTCAAGTGTGTTATCGATGAGCTATGCTGCTAGCCTTATATGATAGTCTGCATCTTTCCTTCCCTAATCAGCCTCCCTACTTTTCAAAGTCTCCTTTTTTTTTTTTTTTAAGAAACAGAACTTCTGCCAGGTGTGGTGGTGCACGCCTTTTGTCCTAGCACTCAGGAGGCAGAGGAGTTGGATCTCTGAGTTCCAGGACAGCCCGATCTACAGAGTTCCAGGACAGCTAGCGCTACACAGGGAAACCCTGTCTCAAAGCAAAAAAACAAGCTAACAAACAATAAAAATGTGTAGTCTGGCTGACCTCCATAGTTACTGTGTAGTCCTGGCTGACCTAAACTCATTCTGTAGACTAGGCTGGCTTTGAACTCACAGAGATCTGCCTGCCTCTGCTCCTGAGTACTAAGATTAAGGAGGTGAACTACCACACCAGGCCCTCCCTATATGATACTTTTAAGTAATAATTACAACCACATCTGTGAGATAATTACCATGTATTAACATTTTGCTCTGCCACTTAGGTTGGGGATAAAAACTGAGTCAGGTACCAAATTCTTGATCACTATGGCTGGTGTCTGGGATAATGTATAGCAAAGAAGGGGAGGTGCAGATCAAGGGTCAGTAAACTATGGATCACAGAGCAGATTGGACTGCTACTTGTTTTTGTAAATAAAAATTTATTGAACATAGACAAAGTTGTTGCTGGAGTTTCTTTTCAGCCTGGTCCCACAGCCAATTAGCTCCAAATAAACATACCAAGACTTACATTAATTAATAAACTGTAGGCCAATGGCTAGGACTTCTTAACTGGCTAGCTTTCTTTTAATTATTAACCTATAACTACTAATCTATGTATTTCTACATGGCCTTATCTTACCAGAGAATGCCTGGCGCATCCTATCTTCCTGGTCTCCACATGGCTTCCTTCTCCTTCCTCTCATAGCCCCACCTATGCTTCTGCCTAATTACTGAACAATCAGTGTCTTATTCACCAACCAATAAGAGAAACATATATACATATATATATATATATATATATATATATATACATATATATATATATATATATATATATATATATATATATATATACATCCCTCATCACAAAGTCATTTATTTATTTACTATCTGTGGCTGTGTTTACCCTGCAGAATTGAGTAGGTACATACGGCCATGCGGCTTATAGAGCTGAAATATTTACTATTTGGCATGTTACAGAATACATTTGCCAACCTCTGATATAGGTAAATATCAGAAGCCCTTGTGCTTACATGCGCACACGCTCACACATGTACATACACACACACACACACACACACACACACACACACACACATTAGAAGAAAAGTTGCCAGGTAAAGAGCATAGATAGAGAGGTAAGAGATGGAAATCTTATCCGAGACTCTAGGAAAGGATATAGGTATGGATGATCATTTGGTTATCTCTCAGGGATGGATTCCAGGACTCTTGTGGGCCAAAACTCTGGATGCTTGAGTTCCTTTGATCAAATAACACACTGTTTGCATGTGCAAAATAGTGAATTAGTGAATTTGTAGACTTTATTCTGTGATTGTGTGTTATAGTATTGTTTCTGACAGAGCTTGACTTACCAAGGGCAGGTAGTAATGGAGTACATACTGTGCATCGTTGAAGCTGGACATAGCACACCCCGTAGTCTGAATGCTTGGGAAGATGAAGCGAGTAGAATTGCATAGCCAAGGCCAGATGTAGTGAGATTTATCTTAAAAACAAAAACAAAGAAACCCAAGAGCATTGAGTGTTGTTGACCAGATGTAATAGGTGGGTGCCTAGAAAATCATTAATGTGACTAACATGGGTCAAAATGAATAGGAGAGGAAGGTAGAAAGCCCAGAGAGCACCTTGCATGAGAAGTCAAGGCACTGGAGGCTTCAGGTTTGGGGTTTGGTTTTTGTTGTACTGCAGATCAAACCTGGACCCTCCCTTGCTTAGGTAAGCACCCCCTCTACTGAGCCATGCCCCAGCCTACAGAAGGAAAAGGGGTGTCAAGTGTTGCAGTCCACTCCTCCTAGCACTTGGGAGGCAGACGCAGGAGGACCTCCATGATTTCAAATTACATAGCTAATTTCAGTACAGTAAGGGCTATGTAGAGAGACCGGTCTCAAAGAAAACAAAAAAGGAAAAGGAAAGGGAGTAGATGGGTGGTACACATTTGTCCTTTGTGGTATTGGTTCTAGGACCCTCAGTACTAAGGTTTTGAAGTCTCAGAAGCATAGTTGAAAGGCATCCGTATACCACCCCCTCCCCAAACAAAACAAAGAGCACAACAACAAAACGGCACGTCACTCACATTCTGGCTAACCCAAACTTCAACTCCCAAGGCAGGACATCGAAGTGAGAAGTGAGAAGCATCCCTATCGAGGACCTTAGGAGAATCATGCTTGGCTACAGTGCGTTTATCAGTTTTTATTTGTAAATTTTTAAAATTTAAACGTTATTTTGTTTGTGAGTGTTTTGCCTGCTTAGATTTCTGTATACCACTGGGTGCCTCGTGCCCACAAAGGCCAGAAGAGGACACTGGCTTTCCTGGACCTGGAGTTACAGATGGTTGTGAGCCACCATGTAGATCTTGGGAATTGAGCCTGGGTCTTCTGGAAGAGTAGCCAGTGTTCTTAACCCCTGAGCCATGGCTGATGGGAGATGTCATTCTGTATATGTGTTTCTCTTATTGGTTGATGAATAAAACATTGTTTGGCCAATAGAGGCAGGAAGATAGGTGGGACTAGGAGATGAGGAGAATTCTAGGAATTCTAGGCAGATGAGGAGAATTCTAGGCAGAGAGAGGCACCTAGAAGAGATGCCATGTAGAGACCGGGAAGATAGGATGTGCCAGGCGTTCTTTGGTAAGATAAAGCCATGTAGATGAGTAGTTATGGGTTAATAATTAAGACAGAGCTAGCCAATAAGAAGCCCTAGCCATTGGCCAGCAATTTTATAATTAATATAGCGTCTGTGTGCTTATTTGGGGCTGAGAAGTGACTGCAGGGGCACACTGGAAAGAAAAATGTAGCAACACATGGCTCCAGCCCCTTGTTTTTATTTTTTATTTGTGTATGTTTTTGAGACAGGGCCTCTCCACTATGTAGCTCTAGCCGCAGTCCTTTCTTTGTAACGCTTAATTGCATTTATTTATTTTCTGTACATTGTATGCGTGTGTGCCACGGCCCCAATGTAGATGTGAGAGAACTGTGGCACTCGGGTCCCCTCCACCGTGTGGGTCTTGAGGATGATACTTGGCAGTAAGCACTTCTACCTGCTGAGCATGTTGTGGGTGCTCTTATCTGCTGGACCATCTCTCCAGCTCCAGATTTTTACTTTTTAAGTATAGATTTATTGGACTATGTTTGCATAGAAGAAAACTGCACATGAGATGTTTAATGTGAGTTTTGACATATGTGCTTGTCATGCAAGCCTGACAGCCTGAGGCCATGACCCAAATGACAGCCAAAGGAGAAGACCAAATTCTGAAAATTGTCCTCTGGTTTCATACCGTTGTGTGGCATGCACCTGCACACACACACACACACACACACACACACACACACAGAATGTATGTATAGTATAAAAATTCAAGTTATTATGCAAGTCCATTTGTGATTTTTTTTATTACATTTCCATGACTGCCCTAACAAATGCCACTAATTGGATGACTTAAAATGACAGAATTATCCTAGCACGTTTCTGGTGGCTAGAAGTGTGAAATCAAGGTGTTGCCCGGCATGCTGCTTTGTGGATGCTCTAGGGAAGAGCCCCTCCTTTCCAGCGTTGCAGACTTTCCACTCCTAAACATTCTGTACTCCTCCCCACCCCACCCCCTTTTTTTTTCTCCATATCTTGATTATCTCCATTTAACTCCTCTGGCTTGGGGAGGTCCAGGGTGAGGGTTTTCCAAAGCTGCCAGCTGACTTTCAGGAAAAGTTGGGGTTGAGAATGACTGCTTGTAATGTGACATTGTGATAGATGGACCTTACTGTGTAGCAGCTTTCCTGTGGAGTAAAACGAACACATCTCTAAAGACGTAGGAGCAAAGAAGGCATTTTTTAAATTAGTTTTTCTGTTTTTAATTAATTGGTTTTGAGACACAAGTAGGTTTTTTTGTTTTTGCTTGTTTGTGTTTTGAGACAAAGTCTCTCTGCATAGCTTTGGCTGTCCTGGACTCAGTATGTGGACCAGGTTGGCCTCAAACTGACAGATCCATCTGTCTCTGCACTCTATTCCCTCCCAACCCCCAAACATTGCTGGAATTAAGGGTGTGTACCATTTCTCTGAGCATAAATTAAGTCTGTAGCCCAAGTGGTCTAATATTAACTATGTAGCCCAGACTGGCTTTGAACTCATTACGATCTGCCAGCCAGGATTTTAAGTGTGAGCCACCCACCATACTTCCTGTTTTAAACATTTGTTTGTTGTGCTTAGACCTTGTAGCCACCAGGTGGCAGTAGTGTAACATATAAATTCTAGGTCATTGGGCACTTCAGTCCTGTTAAAGGTTTGGAACTTCCTCAAACTGACAGGTGTTTGTCATTTTGTTTTCAGTTAGGTGAGGGGTAGTAGGTAAAAGGAGGAGTTGTGGGTGTGAATTTTAACTGAACACAGCAGAACTCCAAATAATTTAATCCAAGACTAATTTCATGGTCATCAGTGAAGATCCAAAAAAAAAAAAAAAAAAAAAAAGATTTGGGCCCACAATCCTCTTGCCTCCTCCCAAATGCTGGGGTTTACGGCCCACTACACCTGGCTTGTTCATTATTCTGTGTTTGTTTGTTTTGAGACATGGTCTCTCTACTTAGCCCTGACTGTCCTCAAACTTACTATGTAGACAAGGCTGGCCTCAAATTCACAGAGACCACTCTGCTGGGATTAAAGGTGTACACTACCAAACCTAGCTTGTCCTTTATTCTTAATAGCAACAAAAGTTAAAGTACAGTCAGTTTTGTTTTTCTTATAGACAATTGCCCACATAAGATTTCAGTTCTTTAGGTTTGGTGCTGGGCCTGGGTGTCAGAGCATTGACTAGTTCTGGAGACGCCCTGGTTTAATCCCCAGTTCCTTATAAACACAATATGAAAGCACACACTTGCAGTTCCAGCAAGCAGAGGCGGGAGAATCAGAAACTCATAGTACATCCTTGGCTACACAATGAGTGCAAAGCCACTGCGCCCAGCTCAGGACTGCTCTTTCTAGCCTTGAGTTTGGCTGTGGGAGATACTTTGCTTTCAAGTACCATTTCTCTCTCTCTCTCTCTCTCTCTCTCTCTCTCTCTCTCTCTCTCTCTCTCTCTCTCTCTCTCTCTCTCATGTATATGACTGTTTTGCTCACATGGTTGTCTGTGTACCACTTGCATGTCTGGTGCTTGGGGAAGACAGGAGAGGTTGTCAGATCACCTGGAACTGGAGTTACAGAAGGTTGTGAGCCACCGTGTGGGATTATGGGAACTGAACCCAGGTCCTCTGTAAGAGCAACACCTGCTCTTAACTGCAGAGCCATGTCACCAGTCTGTCAAGTATCATCTTAATGAGAGAGTTGACAGCCAGCCTGGGCTACTTAGTGAAACTCTGTCTCAAAAAAGGAAAAAAAAAAAAATCAGTCAAATAGACAACCAGAGTTGTGCCAAGAGGGTGGCCTGGTGGGTCAATGCTCCTGTCGCAAGCATGAGGGCCTGATTTCAAATCTCCAGAATCCCTGTGAAAGCCTGTCACATAGTCGGTAACAGCAGTGTTCCTACAGAGGGGAAACAGGGAGGCAGGAAGTTCCCAGGAATCTGGCAAGCTAGCTGTCCTGGTTTGCACAGCAGCAAAACAAAGAGACTGGCAGAAGGTGTGAAGCCCGACACCTAGGGTCCTCTGACCTCCACACCCACAATCACACTCATTATATGCACACACACCCTGAACTCACGGTACAAAGGGAGCCAGCCATACAGCAGGATGGCCCGGCAGGTGGTCCTGCCACCTGAGTCCCATTCCCAAAAGTCCCATGGAGAGAGCTGACTCCATGGAGTTCTCTTCTAAGTCCGTGCATGCCGTGCATATGTACACACCCTAAAGAAAGGAAGAAAGAAAGAAAGAAAGAAAGAAAGAAAGAAAGAAAGAAAGAAAGAAAGAAAGAAAGAAAGGAGAGAAAGGAAAGAAAGAAAGGAAGAAAGAAAATAAGTAATAGACACCATTCATAAAAGACAGCTTAAGAAGACATACATGCCCAAGGTAGACCATTGGAAATCCCATAACTTAAAACTTTTCAAATAATTTCAGTAATTTAGAATTCTGTTTTCCTAGAAAGAAGGGAGGAAGGCGATTTCTGTGGGGTACATTTGTCTGAATTCTCAAGGTGACATTGAAGTCAAACCATTAATCTCACTTGTTAATATGTTTGGTTAATTGACAGAAGGGAGGCCTTCTAATGTTCCTCTCAATGTAAGACAGCAGTGTAAGAACGGATGTAATGTGGGTTTATTCTGTGGAGGGCATTGTTTTTGTTTAAGACAGCATCTCACTATGTAGCCCTGACTGACCTGAAACTCCTGCTGGCCTTGGACTCACAGATCTCTTCCTGCCTGTACCTCTAAGTGTTGGGATTATAGGTGTGTGTGGCCACACTCAACATTCCACGGGTCTTGGGGGTTTGTTCTTAATTTTTTCAAGTCATAGGGCAGAAATCCCACTGTAGTTTGAGTGGCAGCTGAACACAGTAGATGATATAAATTGACCTCTTTATCAGTCTCCAAAACTTTCTGTTTTGAGTTTGAAGATCTTGCTATTTCTTTTCTTTTCTTTTTTTTTTTTTTTTTTTTTTAAGACAGGGTTTCTCTGTGGTTTTGGAGCCTGTCCTGGAACTCTATCTGTAGACCAGGCTGGCCTCAAATTCACAGAGATCCACCTGTCTCTGCCTCCCGAGTGCTGGGATAAAAGGTGTGTGCCACCAATGCCCGGCAGATCTTGTTATTCCTAAGCTAAATCATGGAATTTCCCTTCCTGAGAGTTTAAAAAAAAAAAAAAAAAAAAAAAAAGTGTGGTAAATGGTAAGTTTGGGGAGCTTAGTGGTTTTTAAAAAGCCAAGAAACTATGGTCTTCTCCATTGTCTTAAGCCATGTGCTTTTGATGTGTATACGATGTCCATTCATGAACAACTAGCTTTAACTTACCAACCTTTTGCCCAGTGCATCGTAATAAACAGCCACTGAACCTCATCCCCTTTATTTCTTCCTTAACTCCACAATTGAAAACCTGAATGCAGACACATGATCTCTGGGTCATCCAAGTGTGGACTCTGGTTATAAAGGAGAAGTAATTAGAAAATCGGTAAGTGCAGGGAGGCTGACATCTTAAAGGAACAGTCATTCCCTGCAGTGGCCCCCATTTTGCCAGTCACACAACAGATGTACTCATATATGAACATTTATTGTAAAGGCCCGCCCACCTGCCTTCCTTCCCTTAGAATAGCTTCCCTCTTTTGTCATTGTTCTTCATTTTTTCTCATTTGGTTTCTACTGGCTCTTTAT
Organism: Cricetiscus sungorus; assembly: GCA_030556225.1. Taxonomy (NCBI): domain Eukaryota; kingdom Metazoa; phylum Chordata; class Mammalia; order Rodentia; family Cricetidae; genus Cricetiscus; species Cricetiscus sungorus. Next base: position 7,085,491 of record JANBXA010000600.1, on the reverse strand, counting down.
TTTTGTTTTTGTTTGTTGTTTTTGAGACAGGGTTTCTCTGGGTATCCCTGGCCATCCTGGAACTCAGTCAGTAGACCAAGTTGCCCTCAAACTGAGAGAGATCCACCTGCCTCTGCCTCCCAAATGCAGGGATTAAAGATGTGTTTCACTACCACCACCCACGTATACTGGGTTCTTAAAGGTTTATTTTATGTATTCAGACGTTTTGCCTGCATATTTATCTGTGTGCCACATGGAGGACATTGAATCTCCTGGAACTGGGGTTACAGATAGTTGTAAACCTCTATGTGGGTGCTGGGATTTGAACCCAGGTCCTCTGGACAGCAGCCAGTGCTCTTAACCCACGAGCCATCTCTAGCCACTTTTACTGGAATTTTACCAATTGGAATCCAATCTCTTTTATGAAATTTCATTTGAAATAATGTACCTTTGTTTTCCTCCATGAATTTTATACAAGATTGGGGGTATGTTTGATGGCTCTTTCAGAGTTACATTGTAACTTAGATATGGAGAGTGTTTTAGGGGCAGTTCTGAGAGGGATGCTGGATTGGGAGGCACATGTGAATGGGAAAGCAAGAAGCTAAGGGATGACGCTATGTTTAGGAGTTGGAGTTACTGAGTTACTATGAAATTTAATAAGATTATTTTCTTTATTAATAAAGGTTAAGTATACCCTGTATTCCTGACAATTTCCACATTGGATTATCTTTGATTTAAGAGATTAAAATTTAATAAAAAGCGTGGTGGCTCATGCACTTTGAAATCCTAGCACTTTGGAAATGGAGTCAGGAAAATTGGGAGTTCAAGGTCATCCTCTTGCATATTGAATTCAAAGCCAGGTTGGTTTATAATCCCGCCCTAAAAAACTTAAATGAATGAGTGAATGAATGAGCAAGCAAACAAATGAATAAACAAAACAGCATTTTAGTATTTTTGCAAATATCAGCTTATTTAACAAATTAAAAAAATTTTTTTAAATGATGTGTGTGTTTGTGGGAGTGTGTACATGAGTACAGGTGTTGGCAGAGGCCAGAGGTGTTGGTCCCTGGAGCTGGAATTATAGGTGGTGTTCAGAATCAAACTCAGGTCCTCTGGACGAGCTGTCAACCACAGAGCATCCTCCTGCAGATTTCTCTGTAATAGTGGAAAACTTACCTTGCTGGTCTTTAAACAGATGGTCGGTCACCAAGGCCACTTTGGAGCACTCTGATGTTAAAACTCCTGTCGCCAAACAGGTTTCTTCTCTAGGAAAGGGAACTAGGGCCTGGTCCTCCTGTGGAACTGAGCTGAGGGTGGAGCCCTCAAGGCCAGGGTAGTAAGGAAGTTGTGATTTTGGTGTGTGAAGTTGCAGTCTGAATATTGTGCTGTCAGGTTGGAAGGCAAGAAAGGGACATGAAGTCCTTGCTGATATTTCAGCTGTACAAAGCTCCATTGAAAACTTCTTTGCCATTGGGTGGTCGCAGCAGTACATGCCTTTCTTTAATCCTAGCACTGAAGAGGCAGGGGCAGGTAGATTTCTGTGAGTTCCAGGATAGATTGGTCTACAAATGGAGTTCCAGAACATCCTGGGCTACACAGAGAAACCCTGCCTCTAAAAACAAAACAAACAAACAAACAAACAAAAAAGCTGTGATGCCTCAGTAATTGCCCTTTGTTCTGTAAGCCTTGAAGAGATGAGAAATAGGAGAATTAAGAATTTGAGAAGGTGGTGTGGTGTTTCCTTCCCAAGGCAAAGGTTGGAGGATCCCTGATAGGCTGAAGGGCAGTCTGGGCTACATAGTGAGTCTCAGGCCAGTGAGTCAGGTTAAAAGGAAAATAACCTAAAAATAGGGGATGGACTAGATGGGGTTGCATACGACACAAAGTAAAGTTAGTTTATAGGCTCATGGGGATTTATTATTCTGTTTCTTTCTTATATGATTGATTATATATACATATATATTCATATATGATATATATGAATGACACTTTACGGCCTGGTAAAATGTTTGCCCTGTAAGCATGAAGACCTGAGGTCAGCTCCACAGCACGCATGTAAAAGCTGAACACAGAGGTGCACATCTGTAATCCCATGCTAGGGAGGTGGAGACAGGTGGATCAGTGGGGTTCATTTGACAGTCGGTTTAGCTGAATGTGTGAACTCCAGCTTCAGTGAGAGACCCATCTCAAAAAATAAGGTGCTTGTGTTTAATTCCCAGGGCCTATATGGTAGGAGGAAACCATCTCCCAAAAGTTGTCCTCTTACCTCTACACATGTGCCATGACATGCGTGTAAGCACACACATAATAAATGTAGTAAAGTTAATAATAAAGCAGGAAATGATTGAGGAAGACATCCAGTGGCAACATCTGGCCTCTACCGTGCAGGTGCACATACACACACGACACACATACAAACACACAGAGAGAGAGAGAAAGATGAAAGAGAGAGAATTGGTGTATTAAGCAAATGCACATACATGTGTGCTGGGAGATGGCTCAGTGGCTAAGAGTGCTGGCTGCTCTTCTAGGGTCCAATCCCCAGCACCCACGTGGCAGCTCTAACTCCAGTTCCGGGGCTCTAACACTCTCATACAGACATACATGCAGGCAAAACACCAATGCACATGAAATAAAACTTAAAAAAAAAATACATCTGCAGAGGGTGATTATAAGACAGTGCATCCTTAGTGATTTCCTTGCAGAGGCAACATCTTCCTGTAGCATCTTTCCTTAAACAAACCCTGTACTCTTATATTTATTGTAAGATGAAAATAATTTGGGTCCTCACTAGATCGTGAAAGTGTCCTCTAAGCAAATATTTTGAAAATACTGAAAATTGCTGACTGTGGACGAAGATGCTTCTAATCACAGAGGCAGAGGCAGAGGCATCCAGGCCATTCTGGTCTACCTAGTGAGTTCCAGGCCATCCAGGGTCACATAGTAAGACACTGTCTCAAACAAAACAAAACATCCCAACCCTGGAAAATTGTCCTGTCGTTTGTACAATGGTAATATTTAGAGCAGACTGGCCTCAAACTCCCATAGATCTGCCTGTCTCTGCCTCCTGAGTGCTGGGGTTAAAGGTGTGCACCACCACACCTGGCTGCCTTTTTCTGTTTTTAAAGCAATGAGATTAAATTTCTGAATGAAGTAGGCAACACAGCTCAATTGACTTCCAAGTGGGATCTATCCAGACTTCCTATTTTTTGCATTGCTTCTGATTTACAAAAGTTACTAACTTAAAAAACAGCAATAACAAAACCCAATATACTGTGCGTGTGACTCCGAGGTATAGAGAAAACTGTAGGCAGAGCCAGTCTGGACAGTTGTAATATGGAAGGCTGTATCTGCCCTGGCTTTTAGGATTGGTGTGAACTGCTGATTGGTTCTGGGGTGGGGAGACTTCCACGCAGGGAAGTGGAGCCTGAGGAGGTTTATATCCTCCACGGTGCTAATTGCGGGGATTTCCATCCTTTGTTAATAAGGTCTCCAGGCGCATTTCCTCTGGGTTCGTGCATGGGCTGAAGCTGTGGAGCAGCTGCAGGGAAGTGAACTGTGATTTCCTGCGCTCAGGAGGACTGGCTTTTCGTTTGGAGGTTTTATAATTGCAAGAGTGAAGTGTGCATAGATTGAGCTACCTTAGAGCCTGGTTAAACAATAGGTCTGTTTGGCTGTTCTGGAATTACTGACTGCACTTACACCAGCAGTAGATTTGCTCAGGTGGTTTGAATTCACAGACAGTTCCTGTTGGCTCAGCAGCCGGCATTTAATGGCCTTCTGATGTGACCAGCGGTCTGATGCTTTGTACCTAGAATGGAATGACCACATTTTGCCATGTTAGCAAGAGTACTGCAGCGCCTTTGCATACTACAGTTGTACAAACGCTTGTGTTTTGTTGAGCTGCGTGTTTATTTCAGATTCTCTGACATGAGAAAAACTGCAGGGGATAGTTTTGGGGAAAAGTAAAGCCCAGCCTAGGTAAAGTGCCAGCACAGTGGAAGGAACTTAGTGTGGTGGGTACCCAGGAACTATCCAACTGCAGCTGAAAAATACCTTCCCTGCAGCCTTTGCTGGTGTCTTGAAGTCTAATACATCTGTTCATTTTCCAAAAATATGTTTTGGATGCAGGCATGGTAACATACTGCTTTTTTAACCTAAGCTGACAGATCTAAAGGTGGATGCAGGGGGATCAAGAAGTCTAAGCCAACTGGGACTATATAGGTGAACTTAAATAAAAAAGTAAACGAACAGTTTCTTCTGGTCTTGCCCTCGCCTACCCTCCCCTGCAGAGTAAGAAATAAATGTATCCTGCATGGTGCAGGTTTAGGGCCCAGAGGACATATTTGAGGAGTCCTTCTGTCCTTCTACCATGTAGGTCCCAGGGATTGAATCTGTCATCTGGTTTGGCAGCAATCACCTGTTTGTACTGAGCAGTCTCACTGCTCTGATCCTATTTTAAATGAAAGATGACGACCGTAGCCAACTGTTTAGGAACCATTTCTAAGTGAGTATTCATTATGAACTCAACATGTCAAAAATAAATGTTTGCTGAGCATGGTGGCATTCGACTTTAATCCTAGCACTCTTAAGGCAGATCTCTGTGAGTTAAAGGGTCAGCCTGCTCTACATGGGAATTCCAGGCCACACTTAAGTTACATGGTAAGATCATCTCAACAAACAAAAACAAAACCAAAGGTTCCCAGGCCCTCTTTTGGGTTTCCCTTTGTGATTTCCTCTTTAATCTGCTATCTGGACCAAAATGGCTAAAGCCAATTTTGTCTCCTTTCTAATCTTGACTTTGGTATCTGATTAGTCACTAGGGTTGTTTTGCATGGTTTCTCATGTCAGCCTCTACTTTTCCACTTGCAATAATTCTGTATTGTTCGGGCCTTTAGTATTAACTCAGTTTGCAGATTACTTCCTGTTTAGGTTGTGTATATTCTTCCCTTCCAACATCTTTTCCCCCTGTAATATTGCCAGGTTAGTCTCCCAGAACACTGATTTAGTCATATACCCTCTTGTCTAAAAATTCTGCAGTTTTCCACACCTACACTGAAGGTGACTTTTTCTAGTTTAGCCACAGCCTGCATTTCGGGCCCTGACTTAACCTCTCCTCTCCAAACACTGCTTCAGACAGTACTTACCAGCTCTGAGCTTTTTCTTTTTTTCTTTTTTTCTTTTTTTTTTTTTTGTTAGTTTTTCCTTCCCCTCCCCCTAAAATGTGTTCTTATCTCCAAATCCTTAAGGCTTTCTAAAGTGTCTGTTCTGTCTTTCTTGACTTTTAAAAACTATTCTTTTATTAATTCTGTGAGAATTTCACACAGTGTATTTTGATCAGATTCACCCCCAACCCCTCCCAGATCCATCCCACCATGGGGTCCAGTTTGTGTTGCCCTGTTGGGTGCAGGGCCTGTCCTAGAGTATGGCCTGCATACCAGGTGTCACACATTTCAGGAAAACTGATCTTCGTGGATGAGCAGATGTGAAGACTGTAAAAGTCAGAGGAGGAGTATAAGGACAGTTTTCCAGACCGACAGGGCAGTTGCACATTTGAACTCACAATGACTCTTACAGCACACACAAGTCCTTCACAAGCTCAAGACAGACAAAACCTCAGAGTGGAGGCAGAGGGAGGTGGGAACGAAGTCCCACCCTCAGCTGAGAAGATACTAGCATTTGATAGCCGTGTAGAGAAGGATCAGTTTTCTTTATAGGGAAGGAAAGTGAGGTTCAGAGTAGTCACTAAGTCACCAACATTATACAGTTTAAGTGGTGAAACCAGGATTCAAACCTAGGTCTTTGCACTGAATAATGCATGTTGCCTACACTTTGTTAATAATTCTATTTCCTCCTTACACTGATGTCTATTTTTGAGGATAGAAAAGTAATGCTTAACTTGCATATTTGCTTAATTATGACAGGAATAGGTATGTGAATGTGAGTTAGTAGTAATTTTTAGCAGGAAAATGAAATCAGTTTAAACTCTGTCATAGGTCACAGGAACGTAGAGTTTCCTTTAATGTTGTCAATTACTGCTGGAATGACTCATCTGCCAGCTCTTGGTTGGTCTTTAGTTTATTCAGTTATTTGTGTAAATGAGACGTGCAGGGAAACCACTGATGATGTGTAGGATTTATCATCGGAGCTAATGAGTGTTCCAGGGATATCCCTGGGATTTCTACCCAGTGTCCTTATCTCTGCCATCCACTGTTTCTCTTTCACCCAACCCCCTTTCTTCTTTATGCTTTTTTTTTTAAATAGGATCTCACTGTGTAACCCACTTGGATCTCAATTCAGTGTCCTCCTGCCTCAGTGTCCAGCTTTGTGGTTTGACTACTACTTGTCTACTTGTACCCTGGCCTTAGAGCTACTGTAAAATCACTTAACAGGTTGAACTTAATGTTGTTTCTCTTATACATTCTCCCTTCTTGGGTTTTTAGGGTTACCCTGAAACAAAACAGAAAAAACAAAACAAACAAACAAATTTAAAAAAAGAAGGAAAACAGGCAGGAGAATTCCTTTCTTTCCTTTTAAAATTAGCATTAAACCCAATTAGATGATAATTGTTTCATTTGTATGAGAACATCTAAAATGAATGGCTTTTGAAGATCTGACAGGTAAATTATACTTTATAAAGGAAGGGCTCGTGTAGCTCAATGGAGTTGGGAATTAACTGGTGGGGGTAGAGATGTATGCCTCAGTAGTAAAGTCTACTATAAAGGTTCTCTGCATAGAGGACAGAGAGGAATGGGGAGTGAGTACTTTTAACACTGAAGGGATGGCTGTGGTAGTACACACCTGAGGCCCAGCACCCAGAGGCAGAAGGAAGATTTCAGCTAATTCAAGGCCAGCTTTATCTACATAGAAAGTTTCTGGTCAGTAGCCAACCATATATACAGAGGCAGAGATTGTTAGTCTTAGCAGGCATCCATCTACTCTACTTCTGTATAAATAAAGGAGCACATTTATCAGTAGCAAACAGGAAGTAGGGGTAGTTGTTCTAATAGCCTGTGTTAAAAGACAAAGAATAGTAAGCCAGGTGGTGGTGGCTTGTGCCTTTAATCACAGCATTCAGGAGGCAGAGGCAGGCAGGTCTCTCTGAATTTGAGGCCATCCTGGTCTGTAGAGTGAGTTCTAGGACAGCCAGGACTGTTACACAGAGAAACCCTGTCTTTGTCTCAAAAAACAAAAACAAAACAAAACAAAAACACAAACAAAAAAGAAAGAAAAGAAAAAAGCAAATAATTGTTGGCAAGCAATTATTTTTGAAGAACTTTTGTGCGTAAGCATGTATGTGCTAAATGTGTGTGTGTGGTGTATGTGTGTTTGTTCATACGCCTTTGCCCAGTATATGAGGGAGTCACGGTAGGATGTCTGGTGTCCTGCTTTACCTCTCTCTCTGCCTTATTCTCTTGAGACAGGGTCTCTCACTGAACCTGGAACTAAGCTGACATCCAGCAAGCCCTAGCAGTCCTTTGTCTGTACCCCTCCCTTACCCAAGCACTGGAGTTACAGGCTTGCATGCAGTCATGTCTAGGTGTATTTGTTGAGTGCCAGGGATCTAAGCTCAAGACCTCATGTTTATGCAGCAAGTATTCTTACCCACTGAGCTATTTCCCTAGCTCCAATTTTATTGTGTCTCTATTGTGTCTTGGAGGTAGGCATTAATAGCCCTGTTTTACACCCGAGGAACTGGAGACCCAGAAAAGTGAGGTGATTACCAAGGTAGCAGACAGCCCAGCAGACACGATGCAAAGCCAGATGGGTTTATTTCTAGTATATTCTCTTTCGAGTCTTCATAGTTTCTCTACCAACTAATCATGTACCTGATCAAGATAATATCCAAAGGTATTCTTGGGGACTGGGGAGGTAGCTCAGTCACTAAAATACCAGATGTAAGTCAAAGGTCTTGAGTTTGGGTCCTGGGCATCTATGCAAAAGCCTGGTGTGACAGCACATGTCTATAAACCCAGGGCTGGGCGAGGGTACAGAAACGGCTGCCTCTTTAGAGCTCACTGGCCAGACTAGCCAAACTGAAAGACCCTGGCTCAAATGAATGCTGCTAGATAGGGTTTGCCTTTGTGTAGCTCAGTGGTGATGTGTTTGTATATTGTGTTGGATAGCTCTGCCAGAGTAGGTAAACCTGTGTAGCATCTGTGCCTGTCTTTCTGTCTCTTTCTGTGCACGGTCCCAACTGCTCGTCAAGCCATTTTTCACCTGTATGGACTAAAGGGTCAATTGATAAAGAAGAGCTTGTTGTGGTTCCTGTGTGAGGGGCTTGTAGTTTCACCGTGGAATGCATTCACTCTGTTCTGAAATCCCCCATGAAGGACTTAAATACTCTATTTTCGTCCAAGGAAGAAAGGATGTTAGGCATCATTACGTTGGTGTTTTATAGATGCTTCCTGGTTGATGGTGTGGCAGAGGGGATTTCCAGGATCTGTAGCTCAGACGTACTTCCTGAACTGAATGCAGAATTGCAGGGAAAAAATTGAGGCGTGGTAATGCATTCCTGGGAGATGGATGCAGGAAGGTCAGGAATTCCAAACCATCCTCTCTAGGAGTGAGTTCAAGAACAGCCTGGGCTACATGAGTGCTGTCCTCACACCCATCTCCTCCCCTGAAAAGTTATTAGCAGCTTTTGGGGGTATTCAGCATTCAGATCTTGTTTGTCTGTCTTTGCCTTTTTAACTTGGAAGCAAGATTTTTCAATTAAGAATATGTTGTCTTTTTGCTTTTAGCTACTCTTGGTAAACCCATAAAGATATGATAGGAAAGAGAAGAAGAGTGAATTCTAAATTAATACTTTTATTTCATTTTGAAGCCATACTTACTTAAGTTAACTTAGGTAAAATTTTAGAAATACTGGTGAGTAAATTCCATTCTGTCCAGAATTTACAAAGTAATTCACTTGGAAATAATACATAATTGCTATTGAGCGTATGTCTTGAACTCAGGATTCAAAATGGTTCAGAATTTATTTTTCTGTTTGTTTGAGAGTTTTGCTATTTATAGCCAGGCCAGCTTCAAACTAGCAGGAATCATTCCAACTCCAGAGTGCTAGGATTACAGGTATGGGCCACACTCCTGATTTGTGTTAGGATTACAGGTGTGGGCCACACTGCTGGTTTGTGTTAGGATTACAGGTGTGGACCACACTCCTGGTTTATGTTAGGATTACAGGTGTGGACCACACTCCTGGTTTATGCTGGATTACAGTGCTGGTAGAACTCCTGGTTTATGCACTGCTGGAGACCAAATCTTGGGCCTTTGGAGTGCTAGGTAAGCACTCTGCCAAGTGAGTTACATCTCCAGCCCTAGCACAAAATTCTTTTTTCTTCCCTAACTTATTAATTCTTTGTGGGTTTGATATCATGCATTCTGGTCCAACTTATCTCACTGACCCCTCACATCTGCCCTCTGCCCTTGCAACAACTTTTCCCCCAATAAAACCAAATTTAAAATAAAAGTCAAACACCAAAGAAAACAAACAAAAAGAGAGAGAAGAATCTTGTGGAAGCTGCAATGTGGCCCCTTGAGTCACACAATTTGCCCTTTAGTTCATACATCTTTACTTGGAACTGCTCATTGCCACAAGTCACTGGTCTGGCTCGAGGCCTCTGACTTCTGCTACCCTATCAATAATGGGCTCTCACTGGGGCTTCTCTTGGATATCCTGTTGTTGTCCTGTGTTGTGGAGATTCTGCTGCTCCAGCAATTCATAGATAGTGGCGGATGTTTGACTTGGCCCCGATGGCAGGACAGCTCTTGGACACCCCCATGACCATAGGTTGCAGCCCAAACCCTAGGCATCTGTGTGGCCTTTGGTGGTGTTATGGGCCAGGGACATCAACACAGGCCCCGCTGTTGTAGAACCATGGACCCAGACATGGTCCTGGGCAGCAGCCTGGGCCAGTATGTCACCATGGTCCCTGCAGCAGCATGGCTCTCAGATACCAAATGACCCCAGGTGGCAGCCCAGACCACAGGCCTCTGCATGATGTCTCAGTGGCAACAGGAGACACAGACATCAACACAGGCTCTCTCAGCTGCTTCAGGGCCTCAGACCAAGACTTGAACCTTGGCAGTCGCCAAGCCCGGGCATCAACTTGGACTCAGGTAGCCAGCAGACCATTTACACCAGCCTGTCCCTCACCACCCTCACCTCTTCAGACCCAGATCATCAGTGCTGTGCTTCTCCTCTCCCATCCCCCTCCCTGTACTCGCTCACCATAATGGTGGCCGACTGCCTAGTGCCAGAGCCCTTGGTTGTGTCACTGGTTGTGACACTTGGCTGAGTCCTGTCTGCCCCAGCCATAAGATAAGGAATGGCGTGGAGCTGTTGCTTTTCTTGTGTCCAGTGCATAGCCTAGACACTTTGGTATGATGGTGCCCAGCCTCCTGGTCCAGAGACTCCTGGTTGTTTATGTTTGTGTGGGGGTGGCCATCTGTGTCCTGCTCTGGCTCAGGCTGGGAAAGGGCGAGTCACTTCTGCTTGACTGTGCTGCACACCAAGGCCAAGCAGTGGGAGTGGGTGAGCCAGCATATAATTCTTCAGTGAAAACTTCTCAGTGCTAGTTGATAGTCAGCTATCATGTTATCTTTTAAGAGAAATACAGGTTATCCTCTTTTCTTTCCCTTGTCTTCTCTCCATATGTGTGTATATATATGTATATACATATATATATATATATATATATATACACACACACACACATATATTTCTAGTCTTCTATTAATAGATATTATGGTTATTTCAAGCCCATTACTATTACAGAAATGTCATGATGAATATATGTGTAATTTTTCATATATTCCAGTGTAGTTGTGATATAAATTGAATTGCCTAGATAATGGAGATAACATTATTTTGGGGGGGGTCTTCATGAAAATTTTACCAATATATCTCAAATATAATGTAAATTCATATAAAATCCTACTTTTCTTTTTCTTTTTTAAAAAAGATTTATTCATTATGTATATTGTATTCTGTCCACATGAATGCCTACATATCAGAAAAGGACACCGGATCTCATAATAGATGGTTGTGAGCCACCATGTGGTTGCTGGGAATTGAACTCATGACCTCTGGAAGAACAGACAGTGCTCTTAACCTCTCCAGCCCCTTGCTTTTTCTTAAAAGAATATGAGTTACTTTTATTCATTTTTTAGGGGTAAGAAGATGTTGGCTTTCTGAGTCAGGATCTCAGATAGCCCAGGCTGGTCTTGAATTTGCTATGTAGCTAAGCATGATAAATCTCTTCTTTGAAAAAAAAAAAAAACCAAAACTTTATTTTAGTTTAGTTTTTTGAGCCAGGGCCTCTCTATGTATCCTTGGCTGTTCTGGATCTCTATGTAGAACAGGCTGGCTTCAAAGTCACAGAGTTCTTCTACCTACCTCTGGCACAAATCTGGGATTAAAGGTGTGCAACACCATGTCTAGCCTCTGATGAACTTCTGATCTTCCTGGCCACTTCCCTAGTGCTGGATTATATGTGCCTAATTTTTAAAAAGCATTTATTCAGGGCTGGAGAGATGGCTCAGTGGTTCTTCCAGAGGACCTGGGATCAATACCCAGCAACCACTTGGTGGCTCACAACCATCTCCAATAGCATCTGATGCCCTCTTCTGGCATGCAGGCGCACGTGCAGACGGATTACTCATCCAATAAAAGAATATATAATAAGATTATATATATTTGTTTTTTGGTTTTTTGAAGCAGGGATTCTCTGTGTAGCTTTGGTGCCTGTCCTGGAACAGAGTGGTCTGGAATTCAAAGAGATCTGACTGCTTCCGCCTCCTGAGTGCTGGGATTAAAGGCATGCACCACCAATAAATAAGTAATATTTTTACAAAACCATATATTCATTATACAAAAAATGGATCTTCATGTGACATTTTCATTCACATATGTGTACTTTGATCACATTGACCCCTTTGTTCCTCTTTATTAGCCCTCCCCCCACCTCCTGCCATGTCCCTACTAGCTTCCTTTCTACCTTTATGCTGTCCCCTCTTTTGTGTAGATTCCACACATACGAGAAAATGTGCTACTTGCCTTTTCTCAATATGGTTAAGTATTCTTTGTAATGGAAAAAAATCTTTACAGACAAACATTTTAATTCTGCTTCTGCCTCCCCTGCAAACCCTGGTTGCTCCCGGTTAAATCAATTATATGGCCTAGAACAAAAAGATCTGTCATTAGACTTACTGACGTGCATGCAATCTCATTAGTCCTTATCAGTCTTTTAGAGTAGGTTTTGTTCCTACTTTCTGTCACCTCTATTTTTTTTTTTTTTTTTTTTTTTTTTTTTTTTAGTTTCTTGAGACAAGGTTTCTCTGTGTAGCTTTGTAGACCAGGCTGGCCTTGAACTCACAGAGATCCACCTGCCTCTGCCTCCTGAGTGCTGGGACTAAAAGCATGTGACACCACGGCCCTGCTCACCTCTACTCTTTTTATCTTAAAGAAATCACTGCACATTGTTTGTCTAGCAAAACCCTCCCAGGATTCTTTTTAGTTTATATATTGTTAGTTTTTTTGTTTTTGTACCTATGGACATTTTAATGGCAAGCTGGGGAAATTGCTATTTGCCAGTTATTAAATGGGATATTTATCACATCCTATTTGTTTCCCTGATATGTCATAAACACTTGTCTCTGTTGTCTTTATACTATTTTGGTAGCTAAGTAAGTCTATTCTATAATATATATGTGTGTGTATGTATGTATGTATACATATGTACATACAAACATACATGTGCATGATGGTACATGTGTGTGGACATGGTATGTGCTGGTATAGCCCCACATGTGTTGGGGCTAGAGGCTGAGGCCAGGTGTCTTCCTTGATTCCTCTCCACTTTATATACCGAGTTCCAAGCTCTCTGGTTTGTCTTGTCTGGCTTGCGAGCTTACTTCTAGACTCTCCTGTCAATCGCCTGAATGCTGACGTCACAGGAGGGCCACTATACCCACCTGGCATTTATGTGGATGCTGGGGAGCTACACCCTGGGCCTTACAGTTGTGTGGTAAGTACTTTACTAACACATTGAGCTGTCTTCCTAGCCTCTGATTGTCCTTTTTAATTAAGAATAGCTCCCCCAAATAAAACATGTTGGAAGGCCATTTGGGAGTGACTGCACGTGTTCTGCCACACCATTGACCTTTTGGTGTTTCTCAGGGCTCCTTCACCCTGGGGCTTCCTTTTCCTCCTCTACCCACTTGCTGTACTTCAGTACCTTTGGTTTTCTTTAGCCTGTGTTTGCCAATGACACACAGGTCTGTGTAGCTCGAGCCCCCGCATTCTCACCAGACCTCAAGCTTCCTGGTGGACATCATCTCACTAAGTCCTGGACTTGCATTGACAGGCTGAGTGGGAAACTTTGGTTCTTCACAAATGTCTTTATGTGGCTCACTCCAACCATAGGTGATACAGAGAGTTTGAAGACACTGCCCATTGTCTACTCACTGTGTTGTTGCTGTGGAGAAGTCTGCATTCTGTCCAGCTTCTGTTCCCTTGCACATGGCCCCTGTTGTTTCTCTGACAGTTGTTTTTCTCTTCCCTTGTTTCACTATGACATACCTAGGTGCAGGTATAGTCATTCTCCACTTGGGATTATCAGCTTCTGGAAACCAAGCTTTCACATCTTGAATCAATTCTGCATAATTCTCAGCCTTCATGCCTCCAAGTATCACTTCTGAAATTCCTACAGGATGCTTTCGCTCCCTGTGTGTCTTTATTTTTGATGTGTTTTATTACCTTATACATTTGAACTATATTTGGGGTATCTTCTTTAAATTTCATTATTGCCTCTCCACATGTCTTACTACTTTATTTATTTATATAGCCACATAGTTGTTATTTGGTGTGTGCATTTTCGTACCATGGCACACATGTGAAAATCAGAAGACAGCCTCCTGGAAGCTGTTCTCCCTTCCACCATGTGTGTGTTCCAGGCACCAGACTCCGGTCATCTGGCTTGGCAACAAGCACCTTTACCCTCTGAACCTTCTCGCAGGCCCCAGATGTCTATTCTTTATCCATCTACTTAGGGTTCCTCTCTCCCCAATACAATTACTTAATGATTTGCTGTCCATAATTCATCCATCATAAATGTAGAGTTTAATGGTTTGTTTTTGAGTGAGTTTATATATTCATATGACCATTACTATACTGCAGTATTAGGCTTCTTCTGTTCTCCAAAAGTTTCATCAGATTCTTAGAGGTTAACCTTGCTTTACACCCAGCTCTAGGTAAGCACTTTTTTGTTCTCTGAAGTTTGGTGTTTAATATAACCAAACTTAGAACATGTGACCCTTTTGTCTACTTTCACTTACTACCCTGCTCTGTTGTATCACCACTTGTTTCTGGTGGTGCTGTATTGTTCTTTGTGTTGTAGAGTGTGTTCTTACCTTGTTGTCTGCCCATCTCTTCCTCCAATCGGTAGAGGTGGAGCCTGTGTTCACCAGGGTTCCTCTTCCTCCAATTGGTGCAGTTGGGAGCTGTGGTTCTGTTGAACACTCCTTCAGATGCAGGCAGCGTTGAGCCTCCGGTGATCACTCCATCAGGCGTAGATGGGTGCAAGACTCAGATGGTCACTGTCTTCCCTGTAGGTGGGGCCACAGCTCCAGTGATGGCTCCTCTAGGTGTAGTCGGGGCTGAGGGAGAGGCTCTGGAGGTTGGATAGTTTCTGGAGGCTGATGCTGTCGTCCATGGCTCAGCTTTTGTTGTCTCCCTCTATTTTAAAAGAATTTTTAAAAAAATTTATGTATGGGTATTTTGTCTGCATGTATGTCTGTGTACTGTGTGTATGCTTGAAATCCAGGGACGTCACAAGAAGGTTTCAGACCCCCAGGAACTGGAGTTATTGCCATGAGCTGTCACATGATGCTAGAAATCAAACCCAGCTTCTCTGGAAAAGCATCCAGTGCTTTTAACCACTGAGCCATCTCTCTGGCCCCTATTTCAGATTTTTAATTGCAAGAGTTAAGGTCTAATTTCTGGGGATTTTTAAAATTTCCTTTTATGCTTTAATTAATTTTGCAAAACTATTAATTTCTTGAGACAAGGTCTTCTATGTCCCTGACTGTCTTCAAACTCATGATCCTTCTGCCCCAGACTTCTCAATACTGAGATCACAGGTGTGCTTCACCAGGCCTGCCTTTTAGCATTTACATTGTCTCTTGAGTCTTTCTGTTATTATCCTTATCCTGAGTTCTTTGGACTCCATTCTTGTTTTGTGAGAGGACTCATACATGATTGATAGTTTCCTGTGTGCTTATAGTTTTGAACTAATGAATTCATTTTTAGGGGAGTTCTTTTTTTTTTTTTTTTCCCTCTCTCTCTTTTCTCTGTGGGAATTTGTGTTTGTGGCCAGGATTGTTGATAGACTACAGGGAAGTGTTGTTTGCTTCTGCCAATGCCCAAGAGATATTACTAGGTCCACTTCCTGTGTTCATTCTTGTGAGCATGATGATTTTGTCTAAGTTTATACTCCAGGCCTATTTAATGCGTGTGCCTGTGGGTCCCTTTTCTTCAGGAATCTTCTTCCTTTCTTAGACCCCTGATGGATGACTTTAAAAAACATATGTTCATGTATAAAAGTTCCTTATTTATTCAGGAGTTTGCTTCTGATCTCTCATTTGGGCCCAGGGTTTGATTCCTTATAAGTTCAACCATACATTAAAGGTTTTATGGGTCTGGACATATAGTTCAGTTAGTAGAGTGCTTTCCAGACCCAGGGAGCCTGAAATCAATCCCCAGCACACACAAATGAAGCATGGGGGCAGATGCTTAGAGTCAAGGCATTTGGGATATAGAAGCAGTAGTATCAAAGTTCAAAGTCAGTCTGGACTACATGTGATATTGTCTCAAAAGCCTAAAAAAAATTTTGTTGTAATAAATGCAGCATGTTTTTATTTTGTTTAATTTAGGGGCAGGACAATGCTGGGATCAAGCACATGACCATGGACATGGTAGGCTAGTGCTCTACCACTGACCTACACCTCAAGCTCTGTTTATTTGAGGCAGGGTTCTCTGTATAGCTAAGATTGGCCTCAAACTTGAATTCTTCCCATCTTATTGGGATTCCATGACTACAAAAATTGGGGGACATATTGATTGATTGATTGATTGATTGATTGATTGATTGATTGATTGATTGGTTTTTCGAGACAGGGTTTCTCTGTGTAGCCCTGGCTGCCCTTGAACTCACTCTGTAGACCCAGCTGGCCTCGAACTCACAGAGGTCCACTGGCCTCTGCCTCCTGAGTGCTGGGATCAAAGGTGTGCACTGGGTTTGGAAGGTGTTTATGTCAGGAAGTTTTGTTTGCTTTTTCTCCTCCTCCTCCTCCTCCTCCTCCTCCTCCTCCTCCTCCTCCTCCTCCTCCTCCTCCTCCTTCTCCTCTCCTCCTCCTCTTCTTCTTTCTTCTTCTTCTAGAAAATTCAGATAAAATTATAGGGTTTCAGGGTTATAGAAGGGCTCAGTTGGCCTGAGTTCCATCTTCACAACCTATGTAAAAATGCTGGATGTGTGTATTTGTGTTGCCAGCAGTGGGAGATGAACAGGATGGTCCCTAGCTTGCTGGCTTATTTGGTGAGCTTCAGGTCGGTGTGGGGCTTGTCTCAAAAGATGTGGACTGTGTTTTTGCCTTCATGCATGAACATGCACACAAATGAACACTTCTGTCTCGGGTCCAGTGGAATATCACAGTGTTAACTGGGCAGTGGTGCCACACACCCTTAACCCCAGCAGTTGGGAGGCAGATGCTGGTGGATCTCTGGGAGTTTGAGACCACCCTGTTCTACAGAGTGAGTTCCAGGACAGGCAGAGATACACAAGGAAACCTTGTCTTAAAGGAAAAAAAAGAGGATATCATACTGTACTAGTCACAGCTAATGAAACAACTGTGGGAAATCATCTCTCACAACTTCCTATTAAATAAGTCTAAGCTTTCTAAATTTTCTATTTTGACAAGGTTTGAGAAGCTTAGATTCTCTCCTGCCTCTATTTTGACTGTCATGCTCTAATGAAACTTTCTGGATGTGGGGTTTAGTTTCTGACAGTCATGCTGCTATTGATAGAAGTTTTCCTCAATTCTTCTCTTATTGAAGGAAATAATTCAGCCTATAAACAGTGCAAATGCTATTCGAAGGAAGCCCCGGTCTTAGGGAGGACACAGGCCCTTCATCCATGTACAGGTGTATCAACTTGGAGACTGTTTCAGCACCTCTGCTGGAGTGGCATTTTGAGCATCTGGAACTATAGGGACTTTCTTGGTTCCCTCATATCTAACTCCCTGTGTACTGGTCTTAGTGTTAGGGATTATTTGGGAACTTTGTCCCAAAGAAGTCACATAATTTAGACATTAGGTTTAAAGATATTTTTTTATTGATGTTCCCATGTTAAGAACATTGTTTGTATCTAAAATAGCTGGTATTCCCCTGCTTTTCCACTTCCAGTATGACTAAAGCCAGTTGTCTTAATATCCCCTTTCTCTCTATTTAAAAAACAACATGTCTGTCTTGTAGAGCTGTGATAGCACAGGCCTTTAATCCCAGCATTGGGACCCAGAGGCAGGAAGATCTTTGAGTTTGGGGCCAGCTGGTCTACATAGTGAGTCCAGGGACAGCAAGGGCTACACAGAGAAACATTGTCTTGAAAACCAGAGAGAGAGAGAAACAAATTTTAGCATCTTCACTTACTAAGAAAAATCACTTGCTCAACCTGTTAGTGTTCTCATGTATCAGGAGAATTGGAAGTAGAGTCAGGCTTGCCATGTGGGCCTTAAGAGTCATATAATTATAAATCGGCTTTTTCCTTTGTTCTGAAGCTCACCTGCGATTGTAAGATTCCTGTTTCTTGTTTTCATAGCTTAGACGGACTGCATTTATGTGTTTCACTGGAAAGATCACTTAGCAGACTTGCTTCATTTTTTTTTTTTTTTCTTCTTTTTGTTTTTTTGTTTTTTGAGACAGGCTTTCTCTGTGTAGCTTTGGAGCCTGTCCTGGAACTAGCTCTGTAGACCAGGATGGTCTTGAACTCACAGAGATCCATTTCCCTCTGTCTCCCGAGTGCTAGGACTAAAGGCATGGGCTGCCATCACCACTTGGTGTGGTCTGCTTCATTGTTTCTAATGTGAACTAGGATAAGGTAAAGAAATCAAAACTTCTGGTTGTTTTAGAGTTCATTTTACATTTTTTTGTTTGGTTGTTTGTTTACACTTTTCAGTCTTAACGTAACAATCAAGAGTTTCTTTTTTTCTTTTCTTTTTAAATTTAAACTCAAGATATACATGCTGTTTTGGAGGGTACAGGACCTCCTGTAGCTCAGACTGGCCACAGAATCATTCTGTATCTGAGGGTGACCTTGCACTCTTTGTCTTCCCATCTCAGTCTCCCAAATGCTAGGATTACAGGTATGTGTCTCCATGCCCAGCTTTTCATCTTTTAGTTTTTTAAGTAAAATTTCACCTGGTGTGGTGATGCATACCTTTGATCCCAGTATTCCAGAGGCAGAGGCAGACAGATCTTCTCTGAGTTCAAGGCCAGTCTGGTTTACAGAGTAAATTCCAGGACAGCCAGGGTTGCACAGAGAAACAAAAATGTGTATATGTGTGTGTGTGTGTGTGTGTGTGTGTGTGTGTGTGTGTGTGTGTGTGTGTGTGTGTATGAGAGAGAGGGAGAGAGAGAGAGACAGAGAGACAGAGACTCATGTAAGCTCAGCTGTCTTCCATCTATGAATATGGATGAGCTTAAACTTGTAATCTTCCTGTCTACCTCTAGAGTGCTGAAATTACAGGTGTACAACCCCTCCACTTTTTGTTTTGTTTTTGCTTGTTTGCTTGGTTTTGAGACAGGGTCTGACTGTATAACCTGAAACTCACATAGGCCTGCCTATCTTTGCCTCCCAAGATCTAGGATTAACACTGTGCACCACCATACCCATCTGGATTTAATTTTAAAGCCATGTCCTGAAAGCTTATCTATTAACTATTACACACACACTCACGCATGTGAAAAATCAGAGGACTTCTTTTCTACCATGTGGGTTCTGGAACTTGAACTCCATGATCAGTGTTGGCAGCAATCACCCTTACCCACTGAGCTATCTGGACAGCCCTATTTCATTGTTTTATGTTTAGCCAGTGTTAGTATTTATTGCCTGCCTGATCTCTGCCAACATTTGTGTTAATAGCCTCTGTTTGTAAATCATATTTACAATTCCTTTGTGGTCACACTTTCACTTAAGTGTTTTGTTTTGTTTTGTTTTGAGACAGGGTTTCTCTGTGTAGCTTTGGAGCCTCTTCTGGCACTAACTCTGTAGACCAGGCTGGCCTTGAACTCAAAAAGTTCATCTGCCTCTGCCTCCCAAGTGTTGGGATTAAAGGCATGCACCACCACTGCCCGGCTTCACTTAAGTTTTAAAGCATAAAATCAACAAAGGTAGTGAATGAAGCGTGGTGTTACATACCTGTAATTCCAGTTCTCAGGAGCACCCTCTGGACAGGGGAATTGTGAGTTTGAGGACAGTGGGACAGCATAGAATATAGAAAAAAACAAACAAACAATACTAAAACAATGATCTACATACTAGTTCTATGAAGCCCATATGTTGCAAAAAAAGAAGGAAAAAAAAAAAAAAAGAAAAGAAAAAAAGAAAACCAGAACAGAACAGAAAAAGAAAGGCTTCTTTTATGTCAGTGAACACATAAAAAGATATTCCGGGTCAATAAAGCCATGAGCATGATCCAAGGTTGGGGAGGCTGTGGAAAAATCAGAACCTCATGTTAAAGTTAGAAAAGTAAAATAGGACAGCCACTTTGGAAATAGTCTGGCACAGAATTAGCATGTGATCTGACAAATGGACCCCTAGGTATTTCAAAAGAAATGGAATGAACACTCATTCAAAACTGTACACCAGTGTTCACAGCAGCATCATTTGTTAGTAACCCAAAGTGGAAAGAATAGAATGTTCACCAGCTGATGAGTGGATAAGTATGCATAGTAATAGCCATAGCATGGGATTTCATTTGGCAGTAAGAAGAGTTAAAAGTGTTGACTTACACTGTGACAAATTAATAAGTATTGAAAATATCATTCTAGTAAAAGAAGCCAGTTTCTAAAGCCTCTGTTGTATATATGATGAAATGTAGAGTCCAGGGAGACAGAAAGTAGGTTACCGGTTGCATTATAGTGGCCTGGGGGAAGGATTGGCTGTCACTGAGTTTCAGTTGCTTTTCTCTTTCTTTTTTTCTAGGAAGGATAGGTAGTTTGGTGTTATTATACAACACTGTAAATTGTATCTTCAAATGGGTGAATGTCATGACATATTAATTATATCTCATTAAATCATTTTAAGAAAAAAAATGTTTTTAGTTGACAGCCAAGAAATAAAGGATTAATGTATGGGTAGAAATTTTATATCCTAGAACACTGGCCAGTGTGAATTTAAGTATAAACTCAATAATAGACATGGAAAGAAAGAATTGTTCTTTTATGTTTGTTTGTTTGTTTGTTTGTTTGTTTGTTGAGTGGTTTTTCCCCCCTTATTTTGAACAGAGTCTTGTGTAATCCAGAATGCCCCCAAACTCCCAGTGTGGCTGACCTCCAGCTGCAAATAATGGGATTGCAGGCTTGCACCAAACATTCAGCTCTATTCAAATTTGCCTTCCATGAAAGCTTCTGTGCTCTCAGGCTTGTCGTGTTCTATGCTGCCTTTGGTGTGTGCTATCTCAGTAGGCTGACTCTTTTTTGTTGTTGTTGTTGTTGTTTTTGGTCATGTCTTATCTGCACTAGCTACCTGGTGGCTTTTGAATTCAACAATATAAATATATTTCACTGCCAGAAGCAGGTGGATCTCTGTGAGTTCAAGGATAGTCTGATCTACATAGCTAGATCCAGGACAGCCAGAGCCACATAATCCAAAGACCCTCTCTCAAAAAATAATTACATAGATAGATAGATAGATAGATAGATAGATAGATAGATAGATAGATAGTATGGAAATACTGCCATGGAACCCTAACAGCTTACCAGTGGGCAGGACTTGAACAGTGGGAGTAAAAGAGCAGCCCAGTATTCTGGATCTTTTTTTCTCTGAGTAGAAAATGTGGATCAGAAGGATAATCTTTGGGTGGGGATTTTATGACACATCCAGAGATTCATCCTTCCCATAAACTGTCTCAGGCATACCTTTTCCCAGGAATTTCCAACAACACCACAATACCAGAATAGGAAGGGGGAGATTGTAAGTTATCTAGTCCAACTTTTTTTTCAGAGACACATTGCAGTGTCCATAATTGTTATTACTACTGAGACAAACACGATGTGCTACTAAGCACAGCACCAAAATGGTAGTTGACAGTGGAATGGGAAATGCTTTCTCTGCTGATTACTAGTAATACTTTTTTTTTTTTTTTAAGATATGTTGGCCTAGAACTCATTGTACAGCCCCAGACTGGTCCCACACTCCTACTAATCCTTCTGATATATTAGATATAGCTTCTTAGGAAAACTTTAGTGTTAGCAATTGTCTTGTTTCCTTTGGTTTATTTAGCTGCATATAGACAGAAACAAACAAATAATAATAATCATATTTGTTAAGTTTCACACCTGGGACTGATTGCCTACTTAACATATCAAAGTGGACCTGGCCTCCAGGTTCTCCCATCATCCCTCAGTCCCTACCTGTTACAGGGTATAGCTGGCTTACCCTGACCTCTATACTGAACTGTTCGGCCCACAGGCCAGGCTGCCCTTCCCCCAGAGACTCTTCACTGTATAATCCAGACACTCTGGTTACCCCTTGTACCTTTTGCCTCCTGGCTACTGTACTTCATTCTTCCTCCCCTCTCTCCTCACATGGCTCAGGGTCATGACCACTCTGGACTCTCCCAGATGTCCCTGCCTCTACCTGTGTTCCCCCACATATCTATAATAAACTTTCTCCTACACCTTACCTAGGAAGAGTCATGCCCTTTCCTTCCTATTTCTTTTCTTCATTCAATATTGTATAGAAACGTTTGGTTCCCCTTGGTATTTCATTTATAAAAATAGTATTTTTCTTCCAACCAGTCTTTATTTGGTTTTGTTAACAAATGGAAGTTTTACTTGTAGTTATTTTATTATTGTGTGTGTATGGGTGGCTTTGCCTGCATCTATGCACCACTTGTGTGCTGGTGCCCAAGGAAGCCAGAAGAGGGCGCTGGATGCCCTGGAATAGGAGTTGCAGATAGTTGTGAGTCCTTGTGTGGGTGCTGGGTCTTCTGCAAGAGCAGCCACTGCACCTAACCATCTCTTCAGCCTTCCATGATCATTTTAATATAATTGTGTATGCATTGTGACTCAGGACAATTTTTTCACTTTTCACCTTACTAAATAATTTGAGATGGTAAAGGTATAAAGGACTGCTTCTTGGCCTCTTAAAGTAGAAGCCAACCTCATGTTGTGGGTGCACAACTCTAAATCCAGCATCCAGGAGACAGAGGCAGCTCTGAGAGTTTGAGGCCAGCCTGCAAAACATAGGGAGTTCCGGGCAGCTAGTGAGGCCCTGTCTCGAAAAGAGAGAAACAAGAAAGAAGAAAGAAAAGATCAGTGAATGTTGGCATTTCTCTCTTTTACATAAATATTTAAACCTCCCCCACCCTCTTATACATCCTGGGATTTTGGTTCTTTTGCTTTTGTGGGACAGGCTGTCTCTGTAGCGTAGCCCAGGCTACCCTGAAACTTGGTGTGTACCTAGCCTGGTACATGGTGATCCTCCAGCCTTAGCTTCAGTGAAGGGTTCAGGCATGAGCCTCTGATGCTCTGCTGTTTTTATTTATATTCTCAGAGCCTCTGGCTGGGGATGTTGCTCGGCTTTAGGTCAAGCTCTTACCTAGCGTGCAGAAAGCCGTGAGTCCGACCCCAGTACTAGCAAGAGGTCAGGAAACCCCACTCTGTCTCACTTAGTTTATTCCAGCACTTGCGAAAGAGAGGCCATATTTATATTCAAGCGGAGGCCCAATCAGACCCCAGCTCCTGAGGTAGGAGTAGTGTCAGATAATTTCCAGACATGTTTTAAAATCACCAGTGTCATATATTGTCCGGTTTCTGTCTGTTTTGGTCTGGAGTTTCTGGTATATTGTGTACTCCAGCACAACAGACAGACTCTGTCATTCTCAGGAATGGGGTTTCCCCCTTCATCTCCCCTCCGCAGTGCTCAACTCATTTGACATTTAGCATGGTTTATTTGGTTTGTCTCCACATTAAGCTAGAGGGGTTTGTCTTTTTTATAATGCCATAAGCATAAAGTAGTAGTAATGGCACATAGTTGTAATTCCAGCACTCAGGAGGCATAGGCAGGAGATTCCTGTGTTCCTGGCAAGCCTAGAGTACATAGTGAGTTTGAGACCAGCCTGAGCTATATAGCAAGACCTTGTTTCAGAAAACAAAAATGAAAAAAAAAAAATTTTTTAAGATAGTCTCAGTGTGTAGCCCTAGCTGGCTTGAAAGTTCCGAGTAGACCTCAAACTCAGAAATCTGTCTGTATCTACCTTCAGGGTGCTGGGGTTAAAGGTGTGTGCCACCAAAAAAATACATTAATTAAAAATGTAGATCCTTATTCTTTTGCTATGGTTGCCAGGTAACTGAGTTCTACCCATTTACTTCTCTTAAGAACAGGACCCCAACCTCTTCATGAGTACACGTGTCAGCTGGCAGTCTAGTGACTATGAAATGAACCTGGGCGTGATGGTGTCCTGTGAGGGACAGCACTGAGAGGCTGTAGGGCACTGGATACATGTGCAGATGGCATCTAAATGCAGCCATTTTAGACTTCATTTCGGGATATGCTCCTCTGTGTGTGCATGAGAGAGGGGGAGAGGGAGGGAAGGAGAGAGATCGAGCTTTTTAGGGGAGGAGTATTTCAATTATCAAAATAATACTAAATCACCTCAGCATGTTTACAGTGAAGTCCTTGTCTAGTTCTCTAGTCTAGTTGTTTTTAGATTGATTTGTTCTGGGACGGGGTCTTTTATATCTCGGGCTGGGCTGGTCTCAGTTCTCGGTGTAACAGGCTGGCCTTGAGCTTGCTGCTCCCTGTTTCTCCACTTCTCTGGGGTGGAATGACATACTGGTTTGGGTAGACAAGTATGCTTGCCATCAGGACCGCATCCTGAACCCCTAAGCTCTTGTTGATGTCCTGTCTCACTTTGCCTTTTTAGGAACTGCAGAGGTTTGAGAACTTTGTGAACTCCTGTCCTCCTTTTGATATTGTTATTGATGGCCTCAATGTTGCAAAAATGTTTCCTAAGAGTCGTGAATCTCAAACTGTAAGTATGTTTATTTTGTCATTCTCTCTCTACAGAAATAGTTCTTGTAAACAATAAGCTGTCCTTTGGCTTGCTTTCTCCTGGCCTCTACTTTCTCCTTGGAATCATTGCTTTCCTATGGATCACATCTCTCTAATTTGAAAATTAATACAAGATATAATATTGAGATACTAGATACTCATTGCTTTGGGGGTTTCCACATATGATACATTCATAAATTAACCTATGCAGTTGTTTTCTCATGGGATACTCATTTGTTTTTATCCGTTTGTAAATATACTAATAGTTTCAAATAAGACTTTTTTTCAGTCTTTTTTCCCCCCTCTTTTCTTTTTGTGACAGTCTCTTTATGTAGACCAAAACTGGCCTGAACTCACAGACAGAGGCTTCTGCCTCTGCTTCCCAAGTGTCCCCCTCTGTGCATGATTTTTCATAGTAACAATGAGATTAGAAAGTTGAAACTCATTTTGTACAATAAATCCCTAGAAAATATCCAGAATGTTGAAATTAGATTGAAGAGAGTTCCTGGCTTGTGGCTGTCGCCATTGGTGATTTGTGCTATTCTTCTGCAGATAAAGTTTCTATTTCTTTTTGTTTGTTTGTTTGTGTGCTTTAGTTTTTGAGACAGGGTTTATCTGTATAACAGCCCTGGCTGTCATGGAACTTGTTCTGTAGACCAGGCTGGCCTTGAACTCACAGAGATCTGCCTATCTCTGCCTCCCAAGTGCTGGAATTAAAGGCCTGTACTATCACTGCCCAGCCAGTCTGAAGAAAGAGAATAGAATGGTTCCTATCTCCTAAAGGTATTGTAAATATTTAATAATTCTGTATATGCAAGCACTTAGTGCACATATGTAACAAGTGTAGCTATGATTGTAATTGCTATTCAAGTGAACTCCCAAATGGAACAATAATACTTATTTGTCCCTAAGCTTTTATCTGATAGTTAAATTTTTTTTTTCTGTCATTCATGACAATGGAAAATGCTAAACTCTAGGCTAAGCATGGTAGTGCATACCTTTAATCCCAGTATTCAGAAGGCAGAGACAGGTGGATCTCTGAATTTGAAGCCAGCCTGGTCTATACAGAGAGACCCTGTCTCAAAAATAAATAAATAAATAAATAAATAAATAAATAAATAAATAAATAAATAAATAAAAGAAATACTAAGTTCTAACTTAACATACGAGGCCAGATATCCAAACGATAGTTGATTAAGAATTGAAGTTGGGCCCTTCCTCTCTTTCTCTCTCTCCCCCTCTCTCTGTCTCTACCCCTCTCTCTCTCTCTTTCTGCCTCTCTCTACCTTTCCTCTTTCTTCTCTCCCACTGCTCCTGTCTTGGGAAGCTGGTGTCCCCCTTCCCTTTCCCCTTTTTACCATCCTTTTCTCCTAATTAAAAAACCAAACCAAAACAAAACAAAACAAACACACACACACACACACACACACACACACACACACACACACACACACACACACAAGAATTGAAGTCTGGGGCTGGGGATATGGCTCAGTGGTTAACACTGGCTGCTGTTCCAAAGGATTTGAGTTCAATTCCCAGCACCTACATGGCAGCTCACAACTATCTGTAACCTATAACCCCAATTCAAGGGAGCACAACACCCTCACACAGACATACATTCAGGCCAAGCACCAATGCATATTAAAAGAATTTAAATCAGTACTATTAAAAGCACAAGATAAAAATAAAACAGTATTAAGAAACTATGTTTTCCAGGCTGGGGCATAGCTTAGTGGAGAGAACTTGCTGGCATGCATGAGGCCCTGATTTCTCAAGCAGATATAACTTAAAAGTTGGTATGTGCCTATCATTCCAGAATTCAGGAAGCAGGAGCAGGCTGATCTAAGTTGGAGGCCAGCCTAGGCTACATGGTTAGTTCCAGACCACCCTGAGTTACTGAATGATACCCTGTTATTAGGCATATTAGGATTTTTTTCATCAGGTTTGGCTCCAGGGGCCGCTAGGCACTGAGCTGCTTCATTGGGCCTCCTTTCCATATTTTAACTTTCTGGGTTGGGTGTGGTAGTACATGCCTCTAATCTTAACCCTCAGAAGGCTGCAGCAGGAGGATTGTGAGTTGGAGGCCAGGCTGGACCTTACAGTGAATTCTAGGATAATCTGGCTACATAGTTAAGACTTGGTCCAAAAGGGGTGATGGAAAGTGGAGATGGCTCAGTGGTTAAGAACACTTGCTGCTTTCACAGAGGACCTGAGTTTGGTTCCCAGCACCCACAGGGCAGCTCACAACTATTTCTAACTCCAGTTCCAGAGACTCTGATGCCAGCATCTGGCCCCCAGTGCAATAGGCACCATGCATAAAAGTGAATACTCATACATGTTTTTAAAAGAAAGAGCCATAACAAAATAAAGATAAGTAGATATTACATTATTTTCATGGTTTTAGACTGAAGTGTGTACATATTTGGCACCACTATCCACCCAATTACGAGATCTCCCAAATCAAGTATTCCAGGCTTAATTATTATCTTTCTCAGCTGGTGTCGTGGTGCATACGTATAATTCTATGACTCTGAAGGCTGAGGCAGAAGGATTATAAGTTTGACCTAGGCTACCCAGTTTCAGAAAATAAAAGAACAAACTAACAAAAATTATCCTTTTCCTAGCTTCATACCCAATTGATTGACAGATTGTATTGATTATCATCTGAAACTTCTCCTCATGTTCTAATTGCTTCTTTCCATTGCCAGTAACATTATATTTCATCGACACGGCTAAGCTGTCTTCTTGCTTCCTGTTCCCTGTCAGTAACTTCCTATGGTCTGTGTAATAGTGTGTAAGTTCCTTGTGGATGATGGGACAGTTCATTGTGGGATATTTGCCTCTCTATGGCCCCTCCCTTTTGTCTTTCACTCAGTCATTGGGTCACTGGGACTCTTCTTGTCCTACTCACTCTGAACCTGTTCCTGCCTGATCTTTGTGCTTGCTCTTCCTTCACCCCTGCATGCATTACCAGCGCCTCAGAAGGCCTCCTGTATCCTGCAAAGGGAGCAGCTCTGCTTACCCGCTCTGCACATCAACCCTGGTCACATCTGTGGTGGATTAAAAGTGACCACATAGCTGATTGTGACGGCACACACCCGCAGTCTTAGCTGGCTGGAGATGGCCGCAGGAGGCTCACGAGTTTGAGGCTAGTCTAGGGTACAGGGAAGACTCTGGGCAACCTGCAAACTGATTCAGAACACTGAGCTCAGCCAATATACTGTGTGGTCCCAGAAAACTATCCAGAACCCAACCCAAAATGAGAAATTACGTGGCTATTTTAACCCCAGTTTGGGGTGGTTAGTTATATATCAATAGGTGACTGTCATCTGCTTCTCAGTTGCTGTGATAAAACATTAACAAAAGCACCTTGGGGAGGAGTGGGCTTGTTTCCCTTCGCAGGTTACAGTGTGTGACAGAGGGCAGTTGGGGCAGGAACTGAAGCCCAGGGAGGCACACTGCTTACTGGCTTGTCCCCTGTGGCTTGTCCCCTGTGGCTTGCCTAGCCTGTTTTCTTATACAAATTGAGACCACCTGTCCTGGGGTGACAGGGCCCAAAGTGAGCTGGTCTCTCTCACTCATTAATCGAGAAAATTCCCCACAGACATTCCTGCAGGCCAGGCTGATGGAGCAATTTGACACTTGAGCTTCTCCCTTCATGTGTGACTCTAGTCTGTGTCAAGTTGGCAAAAATTAACCAACACATAACTAATTTAGTTTCTGCAGTTACTTTCAGTTTTCATAATTTATCAATCTCCTACATTAAAGTATAATGCCCAGAAATTAGACAGCTTGCTCTCTGTTCTTCACACAGAGAAAAGGGCCTTGAACATGAATGCTCAGTACATTTCATAAATGATTAAAAGAATGGACACTTGAGACTACAGTCAGTTATGCAACCCATCAGAGACAACACCTGCTTTCAGCCAGAATGGTGAAAGACAAAGTTTTATTCTTAGTGTCCTCTTTCTCATGCCTCCCAGTGACCTACCTTGGGTGAAATTAAATGAGCTGGTTATTTCTGAAAGACATTTATTTACTTATATGCATCATTTTATGTGTCTGTACAGCTAAGTGTATGTATATACACCATGCACATGCAGGTACCTGCAGAAACCAGAAGAGGGAGTTGTGGGTGATTTAAAGCTGCTTGGTGTGGGTTCTGGGAACTGAATGTCTCTCCAGCCCCTCATTCTTTTTTTTTTTTTTTCTTTTAATCTCCTTTTTATTTATCCTTTGTTTCTTTTACATCATGCATCTCCATCCCATTGATTTTCCTGTCCCTTTGTATCTGCCCTGCAACCTTGCAATCTCCTTCCAAAATAAAATGTTAGAAAAAATTAAAAAGAGAGAGAAGGAAAAAAGCATCATGGAAGCTGCATGTGACACGGTGAGTCATGAGTGACACAGTGAGTAAAATGGTTTACTAACCCTTTTATCCATGTATCTTTACTTGTTAGTGTTCATTGCAGTCTTTCACTGGTCTGGTTCGAGGCCTCTGGTTTCTGCTACACTATCAATGCTGTGCCCTCACTGGAACTCCTCTTGGATGTCCTGTTGTTGCCCTGTGTTGTAGAGATTCTGCAGCTTTGGGTCTGCACCAGCAGATCACAGATGGAATGGATATTGGGGTGGACTAACTCATAACCATGGTTCTGGGTCTGGGTAGTTGCAGGGTTGGTCAGCCCGCCACCTGAATAAGCTGATTCTTGAAATGTGCTTATTGTAGTGTTTGGCACATAATCCAGTACGTTTAAAAGCAAGGGAATAAAGCAACCTCGTGTGTGCATTTGTTGCCCATAGCTGTACCTCTGTAGAAGCAGAAGCATGGTGTTTTGATTTATTGTGGCATTGGTTTTAGCATATGTTCAGTATCCTATTTTGAATAACTGGCAGCTTTCACTTTTTTATTTTTAGCAATCTTCAGTAAGTGGTCTCTATGCTTCATTGAACTGGTGCTCAGAATCTAACCCGGAGTCACCAAGTAAACAGGCATCTTCTCTGTAAAATGGCCAAGAAGTATGACATATAGGTGCTGGGAGGAGATGGCCCAGTGGGTAGTGTTCTGCAAAGATGTGGACCTGAGTTCACATCCCCAGCACGAAGGTAGGAGCAGGCAGGCTGGCCGGCGGCAGATCCGGGAACTTTCTTGTCAGCTAGTCTAGCTAAATAGTGAACTCCATGTTTAGTGAAACACTCTGTCTCAAATAATTAAAAATAGAGTGGAGATGTGATTGAGGAAAGCACCACACATCAACCTCTGACCTCAGACAAATACACCCTCACACTTATACACGACATGTACATGTGTGTGCACACATTCCCTCACACATATGCATACATGCACATTCACATAAACACACATACATACACAAACACGGGTGTACTGTCACATGCATATACGTATAATGCATACATACATATACTGAACATGCACATGCCACACTCACACATATCCTACACAAATACAATATACACTAGCATACAAGCACACATGTACACATTCCCTTATGTACATATACACCATGCATTCATACATATACACATGTATATACATGCATACACACAATACACTCATACACATACACCCTCACAAATGAATACACCACATGCAAGTGCATATATCATACTCTTGCATATATACATATACACCTTTATCAATGCATATACCACACTTACACAAATACACAGATGCATGAACATATATATATATGCATATATATATATACACATATAAATGCACACATACACTCTCACGTGCATACACACATACATACATTTATACCCTCACATATGAATGTAACACACATACCCTCTCACATGTATATATCACACACACACACCACATGCACACACCATACATGTACATACCATACACATATACATACACACATGAATACGCATACATACACCACATGCATGCATATGCATGCACACACATGCATGCACAAAGATAGGAAAAGAAAGAAAGGCTATGAAAATCCTGGTGTGGTGGCTGTACTCTCAGCATTTTGGCAAGAAGTCGGTCAATTCAAGAACAACTTGAGTTGCATAGCAAGACCCTCTCAAAGAAACAAGATAAGGTGACTCTTTGAGAAGCCCACACCTACACTCTTGGGCATATCATACTTTTATCCTGAGTGCCTTTCTGTCTTTTAACCCTAGTGCTTAAAATACCTCAATAAATTTCAACTCCCCACAAAAAAACCAGAAGCTAAGGAAAAAAAGAATTTGTATGGTTGTATGGATATTCTAGAAAAACAGAAGCCAATTCTGTTAGTCAAGAGAGGTTAGGTTATGCTGCAGTAATAATTCAAGTTTTCAGTGGCTTAAAACATAACTTTTTTTGATACCTGCCCATTTAAGGCCATGTGTGTTATTATTATCCTCATTGCAGAACCAGAATAACCAAAATGTTGCCAGCCAGTCACAGAGTCACAGTGACAAGGGGAAGAGAAGTTGTAAGACTATGTTTGCTTGTAAAGCTTCTGCTCTGATTCCATCACTCCACTTCTCCCCTTTAAAGTTTATTATTATTATTATTTGTGTGTGTGTGTGTGTGTGTGTGTGTGTTTGTACAAGTGTTCCTGTGTGTGTATTGTGTACATGCATGTGAGCATGTCATGGCCCCCATCTGTCTGCATTACAGGATAAGCTAAAGTCGTCATAGCTTCACAGCATGTGCTTTCACCCACTCAGCCCCTCTGCTCATATTTTATTAGCAGCTACTGCAGATTCCCTAGTCATACGCGAGCTCAGTAGAACAGGGAAGGCAATCTTACCGTGTGCTCAGAAGGAGAGAGAGTTTTCGAATAACTCTTCAGGCTGCCACGCTGACCATGCAGGTGTCTTACAGTAGTCAAGCTAGAAATGTGTTTTAACATAGCAGTGCAAACTGTCTTTGCCTGAATTCTTTTTTTCAAAACCTAGCTCCTTGATTGCAGTTCTGTGTGATCCTCTTGTTGGTTGTTTTTCTTAGAATAATTGAGGAGGCTTCTAAGACTCGATGACTCAGACTTGACTCATGCTCACACAGCTTTCATTTTAAGAAATGAGTTTTTCTTTTCAGTCACCAAGGGTGTAATACTTGGTGATGTGAGGTGGCTTTGAGAGGACAGGAGCAACATGCAGCTTTTCACTTGGGAAACAGAATAAAAAGTGGAAAGGTTCTTACACCACAGTTTCTCTCATTGTCTTCCACACCCCACACGCCTGCCCATGCATCAGCCCTAACGCTTTTGTTCCTTTTGCAGTCTGCATTTTAGATTTCCCAGTGTTCCTAAGCCCCACTAATAGAGGGAGTGGGGGAGTACACCGTTTTAGTTAATCTTGCTAGCTGTTCCCAACTCTACTCCCTATGAACGGAGAATTGGTTAAAATGGCCTCGGCACAATGAAAATTTATAATGTAATTTTGAGGAATTATGGCCAGACATCAGCACTGAATGCTTTCATGTTTGCAGCTTGCTTAGGGCAGTGAATGGGAAGCCGTTTGGTTGGAAATGCTGCAGAATTCATTCTGATTGCCGCCTCTTAGTTGCTTTTACTACAGTGAGAGAAAAATGGAGGCAAGGTATTAGCCATTAAAGGTCATTTGGTAGAGCATTTACTTGGCAGTGAGTTCTCATATTTTTTTCTGCCACTCAAGTTATTCTATTTCTCTCTGTTGATTTACATAACCTCCTGTTAATGTTTCAGTACCACGAAGCACCTAAAATGCAATAAGCTGTGCTCATGGTCTGTGTGTATATAACTTGGTCCCCTCACTCCAAGCTGTAGAAATGTTGAATTGTCACCGATTGTGCTTGAAACTGTTTCAGTAATTTGAAAGAGGCGGGGAAGCTCAGTTCCTGCTGTGTTTACAGCAGCAAACATAACATATTGAAGTAGACTTTCTATTACATCTTTTTTTTTAATGCATATTTTTGTTTTGTGTGTATGTGTATGTGTGTGCGTGCGTGCATGCACGCATTGGTGTTTTGTCTACATATATGTCTGTGTAGGATGTCGGATCCCCTGGAACAGGCACTACAGACAGGTGTGAGCTGCCATGTGGGTACTGGGGACTGAACGTGGGTCCTCTGGAAGAGCAGCCAGTGCTCTTAACTGCGGAGCCTTCACTCCAGCTCCTATTACATCTTCTTCGAAATACTCTTCCCTGGCAGGGCGGCTTTGCAGGAAGCTCACCCTGGTTCTCAGATCCCCAAACTTGGCTTTTGCCTTCAAGGAACATATTGCTTTCATGAACCTGTTTTTCTTTTCTGTTTTCCCTTTGTTTGTTTGGAGAAAATGTTTCAGTATTTTTTTTTTTTCTTACATTGGAATCTAGAATCAAGAATTATTGTTTCTACTTCAGGTTGAAGTTTTGTGCATTACGTACAGATAACTGGAATGATAGCTAAATATTTTTTTTATTTTGATCAGCTGGTTAGCAGTAGCTGTTTTTTTCCTGTTAGAATTTGAAAGGTAGTTGACTTTTCCTCTCTCTCTCTCTCTCTCTCTCTCTCTCTCTCTCTCTCTCTCTCTCTCTTCCTCTTTTTTACCCTTTTTGGTTTTTTGAGACAGGGTTTCTCTGTATTGATATAGAGCCTGTCCTGGAACTCACAGAGATACCACCTGCCTCTGCCTTCTGAGTGCTGGGATAAAAATGAAAAGGATAAAAAGTAAAATAGTTCTATCTCCGTTCCTCAAGTCTGAGATAAGTGGTTCGGGGCAGTAAGTGAGGATAATTGGCTGATGATCTGGAGTCGGCTGAGGAACACAAAGGGCAGTACCTGGGGATTTTTCTCCCTATTCATCTTTCATGCCACGGTACTAGAGGAGTCAGATTGCCCTGGGCTGCACGGTGGCAGGCTGACTGCTTCTCTCCGTCACATGCTGCCTCGCCCACTCCTCTTGCTTTGACACATGTGAGCTCTCTTTTGTCATGTGACTGGTGCCTGCACCTCTTAGAGTCATTGTCTTAGGCACCGGCTTGTGAATGAAGGCCAGCCATCAGATGGCTGAGATTTAGTAGAGCCATCAAGGATGTTAAAGTAGAGAGCTGAATGAAGCCAGGAAAAGTTTCTGTACTGAATTTGCTTTCACATAACTTTCTTTCCAAATTTCCAGAAAGGTACACCTTGTGTAATAGACTTCTCAATCAGGTGTCGTGTTTTGTTGCCAGGTTCCTGTGTTTGTTATCTCTCTGGCAGAATCTTAGTGCCTAGTTGACTCCCCATCTTAATGTATCTGTGTGATAAGTATTTGGGGTGTGGTGAGACTGACTGTGAATCACGATTGTGTGTATCCTGCTTCTATGACAATGTATTAAAACACCTTCCTTAGGAATGTCACAGGTAGAGACCACTATGCAAATAACATCAGTTTTAACAACAGGAAAAGTATTTCTTGTCAGGATACAGTGTATTCCAATGTTCGAGGTAAATGTACTCCTGTTTTGAAAACTATGTAAATTGCTCCTACTTAATTATTACAGTGATAAGGCTTTAATAATTTTGAGTTGGAGGACACCCTGGGTTAATTAGTAAGTTCTAGACTATCCTGGGCTACAGAATAAGTTCTGTGTGACATTTTATAATAGTATTTTTCTTTTAAAATGATTGTCTCACATTTCTCCCTGTTGTTACAGCTGATATTTTCTCCCAGCCCCAAATAATTAAATCCTTTAGCTTAAAAGCAGTTCAGTTATTCGGGTTTACTTGCTTGGTTTTTATTTTGTTTGTTTGTTTTCAATAATTCAGTTTTTTTTGGTTTTGGTTTTTTTTTTTTGGGTAGTTTGGGAAGAGTATGTTGTTTCATTTTAATTCACCCCTCTCCAAAGTGGATACTCTGTATTTTAGGTCATTTCCATTCATTTTGTTCTAGAAAAGATAAGATGGCTATAATCACACAATATAGAAAATAGAACAAATTTAGAAGTTAAAAAACAAAAACATAAGAAAGGGAAAAATAAAGTTAGGAAAACAGAAGGTTTGTTAGTGTGGAAGATGCACACATGATCTCTTCATTTGGCTGTAGTTTACCAGCAGGTGTAGATGGAACACAGCATAAACAAGCCTTATAAGCAAGGGCTCTCAGTTTAATTTGTGAGCACCCAACTCCCATTCTAAACATCTGTCTTCATCCAGGAGAATCCTGAAAGAGATGAGACAGACCAATGCTTAGAGACCGGGTTCTAGTCTCTCTTCCAAGTGATCAGTTTCTATAAGACTCAATAGTTTATATGATTCACATCATTCATAAGATTAAATAGAAATAAATTGTTGAGGGGAAGTGTTAATCCTCCTTGAAACTACAGGGATTTTTTCCAGTAAGCAGGCCTGTGAGGCATCCTTTGTCATTCATAACACTGTTATTAGGTTGGAGTGAATGGATTGTATGAGAACTGGCAGAAGGGAATGCAAGAATGTGTGAGCATGAGAGAGGCTCTGAAGGTGTCAGATAAGCCTCAGTAATTCAGTCCCACTGGTGGCATTGCCAGTGGCAGCTCATAAGAGGCATGTGAGTTCATTTAGTTTTATCTATATGTACTGTGTTCAGGGCTGACACTTGGGATTGAGCAACCTTTGTAGAAGCCAGACTACCTGTGTGGAATTTCTTGTCCATGTTGGCATGTGACCTAGTGGTGTAGTCATGTTGGTCTTGTTTATATTACTGAGAGTTCATAGATTAATCTTTTTTTTTTTTTAAAATGTATGTGGGTGTTTTGCCTACTTGTATGTTCATGTGCCATGTACATGCCTGGTGCTCACTGGCATGCAGAAGAGGATGCTGGGACCTCTGAAACTGGAGTTACAGACAGGTGTGAGCTGCCATGTGGGCGCTGGGAGAGATACATGATCACATAGGTTAATCTTAATATTTCATTCTCTAGTCCCTGCTCTCTTGGCACAATTTATAGTATGCAGGGAAACTCTCTTGAACTTTTTCTGATCTGTTTAGGAAAGAAGTAATAGATAATCTTACTAAAATTAAGGTTGGAGAATAAGTGGAAACAGCAATCTCTCTTCAAATAAAGCAAAATAACCTTAAAAAATATACATAATGTTTTAAGAGTTTCCATCTCTTACCAGAATAGCTTAGGGGTGAAAACCCCAAAGCCACAGCAGTCCCATGGCTCTAGAGCATGAGTGTACCAAACTCTCAATAAAACAGTCCCATGGTTATAGAATATGAGTGTACCAAACTCTCAATAAAACAGTCCCAATGGTTATAGAATATGAGTGTATCAAACTCAATATAGCAGTCCCAATGGTTATAGAATATGAGTGTACCAAACTCTCAATAAAACAGTCCCATGGTTATAGAATATGAGTGTACCAAACTCTCAATAAAGCAGTCGCTGTATAGAACATGAGTGTACCAGACTTTTGGTGACTTTCTAGTATTTTATTTTAGCTATTTTAATTCATTGTCTATTATCTGGTTATCACTGTGACATGTGATTGGAGTGAAAGCATCCCTTAACTTTTGACTTTTTATTATTTTACTTGTAATTAAATCCTGGCTTCTATGAATTATTTTCCATAAGGATGCCAGGCTGTCAACATAAGTCGGGTCACCCTCACACCTGTATACACACAACCACATCCTGTGGTATCTTTAATTACTAGTCCTTATCATGGTTTATCATGTGTATAGTTTTAGTATTAGCCATAGAGATAAGAACCAAAAAGTTCAGTACCACTGCAGAGTGTAGCTAACACACTGTGGATGTTAAATATATGTATGTATACATACATTCCCACATACACATATTTATGGTGTGTATGTTTCATTTTTCTGGGGCCTTGCTTACTAGGTAGCCCAGGATAGTCTAGAACTTACTAATTAACCCAGGGTGTCCTCCAACTCAAAACCCTCCTGCTCTGCCTCCATTATGTTGAGATTACAGAAGCCTGGCTTAGTAAGTTTATGTTTTGGGGGCTGGCAAGATGACTGAGTGGGTAAAGGCACTTGTCACTGAGGCTTCGACCTGTGTTTGATGTGTGGATCCCACATGGTGAAGAGAAATCACCACTCATGCAAGTTGTCATCTACTGTATGTTCTCTGTGGCAGATGCAAACCCTCACATGGATGTATCTGTTGGTTGATCACTTTTGGGATGGGGCCTTATGTATGCTACACTGACTGCTAAGGATGACTGAGGGCCTCACTCTCTTGCCCCTGTCCCCTGAGTGCTGGGGTTACAGGCGTGCACCGTTAAATGTCTTATTTATATATAAAAAGATAATATTGGGGACTAAGTATTTTGTCATCCACATTTCAGAAACTAGGATATAGACCAGTTCTTTTGTTTTGTTTTGTTTTTCAATATAGGGTTTCTCTAAGCCCTGACTGCCCTGGAACTCACTTTGTAGACCGTGAACTCACTGAGATACACCTACCTCTGCCTCCCAAGTGCTGGGATTAAAGGTGTGTGCCACTGCCCCCCTCCAGACCAGTTTTTGATACATTTTAAAGCTTTAAAAGTTATAAAAGTAACATTTTATATTTTAAAAAATGTAGAAAACAAAATTCTTATCACATAAAGCCAGTTTTTAACTTTATTGTATTTCCACTTCTTTTTAGAAGATGTGTTTTTATCATTTTATTATGTGTAGGTGTGTGTGTCTGCATGTGAGTGTGTGCAGGTGCTCCGATCCCCTGGAGTTGGCGTTATTAGATAGTTGTGAGCCACATGACTTGGATGCTGGGATCTGAACTCAGGTTCTCTGGATTGGCAGCAAGTCCTCCTAACTACTGAGCCATCTGTCCATCCTCTGTTTTCACTTGTTAATTTGTTTTTTAGATAAAACCTCATATAGCTCTGGCTGACCCCAAATTCAGGATATATATCTGAGGATGACCTTGAACTCCACTGTCTTAAGTGCTGGGATTGTAGGCATGTATTTTGCAGGCCTTCCCACTCTTCTCTTTCTTTCCATTAGGTCGAGACAATATATACCTAAACCCACAGATTGATTTGGTTTTGTCTTTCATCTGGTAAGGTCTTTTCTTTTACAGAATTAAGCATTTTGGAAGTCATTCTGAATGAGTAAAGACTACTTTTCTACTGCTCAGTGTTCAGACTTCCTGGTGTTTAGAAATATTAAAGTGGTAGCATGGGGCTGTGGATAGGGCTTGGTAGAGCTTGCTGAACATACAAAGCCCTGGATCTGATCTCCCAAGTAGCATATAAACTGGGTTTGGTAGTGCAAGTTTATAATCCCAGCACTGGAGGTGGAGGCAGAAGAAGCAGAAGTTCAAAGTCATCCTCCGATACGTGAGCTTAAGGCCAGCGTGAGTCCAAAAGCAATGGAGTCCTCTGTTGCCATGGACTCAACCTCTGAAATCTCTTGGCATTGGTTATATGAAGCCTGTGCTCCAGTCATTGTGTGTGAGTGAGGAAGGCAAGTTTCTTCATGTTAGAGCGCTTCTGGGACAATTAGGTGACCGCCTTACCCTCCACTTGCATGCACACACCATTCCTGGGTGCCAGGATAGAAGTGAAAAGCTGGAAGCCAGTGCTTTCCACCACTGCGCCGTCTCTCCAGCCGCTGTCGTGTGTTTTTAATGGAGATCAGAGTCAGGAAGTTTAAGACTGTCTTGATGGTCTTCAGCCTGTGATTTTCCTGCGTCCACTTCCCAAATGCCAGAGTTCCAGGTGTGAACCCTCACACCTGGCTTGTGTGTATTTGGGAGTGGGGTTGGGGAGTTCTTTTCTCTTGGGTGTCTCCCAGAG
This sequence comes from Cricetiscus sungorus, assembly GCA_030556225.1. Lineage (NCBI taxonomy): Eukaryota > Metazoa > Chordata > Mammalia > Rodentia > Cricetidae > Cricetiscus > Cricetiscus sungorus. Next base: position 7,047,448 of record JANBXA010000600.1, on the reverse strand, counting down.
TAGAACTGTTCGTTTGTATCTAACTCTCTAGGCTTTGGGGGAACTGATTGTTTTCCAAAGGGCTGCAGAATTTTATATTCCCATCAAAAGGATGAGGTTTGAATCTCTCCAACACAGCCTATGATCTGCTTGGGTTTTTTCTCACAGCAGTCATTCTAACAGTTACAAGGTTACTGCATGTGATTTTGCTTTGTACTTCCCTGATACTTAATGATGTTGAATCATCTTTTAATATGCTTATTAGCTATTTGTGTGCATCTCTTAGAGAAATACTATTATGTTTACTTGCCTGCTTAAAATTTGGTTAACTTTGTTTTACAATAAGTTGGGAAGTTTTCTCAATTATATTTTGGCTGCTAAGTCCTTATAGAGAGATGATTTGCAAAACCTCCTATTCTGTAGCTATCTTTAAAAAATTTTGTTACATTTATTTGTTGTGGTGTGTGTGTGTGTGTGTGTGTGTGTGTGTGTGTGAAGACAACTTTTGGGGGTCAGTTCTGCCCTTTCACCATGTGGGCCCTGGGGAGGGAGCAGGTTGTCAGGCTTGGTGGCAAGTGCCCGCCCCCACCTGAGGAGACATCTTGCCAGCCTGCCCCTCTCTTTACCTTCTTGAAGATTTCTGTCTCTTTTTTTCCCCTAAAAATTAATATTTTTACACTGAATTTCTTTGATGTGTTTATGTTTCTTTGTTTTCTTTTTATTTTTTGAGACAGGGTTTCTCCTTGTATCCCTGGCTGTCCTGGAACTCGCTCTTTAGACCAGGCTGGCCTCAAACTCAGAGATCCACCTGCCTCTGCCTCCCGAGTTCTGAGATTAAAGGCTTGTGCCACCGTTGTCCAGCTTATGTTTATTTTTAAAATATGGCATGAGTAGAGTCCAACTTTACTCCTCAGTATATGGATATGTTTCCTCGTACTGAGAACTTTATAGCATCACCAGGTTAACTTACTAGGAAATCGCTGTGTACCTGTGTGCTTGTCAGCTTTTTGTCAATTTGACACAAGCTAGGGACATCTTGGAAGATGAAACTGCAATTGAGAAGACTGTCCACTCCAGGTTGGCCTGTGGGCAATTCTTGATGATTGATGTGGGAGGGCCCAGCCCACTGTGGGTGGTGCCTCCAGGGCAGGTGGTCCTGATGTATTTAAAAAACAAGCTGAGCAAGCCATGTAGATTTTCCCATAACCTCTGCTTCAGTTTCTGCTTCCATGTTCCTGCCTTGAGCCCCTACCCTGACTTCCCTTCATGATGAACTGTGATCTGAGGTTTAAGCAAAACAAACTTTTTCCTCTCGAAAGTTACCATTGGTCATGGTCTTTTATCACAGCAATAGAAACCAAACTAAGACGGCCTGCTTACTGCTTACATCAAAACACATCTCTGTTGCCTCAAAAGTAAAGGTGTCAGTTTCTGGAAGCATTACAGAAAAACTTTCCTAAGTGGAAGCTTTTCACGTGGACTCTGATTTATTGTTTGTCTGTGTTTTGTTTTTCTCCCAGGCAGGAAATGACTAGAAAAGGGACTCATAGAAACTCTTGCGATCTATCTGCCGAAATTCTCTTGCCTCCTCTGCGTGACTATCTTCTCCTGTGTTTTGTTTCTCTGTGTATCTCTCACAATGTCATTCAATACAGCACCTTCTCGGCTGGTCTAGGGTAATCCCAGCTAGGAGATCCACAACCTGCTCCATCTTCTCCTCATCATCTCTGACTCAGTTTCAGGCATTGTGCCGTGGGCATCTTTTGAGGCTGCTTAGATCTCACCTGCCCCATCTCACTCTACTTTTTTCTGGGTTCACTTTGACACAGCTGACAGAGCTGAGATTGGAATCATGGAATGGTCATTTTACATACCTTCATATTCTGTTTATGAACAACTCTCAAAGGTAAAAATTCTTATATTGAACTGAACCTATTCTGAGATATGATTTGACAACAAGCTCCAAGTTTCTCTTGTAGGGGGTGAAAGAAGTGACACCATGATTGTCATGTTGAGGGAGACAAGCACATCCACTAATTTTCCATCATTTTGATAACAGCTCTCTAGGAGCAATGAGATGCTTCTCAACACAGAAACCACCACACCATTGGAAAAAATACCTAAAGATTGCCTAGCATCTTTACCTACTTCATGTTCTTAAGCTCCGACTCCCTAAGAGTGGGAGCAGATCAGAGAGATTGAGAAACTGCAATGCTAGCCATCTCCCACATAGGAGCCATTAGGACAGATGAGGACAGCTTTTGTTTACTTCCCTGAATCGTTCTTTTTTTTCTTTTTCTTTCTTCTTTTTTTTTTCTTTTTAATGATAAACACATTGGATTTCAATTATTCTTCTTTGACAGAGTTTGCATTTTATCCATTCTGCAGATATTTACCTATGATGCAGGGATAATATCCCAGAATCCTTGTCATCTAATATTTGATCTAAAGGAGGTATAAAATAAACAAATTCATTGCCAAATTGTAATAAGTATAAGTATTTTGATCAGTTTAAGTTGCTGTAGGAGGGGCTGGGGAGATGGCCCGATGGTTAAGAGCAATATGCCCTTAACGGGTGGCAGCTCACAACCATTTGTAACTCTATTTCCAGGGAACCCAGTGGTCACTGAGGGCATGAGACATGCACGTGGTGCACATACATATATGCAGGCAACACTCATGCACATGAATGCAATAAAAATAAAAAAGCTTTAAAAACGTAGCGCTGCATTAAAATTCTAGCTGTGCTGAACGTGATAGTCGTGCTGCCACTTTAAATGTAGTCCTGCCCTTACCTGTACAGCCAGCAAGTACACACAAGGTCCATCCTTGACTGTTTCTTAACCTCTCTCTCTTGAGGCTGTCACTCTGAAGATGAGTGTCTGAAGACACAGATAGGAGCCAAGCCTATAATCCAGCACAGGGGGCTGAGGCAGGACCTAGGCTAGTATGGTGAGGCCCTGTTGAAAAATAAAGAAGAGGAGAAATGGTAGAGACATTTCTGTACCTGAGTAGAGCTGTGTCAGCTGATGTGTGTGCCATAAATGAAGTTCCAGTGCTGGGCCCTCTAGGGTCCTGTCTGTGTCATACTCTTGGTGGGATTGCCATGCCCTAGCCTTCTGAGGTCTGACTGGTGTTCTGGTACTCAAGCTCCATATTTCTCTCTTCTCTGCACAATGAAGCCATGTTTGTGTATCTCCTGGCTCCCACCCTCCCTTCTATAAGGATTTCATGATTATATGTACAAGTCCTCTCGGTCCCAGAGTGATATTCCCCAAAGCCTACAAGAGTGTACTCTCCTGAAACAACTTCCTATCATGTCACTTGAATTTCTTTTCCCCTTCAGCCTTTTTTCCAGCATTTCCAACCTCAGTGTAGCTTCATTTACTTTTAGTTGTAATTTCTTCTTCTTCTTCTCCTTCTCCTTCTCCTTCTCCTTCTCCTTCTCCTTCTTCTTCTTCTTCTTCTTCTTCTTCTTCTTCTTCTTCTTCTTCTTCTTCTTCTTCTTCTTCTTCTCTCTCTCTCTCTCTCTCTCTCTCTCTCTCTCTCTCTCTCTCTCTCTCTTTTTTTTTTTTTTTTGTTGTTGTTGTTGTTGAAATAGCTCAAGCTGTCCTGGAACTAACTCCTGTAGACCAGGCTGGACTCAAACTCAAAGAAATCCACCTGCCTTTGCCTCCTGAGTGCTGGGATGAAAGGCATGTGCCATCTCTGCCCAGTTAGTGGTAATTTCTTAACATCAGAAGGACTTTTCTAAACACAAATAAAAAAACTTTATTCTTGATAACTTAAGGTCTGTTCACCATACTCAAGTCCATGAATGATAGAGATGAAAGTATCCCAGTTTCTGTGGCTCTTACTAAAAGCAAGTGTCAGAGATCCATGGGATAAAAAGGAATCTTGTTCAAGCAAGAAACAGCTAAAATTCTAAACTTCTAAGGGTGGTGGTGTCGAATGGCATTAATCCCAGCCCTCGGGAGACAGAGACCGGCAGATCTCTGTGAGTTTGTGGCTAGCCTGGTCTACAGAGCAAGTTCCAGGACAGCCAGGACTACACAGAGTAACCCTGTCCCCCCAAAGTCAAAATAAATAAAGTAAAATAATTGGCATATATGGTATTGTGAATGTGGCTCAGTTAGCAGAGTGCTTGCCTATCGTGCTGGAAACTGTAAATTCCATCCCACCACAAATAAAATCAGACCTGGTTGGCACAAACTTAGAATCCCAGCACTTGAGAGGTAGAGGCAAAGGGATCAGGAGTTCAGGGTCACTCATGGCTATCTATATAGTGAGTTTGAGGACAGCCTGGGCCACATGAGACCCAGTCTCAAATCAGGTGGCGTGGAGGCTGATGTCCAACAGAACTACAGATTTGGTTCAGAAACCTTTGAGCAAAATTCAGCATCCAAAGACAAAACAAAACCATCCAAAGACACCAGTGATTATCTGAGGCACTGAGAGAAGAAAGGCACATTGCTCAGATCCACCAATGGTTGCAGCCCTGCTCAATTTTCACCTGGCACCTTCAATCTGAGTTAGCTTGCCTCAGTTTTAAGGCTCTCACAGACCACTCTGTTGTTCACAAAATAATTACTAGTACACTCAAGACCAGACACAGCGCATCTTTCCAATTCTAGACTCCTCCCAAGACAAAGTTCTGACCGCACACCCCCCTCCTCCAACCCCACTTCCTTTCTTAAAGACGAAGTGTCACCAGCCCACACTGGGCTTGAATTCCCAGCAATCCTCCTGCCTCAGTCTCCTAGTACTAGGATTACAGGTGTGAGCTGCCTACCACATCTGGCTCTGAGTTCTTGTTCTTTGGCTCTTCTCCTCTAGATTTAGAACTTAATTAGCTGTTCTGACTACAAGGGAAATAGTTTTTGAGAGTTTTTTGGTTTGTTTTGTTTTTTAATGGTAAAGGGAAGTAGGAAAAAAAGTATTTACATACAACAGAGCATTACTTTCCTGATGTTATAGTGAGTTTTTGCCATGCTTCTTTTGTCTTTTAGTAAGTTTATCTCAACTTTTTTCTTGGTTGCTTCCTTCCTTTTCCTCTTAGCAAAGTACAGTTTTTTTTTGTTAGTTAGTTATGACTTGGATTTTGGATTTCGAGATGGGATCTCATTGTCCCTGAACTCACTAAGTGGATGAGAATGACCATGAACTTCTGAGCTTCTGTCTCTTTCTAGTGAGTACTGGCATAGGCATGTACCACCGTACCAAGTTTTTTTGTGGTGCTGTGTACCAAACCCAAGGGCTTTTTATTTGCTAGGTAAGCATTCTCCTAACTAAGCTACATCCCAGCCTTGTCTTTGTTTGTTTGTTTGTTTGTTTGTTTAGACTTAGGTGAGTGGATTAGGGGTGAGGGGGTAGTTAAAAATATTTTTAAGTTATTATTTTATGTATATGGGTGTTTTGCCTGCATGTATGTCTGTACTCTATGTGCATGCCTGGTGCCCATGAAGAAGGCATCAGATCTCCTGGGACTGGAGTTACAGATGGTTGTGAGCTGCTATGTAGGTGCTGGGAATTGAACTTGGTCCTCTGTAAGAACAGCCAGTGCTTTTAATTGCTGAGCCATCTCTCCAGCTCCCTAATTTTATTTTTAATGCTTTGCCTTTAAATTATTTTGCATTTTTTTGGAATTACAAGTTACACTCATCTCCCAAGCTAGCAAGATAGCTCAGCAGGTAAAGGCTGCTGCCTGATGACCCGAGTTCTAGCCCAGGTTCCACAAGAGGGAAGAGAACACTGACCCCTCAGAGTTGCTGTCTTACCTCCACATGCACACTGTGACACTAATGGTGACACACACAAACACACACACACACACACACACACACACACACACACACACACACACGTACAAAATTTTAAACTAAGGCCAATTTATGCACATCCTGTCTGTGAAACTCATCCTCTTAGGTCTAGGATTCTCCTTTGTTGAAGTCCCTTCCTTTATTGTTACAAAGGCCAAGCCAGCAAACACTTTTCTTCTAAAGCCCTGTTGCTCATACATCACCTCCAGCTTCCTCCCTGTCAATCATGGTAGTCCTGACTAGACATTCTCTTTGTTGTTTGTTCTTCGTTCTGAGAAATGAAATTATTGATATGGTATCAGTTTACCAGGTGCTCAGCTTTTACCATAATGAACCCTCTCCCTGGTGCTAGGAGAGGTGCTGTTTTCCTTTTACTACAGTATTCTATGTGTCTATCTGTGTTAGGAAATCTTCACCATGCCTTGACTACATCCTTATCATTGGAACAGAACATCACTTTCCAATGTCATTGAGTTTTGGTGACATTTGCCCCTTGTATAAACTTTCCAAGTTTGCTTTCCTTGTTAAGTCTGTCTAGTGATTATTAGGAATGAAGCCAGTGACCTGTGCATAAGAGTTATTGGAAGATTGCACCGTGTTCATTTTTGAGGTACACTAGTATATGTGTGGGAGCACTGTTCTACTTTAGATGGTATCAAGAAATAGCAGCTTCTCCCCCATCAGTGCTTACTGTCATACATCTCTTTCCTCTCATTTCCACAAAGGCATGGCTCATTTGGAGGAAATATGCACTTATGGAACCCAAGCAAGCCAACTCTTGCAGGGATTGCAACTAATACTGTAGGTAGAGTTAGAAATCATGGGGAGAAGGACAGAACACAAAGTCCCAACAGAGCTCCTTATGGAACATAAATGCCACGTATTGTCATCACACTGTGTACATCCAGAGACCTTCAAGATACTTGAAGTCAATTTTTTGTTTGTTTGTTTGTTTTTAAGATGGAATTCAGTCTTAGCTCAGACAGTCACGAACTGTTAGCAAGCTTCCTGCCTTTGACCTATTGAGTTCTGATGATATAGGTGTGAGCTAACAGCCCAGAAAAAAAATTTCCCTAAATAAACACTTGAACAAACACAGTTTACTGTGTATAAAGTGATTTGTAAGCAATAATTTATTTAATTATCATGAACAAATCTATTTTCTTTTTATTTTGTTTTTATTATGGGAGTTTGTTTTGGCTTTATTTTTATTTTTCTGAAATAGACCTCACTGTGGAAGTAAATAGAGATTTGTTCATGATGAATACTTGGGTTTTTTGTTTGTTTTTAGAGGCAGGGTCTTGGTGTATAGTTCTAGCTGGCCTGTAACTCACGGTGATAGACTAGAATTATAGGAGTCTTGCTGCCTTAGCTTCCTACGTGCTGGAATTATGGGGGAAGTGGGAGGTGATTTAGGTTGGTTTTTGAGACAGTCCTACAATGTAACCCAGGCTAGCCTCTAAATATAGATATTTTAAAAGAATATGAAAGCCTAAGGCAGGAAAATCAGCCATATAGTAAGAGCCCCCCACCCCCTGCTTTAAAAAACAGCAAAATAAATAAAATTAAGATAAATTAGTAAATGAGCGTGAGGACTTTATTTTCATTTCACTTACTCCCACATTGTAACCTAACAGCCTAATTTCTGCATGCCCTGTGGAGGGCAGTACTTGTAGCAAATAGAAGTTGATGTGCAATTTGAGAATGGTTAGCAGTTGGGTCTCTAGGGAGTGTGGGTCATTTGAAATAGTCTTTCTTTGTCAATTTTTCTGTAGCCTCTGGATATCTTAAACACAATGTCTTCTTTAGTCGTGTGTCCATTCCATTTTCTTCAACCATTATCTGACCTGCTGTCCAGTTATACAGACCAGGACTAAAAACAACAACGGAGGACAGGGTTTGTTTGGCTTACATACCCTGGGTCACAGTCCACTGAGGGAAGCCAAGACAGGAACCTGGAGGCAGGACCTGAAGCAGAAACCATCAAGGAATGCAGTTTGATGGCTTGTTCAGCATGGCCTGCCTGTTCAGTTTCCTTCCTACACAGTCAAGACCGCCTGCCCAGTGTGGTGCAGCCCACAGTGGTCTGGGCCCTTCCACATAACCATCAATCAAGGAAGTGCTCCACAGGCTTGCATACAGACCAGTCTGATAGAGGCCTTTCCTCCACCGAGGTTCCCTCTTCTCAGATGGCTCTAGCTAGTGTCAGCACACTTCCCAACCCCCCCCACTTTTCTTTTTCTTTTCAGAAATCACATTACAAGCACATTTTCCCTTTGGCAGGTGATAACTGAAAAGTAAATGATTGCACACACATGAACACAATCTGTGTGAAGATGCCAGTGTGTTTTTCTGAGGCCATCATTGTTATTTGTGATGGAGAAAGGGGCATCAATGTGCTCTGGTTCACCGATCTATAGTTCTGGAGCCAATCAGGTGAATGTGGACATATAGGAGAGTGCCTCACTTAGGAGTTTGAGCAACTTGTTTGGTTTGTTTTTTATGGGTTTTTAATTATTACATTTATTTATTTATGGGGGTGCATGCCACAGCACACATGTAACCAGAGAACCACTTACGGGAGCTCTGTCCTTCCACTGTGTGAGACCTGGATCTCAAATTCAAATAATCGGGCTTGGCAGCAAAAGCCTTTAACTGCAGAGCCATCTCATTAGCCCATCTTGTATTTCTTTAAGGGTCTCATATTATTGCCCAGGCTATCCCAGTCCACTGTCTAGCCAGGCTGTTCTCAGACTCGGTGATCTTACTGTCGCCGCCTCTATGCCTAACTGAAAATCTGTTCTCTCCCTAAACATGGATTTGCTGTGGGTCCCCTCATTAACTATTGAGTACTTACTGGATGCCAGTCATGTGCTGAGTCGGTGCCCTGCATTGTGCTTGTGAAAGGATGTGGAACCTGCCTCTTTCCAAGTTAGGTAATTCCTATATAAGACAACGCTGGAAGGGAGAGTGAGAACATAGAACAGGAACAGTTGCTCTAGGAGAATTGTAGATCTGCTCACCTCAAACGCTTCCATGGTCCTCAAGAAAGCTGCAGAGCTTAATGAAGGAACCATGGCAAAGTGGGACAGGTGCAGAGAGTCTATATACACAATGCTACATTTGGGTAAAGAAAGCAGACATATTGGGGGGCAAAAGGCCAATTGTTATTCCTCCTCAGACACTAGCATCTTTTTTTTTTTTTTGAGCTGGGGTTTCTCATTGATCCAGAATTCACCAAGCGGGTAGGCTGGCTGAACACAGGAATCTCCCTGTGGCCACTGCACTAAGGTTGCATGTGCATACCATCATGCCCAGCCTTTTCCATGCGTTCTAGGAAGCAAACTCACACCACTTTATCTAGGGAGCCACTTCCCAGTTTTTTGTTTTATTTTTTAATTTTTTTCTTCTCATAAGGAAATACAGATTCTTTTTCATTGGTTTCCTCTCACAATAATCACAACAGCATGTTTGGGGTTTTTTCCTGAATTATGTAATAGTTCTTCATCTCAATTTGTGATCAGTAGACATGCAATTATACCTTGCATTTTGATTTTTAGAAAGAAACAAGTTTAGGGCTGACAAGATGGCTTAGCAGGTAAAGGTACTTGCCTCTCAGCCTGTTGACATGAGTTCCATCCCTAGGACCTACATGATGGAAAGAGAGAACTGACTCCCATAAGTTGTCTCTGACCTCCACAGGCACATTGTGGCCAAGTGCAAGCACACACACACACACACACACACACACACACACACACACACACACACACACATAATTTGAAAAGAGACAAATTTCATTAGTGTACAGAGACCAGATCTAGTACTGCATGTCTGTAGTCCCAGCCCTTGGGAAACAGAGTCAGAGGTCCTGGGATTAAAGTCACCCCCATCTACTTAATGACTTTGACACCAGCCTGGCCTACATGACCATGTCACAGAGGTTCTCACCCTATTCCAAAAGAAGGAAAAGAAGCCTGCTTGCCTAGACTTTTTTATGTGGCATTTCATTTACGTATTAGGAAAAGAGATGTGGGAATTAGGCCATTGGGTTCCTCACCAGTGGCCGTTTTACTCTCTTTAAAGTCCAGGTCTCCTTGTGGTTAAACCACCTGTTAACAATACTTACTCACACAGCCAACTTGGACAATAACTAGATTCGGCTAAGAAAGCTCTGATGTTGGTACTCATTGTTAGAATGCAATAAGGACTGAAAGCCTGAAACTCTTCATGCATACAAGGTCGGAAACATTGAGAAGTGTTGCATATTGTTACAGTTAAAATCAAGTGGAAAGGTTTAGGGTTGTGTAATGATGGAATATTTTCTACTCACAAACTCCCTAGCCATGCAGTTTACATTTGTTAGCAATTAGGCTCAAGAATACTTGGATTTAAATGTGCTTTGGAAACTAATTTTTCCAAGTACTTTGTTTCCTAGATCTTTACTAACATGATGTATGACATCAGCTCTTCAGCTCCATCAACAGCTTTGTTCTGTGAGATAGCCTTGCTTTTCTTTGCTCTTCCCTAGTCTGCCCTCCTACCCCACTCCCACCCCTATGCTCACCCTGTGCCGTACTGAGTATTGAACTAGGGCCTCACTCATGCTAGGCAAATTCTAGCTCTAGTTTTCTCCCAAACCCCTCCTTACTTTTCTCTCTAATTTGCTGTAGCTGAACTTGGGCTCACTGTGCAGCCCAGGCAGCCTTGAACTTGCAGTCCCCCTGCTTCAGTCTCTGCAGTTGCTGGGCTTACAGACCTGATCTACCAGTTGGACTTTGTCGACAGTCTTCCTAACAGTACAGGAAAGGGCTCTATTTTGGATCACCGTTAGAGGTCTACTAATTGCACATGAGGTTTGAAGACCCTGTTCCAGCCTTACTTTCACTTACTTCATCCATTTTAGGCGTCTCCAGAATGGGGTTAATGGAAAAAGTAAACTTGAAAGGTTTCTACAAGGAGGCAAATGTCATTGAAACTTAGGGCACTGAAAGGTGATGTTCCAGTGGCATGGACGTAGTTGATGCAGCGATGCTCAGGTGGCATGGGGGTAGTCAGTGTACGGTGAGGATTTCCTGACAGATTGCAGAACACCTTTCCCTGCCTCCACAGTGCTGGACAACCATGCTACTTACATTTTTCATTTATTCTGCAGTACATGATGTGAGTACACACATGTCATGTCTCACATGGAGCTCAAAGGGCAACTTTGTGGGTCTGCTCGGCATTGAACTTAGACCATCAGACTAGGCTACAGGCACCTTTACCTCCTATGCCGTCTCCCCAGAACAAGATTGTTACTGATTAGAAGCATGGGATTGAGGTTAAATGTTGTAGGTTTGAAGCCCACCTCTGCTGTTTACTGGCCTGTAGCTTTGATCTAGTTCCATAACCTTGCTGAGCCTTAGTTTCCCCATATAAAAAGGGAGAATGAGGAGGCAGTATGCCAAATTCACAGGGTGTCTACAAGGATTGATGGTGATATATATATATATATATATATATATATATATATATATATATATATTTTTTTTTTTTTTTTTTTTTTGTAAAGTTTGGACATGCCATGATTGCCCAGGAATTCATAGTAAGAGTAGAAGATGCTTCTGTTCTGTGTAAACACCTGTGAAAAAGACTCTCCAGACATCTCCTTCAGAGAGAGCCCACTCATCCCAGCATGCTTCTGCCTTGAGTATGTTCTAATTCCCCCTGCCAGCCTCTCCTGCAAGTCACATCCCCATTATTGCTTCCTGTCTTTCCAGTGCTGGGTCCTCTTTTCTGCTGTGGAAAGCAGAAGTGAGGGAGATGGACAGGGCTGGGGATTTCTAAAGACTGTTCCTAAGCCTGAACTGTTATGTGGAACTATATTTATATGAATTTAATATTGGGTAGATCTTTTCTCTGAGGAACACAAAGGAACTTCCCAATTAAAGACTGAGATGTGTTAACTTGAAAGAAACAGAAATTATATGCTCTTCACATACAGTATGTGGTTACACAACTATAAGAGCTTAATCAAACAGTGAAGACAGAAACCTGCTCCTGTTTTTAACTCTACGCTTTGCATATGTGGAAACTTAGGCTATTAATTTGCCTCAAGGACACAATGTACACTACTAAACCTGAATAGTGTTAAGCATATGAAATGCTATCATCTATCCTCTCTCTCTCTCTCATCTATCCTCTCTCTCTCTCTCTCACACACACACACACACACACACACACACACACACACACACACACACACACACACACACACACACACACACATTTGTAGCTCTGGCTGACCAGGAACTCACCATGTAGACCAAGCTAGCCTCAAAATCACAAAGATCTGCCTGCCTCTGTGTTCCTGAGTGCTGCTATTAAGTAGAGGCATCCCACTGTGCCCTGTAATTTAAATACTTTTAAATTGTATTTCATTCATTTAAGTGGTTTAGTTTGGGTTTGGGGTTGTTTGTTTGAGGCAGGTTCTCTCTATGTAGCCTTAACTGTCCTAGAACTCACCATGTAGACCAGGCTGGCCTCAAACTCAGAGATCTGCCCACCTCTGCCTCCCAAGTGCTGGAATTAAAGGCGTGCACCACCATGCCCGGCTCCTGTTCATTTAATTTGTATGTGCATATGTGTGAAAGTCAGAAGACAATTTGCAGGAGTCAACTCTCTTTTAGGTCAGTTCTCTCCTGTGTCTGGGGGATTGAATGCAGGTTGTCAGGCTTGGTGGCAGGCACCTCTACCCACTAAAACTGTTTCTAAGACTTTGTTTTAAATGTAATTTTACTGTTTTTTATTTATATGTGTGTATGTGAATGTGTTTGCTTAAAATAGAATTTTACGGTATTTTATTTGTATGTAGGTGTGTGTGGTTGTGTATGTGTTTACATGTGCCAGCAGAGGGTGTTGGATTTCCCAGGAGTTGGAGTTACTGTGTTTATGAGCTGCCTAAATGTGGGTGCTTGGAACCAGGTCCTCTGGAAGGACAGCAAGTGCCCTTTAGACAGTGAACCATCTCCAGTACTGGATGATGTGGAACTTACTGTGGTCCTCCTGCCTCGGCTTGAGCTGAGACCCCACAGTTGACAAAGTTGACTATATTTTTGTTTAAAAATAAAATGGTGGAATCTTGAGAATTCTTGTGGTTTCTAATTCACAGCCTACATAGAGTATAGGGAAGATAGGTGTGTATCATGTATCATTTATAGAGAAAACTATTTAAATGCAAATATGTGGTTTAAAGAGACATTAATAAAGCATGTCTGGACCCAGCGGGTGGGCTATAAAACCCCCTATGTACTTCCCTCCCCACCACTTCCCCTATCCCTACCCCGGCTGCAGGATATGATCCTGACTTCTATGTGAATAATCTTCCTGTTTTCTGATGTTTAGGTTTGGGAAACTGAGTGATGAACTAAGTGTTAGCTGTGTGAGGAGGACAGTACTGTTTCTGTTAGGGGAGGTAATATATTAGACACAGTCTTTGGCTCATAATCTGGCTTGGTTCACTTGGAGCCCTTGTCTTGGGGAGCCAGAGTTCCCAGTCTTATATATCTTTGGAAATAGATTGTGCCATGTGCAGGACTGTTGTTTGGAACAGGTATTCAGCTTTCAACAGAATATTTTCAAATAGGATATTCTATCTTTCAAGAGCAAAGCAAAACTAAATTCCTTGAAAGTTCAGTAACACACAAGTCTTGAGTGGTGGAGGCAGCCTTGTGTGTTGAGGAGGGTGCGAACTCCAGTTAAGGCAAGCCACGTAACAGGCATCAGGCATTCTGCTTTTAGAATGGCAGTGTGGTGCCAGTTCGGTCTTGGTGATAGAGGGGCCATCTCTTGATCCTTTTCCAGTCAGGATGCACTTGTAGTAACTGGTACCTACACAATTTAGCATCCTCCTTGAGATTCCTATGCCTCTTCCTGGCCTGAATTGTGTTTCTTGTCTTCCTGTCTTGGGTTAGTTGTAGTAATATATTATTTATAATTTATTAAAGCTTGCCTGAAGATTCAGAAAGCAAAGACAGCCACAAGCCATAGAAGCCAAGCACACACTTTTAATCCCAGCAGCCAGAAGCTAGGAAGTGGTGGTACACACCTTTAATCCTAAAACTCAGGAATAAGAGGTAGACAAATCTCTCTGAATTCAAGGCCACCCAGGGATACATGAGATTGAATCAGTCTACAAGAGTAACAGATCACAGGCCTTTAATTCCAGCACTAGAGGGGTATAAAAGATAGAAGCAGGGTTTTCAATATTCATTCACATTGATTCTCCAGCCACCCTGAAGTTAGGGGCATTCATTCTTCAGCCACGCTGAGGAGAGACAGAAGTCTGAGACTTGGTGAGGAGCTCATGTGTGGATCATCCCTTTTAGCCTGAGCTTGAGGTGAGAGCTAGTGGCCAGCTGCTTTGCTTCCCTGCTCTTCCAGCAAGCTTTAATAAATCATAAACAATATATTACCACAGTTAGTCTCTTTAGTTGGAGATTATCCAGAATCCACTTTTCTTTTTGAGGAGTATTTGAGGCAGGGTCTCTAGTAACCTGGCCTTGAATTTCTGGTCTTCCTGCCTCCACCTCCTAAGCACTTGGCCACTGGGTGTGGCTCTCCAGGAGTTTTCTTAAGGGAGGGGATGCATGGGAAGTAAAACTTGACAGTTTTCATGTTTTCAAATATACATACATGTGGCTGAATAGAGACCTAACTATTAGAAATACATATGGAAAAATATTAGAAATAAGTTGTTTTCCAGAATTTTGAAGACAGTTCTTCAGGCTTTCAGTGTTACTCTTTTTAAGTTTTCATTTATTATTGGGGGAAGGATATAGGCAGGAAGGAGCCATGGCCACATGGAGATCAAGAACAACTTTGATTAGTTCCCACCTGCGATCCGGGTCCTCTGAGAGCAGGGATGGGACCTAGGTGGTCAGACCTGCTCAGCAGGTGCCTCTACCCACTGAGCCACCAAACCCGCTCCTCAGGATCACTCTTAAAACATTCTCACTTCTAGCTTTCTTGTTGGTTTGGTTTTTTGGTTTTTATGGTTTTGAGAGGAGGGGGGTGAAAACATGCTTTCTCTGTGTAGCCCTGCTGTCCTGGAACTTGCTCTGAAGACCAAGCTGGCCTCAAACTCAGAGTCATCTGCCTCTGCCTTCCTAGTGCTGCGATTAAAGGTGTACACCTCCACCACCCAGCTCTGTGTGTGTGTGTGTGTGTGTGTGTGTGTGTGTGTGTGTGTGTGTGTGTGTGTGTGTGTGTTTGGGGGTCTGGTGTTTGTGTTTGTTTGGCCAGTTAGTTTGGTTTGGGAAGTTGTTTCAATCCTGGAGATTGAACCTGGTACCTTGTACATATTAAGCAAGTCCTCTTACTACTGAGCTAAGTCCCCAGCCCTTTCCCCTCTCTCTTTTTATTTTATAATTATGTGTATATGCATGGGTTTGTGCACATGAATGACAGGTACACAGGCAGCCAGAGGAATTGGATCCCCCTGGAGCTGGAGTTGCAGGCAACTGTAAACCACCTGATGTGGGTGCCGAGGGCCAAACTCAGGTCCTCTGAGGAGGATGTGCTCCTAACCACCGAGCCATCTCTCAGTCCCCACTCCTAGTCCACTGTTCACCTGCTTTCCACCTTCCAAAATGAGGTTGCCTTTGTCTCCCAAGTCTTTGTGGATTTGTCACTTTAGAAAGTTTTTAATGTAGTTTTAAGGGAATTTTAAATGAGGTTAAAGTGATAAGTATGTTTGCTGTCTTAACCTGAAATTTTATGTTCTCCTGCTCTTATCCACTGTTGCCAAAATGACACAAAGGTGCCTAGCCCCAGGTAAAATAACTGGTTAAGAGATGGAAGGGACAGAGAAAGTACCCTGATTCCTCTCTTTGATTCATGCCTTTTACTGCTGAGACCAAGAAATTCTGAATAACAGACCAGACCTCTTTTCTCTCTCAGAAAGATGGAGCAAGTGTTAAGTCGAATTCTTGTGATCTATGTAGACGTGGGGATCCCCTGATCTTTGCACTGCCAGCACTCCCTTCTCCACACTGGACCTAACAATTTTCTTCTCCAAGGACAGACATGGTTCTTTGATATCTCAGGGCTAGAGAGATGGCTCAGTGGTTATGAGCACTGACTGCTTTTCCAGAGGACCTGGGTTCAATTTCCATCATCCACGTGGTAGATCACAACTGTCTCTAACTCCAGCCTCAGGAGATCTACACCTTCTCTGGCCTCCGTAGGCACTGCATGCATATGGTGCACAGACAAACATGCAGGCAAAACACCCATACACACAAAATAAAATGAAAGTATACCAGCATATACTTAAATCTAGTAGCCCTTAAGTAGCTTCATATACATCTACTGCGGAGGCACTTAGGCTCATTTTTCTCCTAATGCCTCCATCTATTAAGCAATAAACTTACCAGCTTTGTTGACAGTGACTTGTTCTGAAATTCTTGTCTGTTGTACACAATCAAGATGCTAGATGAGTCAGAGTAGATGCTCTAAGAGGGACTACAGGAGGCATAGGCATGACATTGAGTCAAATTTCTTTGTTTTATTCTTTTTTTATTCAATTTTTTCTTTTTATTAGAAGAATGAGTTTAGGCTGTCTAAATTCACTGGGTTGGGCAGTATTAATAATATGTTAACATTTATTTCCATATGTTTTGTATCTACATGCATTATTTACAGCAGTACTCATGATAAACTATTACTTCCATTTTACCAACACTGTGTCAGAGGCACAAAGAGGAAATTAGCTTTCTTATTTGGTGGAACCAGAATTTGGAACCAGGCTGGTACCAAAGCTGAGACATCATAACTACTGTTATATTATTAAATAATAGCTACCAAATGGAAAAGTTACTTTCATGTGTCTATTCCATTTCACATACTGTATAAGTCCTCCTGTTGGCATTCAATTGGAATAATAACTGGAGAAATCTGAGGTCATTTTTATGTAGTCAGGTCTTACATGTATTTTGAACAGACCAAGACTATTCAGAGAGGACACTCACTGACCATTGTGTGTACTTCTATGAGGCTTTGTAATTAGACAGGAGCTGTGTCAACTGGTGCAGCTGGAGAAGCTACGCAGATTTTCAAGCCTTCTCTTCTAACATTGATTAATGTCCTACAAACCTCATGGTGTTCATGTGCTTTCCCATGTGAAAAAGTATTCCCATATCCTGAATTGGATCAAGAACCTTGTGGAAAAATTTAAAAAAAATTTTTTTTTTTTTAGATTTCT
The DNA here is from genome assembly GCA_030556225.1 of Cricetiscus sungorus. Lineage (NCBI taxonomy): Eukaryota > Metazoa > Chordata > Mammalia > Rodentia > Cricetidae > Cricetiscus > Cricetiscus sungorus. The sequence continues at coordinate 7,030,405 of JANBXA010000600.1, read as the reverse complement.
GTTAGTTTTGATTTTGAGGTTTGGGGTTTTTGTTGTTATTGTTTGTTTTTGTTCTGTTCTGGTTTTTTTTTTTTTTTTGTTTTTTTTGTTTTTTTTTTTTTTTTGAGACAGGATCTCACCATGTAGCTCTGAGTATCTTAAAATTAACAATGTAAACTAGTTGACTGTCCTTAGCTGCCCCACAAATCCACAAATGCTGTGGTTAAAGGCCTGCACCACTACATTTGGCCACTTGCTTATTTTATGCACATGCATGCCCAGTACCCACAGAGGAGTCTGGAACTGGTAGGAATCAAACCCAGGTCCTCTGGAGGTGTAGGCAGTGCTCCTAACCTCTGAGCCACTTCTCCAGCCCCTGTAGAAATCTTTATAGACCTTTTGGGGGTGAGAATTTGCATGCTTCAGAATAAATTAGCTCAACATTCCTAAACTTAGCTTTCATATTCAAACTACCTACCCTCTCTCACCTCCCAATAAAGGTGACACAGATACCTTGTAGAGACACTAAAAAGACAAAGAATGTGTATAAATAATTAGAGAAAAGTCACACTGAATCAAGAACAAAATCTGTCTTCTAGAAAGCTCTGCGTCTCCTAGCTGGGAATCCACCAAGGCCAACAATTTGATCATTTTCTGAAAGGTTAGATTGCTGTGTGGGTGTTAGTGGCACCAGAGCAGACAGTGTCCAGGAAACACATCCCACACTGGACAGGATGCACCCAAGGCAGGAATGGCATTTCTCCTCAACAGAATTGTTTCACTCACTGAGACAAGATGAGGTCATTGAAATCTCCCTAAAATAAACACAGGATACATGAGTCTTAAAGTAGCAGGATCTTTATGACGTCAGGATGAGGTAATAGAATACAGTGTATATACTGTCCCAAGACATTTAGAGTCAGTCTCTGTAAATTTACACATAGAAATGGAGGTAGGACTCTGCCTCAGTTCAAACTCACCTTCTCTCCTCTAACTGCCCCACCTAACATAGAAGCTCGTGGAGTTTGTATACACCCACCGAAGGCTCCCCTCTCCCTGCTTGCCCTGGGTCTTGCTTCTCATCTTCCAATATCTCTCTTCCTGGAATATAAAGTTCGAAAAGTTTCAACAAAATAGAGTTATTAGTCTCCTTTTTTGAAAAAGCCAACCTCCTGCCTGCAGGCACCCTCTGTTGGTGGGAAAACCGAGGCTGACGCAGCATCAGCTGGACAGCAGGCAAATAAAAACATGATTTAGAGACTTCGAGCCACAGTTTTAAAAGGTTTCCTGCACTCTGTTTACGTGGTGGCATTTTCAACAGTGCACAGAAAAACGCTGAACATGGCAGCCACTTGAGAAGTAGAGTCATTGTCACAAACATTTGCATCCAAAAACTTAACTCAGTAGAAAAACAAGGAGGATCAAGACAGGATAATCCACAGGAGGCAATAGGAGCTCAGAAACAAGTGGAAAACAGCACATACTAGTTTAAGTTACAACTTCCCTTGTCTGCTCTGCTGTGAGCAGTGTAGAGAGTGCAGAGCATCAGTTCCAAGCCTGTCTGTGGCCTTGCACTGCCCGAGAGTTCATTTTTCTCTGTCTTCGAATTTTCTAGTTTATGAGAAACAGTTGTCAAAAAGAACAACTCTACGTGAAAGATTCTATTTACTTTTATTCTCTCATCTAACTTAACACCTTGGTATCCTGAAATCTGCCCGTTTGAATAGAAACACCGCCCACCCTGTCTGCCGCTGCCCAGTGCCGTCAGCCACAACCATGGGGTCGTCTGCAGTAAAGCATCACATGGAAAATGGTGAAGCACTTCCTGGCTTTAGTCTCCCAACAACTGGGTAACTGTTATTAGAAAGTGATAATGCTGGAAATATATGTAGGCCATTTTGTGGTTACTCTTGTAAAGACCTTTGATGTCTATGGTGCTTTGAATTTTTATAAATTTTTATAAATAACTGAGACATTCTCTTCAACAGTGGGTTCTATTTAAAATTAGTTTACCTGCCTTTTACAGCTCAAGCTTTTGAACAACAGGGTAAAGAATAGGCAAGTCATCCTATTACATCCTCCGTGGTGTGCACACTCTCATGGTTCTATCTGGGAAAACAAGACCTTCAAAAACTTAGGTATAATCTCAAAAAAAAAAAAAAAAAAGAAAGAAAAGAAAAGGGCTTAGGTCTGCCAAATACATGATGCCTTGACCCTCAGATTCTCCATCCAGTCCCAGTTTGCACTAGTAACAGCTGTAGGCCATTTTTGGTGAGAATAGTTTCCACTTACCCCAGCCTCCCTTCCACCCCAGGGTCTGTAAAGAAAGAGAAAGCAACCGAGTTCCGGAACCTGAGCTTCCCATGATCCTTGAAGAACTATTCACACATGGAATAGCAGTAGCAGAAACTACTAGGGAATGCCACTGATGCATTATCCAAAGGACACTGAACCCTAACAGGATAGGTCGAATTGGAGTGTGCCTCCTAACTAAAACTGACAAGAAGTACAGCTTCCCTCTCTGCCCTCTCCCTCACCACTAATTCATGAAGGAGAGAACTCTCACGATGATGTCATCTAAGCCGGGTGTTGGTGGCACACACCTTAAATCCCAGAGCTCGGGAGGCAGAAGCAGGCAGGTCTCTGTGAGTTCGAGTCCAGCCTAGTCTACAGAGCAAGTTCCAGGACAGGCTCCAAAGCAATACTGAGAAACCCTGTCTTCAAAACAAACACAGAGAGAGGAGGTGGGGGGGGGGGAGAAAAGAAGCTGATGTCATCTAGCACTAACACATGCCCTCCATGAAGCTCTTCGTCATCAAATCCTTGCCAGTTGCTTCATAAAGCCACTAAAATGAGGTGGCATTGCCAGGGAGAACTTTCCCTGAGAGCCAAGTAACTTTAAGAACTTTTAGGACTGGAGTGATGGCTCAGCAGTTAAGAGCACTTGCTACTCTTGCAAAGGACCTGGGTTGCATTCCCAGTACCCATGTGACAGCTCACAATTGCCTTCAACTCCAGTTCCAGGAGATTCAAAACCCTCGATAGATAGATAGATAGATAGATAGATAGATAGATAGATAGATAGATAGATAGACAGACACCTTTCTCTACATTGCCACAAAGGAATATTCTGAATAAGTGCTTTATTTCTTTTTACTTCCTCATTCTTGAATGAGAAAACACTATTGACTTTCTTCATACATTTCTATAAGAGGTAGTAAAAATTATGAAAGACTATTTTGTTTTTACATATGAAGAAATTTTATGTAAATGATGTAACTTTACATTTTTGTTAATGATGACATGATTATTTTATATTTTTGGTTTTTTGAGAGAGGGTTTCTCTGTGTAACAGTTCTGACTATACTGGAACTCCTCTGTAGTTCAGGCTGGCCTTGAACTCACTGAGATCTGTCTGCCTCTGCCTCCTGAGTGCTGGGATCAAAGACATGTGCCACCATTGCCTGTCAACATGATAAGTTTTTATGACACAAGGTTAATAGAAGAGGAGGAGATGCATAAGTGAAAGGTTCATTATTTAGTTTTGCAAATAAAGAAATCTCAGCAAATAAATAATTTGGAATCCCTGGGGCCAGAACCCCAAACCACCAGTCATGTGCAGATAGAAATTTGGGATCATGTACTCAGTTGTTCATATTAAATGGGAAGCCTGATCATGGGTGACTGACTTCACTTGTAATTTCACCTGAAAGCACCTTTCACCAGACGATAATATAAACCAGAAGCACACTGTCTCTTCGTGACCATCTTCCCGGTGCCCTGTGCTCTTACACAGGGTGGATGCCTGTTGCCTACAGGCATTGCTGGCCTCTAACCACACCCGGGCTTTATCTGATCCTGCTCTCTGGAGAGCTCTTTTTTCTCTGTTATCATATCTGCAGTCATGTAGTAATTCCTATGCCTGGGCCATAGAGAAGAGCTATCAAGAGGAAGGACCACTTTTCTACACATACAACACACACACACATTATCTTTTCTGGGTTCAATCCATCCTAACGCTTCCTCCCTATCACTAAATTCTTAGGTACTTTCTTCCAACAAGTATATGCCTGTTGTCTTCAGCATCTGCCCTTGCTACTGACCCTTTCTGATCAAAATATCCTAAAGTCTCTTGTCTTTAAGGCAGTTGTGAGTGTATGGGTGCATGTGTGTGCGTGCGTGCGTGCGTGCGTGCGTGCGTGCGTGCGTGCGTGCGTGCGTGCGTGCGTGCGTGCGTGCGTGCGTGCGTGTGTGTGTGTGTGTGTGTGTGTGTGTGTATGCATATGTAGTTAGGTTTTGAAGAGGCTATACCACTTGGTCTGAATGAAGAACAGAATTGATTGTTTGCTAAGCAAAACAGAGCTCTGCTTATGAGACAATGTCTACACAAAGCAGTTTTTGGGTGTTCCTTCCTTAGAGCCCTGTCCACTCCTGGGGGAGGGTTCTTCCTCGCCTTCCTTAAATCTGTGTGTGCTGTGCTCAAACCTGAAAATAAAGCAATCTTACATGAGGTCTAAGGAAGCAACGGGACTCAGTGCTGTGTGCTGTGGTTATATCCGATTGGTTATATGCATTTGCAGGCCACATCTTAGTCCTTACATGGTACCTCTGCAACACCGATACAGACGCTCCTGTTGACATGCCTCCCTGCTCTCTCTCTCTCTCTCTCTCTCTCTCTCTCTCTCTCTCTCTCTCTCTCTCTCTCTCTCTCTCTCCCTCCCTCCCTCCCTCCCTCCCTCTCTCTCTCTCTCTCTCTCTCTCTCTCTCTCTCTCTCTCTCTCTCTCTCTCTTTCGTCCAGCATTCCTCTAGTTGGAGCCTTAGCTTTCTTCCTTTTAGGGCTTTATCCTATCACATGATAGCTCCCTTACTTTCTGATGGCTCCTCCCACTACAGTCCTCATTTTATCCCAAATCAAAAGCTTCATTGGCTGCTTACTAGACACCGCCTACCAGGAATGTCCAAGCTTCCTCCCCTCGGGACCCTGCTTGGAAACCATCATCTATCCAGTGGTCCAGGTCTTACTTAATTTGTCCTCCTTTTTACTTCCCACCTCCAGTCAGTGACTGTTCAAAGCTCTATTTCCAGCTCCGAAGGTGCCCTCCATCTCTGCTGCCATTTGCCTTACTATTTCCTGCCTGGGTTCCGTGTACACACACACACACACACACACACACACACACACACACACACACACACACACACGTTCTGGTGCAGTCCAGAATCTTGACATCTCTCCTGTGGCAGTCCCTGTTCTAAATCCTTCCATCTGCCCGGCTGCTTTCAGGCAGGAAAAGACCACCTGTGATTGTGCCCTGTGCCCCTCTTGTTAGGTGTTCTCCCTGTCATCTTCCTGAACCTCTGCCTGAGCTCAGTTCCACTCTTACATTTCCTCGAACTCAACACACTGATGATCTTCTGAACATGCCACTCCTTGTCCTTGGAAACCCCCATTCCTTGCTATCTGTCACTTGCTCTGTGGGAATATCCCTGACCACGTTACTTTCCTTGAGTGTGACTGAAGTGACTTCCCCTGCACTCCCTCCTAGCAGTTATTACATTGTATTAGTCATTTAGTAGCCTTATCCGTAAGGTTAGGAGATAATTGCGCTTAGATCTGCATCCCCTACAGCTTTTGCCTAGGAACTTACTGAGCAGCTTCTCAGTGATGCTGATGAACAAACTGGCCTGTCCACCGTCAAGACCATGCTCTGTAATACACACACCTGCATACAGGCATGCCACAAACTTAAATACTTTGCTTCCAAACTGGTCTCTAGGGCCAGCCACCAATTTTTAAAAATCATATCAGGTTGGATGGCATACTTCCTGATAGATACCAGGGGGATAAAGTCAGCAGTATCTGAATGTGGGAAATTCTGTAGGGACAGTCACATTACATTAACTGCAAGAGGAGAGAGAAGTCAGGCCTGGTTACACAGGCGAAGGTCTGTATCCCCAGCTATTCAGAGGCTGAGGCAGAAAGACCACAATTCAAGTCTTGCCTAGGATAAATTCAAGGCCAGCGTAAGCAATAACACCCAGTACATAATTACATAAGCGTAAACACCCAGTCTGGAGTGTTTGAAAAAGAGCCCTAGGTATGTATCTCCATAGTGGAGAACTTGCCTCGTGCACAAGAACCTAGGCTCAGTCCGTCCTGTACTGAGGGCCTGGGGTGGGGGTGGGGGCGGTCAGGAAGAACAAACACTAGAGAAGAAAGTTACCAAGCAACTACAAATATATGCTACTTTAAAAAAAAAAATAATCCTAATTTTTATTTTGTTTTGAGGCAGTCTTCAAACAGGGTAGAATAGTTCCACATTCAACTTGTAGCACAGGATAGCCTCAAATTTGAGAGTGTCCTATCTCAATCTTCTAAGTGCTGGGATTACAGGCTTGTGCCACTACACCTTTTGAATTTTTTTTTTTTTTTTTTTTTTTTTTAACAAGCTAGCTTAAGCTAGCCTAGAACTCGAGGTCTTTCTGCCAATGCTGTCATTACAAATGTATACCACATGCCTGGCTGAGTAATGAACATTGTATGTGGAATGTATATTATTGTCTTGCTGAGGATCTGATGTAATTTTCTGCAGATAACAGATCCCAAAGGCTTTAGAATGTTTGAAGATCTCTAGTTCATACAGCCCCAGGAAGCAGAAGAACCTGCAGAAAGGAAAATTAAAAGAGGCCTGTAAGATTGCTCAGTGAGGAAGGCCACTCACCACTAAGCCTGATTAGCTGCATTCAGCCCCTGGGAACCACATGATGAAAGAAAAAGCTCACTCCCGAAAGTTGTCCCTGCATGTACATACATTTACACACACACACACACACACACACACTTGCACGCACACACAAGCACATACCTTTTGTTTTTGTTATATAGAGACAGGGTTCCTCTGTGTAGCAATGGCGTTCTGGAACTCACTCTGTAGATCAGGCTGGCCTTAAATTCAGAAGTCTCCCTGCCTCTGCCTACTGAGTGCTGGGATTAAAGGCATGTACCACCACCAGCAGGCTTAATACAATTATTCTAATTTTGTTCTTTTTTGGTTTTTCAAGACAGGGTTAGTCTGTATAATAGTCCTGGCTATCCTGGAACTCATTTTGTAGACCAGATTGTCCTAGAACTCACTGAGATCCACCCGCTTCTATCTCCCAAGTGCTGGGATTAAAGGTGTGTGTCACCAACGCCATCTTAGTAAAAGACATTTGAAGAACATGGACAAGAACTACATTTGCTATTTAGGATACTCAGACATCTTGACCTTTGCTTCCCACCCCTCCACTTTTCTATTCCTGAACTTCCCTGCTCACAGTTATTTCTAACACATGAAGCCCTGCTAATTGTATTTTTGCCTACACCCAGAAACTATTTTTGATCAGTTTTATGCCAAAGTAGGCATGTGATTTATGGGTTTCTTTAAAAATCTAGTATCCATTTCTGCAGGAGGTAAAACAATCAAGGTGGAAGCCAAGCTAGGAGATACTTACACTCAGTACTGGCCTTCAGTTTGTTCTCAAACTTCTGGTATTTTAGAGGGTTGTTCCTTCAGGGTCTTAGGGACCATGGTGAAATAGAAGGGAACACAGAAAACAAAATCCCCAAATCAGAAATGAGTTCCTTTTAGTTAGCATAATATTTGGGTTATTTTGGTTTTTGTTTTGGTCTGGTTTGGTTTTTTTAGGTTTTTTTGTTTATTATTTGAGTCGGGATTTCTCTTTGTCACAGCTCTGGATGTCCTGGAACTCACTCTGTAGACCAGGATGGTCTTGAACTCACAGAGATTTGCCTACCTCTGCCTCCCGAATACTGGAATGAAAGGCATATGCTACCACTGCCCAGCATCTTATGGTTTCTTTCTTTCTTTTTATTTAAGATTTTATTATGTGTACAGTGTTCTGTACTGCATGTCAAAAGAGGCAATCAGCTCTCATGACAGATGGTTGTGAGCTACCATGTGGTTGCTAGGAATTGAACTCAAGACCTCTGGAAGAGTAGTCAGTGCTCTTAACCTCTAAACTATCTCTCCAGCCTGTCTTATGGTTTCTTTTGCTGTGATAAGCAACTTGGAAAGTTTGTTTCATCTTACAGTTTGTAGTTTATCATTCAGGGAAGTCAGCTATGTATAGTAATTAATTACTATATACAGCTATAACTCTAATCCTAGGTTGATTTGATTTCTTTTGGCTTTGAAACAAGGTTCATCAGTGTAGCCCAGGCTGGCCTGTAACTAGCAATACTCGTGTCTCAGTTTCTTGAGTACTTGGATTATAGGCACCCACCGGCACACCTGACTCAGTTTTATTTTTGATCAAGCATACAATTAAGTTAAATTTTCTTTTTCTTTGCTATTCTGGGTATGCCCATGACTTTGAGCCAGCCTACTCAGTCCAGCTTGAAATTTATTTCAGAGGCTTTTCATAGCCAGAATGTCTAATTTTCAGTTACCTTTATGTTACCCATTCACCTTAAAAAACAAACAAACAAAAAGCCTGTCTTTTATTCTCTTTTTTTCATTGCTTTCAAAACATTGTTGATTACAGATCTCTCCACCACAAGATGGCACTCCAGAGTAGTTGAAGCGATGCTTTTTCTCTTCTTCCTAACTTTAACTTGGGCTGTTTGTCCGAGTCAGGACATGTCTGTGAAAATTCAGTTGTGTTTTTCATTAGACCGTGCCTTCCTAGCTGATAGAAGGTTGAAACACAAGAATCACACAGTGTGGGGTTGTGTGGATGGATTGTGGTGCCAAGGACTAAACCACAGAGCTCATGTTGCCCCACAGGTGTTCCACGCTGAGCCAGCATGGATGGTCCTGTGTCATCTTTGAGACAGGCTCTCCCTGAGTTGCTCAGGCTGGCTGGCCTGGAATGTGACACTGCTGCCTCAGTGTCAGAAATACCAGGGATTATAGGTATGCAGTGCCATTTTGGCTTCAGCATGTGCTTTAACATTTTAAGTATATTTTTGTAATAACTTTATGGTAAGTCTTATGCAAATTTTAAAGTAATTGTCATCACCATTAACGAGTCCAATTCCCACTTTGAATCTTTGTTCATAGAAAATAATCTGTAATTTCAATGTAGTTTAAAGAAATGGAGGAGATACCATCTACACCTAATAACCTGAGTTCAATCCCTGGAGCTCACTTGGTGAAAAGACAGAATCACCTCTTGCAAGTTGTCCTTTATCTTTACACACACACACACACACACACACACACACACACACACACACACACACACACACAGAGAGAGAGAGAGAGAGAGAGAGAGAGAGAGAGAGAGAGAGAGAGAGAGAGAGAGAGAGAGAGAGAGAGGGAGGGAGGGAGAGAGAGAGAGAGAGAGAATAAGTACATTCTGAAGGAAAGGCACCTTTAATGTCTTTTGAGGTGTTTGAATTGATGAATCATAATTTTTGTTTATGATCATCATCATTGTTGCTGTTAGTTTAGTGATATGGAAACTCGCTCTGTAGACCAGGCTGGCCTTAAACTCAGAGATCCGCATGCCTCTGCCTCCTGAGTACTGGAATCAAAGATGTGCACCAACACCACCCAGCATAATGAGAATTTTTTTTTAAATTTTTAATTTAAATTTTTAATATTTTGTTAAAAATAATGTTGAGCAATGGTTGCACAGGTCTTTAATCCCAGCCCTTGGGAGGTAGAGGCAGGTGGATCTCTGAGTTTAAGGCCAGACTGGTCTACAGAGCAAGTTCCAGGACAGCTAGGGCTACACAGAAACCCTGTCTTGAAAGATCAAAACAAACAAACAAGTGTGTGTGTGTGTGTGTGTACATACATACACAATTTTTTTTTTTTTTTTTTTTCTTCAGAATTGGGGTATTGACTTCTGAGTCCCACCACTGTCTCAGGGAGCTCTAGAGTGTTCAGTTTAAAGACAACTTCATTAGTCTGTCTTTGGAAACCAACACCTGGAACCAGTATAGCCTGACCTGGGCAGGGGTTAGGTATCCATTTATAAGCTGGCCATGGTGGTGTGTGACTATAATCCCAGAGCTCAGTAAGTAGAGGTGTGGGGGTCAAATTCATCCTTGGCTTCATAGTTGGAAGCCAGCTTCTGCTACATGAGAGCTCTTGTTACACAAACAGCAACAAAGAAGGCATTAATTTATAATTTTCCTCAGGCTTTGAAAGATAGAAAATTATTAAGAGCTAGTCTCTTCCTTCTCGGAACTCTGAGACTCACCTGAAGGAACCAGCTAGCAGAATCTTTCCTGTTACTTGAACTCTTTTTGTTTGACTCCATGTTTTCTAGCTCCTGACTGTAGTCTCTCAACTAGCCCAGCAGAATCTACAGCTGCTGGTCCTGGGCCGGAAGCACATGCTGAAGCCGAGTTCCAGGTGGAAAAAGGATGAGATGGAGCAGGTGCAAAAGCAAGCCCATTGCTTTTTTGCTGATAACATGTAAGTATTGGACGGTTACAGGCCAATTGGACTAGGTTCCAGTCATCTATCCTATCATGAAGAGTGCTTGCCCATGTGTATGCAACCTCATTTCAAACAAAAACAAAATAGGTTGGAGGTAGCTCACAAAAATACAGTGTCTACTAGAGCGCAAACTTGCATACACAAGAAAAGGAGCAGGGTAAGTCAGGAGTGAGGCTGGCACTTAGAATTCACACCATACAATCCTAAACTGACCACTGAGCAGACACTCAACAAATACGAACACAGTGTTTGTTCTCAGTGCGGATGACAAAGTCCCTTGCCCTTTTAGCCCTTACAGAAACAAGCCACCAGATAGCCTCATTGTAGCCAGTGCTCAGTGCTATGGGAAGAGGGAGTGATGGGAAGGACTCCTCACCTCACAGTGCTCCTCCCTCACACAAGGCCAGCAGAGATCCAAAGTTCCTGGTGTAGGAATAAGCTGGCCACTGGTAAAAGAAGAAGGCCAGCATGGATGGGTTAGAACAGCAACCAGGAAGTAATCTTTTGGGGCTGGGGATGCAGTTCAGTGGGTAGAAAACTTGCTTGGCATGCAGGAAGCTCTGAGTTCCATCCCCAGCCCCACATGAAACCAGTTGTGCTGGTACTACCTGTGATCTTAGCCCTCTAAGGTAGAAGCAGGAAGATCAGGAGTTCAAGGTCATCCTCTGCTATTCTGAGGCCATCCTGGGATACAAGAGACCCTGTCTAGAAAATGGGGGAGAGGAAGGGAGGGAGGCAATGGGGAAGAGAAGGACAAAGGATTTCTGAGAGAAGGAAAGAACATATTATAGAAGACCACACAAAGGATCTGGATTATTCTTTTGTGGGTTTTTGTTTGTTTGTTTGTTTTCTGTTTTCTGTTGTTGTTGTTGGGGGGGTTGTTTTGTTTTTCGAGACAGAGTTTCTCTGTGTAGCTTTGGAGTCTGTCCTGACACTCGATCTGTAGGTGAGCCTGGTCTGGAACTCACAGAGATTCACCTGCCTCTGCCTCCTGAGTGCTGGGATTAAAGGCATGTGCCACCAACTGGATTTATCCTAATAGAGAGAAAATTGCTATTGAGCTACAGCTTCCCAGGAAGGCAAAGAAATAGGCAAAGACAATTAGTACCACAATATGCAGTTCATAAACAGAAGCAGCAATGCAGGAAGATGGGAGGCCTGGGCCGCACGCACAAACCCTCGGTGTACTCCGGTTTTCCTACTACTTCTGCTGGCACACATTATTTGCAACCTTGCCTGGCTGTCACTTTGCAGTTTGCCTCAGCACTAAGTCTAGGACTCATTAGTTCAGAAGGGACAACTTCAAGGTTTTCAGGACCCCGCAAAGAATTTAGACTTAAAAAGGTGAAGTGGTTCTTGATGATGACTCGGGAGATCAATCCCTCACTCAAATCACAAACCAAATCACTTGTTTAAGCTGAAGGAAGGCATTTCATTTCGGTTGCTTCAGAAGCAAAAGACTTGATACTCTCCATGTTGTCACTCTCTCAGTGTTGGTAAGCATTAGGAGTGTAGGCTTATTTCAGATCACGCGCCTGCCATTTCCCGCCTGGAAAGGTATTTACTCCATGCATAACCTTCAGGAGGTTGTTGTAGAGGGTGAATGAGAGAATAGTTGTAATACCTAAAATCTTCACCAAGTTCATCACCATCATCCTTGTTATTTTTCTTAAAGAAAGAAACTGATACATCATGTGCTATAGCCCAGAAGTCTCTTGGGAATTGGTCTTGCTGCCTACTTTGGGACCTGTACTTAATGCAACTACTCAAGATCTAAGCTCTGTTATAAAGATTGACTCGCTAGTTTCCTGTGTCTGGGGATTTAAATATTTATGCTTTTAAAGTCCCAGGCTTTAGCAGCCCCTTCCCCTCGGCTTTCCGTTGTGTTTTAGATAGTGTCACCGACTAAGGACCCCAGGTGCGTCAAGGGGAACATTCAGATCGCCTCTGTCAAGAATCACTGACACCCCCAAGGAACGTCCCGATAAATAGGTGGAGGGAAAGCCCTCTGCCCCTGTTGTGACTGACCGTGCTCCTCCGTCTGTCCACTGCAGATCGAAGGATGATCCATTCCTGCTCTACGCCACCCTGAACTCAGGCAATCACTGCAAGTTTATCACGAAAGATCTGATGCGGGACCACAAGGCCTGCCTGCCTGACCCGCACACCCAGCACCTCTTCTTTAAGTGGCAGCAGGGACATCAGCTGGCCATTGTGAAAGGTTCTCAAAGGTCAAAACTGGCTTTCCAGGTATGGGGTCTGCTCTTAAGTGATGCTGATAGAGACTTGTCTAAAGAAAGAGGGTGGCATAGTTCTTTAAATGTTGAAAGTTCTAAATATTTCCTTTTTGTTTTAGTTTGGTAGTTAGCCAGTTCCTAGAAACAGCATCTGTCAGAGCAAAAGTATTCACAGGCCAGCCCCAAATTGATTGACATATTAAAACATCTGGAGTATTGTGTGATTGTGCCTGAAACAGCACCTTCACATATACTTAGACACTCTGTGTTTCCATCTTCCTGTTTACTCGAAAAAGCTTGAAACACCTTATCCTGTCAATCTTTTTCTTTTAAGCAGTTTTTCCTATTTCTTAATTTAAATTACATTTGTGTTTTTAAGTGTGTGTGTATGAGTACGTGTGTGTGTGTGTGTGTGTGTGTGTGTGTGTGTGTGTGTGTGTGTGTTCTGTGCTAGAGACTGAACTCAAAGCCTTGCATATACTAGGCAAGTCCTCTACCACTGAACTGCATCCCCAGCCCAGTTTTTACTTTTTATTTTTGGGACATGCTAGATCTTGACTTTACAATCCTCCTATTTTATTTGCCAGGCCCAGCTAACATATTATATTCCTTTTTAATTTTTAATTACATGTTTATGTCTGTGTGGGTGTGGGAACATCAGTGCTGGTGCCCAAAGAGGCAAGAGGATATTGATCCCTGGAACAGGTGTTACAGGCACTTATGAGCCACCCGACGTGGGTCCTGGGAACCAAACTCTGGTCCTCTGCTGGAGCAGTACCTCTGAACCATCTCCAGCCCATGTGTTATATTCCTGAAGACTACTAAGAGAGTAGATTCTAAGTTCTCTCATTGTGAAAAATAAAAAGTTGGTAACTCACATTGAATAGCTTGAACAGCCATTCCACAATGTAGTATATTTCAAAACATGTTGCATACAGAACTATAAATAAGTTTGTTTGTTTGTTTGTTTGTTTGTTTGTTTTGAGACAAGGTTTCTGTGTGTGTAGCTTTAGAGCCCATCCTGGAACTCACTGTATAGACCAGCCTGTCCTCAAACCCACAGAGATCCACGTGCCTCTGCCAGGATTAAAGGAGTGCACCACCGCCACCCACCCACCACCCACCCCCACTAAGTTTATTAACCTTAAAAATAAACTAAAACACAAAACAAATGTATAGGAAAGAGTACCCCGTGACATCACAGCAATTATTAAATTAGCAAAGTCAGGACTTTATTATGGGAAATGATTCAAAACAACTGACCCAGTTTTCTCAGAAACAATAGCAAAAAGGAAAAATACAAGTTCAGTGAAAATAGAGAAGGGAAGGGCAGCTCTGCATTAAAGGATGATTATGAGTAGTCCAATCCCTCGAAAGCAGTAGCGTATTTTACTTCTCAGTTAATAAACTACAAAATATATGTATATACATATGTAGTAATGGGGAAAAGACAAACAGTAGAGATTTGATGAGGCTGAGGAATTGTTGATTAGTCTGATGTATGCATGCATTCATTCATACATATACATATTAATGTATGCATTTTAATCAGACAAGTTCTCACCATGTATCCCTGTCTGGCCTGAAACTCTCAAAGAGCCCAGGCTGGCCTCATCACCCTCCTGGCTCAGCCTCCTGTGCTGGGATTTCTGTTTACTCTGCCACCATTCTTGTCTGAAGTCTGTGCTGGGGAAAGGCTAGTAAAAACATTGATCTTAGAACTATAAAATAAAATACCACTTTTTAGAAGTACACATCTGAGATTTACTTCAAGATAATCTTGAGAGAGAGCTATTTTTCTACTTTCAATATTTGATTTTTCTCTTCTCACAATGAAACAATCTTATAACTTGTAAATATGACACTCTTATAGAGAGTTCTCAACCTTAAAATGAAACTCCCCTTTTACGTTATTTTGTTTATTATTGTGGGGTCTGGAGAGATGGTTCAGTGGTTAGTGCTTGCTGAGTTTCTTTCCCTTTGCCCACATTACAAGCCCAGTGTGTTCTTCCACATGCTGGTAGCCTCAATAGTGTGTGTGATGAGAGATGTCATTCTGTAAACATACTTCTCTTATTGGTTAATGGATAAAGCACTGTTGGCCAATAGGAAAGCAAGATAGGCAGGACTAAGAGAGAAGGCAGTTTTGGGGAGAGGTAGGGAGGATATTCAACATGTAGGACCTAGAGAGCAGAACTCTGGATCCTCTCTCCAATAAGATAAGACCATTTGAAAACACTTAGATTAATAGAAATGGATTAATATTTAAGATAGAGCTAGCCAATAAGTAATGCTAGTTACAGGCCAACAGCATTATATCTAATACTGCGTCTTTGTGTGTTATTTGGGGCTGGCGTGGCTGTGGGACCAGGCTGGTGGGAAAACATATTCATAACATGTGTGGAGTAGAGATAGGCTTGTTTGTGCTTGTTAGCTGCCAAACACACACACACACACACACACACACACACACACACACACACACACACAAAAACAAATGAACAAAACAAAAAACAAAAAAACAGGAGCTCTCTGTTTAGGCAGAGACCCTGCCTCAATGGAATAATGTGAAAAATGGTAGAAGCCTCTGGCTTCTGTGCGTACACAGGCATGTGTATTGGTATGTACATGTTCATACACCACACACAAAGATACACGAAGGAAGGAAGGAAGGAAGGAAGGAAGGAAGGAAGGAAGGAAGGAAGGAAGGGAGGGAGGGAGGGAGGAAGGAAGGAAATCCAGTGATACGGGGGTGTCAGTAACCTTTGTTGTCATTCTCATGGTTTGGCTCTCTTTAACCCATCAGCATACTCTCAGCTATGACACAGTGGTGCAGACAACGGGAGATTCCTGGCACATACCTTATGATGAAGACCAGGTGCAGAGATCTTCTTATGAAGTGCCAACCAAATGGCTGTGCCTCCAGCGGAAGACGCAGGCAACTTCTCAGTGCTGAATTGGTACTGGACGCCTCCTGGCTGGTATCGGAGCCCTTACATCCATGCTAACTTCAGGCATGACCTTTGTCTTGCAAATAAAACAATCTTAGTAGCACTGTTTGGTTTAGTTGGTTTGCAGCAACAAATTGATTTTCATCTTTGTTTGGTTTTGTTTATGAAGCAGGTTCTTGTACCTAGCTGTAACCCCCCACCCCCACCCCGGTGTTTCTGGAGGTTTATGCAGAATGTGGATCGTAGTGCAGAACCTCGGTGCTGGTCCCTGTTGCCAGGCAGCTCTCCATACTTGCTCTGGCTAACTTGACCTTCCAAGCTTAACCATTGGTCCTTCTTTGTTTTATAATGTAATTACAAACCTTTCCATTCTGATTATGGTATTGGTATGATACGGTTTTTTGTTTGTTTGTTTGTTTGTTTGTTTTGTTTTTTTGGTTTTTTTTTGGTTTTTTTTTTTTTTTGCTAAGTTTTAGAAATAGAAATTGACTTTCAAGAAAAAAAAAATAGGATTTTGAGCTGGCAGGATGGCTGAGTGGATAAAGGCATGTGCTACCTTGTCTGATTGATGATCTCAGTTTGATCCTAGGACCCACAGGGCGGGAGGAGAAACTGAACACATAGGTTGTCTTCTGACCTCCATGAAAGTACCCCTCCACACATATGATAGATAAAATGTAAAAGTAAAGAAATAATTTTAAAAATAAATTTTGAAATGATTACAAATGGAGAGCTCTGGAAAAAGCTGGGGATCTGTTTTCTAGATCCCTGAACTGTATATGTAGCTCTATTCACTACATCCAGGCTGTGCTTTGAGCCCTATTTTTTTACATTTAATTTTGAGATAAGGTCTCCAGGCTGTCCTTGAATGTGCCATAGCCTAGGCAGGCCTTGAACTTAGGATCTCTTCTACTTTAGCCTCCCAAGTATCTGAAAGCCTATGACATTGCATGTAGCTTATTTTTGAAGAAATTATTCTGGTTATGGGGGGAGGATCCCATTTTTTGTTTGTTCTTTTTTTGAGACAAGGTTTCTCTGTGTAACAGCTCTGACTGTCCTGGAACTCTCTCTGTAGATCAGGCTGGCCTTGAACTCATAGATCAGCCTGCTTCTGCCTCCCAAGTGGTGGGATTAAAGGTGGCCACCATCACACAGGGTACAGGTGACGTGTGGTGGTAGGTGGTCATTTGTTTGTGGGGGAGCAAGGTCTTGCAATGTATCCCTGTCTAGCCAAGAACTTGCAGCCATCCATCTGCCTGAACTCCCAAGTGCTAGATTGCAGGCATGAACCTCCATGCGTACTTAGATTGAATTATTAAAATTGCCGTGAAAGGGGCTGGGGACATGGCTCAACTGGCAAAGCCTGAGGACCTGAATTTGGTCCCCGGCACTCACTTGAGAAAGCTAAACGTGGGGGCATATGTTTCCAAGACAGGCTGACTGCTCACCCCGACTGTCTACTCAGGTGAACTTTAAGCCATCAGGAAATCCTGTCTGGAGAATCAAAGTGGAGGGCTTCTGAGGGACAGCACTGGAGGCTGCCCTCTGGCCTACACATGCACACACAAAGGATAACTGTGAACATGTGTGTTAAATAGTAGAGATGTGTGAAAGACTTGGTAACTCTGGCAAGAAAAGATCCTTTTACTAGACTGAAATGAGTAAGCCAGTCAGTCATCTCTTTGGCACTATTTAAAATCTAATCCAAGAAGCAAATGCCTGGGAAATCACTGGTAGCAACTTTAATCTCGAACATGTTAGAGAAATAAATTCAAAGTCAGGTCAGACAACATCATCACCCCAACTGAGCAGACCATTATTAGTGATCAAGTTCAACTCCCATCTAAATATTCAGGGTCCATTACTAAAGAAGGTCTCTTGGACTGTCAAGGACTACATAAGAGAGTAGAATGTCTGTGTCCACTAGGTGCAGTGAGATCCCTGACAGTTGTCCATTTGGCTTTCCTGGGGCAGAGTGGGGCAGAAGCCATCTACTTTGATTCTCCAGACAGTATTTTCTGATGGCTTAAAGGGGAATGGGACAGCATTTACCCCCATGAAACAGCTTCTTCTAGTGGTAGATGTGACCAGTCTCCAAAAAAAGTGAGTTCCTTGTGACACTTATGCTTAAAGTCTGCATAAGTGGACCTTTGGAAAGAAGTAAAGCACTCTTGAATTGCCCTATAATTCAAGGGTCCTTTCCTTTTTGAGACAGGGTCTATTCTCTAGCCCAGAACTCACCATGTAGAGCAAGCCAGCATACATACATGTTTCCCCCTTTTCCTTCTTCTAACAGTATTCTGAAATGTTTTCTTGGTATACTCATAGCAATGTAAATTCATAGAAAGAGTCAACTGGGAGTCAGCTGTGGTAAATGCCTATAACCCTTGCCCGTGGAGCTGGAGGAAGGAGACTTGGTTTGTTCGAGTCCAGCTTGAGCTACATGAGACCCTGTGTAAAAGCAAAGAAGACTGGCTGACTTAAACTAGGGTGTTCTGTATAGTACAATGTGCTTCTGTTATAGCTGTGTTGTCAAACTCCTACTCAGGGCCTGCTCATGTTCAGAAGAAACTGTCCCAGAAGCTGTCTCCAGTAAAAGGCCACGTCCTTTGGCACTTGGTCTATTCCAGGAGGAGTGGTCACATCCTTGAGGAGACAGTCCTTTCCAAGTCAGGCCCTCTGATCTCCAGCTCATAGAGAAAACTCTGGCTAGGCCATGTTTGTGAAGAGAACTTCTAAAGAACATAAAGGGCCTTTTGTTTTTCACAGCAAATCATGTGGCTTTTGTTGCTATTAATCCAGGCACAAGGGGAAGTTTATGTGAGAAAATCATTATTGAACAGTTTGTACTTTGCAAATGGCAATAGAACATTTTTCTTTCATTTCCAGAATCACCAGAGTCTCAAACTCTCACACTAGTGATTGTTGGCCCTGTTTGTAATGGCCTCTCTCTGACTCTCTTCTATCTTTGGCTTTTGTTTTGTTTTGTTTTGTTTTGTTTTGTTTTGAGCAGGGTCCCATTGTGTTACAGCTCCGACTGGCAAAACATTCTGGCAGTCAGAAGTCAAAGAATACCACAAAGTCACCCTGTTACAGCAAACCTGACATGAGATTGACTGGGAGGGAAGTACCCAGAGGGTGGCTGCCTCTGCTCAGTCAAGAAGCAACTGAGCAGAAGACAGGGTTTATATTGGATTCCCAGGTTGGGGTGGAGGGATTTCCTGGGTGGGGGTGGGTGGGATTTCAACTCCAGAGCTTGGGCCTTTTACTCGGGGGCTGGGTATAGCTGTTAGGGCAGTTAGAGTGTTCTTTGGTTGGAACCTTGTGGGTGGAGGTACTCAGGGGAGGAGCCTGGCCACTTGTGTGCCTTCTTGAAGGGCTTAAACTCATAGTCCATGCCTCAAACCACTTTGGTCAAGGCTGGCCTTGAACTTGTGATCTGTCTCTACCTCCCAGATGGTAGGATAATAAGTATGCACCACTATACCTGGCTCTGGACTTGTACGTACGTACGTACGTACATACATACATACATACATACATACATACATACATACATACATACATGTGTGTGTGTGTGTGTGAGAGAGAGAGAGAGAGAGAGAGAGAGAGAGAGAGAGAGAGAGAGAGAGAAGACGTGCTACATGTATACATGTATGCAGGGGTCCACAGAGACCAGAGGAAAGCATTGGATCCTCCGGAGCTGGCGTTACAGTTGTAACCAGCCCAGCATGGGTGCTGAGAACTTGCAACTTGGATCCTCTGGAAGAGTAGCAGGTGCTCTTAACTGCCAAGCCACCTCTCCATCTTTTACATCTTTTGTTTTGTTTACTTAAAACAGCCCTAGCTTCAGGACCTCAAACTTTTTGATTACTTATTTATTTACTTGTTTTGACCACTCTTGCACAAGTGCATGCTGTAAGAATGGCAGTTCTAAGGAAGGCTTCCCCAACAGAAGTGTAACAGCTCAGCTCCGGCAGGGAACGATTCCCCCACTGCAAGTGTTACAGCTCTGAAGGGAAAGATATCCTAGCAATCAGGAGCCAAGGAATAACACAGCCACACTGCACAACAAACCTGACTCAAGAGATTGATCGGGAGGGAAAACCCCAAAAGGGTGGCTGCCTCTTCTCAGGCAAGAAGTGGCAGGGAACTGAGCAGAATATAAGATTTGTGTAGGGCTTCTTGGTGGGTAGAGTTTTCCTCAGTGGCCTGGAATTGGTGAGTTGTTGTGGCCTGATCTTGAGGCAAGCTAGGGTGAGATTCTGTTCTTGGCTCTGGTCTTGGGCTTGGGGTCAAGTCAGGGTCTGGGTGTCCTTTCCTTGTCCCTTTTACCCTACATATGCCACAACACAAATGGAAGACAGTCTAACTTTTGGGAGTAGTTGGCATCAGGGATTGAATGCTGATCATCAGTCTTCGTTGGGCATCCACTGTTTGCTAGTGAAGAAAGTGGGCTGGCTGTAGCAGTCCTTCTCAAACTGTAATGAGTTGAGAATGACCCAGAGATCTAACTTCAAATGCTGGTTCTAGCTGGAAATATAACTGCATACTAGAGCATGCACATAGCCCTGGGTTCAGACCCTGGCAATAAGGAGAAATGAGCTCTAATTCGGGAAGAGCATCCCTGGTGATGCCAGTACTGCAGTTTATGATTTGAGTAGAAAGCACCTCACCGGGATGGAGAGATGGCTCAATGGTTAGGAGCACTGGCTGCTCTTCCAGAGGTCCTGAGTTCAATTCCCAGCACCCACATGGTGGCTCACACAACCATCTATAATGAGATCTGGTGCCCTATTCTGGTATGCAGGCATACATGCAGACAGAATCCTGTAAACTTAATAATAAATAAATAAAATCTTAAAAAACCACCTCACTAGGCTCCAAGATTTATTAATTATATTTTTAAATTAAATTTGTGTGATGTGTGAGAAAACCTCTGTTGTCATCCTCAGGAACACTATAAACTTCCTTCATTACACAGTCTTTCATTGGCCTGGAGCCCAGGTAGATTGACCAATAAGCCTTAAAGATCCTTGTATGTGTGTTCTGCCAGCGCTGGGGTTACAAGTGCTTGTCAGGCATATTTGCGATGGTTCTGGAGATAATATTCCGGTCCATATGTACTGAGGCAAGCCCACTGACCGTGCTATTTGTCTAGCCCCTGTTCAGAATTTCCGTTACAGAACTGCATACTCTTCACATCTGAATTATGATTGCTTGTGTTAAAGTGACCACAGCATTGTTCGTTATTCAAGGGGAGCAAAGATGTAATGGTACCCTCTAGACATACCAACTAGAAAAACTCAGGAAGAGTGGGAGAACAACAGCCATCTGTCCTGTTACAATCTGTCTCACATTTGCTCCGGAAACACCCTCTGCCCTTTCCCCGACTTCTTACTCCATATCGGTGAGCATTTGGCTAGCCTCCAGTTTGGGATATTACAAATAACCCTGCTTGTGGCTAATAATGGGGTGGGGCACTAACACCTGGAAATGTTTTGTTTGTTTTGGTTTGGTTTTTCCTGCTTTCTTTACTTTCTTTACTTCACCTACCTGGTTTATCTATCTGTTCAGAGCATAATTCCAGTCCCAATACTCGCTCGCTCAAAAACATTGACAAGCAGTGATTGTAGCTCAGCCTAGCAAGTGCGGAGTCCTGTGTGCAGCCCCCATTACCACATGAGCCAGGTGTTTTAGCCCATACCTGTGATCCCAGCAAGCAGCTGTGATCCTAGCACTCGGGAGTAGAAGGAAGAGCAGGAAGTTCAAGGTCATCCTCTTCATGGGCTCTGTGAGACTTTGCCTCAGGCAAGCAAGCAAACAAACAAAAAGCCAAGTGTGGTAGTGATGCATGCCTGTAATCTCAGCACTAGGGAGGTGGAGGCAGGAGAATCAAGAGTTTAAGGCTAGCCTTGTCTGCATAGCAAGTTTGCGGACTGCTTGAGTTATCCTGTGATGTTGTCTTAACAACAACAAAAAACCAAAACAATAAAGTTCCAAGGTCTCCCTGTGGCCTTCCAGCTAGAACATAAACCCCTTTAGCATCCTGGGTCTTGTCCTTGCCGTGTGTGTGTGTGTGTGTGTGTGTGTGTGTGTGTGTGTGTGTGTGTGTGTGTGTGTGTGTGTGTGTGTGTGTTAGCAGGTATGTTCTTTTCAAGCTGTTTTCTTCCTCCAATTCTGAACACACACACACACACACACACACACTCGCTCTCTCTCTCTCTCTCTCACACACACACACCCACACACTCCCAGCTTCTGACCCTTCTTGGTTTATCAGTATGTCTCCCAGAGCAGTTAGGAGTGTTTTCAGTTATGTTGCTGAACTACTTTGGAGAAGTTGTTTGAAAATGTCTTCCTGGTTTTTATCTCTCATGCCCACTTCTCCTTTGAGCAAATTCCCCCTTTACTCCTTGGTGTTTTGTATGTGAGCTGGCTGGCTGGAAACTAAGTGTGGTGTCTGATGCCTCACTGACCAAGACATAACTTTCTTAGAGCCCTGCATGTTGGCACCTACCTGTTAATCACAGGTAATTAGGTAGAGGCAGAAGAATCGCAACTCCATGGCCAGCCTCAGTTACATAGGTAATCTGAGGTCAGCCTTGGCTACATGACACCCTGTGGTCATAAACAAAAAGTAACTTGTTAATGCTGTCTTCCATAATCATACCATTTAACCCACCCAAGGCTGAAACGAATTGGACTTCTTTAGTAGGTATCTACCCAGGGGCATAGCACTGTGGTAACTGGGTACTACTTGCTGTGTATGCCCTCAGAAGACAGCATTCCAGAGTCTTTCACATTCCAGTGTTTTAAAGTCTAGATCTGTCTCTGGTTTGAAACTTGTTTTGTTTCACCACTGTGAACAAAATGCACTTTATGTGAAGTCTGGGGAATCTTGGCTGAGGTCATGACAGTAGCTAGAGGGAAAAAAAACAAACTTAGTGCTCTGTCTTTCCTGTCAACGACTGAATGTTCAAGATGCTATTCCTAAGCCAGTACTCAGGAGGTGATGTAGGACAATGAGGTGTTCAAGGCCAGCATTGGCTAGATAGCAAGTTCTAGGCCAACCTGGACTAGAGAACCTGTCTCCAACCAGCCAAACAAACAAAAACCCCAAGTGGAGGGAGGGGAAAAAAAGCAAGGGCTTTTTCACTTTTAAGTCAATGAATGAAATATTTGTTTAATGACCAGAAACCTCATTCATTTGCATTCTCCCTCTTGTTTAATAATCAGAAACCTTGTTCATTTGCATTCTCTTTCCCACTCCCTCTCTCCAATTACCCCAAGAGGATATGGTCTTCTGAGCAATAGTGATGCCACTTTTGTGGTAAGAAAATAGGAATTAGAGGAAGCCAATTCGGAAACCTCAATGAAGAGGAAGTGTCTCTAGGCTGAAGGGAAGGCTGCTGAGTTTTATTTCCTCTTCCATCTTGACCTCATGGTGGTCCCCCACCCACCCTCAGTCAGGAAGCCAGGTTCAGGAAGACCAAGGGAAAATCTGAAAGACCCAAAGAGGCATGGACCCGTCACAGCTGTGACAATCTCAGCAACTGATGTTTGCAATCTTACAACCCTGTCCATTCACAGGCACAGCCGAATGGTGTGGGACAGGGCGGGTAAGAATTGGCCACTTTCTAAATAAGGAAGGCTCACTTCTGAATACTGAGTGTGCTCAGATCATTGCAGTTCTTGTCTTGGCTCTTTACAGGGAAGAGAGCAAATTGAGCCTAGTTTACTAGTGCCCTTCCCACAAAGAGAAACTGAGTTCAAATCTAGTAGTAATTGGTTTTGTTTTCATTGTAGTAATTTTATTTTTACTTGGCTTTTAGAGGCAGAATGTTCCAATTTGAGAGAAGAAACCAAAGTTGTGACCACTAGATAGTCTGTGGCAAGCAAGACTCCGATTCAAACCCTGTGTTTCCGACTCTCGGAGCCTGGGACTTTGTTTCTGTCTTCCCTGGCTTGCTTTTCACAGAACCGTTTGCTGTTCTCTAGCTCTGAAAGACTTCCGGTGTTATGCCTAAGGGGAGGCTGTGTGTCATAAACCACCAACGGTTCAGACTAAGCCAACTGGGGTCTTCCAGTATCTGGGCAGACCTTTGAGACTTCTCAAGGAATTCACAATTTCCTTGGCTTCCCGAAACTTCAGCTGAGCACTGGGTCTTTGTTTAAGGCAGTTTGGAAAAAGAAGAGAAACATCAGAAGTCTAAGGCTATCATATCGAAGTTGTTGTTATAGCTAAAAACCAAGGGTGAGTAGCAAAGGTCTTGGCTGTGTAGAGAGGACAGTGGGTGGTTATAGTTAAATGTCCTTAGGACTGAGCCAATACCAGTTTATTTCCTTTTAAATCAAGGGACAGCATGTATCATTTTAGGTAAATGCTGAGAGAATCCAGGCACAGAATTATATTGACTGGTAAGGAAGGGGATGGCACAGGAGGGAAATAACAGTACTTGAGTGTCTGCTGTGCTGGTAGACATAGTATTGTACCCCCATTAGTCTAGAGAGTGAGGGAAGCACACAATATCATGGACAAGGGGAACTGAGGAACACTGCTTTATTAGAATCCTGTCAGGTATGAGTCTGAAGGCTTTGTGAATAAACATATAATGAAGTTGGAGATGGAGAGATGACTGGGCTGTTAAGAACCCTAGCTGCTCTTCCGGAGGTCCTGGGTTTGATTCCCAGTACCCACATGGCAATTTGATACCCTCTCATGACTTCAGTCCCCATAAATCTAACGACCTATGGCCTCCTTGCCTACTGTGTACACCTAGTACACACAGACAAAACACTAATGCAGGCAAAACACTAATACACATGATTTTGAAAGAAAAAAAACTGCAAGTATGAAATTAACTTACATTTCAGAAGTCATATCCCAGCCCACATTTGATATCTCATTTGTTACTCTCCTTTGCTCATAGATTATAGAACTAGAATACAGATAAATTGCCTTTTCTCCTTTACAATACTCATTCAGGGTTACTGGATTGTTACCTATCCAAACATAACTATTGATATGCAGGGAGAATGGCCGACAGAGATGAACCAGGGAAAGACTTTAAATGGGAAGATTCAGATAGATTCTCTCATCTTCACTGAATCTTTGGGGAGACTTATAGGGAGGAAGTCTGGTTAGAGAGCTGGGCAGAGTCCCACCTCCCTCCCCCTGCTCAGGCAGGCGGTTGTTGTATCCTCAACTCTGTCTTGACCGCAGCTGCCTTTAAGGGGAACCCCAACTCTCCTAAGCTACTTAACTGTTATATATATGAATTCACAAGGCATTGTGTTTTAACACCTGGCAATATTACAGGGAACCACAGACCTCATTCTTCTCCATTCCCTGCCTCATTGAAACTGACTGGGAGAGTATTTTAAGTAATGGACTTTTTGTGTATGGGGGTGGGGTGGGGTGGGAATGAGGGTAGGGGAATGGCAGGTACAGAGCTCAGGGTCTTGGGCATAATAGGCAAATCAGTCTTCCCTGAGCTGTAGACCCCACTAAGGGCAGAAGTCTTATCTTGCCTTTGAATACCATGCAATTCAGCATGTTACTGGGAAAGCTACGCCACCACTTTGTATCTTTGCCTTGTGGATAACCCCTACCATCCACTTTCTTCTATCCCCAGGGAGAGTGGGGGACTGGCCAAATGAAGGCCCCCCCAGAAAATTTTCCAAGACTCACGAGATGTCAAGTCACGTCTAAAATTTTTCAAAAACCCAGAAAGTCATTTCAAAAAGTCTGACTTGGTGGCCTCGCTGAGAGGAAGAACAAACTTTCCATCCAGACAGCAGGTCTGCCCCGTAGGCTTGTGCGAAAGTGGCAGGAGTGTTGTTGCCCAGCTCCCTGAGCCAGGGGAAGTCCACTTGGCTGAGTGGGTTAGCTGCTGCCCAAGGTACATATCATGAAGCCTGCTTCCAGGGGATTTCCCTTTGCAATGGAACCAGCAGTTTCATCTTTCTAAAAGGTTTCCCAGAGGAATACATTTGACTATGTGGAAAAATCTCAAATGTGGATTTCTCATTTAGTCACAAGTCTCTTCAAATAAGGAAAAATAAGCACAATTATCCTAAGTAAGAATGTACACTCTACTTCAGTGCTAGGTCCTCTTGACGACTTTGGTTTACGACTAAGTTGCTGAGTAAAACAGCTGTAGCTCCTGCCTCATCTAAACTGGGTTCTAATTCTAGCTGTCAGTGTCTGTACTGAAAATTAAGCTGATTCCTTTAATGAAGTACACTGAAAATGTTAAAATATACCATCCTGAATCATATGTGCCTCTTTCTTGACCTAGTTAAATGCAGCCACACCACAGGAGGTCAAGATTTGTTTGAGTTTGTGAAATCTCATGGCTGGTAGTGTGTGATTTGAAACATCTCACCATTACAAAGTGATGAAAATCTAGTCATGTCTACATGGGAACCAAAGTCCTATGGATATGAAAACATGTCTCTGTTGTTACCTTTTTCTCTCTATGGTTTTCAAGTTAGTGTAACAATCATTTCTTGAAGTATTGTGAGCCTAGTCCTGTTCCAGGAGTAGTAGAGGGTACAGAGATACTCAGGCTTTGCTCTGCCAAACTGGTGAAGCCTAGACACACAGCTCTTTGAATTAAACCTTATAGCTGCCAATATTTCATTCACAGATGGCCTGCTTGGACTGGAGGTGTGGTTCAGTGGTAGAGCATTTACATAGCATATGTGAACCCCTGGGTTCAACCTTCAGCACAGCCAAAACTAAGTAAACCGGCTTTTCTGGAGGCAGTGAGTAGGTAACAGATGTGTTCATATGCCAGCTAGATCTCTTGTTTAACTAGGCAATGGCTGACATTGAGAAATTAGGGTAGCCGTATCAAGTGGCTCTGAGGATGGTCATAGAGCCAAGACTTCAACAATTGCCCTGCACACAAGACCTGTGCAGATGACTGCTTACTACAGAGTTAACTTAGCACAAGTGACACAATTGTAATCCTAAACAAAGAATCCTTATACATTTCTTTTTTCTTTTTCCATTTTTCAATACAGGGTTTCACTGTAGCTTTGGAACCTGTCCTGGAAGTAGCTCTTGTAGACCAAGCCAGCCTCGAACTCACAGAGATCCTCCTGCCTCTGGCTCCCGAGTTTTGGGACTTAAGTATCTTATACATTTCTAACCACACATACATCACAGATGCCAAATGATTTTGGAGCTGTTTGGTTTTACTACTACTACTACTTCTCCTTCTCTTTCTCCTTCTCCTTCTTCTTCTTTTGGTTCTAATTCTTATAAGACAAAATTCTACTGCTTTCCTTTGACCAGTGTTATTTGCAGTCAATTAAACATCCAAAGCATGAATTATCTAGTCACCCATTGTCTTTATTGTGAGCTGAATATTGTTAAACACACTCTCTTTTGTGCTTTTTGAAATAAGTTTTCTTGAGGATTCAAGCTAATAAAAGATATGACTTCCATACAGTGGGCATGAAGGGTTGAAAGGGACTGGTAGGGTTAGCCTTCAACGAGAGCAGATGGGCCTCAAGGAGTAACCAGGCAGTAGACAGACAATGAAGCAGAAGAGAAGGTCAATTTATTAACAGCCCTGATCCCTAACCTAGATGTTAGGCTTCATTCAGCAGATAGTAAGAACCCAGAGGCATTTAGACAGAGAAGAAACTTGAGATTGCTCTTAAAAGAAAAAAAAAAAAAAAAAAGAAAGAAAAAAAATGACACAGAATTGATGTATCAACAAGAAACTATTGTACCAAGGTAGCCCAAAAGGACTCTAAATCTGAACAGTGGAAGAAAGAATAAAAAGCTTGAGGAGAGTCATTTCACAGGCATAATCAGCACCATTCAGTAACATACATGGGAAGCAATATTGCTAACAGTCCTCATTTGCTGAGTACTTATTATGCTAGGGACTTGGCTTAGTACTTCTCATTTCATCTTTACCTCCATAAAGTGGATCTTATGCAAGTTGGCAAGAAAATCACATATCTGAGAACCATTGCAAATGGAATTTAAATTCAAGTTTAAATAGAAAAGACTCTACTTTTGTTTTTTTAAAAGTGAGTTGGGCTGTGGTGGTTCATGCCTTTAATCCCAACACTTGGGAGGCAGAGGCAGGCCTCTGAGTTTAAGACCAGCCTACTCTTCAGAGCGAATTCCAGTACAGCCAGGGCTACACAAGAGAAATCTTGTCTTGAGAAACAAAATGTTTGCATTTACCTGAATATGCCGTGTGTATGTGTGTAGCCTTGGAGGCCTGATACCATTAGCTGAAGTTACAGGAGGTTGTAAGCTGCCCTATGTGTGCTACTTCTCTGGCAGAGCGAGTGCTCTTCACCACTGAGCTACCTCTCCTGCCCCACGGGATACATTCTTAATTTATGTGCTCTAAAGGATTAATCCATTTGAGCTGGAGAGATCACTCAGCCATTAAAGGCTAGGATCACAACCAAAAATATATGGATTAATCCATTCATTCAGCAAGTATTTATTGAGCACTTTATGTATGTATACTAGGCATTGTCAAAGTAAATCTGTATCAGTAACAACACTATGGATTTTTGTCTTCTTGGCACTTAAGAGTTAAGGATGAAAGGACTATAAGAAGTGAATAAAGTTTTTTGTTTTGTTTTTCTAGCTTTCCCAGTATGAGAAACCATGAACAACAGAGACTCTGGAGACTGCCTGAACAAGGCAGTGTGGAAAGTCCCGCACAGGAATGAGCATGAGTGCCACGAGTTTCTGGAAACAGTGGAGTTGCAGAGGAGCTTAAAGAATGTCAGGAGAGTGCCACGAGTTTCTGGAAACAGTGGAGTTGCAGAGGAGCTTAAAGAATGTCAGGAGGGCAAGTGCTTCTCAGGCACCATCAGCCTAAGTCCACTCCCTGTTCCAAATTCTCTGTGTGCATCCTGGGGAACTGGCAGCATTGTGATGAGGCAGAGGCTGTGTCTATCTGCCACATGGACAGTGAGGCCTGAAGGAAGCTTAGCAAGAATAAGAAATAGGACAAGAAATTGGCCAAAAAGTATGATGGCTTTTTGCCCTCCAAGTCTCTCATCAAGCAAACCCCAAAATTCTGGGACCTGGTCTAAGGCTGGCAAGTTCCTTTCCCTGCTGATGAAACCCACATCAAGATGAAGAAGGTACTATGTGGCTGTTGGTCACGATGAGGGATGATGACTGGTCTGCAACATCCACATGGCTCTCCATGTCTGGGTGAGCCATTGCTCAAGATCTAGTAAAACTTCTGGGTTTTATACATCATGAACTCTGTGAGCACATCCTAATAAATCCCAATGCCACCATAAAGTGAATTCAAAAAAACTATGAATTATAAGTAGCCAACTAACATCGGGAACAGGAGGAGGAAATGCTGAGAAATTGACTGCTGCAAGGTATGGACTCTGAATACAAAAAGCAGGTGTTGGCTTGAAAGGAAAGAGATGAAAAATCTGTCTTTACCTACTTTGGGTTTTGAAATGCTGTCTGTTTACCATGACAGAGGCTACTAGGGAAAATTCAGCTTCAAAAAAAGAGTCCAGTGTGAGACCTAGATTGCAGAGACATCTGTATACTAAGGGACTAAAGGAGTGCATCATCCCCCAGCAGTCTTACAAAGAACTCCTTTTACCCATGACTGTTAAGGCAAACTGCAGGAGTTATACTACCCCTGGCTGAGAGTCTGAGAAAAACATTCAAAAGGCCAGGAGTTAATTCTGATGTAGGAACCTGAACTGGAAACAAAGGACAACAGCTCTTATCAGTACACTTGGGAATTGGAGTTGGAAAGTACCGAGTGTTCCAGAGAGCTGTTTACAAGGACTATACTTTCTTAACCATATTTCAGTTTTGGATATTCTCTCTCCTCTCTCTCTCCCTCTCTCCTCTGTGTAGTCCTGGCCCTTTTGGAAGTCACTCTGTAGACCAGGCTGGCCTTTGAATCCAGAGATCCACCTGCCCTATTTCCAAGTGATGAGATTTAAAGGTGTGCCCCACCACATCTCACTTTTACTTTTTTTTTTTTTTTAATACTTTCTAAAAGAAGAAAAAAATTAACTTGAGAAATTAAACTTCTTTATGAAGAATCTTTTCTTTAAATGTTTTACTTTAAGATAAAGTGGTTTTAGAGAGTATACCAGAGATCTGAATATTTCAGTATCACAGCAGTAAATTGTCACAAATATTGGTGTGAATAAACCTTTTTTTATCTAGGGGGAAAGTAGCTTAATATTGATTGTGCTAAGATTTTATATTCACTAAGTAGGAGTTGTTCCTCGGGGTCCACAGTGTGCGCAGAATTTCACAGTTTGAAAAGCCACTAGTTTTCCAGGCCTCTCGGAATTACTTTCACCTACTTGGAATTTCTTTCCTGCATCCATTCAACACCAGCCTTCTATGAAGCTCCTGCCCTTTGGATGTTGCTCAT
This sequence comes from Cricetiscus sungorus, assembly GCA_030556225.1. NCBI lineage: Eukaryota > Metazoa > Chordata > Mammalia > Rodentia > Cricetidae > Cricetiscus > Cricetiscus sungorus. Next base: position 7,000,357 of record JANBXA010000600.1, on the reverse strand, counting down.
TGTCAATTAAGACTGCTTAACCTCAAGTTCCCATTACTTGCATTTCAACCCCAATTCCACAAAACAAAAGAACAACAAAAAACAAACAAAACCCAAAAAACCTGAGCTGCAATCTGATGGAAGGTCTTGCCAGACTAGAAAAAGAAAACTTGTTTTTCCCAGCGGCTTCTTCAACCCTCTTTCAGATTCTACATTTAAGGGTTGCTGCAGCTGCAGCTGCATTCCTTTCTCCCCAAATCGCAGGAAGAGAAATTGGCGAGTAAACAGGTTAGGAAAAACAAAGCCGGAAAGATAGGACAGCGAGTACAGGCGCCCATACTGACGATGATGCGTTGATCACTCGGCCTCCAGAGGTCACAGGTAGACAAATCCCTACTGCGGACCCTTTGAAAACTTCCTCTTTCGCCAATTTACTCTCCAAAAAGCCCTAACGGCCACAGCCGTGGCTGCGAGCACGCTGAAGCGCAGCCTCAGCGCTCGAGGCCCCGCCCACTTCGAGACGGCTCCGAGAGGTCAAGCAGAGCGGAAGCAGCTCGACCGGTGCTCCGGAAGCAGTAGCAATAACTTCCGGGAGGGCCTTGTGTGGCTGGTGTGGGTGCTACGGGGTGCAGTGTGTGTTTGAAATAGTGGGAACGCCATGTCCCGTGGTTCCAGCGCCGGTTTTGACCGCCACATTACTATCTTCTCTCCCGAGGGCCGACTCTACCAAGTAGGTGAGTGAGCCAGGGCCGCCCGTGGGACACCCGAATTGCTCTGTCATGCTTCGGCCTGGAGCGAGCAGACCCGGCCCGAGCATAGTCTGGGGCTTGAAGCAGGGCCGGGGCCAGGAAAGGAGCAGGGTCGAGGTCGGCTTCAACCTCGGGTTCCCATCCCCGTCTGCGAGCGGACTTTTAGGTTGAAACCAAAGCCCGGCTGTCTTCAGGAGCGCCTCAGCGTCCAGACACAAAGAGTTAAGGCATTGCACCGTAATGCCTGCCTCCTGTTTCCGGAGTTCCTGAAGCACAGCGGTTCTCAACCTTCCCAATGCCAGGACCCTTTATTTAATACAGTTCCTCACGTTCTGGTGACCCCCCTCCCCAGCCATACAACTATTTCCCTTGCTACATCAGAACTGTAACTTTGCTACTGTTATGAAACGTAATGTAAATATCTGTTTTCGATGGTCTTAGGCGACCCCAGTGGAAGGGTCGTTCGCGCCCCCCCCCGCCCCCAAATCTCGACTCCCAGGTTGAGAACCGCTGCCCTAGCTCCGTTCTACCTGGAGCCAGAGTCTTCGCTGACAATGATTGGCTCCTTAACCAGCAAACTAAATGTATCCCCCTCACCCTGCCACCACCACCACCACCACCCCACCCCCCGCTGTATGGATAGATTCCTTGCTTTGTGGTCAATTCAAGCATGCAAAGCCCTACCAGACAGGCACCTCTGGTTCTAGAAAAGATAAATGTCACTCGCCCCTGATGGAAGCCTACCACTTAAAGAAAGTGACAGATATGAAACTAAACGAATAAAAAGAGTGCAAAGTATTTGCAGTTCTAAGCTTCGAGATATAGGGATCATAATAAACCGCTCCTGAAACTAGCACCCAGATTTTATACCCCGGCTCTGTGAATGCTCCTATAGTTTAAAAAGCAAATTCTCAGTCTAGTTGAGGCTCAGTGTGTTAGTCTTTACTGAAGGAACAGCTTTAATGGACAGAAACTTGAACTCGCTATCAGTTACTCAATATAACAGGTTTTGGTACATTGAAATCGTGGCAGGGTTTAGGTTAGGATTATAGGACAGACTTTTTTAAACGCTTATCATAGAAAATTTAGTATCTGGCTGGAGAGATGGCTCAGAGGTTAAGAGCTGCTCTTTCAGAGGTTCTGAGTTCAGTTCCCAGAAACCATATGGTGGCTCACAACCTTCTTTAATGAGATCTGGTACCTTCTTCTGATCTGCAGATAGATAGATAGATAGATAGATAGATAGATAGATAGATAGATGCAGGCAGAACACTGTATACATAATAAATAAATCTGTAAAAAAAAAAAAAAAGAAAATTTAATGTTGCCAGGGCTGATACACATTTGGGTCATGGTAATTTTATTTTGGAATAAGTCTTTTATCTCATTGTCTTGGCAATGAGAGTATACCATCCTGGTTGAAAATCCTAGAATTAGCCTGTAAATGGAGTTCTATTCATAAATTTCAGAAGTAAGGTTAAAGAAGTTGGCCTGTTACATATACATATTGTGTATGATGTAGCAAGGACCATCATCATTTAATTAATTAGGTAACCTGTTTAATTCGCCTCATTTGAAAGTTGTGATAAAAGAGGTAATGGTCCTAGTAAGGATTGTGTGTGTGTGTTTTATTTTTGAGTTTGAAAGAATTTTTTTCTGTATTATTGTTTATTGTTTGAGGTTTTGAGTTTGGATTTTTAAGTTTGTAAACAGACAAGGCCACACTTGTGTCTTGTTGCTGTAGACTGCATTGTAGAAACTAGCCATAAAACACTCTTCAGTGTTTCTTAAATTTGGTGGATAGAAAGGCTGAACATATAAATAAATAAATAAATAAATAAATAAATAAATAAATAAATAAATAAGAAAGGCCTAATATATTGTCATTTTGGTAGGCTTGGGAGAAAAGATGTAGTTGAAAGTAAATTTAATATTTAGACAGTGATTTTAACCAGTGCCTCACTGGATAGATAATACTCCCTTTGTTATTCAGGACACAGTTGGGCATTGAAAGGGAAAGTGAAAGAACAGTATGAGCAAGCAATATAGTTGTGCAGAGTTTAGGCCTTGGAGCCATACCTGGGTTAAGGTACTACCTGTGCTCCATACTAGCTGGCCTGGGCAAGTATATAATCTTTGCTCAATTTCTGTTTGCAAAATTGGGCTAATTCCTCCTCTTGTGGTTGTTGTGAGGAGGAAATTAGGCAACACATATACATTGCTTAGCTGAATGTTGCCTGTTAAATATTTAGCATTTGGTATAACAGGATGCTTGATTTGGTATAACAGGATAGTTGATTCTTTGGCTTTAAATAAATTAAAAAAAAAAAATCTGGGGACCAGGAGTGGTGGCTCATGCCTTTAATCCCAGCACTTTGTGGTAGAAGCAGGAGGATCTCAGTGAGTTCAAGTCCAGCCTGGTCTATATACTGAGCTCTAGGACAGCCAGGACTACAAAGAAAAAACCTGTATTTAAAAAAAAAGTTAAATTAGGACCTCTATAAATAAGGAATCCTTTTCTTTGGGTCCAAACTTGCTTAATTTCCTGATGAAATGTGTGGATTCTCAATATTGTTAATGCTCTGTATTAGGTTAAATTTTAGACCCCCCCCCAAGACATAACATCTAAGAACTATAAAAATGCAAATTGTTAACCTAGACAGCTGAAGAATAATATAGAAAAATAGAGTGATGATTAGGGAAGTAAAGGTTGATAGAATGTTCCTCATTTGCTGTAGTTTAAAACTCAAAGATACCATGAGGGGTTGAGGGTAGTGTTTTCATAGTATGCCCAAATGTCTGCATTTAATCTCCAACACCGAAATAAATAGTATAGCAGTAATCAAGGCATAAATTTAAATTACAGTACTGAGCATAATTATAAATATGATCTATAATTTTTACAGTAGCAGTAGGTAGAGTTTTTAAAAATAACACTTTGGTAACTATTGCATTTTTTTGTCTTTAGACCTTAAGATAATTAAAAAATATATATATATTTTGGAGTCCCTCCTACCATGTATGTAGGTCCTGGGAATCAAGTCAGGGTATCCCACTTACTAGCAGGTTCCTCTTTCTACCCACTGAACAAGCTGCCTGGCCCTGGGATATTTTCCCCCTAAATATTTATTTTAGTTTTCAAATACTGTGTGTGTGTCTGTCTCTGTCTGCCCAACATGGGTACTAGGAACTGAACATCTGGTGCAAGAGCAATGCACTCTTAATAACTCTTGAGCCATCTCTCTCGACACTGGAAATTTGTTCTTAACAAGTGTGCAAATTGTGTTTGTATGCAAGCATGTGTTAGGAATTATAAAAGCATGTAGGTTTAAAGTTACATTGTATTCATTGTCTGTGTTTGCATGATCATGTGCACATGTGTACGACATATGTGTATGAGGACCAAAGGGCAACTTGTGGGAGTTGGTTCTCCACCATATGGGTCTCAGGAAGGTAACTGGGGTTGTCTTTCGTGATTGTGGGTGCCTTTACTCACTGAGCCATCTCTGTGGCCCTGAAATATTTTCTCTTAATGTGTGTATACAAATGGCATTCATACAGGCTTGTGATAAGAATTACAGAGCACCTTGCTTTAAAATTTAATTTTAAAGTTTGAGATGTAACTTAGTGGTTATTACACCTGAGAAAAAGAAGGGGTGGGAGGTAAGAGGAAGAGAGGGGATTGTTAAATGTCTGTGTGTACACATGTTTACACCAAAAAGTAAAAGGCTTGGGCCCCAGAAGTGGTAGCTCATACCTTTAATCCCAGCATTTGGGAGACAGAGGCAGGCAGATCTCTCTGAGTTCCAGGCCACCCTGGTCTACAGATTGAGTTCCAGGACGGGCTCAAAAGTTACACAGAGAAACCATATCTCAAAAAAACAAAACAGCAACAACAAAGTTATAGGTTCAACACTTGTATTTTCAAAATCTCATATTCTCCTATTGTGCCAGTACCAAGATTGTTAGTGACCCCATTCATGAAGATCACTGTTTTAAAAGAAGTATTAGGTGTGAGCTGCTTACAGTGAGCTATCATTCATTACCTGATATTGTTTGCTTGGTCCTGAACTTTTGATGTAGTGGACATAATACCTGTTATTTGTTGAGTAAGGAAAGAATTTATAACTTTTCATTTTTAAGATTTGTTTTTTTGTCTGGCAGTGGTGGCCCATACCTTTAATCCCAGCACTTAGAAGGCAAAATCGGGTAGATCTCTGAGTTCAAGGCCACCCTGGTCTGTTTAACAAGTTCCAGGACAGCCAGGACTACACAGAGAAACCCTGTCTCCTGTGTGTGTGTGTGTGTGTGTGTGTGTGTGTGTGTGTATACATATAATTTATGTATATTAGTGTTTGCATTGCATGTATGCATATGTACTATATGCTTCTGAGTGCTTTCAGATGCCAGATGAAGGCTGGAGTCCCTTGGGACTGGAGTTGTTAGTTGCCTTATAGGTTCTGGGAACCAAGTCCAGGTCCTCTACAAGAGCAGCAACTGCTTATAACCACCAAAGCATCTTTTCTTCCCAGCAATTTGCATCTTAATATTGTACATTATTGAACACAAAACTACTGTGTTGACAATTTGTTTGGGGTTTTTTTTGTGTGTGTGATGTGTGTGTACATGGTAAAGTGCCTGTACTGGATGCACACTCCAAATTCAGAAGACATCAGACATCTTGCTCTTCCAATCTCTACTCCTTTGAGACAAGGACTCTCACTGAACCTAGACATAGGCTGGCTACCAGCAATCTCCAGTGATCATCCTGTCATCCCCCACATTCACATACATACTCAGGTTACAGGGTTACAGGCATGTAACCATGCCTGGTTTCCTATGTGAGTGCTGGATATTTGAATTCAGTTTCTCATGTTTAAACAGCAAACACTTCTTCCCGCTGAGCCATCTTCCTAGCTCAGGTTTGGTTGGTTTTTCAGTTTGGAGAGGGGTTGTGTGGGGTCACAGTAGAACAACTTGCAGGAGTTGCTTCCCTCTTACCTTACAGAATCTGGGGATCAAATTCAGGTCATCAGCCTTGGTCCTAAGTGTTTTTACCTGGTGAACCATCTTGAGGGCCTTGGTGGTTTTTTTTTATTTTTGATTTGAGGCAGTGTTTTGCTGTGTATCTGAGCCTCACTTTGAACTTGAGGCAGTCTTGCCTTACCCTTTCCAGGGCTGAGATTATAGGCATGCACCACCAAACAGGGCCAAGGACTGTTTTAATGCGTTAAAAAAAAAAAAAAAAAAAAAAGTGTCAAGCAGCCCTCAAAAAAAAGGTAGTAGGGTCAGGTGTTGTTATATATGTCAGATAAAACTCCATGATTTCAAGACTAGCCAGGGCTGCATAGACTCTGCCTCCAAAATAAAGACCTGTATGAATAAGCCAAGCATGGCAGGTGTGTTGTGTTTGTAATCTTTGTGGCTGCAGAGACAGGCAGATCTCTGAGATTTGCTGGCTAGCCAGCCTAGTATACCTTGTAAGCTCTAGACCAGTGAAAGACCCTCTCTATCTCAAAAAACAAGGTGGATGGCCCTGAGGAATGAATGACACCTAAGGTTGTCCTCTGGCCATCACACATATGATTGAATAATTTGATTCACCTGGGTCTTACTGTCTTTTTTTTTTTAATATTTTTTAAAATTATGTGTATGTGTGGATTGGTGCCCATGGAGTACAGAAGAGGGCATCATATCTTCTGGGGCTGAGAGTTAAAAGAAGCTGAGAGCAACCTAATAGAGATGCTGGGAACTGAACTTGGGTCGTCTGAAAGAGCAGTAAACATTCTTAACTGCTGAGCCATCTCTAGCACCTCTAATCTACACTAAAGTCCACTTAATAGATATTTCTGGATGATTGTTTCATTCTTTGAAGCACAGTCTTGTTATTTATTGGACTCATGGTGAAAGACCCCCCACTCAAGGCTAATAGCTTAAAACTTGGCTTAGCAATGGAAACGCCATTTTGCAAGGCTTCCACATAAACAAGTAAAAAGTCAGTACAAGTAAAAAGACAGGACAAGGTCAGTACTCACAGGCTGCTAAATAAGATATCTGTGAACAGACATTTGGCCTTGGGGAAGGAGCAGAGAGCTCAGAGAAAAACCCAAACATAAGCTAGGTCAGTTATTATCAGATCCCTAAACACGTAAGGAACTTGCCCTCGGATAATCCAATGCCTTATCTGAGCTGGCCAATGGGACCCCTGTAACTATGCATCTCGATTCTGTACCCTCGCTTTTGCTACCTGGTCCTATAAAAGTCCCTCTCCCCAGCCTGTGGGCGCGCAAGTCCTCCGAGAGACTTTGTCGCCCACAGGTACCTGTGTATATCTCAAATAAACCTCTTGCAGTTTGCATCCGCATCCGCGGTCTCGGCTTGGTCTTTGGGTCCAGGGGTCTCTTCCTGGAGGGAAGTCCTCTTCGGGGGTCTTTCAATGGGCCTTCTTCCTCAACCTCAATACCAGAATTGTAGGCTATACCACAGCCTGCTTCTTTTGGCAAATTTTTGTATTTCAGACACTGTGTTTTTCGTTTCTACACTTTCCTTTTAAAAATGTGTGTGTGTGTGTGTGTGTGTGTGTGTGTGTGTGTGCGCGCGCGTGCGCGCGTGGGTTTGTGTGCATGTGCCAGTACACTGAGTGGTCTTGAGAGGACAGCTTTGTGGGGTTGGTTCTTTCCTTCTGCATTATCACCTCAGTTCTGGGTACTGAACTCAAGGCAGTAGGTACCCTTGTTAGGTTTCTGCTGCTGTGGCAGAACACTGACAAAAAACAGCTTGAGGAGGAACAAGTCCATATGGCTTTCACTTCAGTCACAGTCCGTCACTGAGGGAACTCAGAACAAGGTCTCAGGCATGGAACCTGGAGGCAGAAGCTGAAGCAGAAGCCATGAAGGAACACGGAATATCTTGTGTCACTCATGGAGGTTCTGGCCTCGGAGCCAGTGTCCGGAGTAACTCTTAAGACAGGATTTTTGAGATTGTCTACTGTGTAGCAAAATTTAAGTCATAATTAAGATTTAAGAACATTTTTTATCTTTTGAACCTGGTAATGGTGACACGTGTCTTAATCACAGCACTTGGGCGGCAGAAGCAGGTGGATCTCTGTGAGTTCGAGGCCAACCTTATCTACAAAGCAAATTCTAGGATGGCCAGGGCTACACAAAAAAAAAAAAAAACCCTGTCTCAAAAAAGAAAACAAACAAACCAAACACTTCAGTATCTTCTGTAGTTGGGCAGAAAATGATAGTCTTTTTTTTTAGGAGGGGGCAGGATTGAGACAGGGTTTCTCTGTGTAGCTTTGGAGACTGTCCTGGCACTTGCTCTGTAGACCAGGCTGGCCTCAAACTCAGAGATCCACCTGCCTCTGCCTCCCAAGTGCTGGGATTAAAGAAATGTGTCACCACCAACCATTGAAAATGATAGTCTTATTTCTAATCTTATCTCCTCAAAAACCATCATTGTCAAGTAAACTATGGGATACTAACATAGTTTGTATTTGGTTTCCATCTTGATGCCTGTTTTTAAAAACAGAATGCATTGACAGTGGCTGGAAGTACACAATCTGAAGTTTGTAATAACCCAAAGAACCCTATGTTGATTGTTAAAAATTACATTTTCTTTCCATTTTTGAGGTAGGATCTCATTATATAGCCCTGGCTGGCCCCGACCATGCTAGGATCAAACTTCAACAAAATATCAATGTGAAATATAATAGCAGTTAAAACTACATGTGGTTAGTTATTGACCCAAAATCAAGAGAAGTATTAAATCTTTAGAGCAGCTAACTTTGAGCCCATAAAATGACGTTTAAAGTGATGAGATCTATTAAGATCTGCTGTGATAAAAATTAGAGTAATATTGTGTCAAAATTTGGTGCCTAATGAAAATTTAGTAAAATAAAACTAGAAGAAATGGAGCTGGTTTGACTGATTTATTGGCATTTTTATTATTTTGACTTTATTTTCCATGGTTGGCAGTCCATGTTCATATAGCTTACCCTTATTATTTTAATGATAATTTGTGATAAATTTATTCCACCTTAGCCAGAGCTGATGTTACACAGAGAAACCCTGTCTCAAAAAACATGAATGAATGAATGAATGAATGAATAAGAATCAAACTTGTTTTGTTTTTCCAGAATAAATAAGAATCAAACCTGTTTTGTTTTTCCAGAATATGCCTTTAAGGCTATTAACCAGGGTGGACTCACATCTGTAGCCGTCAGAGGAAAAGACTGTGCCGTAATTGTCACACAGAAGAAAGTACCTGTAAGTAATTAGCCCAGGCAGTCAATTGCTACAAGCTAAAATGTAAGAATTTTTTTGTGATTTTTAAACAGAATTACATTACTACCTATTCATACTAGCACAGTTCCTGGTTTGACTTCTTAATAATCATTTGAGGAACACTGACCAGTGAAAGGTGGTTTGGCTGAGTAGATAGAAGTACCACTTTTATACTTTGTTGTAATTATAATAAATACAGTGAGATTTCTAAGTCCTTTGTTTTCTGGGACCTTTAACCCACAAAAAACATCTAGCAGAAACATCTTCCTCTACCACATTTTTAAAGATTGGCTTTAAGTGTAAAATGAACACTATATATGTCTCATAACTTCTACTTTATAGTTTATTGTTAATTTCCATACTGTTGGTTTTTTTATAACTGCACAGAGGCCTGTGGCCTTAAAATGAAATGGTTGTGATTTACTTTATTCATTAGGACAAATTACTGGATTCCAGCACCGTGACTCACTTGTTCAAAATAACTGAAAACATTGGCTGTGTGATGACTGGGATGACAGGTAACTGGCAACTAGCTGCCTGGTGTTATTTCATCATAATTATCTTTGTATTTGTTTGGTTTTGCATTTGTTTATTGAATGTGTTTGTGAAGGGGTGCATGTGTCATGGCGTGTGTGAGGTCAGAGGGCAACCTGTGAAAGTTGGCCTTCTATCTCTCCCGTGTGGGTTCTGAGGATGGAACTCAGGTTATCAGACTTAGCAAAAACCCTTACCTTCTGAGCCATCTTGTCAGCCCTGTCTTTTGTGTTTTAAAGACCCCTTAGTGTCTGGTTTGGGGGTGTTATTAGTAGATTCACTATCTTCCAAGGTTACTATTAATTTGTGTTTATACAAGTGTGCTCACTTGTGCATGTGGAGGCCAAAGGTGTCTTCCCCTACCACTTCCCTCCTTATTTTAGAGATTAGGTCTCTCCCCAAATCTTGATGTCTGTTTCAACTAGATTATGTGGCTAGCAAGCCCCCCAGGATTATCTTCCTCTTTCCATGACATGCCTCCCTGCCCAGGGTTACAAGTGCAGGCCTCGCTTTTACATGGGTACTAGGGATCCAAACTTGGGTCCTCATGCTTGCACAGAGCTTACCCTGCTGAGCCCATTCCCCAAACCCTAGTGTCAGAATTTTAAGACTATCATGAATTTATGGTTGGTTATTCAGCTAGTTTAATTGACTGATTATAGTTATTGAGTTGACTGATTGGCTTTTTGATGGGAGGAGGGGGGAGTTGTTTGTTTGAGATAGAGTCTGGAGCTCACCAGTGGTTCCCAACCTTCTGAATGCTGTGACTCTTTAGTACAGTTCCTCATGTTGTGGTCACCCCCAACCATCAAATTATTTTCACTGCTATTTCATAACTGTAATTATGGTACTGTTATGAATTGTAAATATCTTTACTGATGACTTAGGAGGCCCCTGTGAAAGGGTAGTTCAACAGTCCTCCCAGAAGGGTCCATGCCTACAGGTTAAGAACCACTTGTGTAGTCCAAGCTGCTCCTGCCTCCTGAATGCTGGAATTAAAATCCGGTGCTAGCATGCCTGGCTGATTGGTTGGGTTTTTGAGACAGCGACTTGCAGTATAGCCTAGGCTGGCTTCAGCCTACCGAGTCCTGGGATTACAGGAGTGGTTTGTGAACTGTTTGAAGTAATCAGTGTAATGGAGTTATACTGCTGGTGGGAAACTAGATACTGTACTTCAGATGTGGTTAGTAATTTAAAGAGACCTAAATAATTTTTCTCAAAGCTAGTCATGACACTAATTAGAAGTGACTAATTAGAAGCAATTGTATAAAGTCTACTTTGGCTTTCAATTTTCTGAATTCAGAGGAAAATTCAAATCTAAAACACAAAGTTGGAGAAATACTATTCTCTTTCCTTAAATATATATTTTAGAAGACTGGAGAGATGGCTCAAGGATTATTAGCCCTTGCTGCTGCAGAGAACCCAGATTTGGTTCCCAGCACCCACATAGCAGCTCATTGCCCCCATCCATGATCTCCTTTGGCTTCTGAGGGCACTAGGCGCACATGGTACACATACACACAGGCAAACACTCACACACATAAAATTAAAATAAATCTCTTAAAAATGGTATTTCTCATGAAACCTTTAAAAGCATATCCCTTGAGAGTTATTAGACTTCTTTATTATTACATATATGCCATAGAGCATGTGTAGAGGACAGAGGGCAGATTGTGGGAGTTGGTTCTCTCCTGTAGTGGGTGGGTCCTAGGAATCAAATTCTTGGTGGAAAGTCCCTTTATCTGCTGAGCCATTTTGCCAGCTCAATTTATTAATAGATTCTTGTAGAAATTGTGTTGACTGATGGTGAAAGGCTTGGTGTAAAAGAGCAATATATTGTATAAATTAAGCTCCATGTTTTAATTAATCTCTTTCTGTTCTTACATGTACTCCATACCAAGTCACTCAGTGTTCATTATCACAAGAAAAAGGACCCTTTGTCTTTCTATGACTTGTATTTGAAATAAACATACGTACACACACACACACACACACACACACACACACACACACGAGAAATAGGCTTTCACATTCATTCTGTGCTTCTAAATCTTTGGGGTTTTGTTTATCCTTTAAGCTGACAGCAGATCCCAGGTACAGAGGGCACGTTATGAGGCAGCTAATTGGAAATACAAATACGGCTATGAGATTCCTGTGGACATGCTATGTAAAAGAATTGCTGATATTTCTCAAGTCTACACACAGAATGCTGAAATGAGGCCACTTGGTTGCTGTAAGTATGCTCAGAAGTCTTCTAAAGAATTGAGTTGCAATCGTCTTTAAAACCTATGGAAAGAACCTGAGACCACACTTGGGTCAAACATGTAGTTTGAAATTACAGCTTTCAAGTTTTTTTTTTTTTTTGTCAAAAATGTCTGTTTAGGATATGTGATGTGATGTGGAGTATCTAAGTCCTTATTTTATTAGGCTGCTGCAATGGGGTTCTACTGTAATTCCAGATTATTAATTCTGTAAAAGCTGGAGAGATGGCTCAGTGGTTAAGAGCACTGACTGTTCTTCCAGAGTTCAGTTCCCAGCACCCACATGGCAGCTCACAACTGTCTATAACTCCAGGATCTAACACCCTCACATAGACATCCATGTACGCAAAACACCAATGCATATAAAATAAAAATAAATAAATTCTGTGAAATTTTAGTAGGCATTTTAATGGTGTCGATGCCACTTTTGGTCTTGGAATAGCATATAGGCTTATAGATTATGTTTGTATTTCTAATTTAAAATTTTTGTTTTTTTGAGACAGCCCTGGCTGTCCTAGAACTCACTTTGTAGACCAGGCTAGCCTTGAACTCCCAGATATTCACCTGCATCTGCCTCCCAAGTGCTGGGATTAAAGGCGTGCACCACCACAGGTAGCTTGTATTTCAATTTTTTTTTAAAATGAAGTTTCATGAGGAAGAGTAAGATTTATTGATCTTTAGATTTAATATTTTATAAACTCACCTGACAATCTCAATCTCAATACATACTTATTTGTCTGTTTCTTTTTTATTTGTCTATTTTTTGATTTTCTGAGGAAGGTTTCTTTGTGTGGCCCAGGATGGCCTCAAATTCAAATCCATGTGCCTCTGCCTGTAGGGTGCTGGGATTAAAAGTGTGTACCACATCACTACCACCTGGCATCCTATTTGTTTCTGACATCATTCATTAATGAAAATGAAATGTTCCAGTCCCCGAGCCTGCCTTTTTTATGTGTGTGTGGTTCTGGGACTCAAAGCCAGGATTGTGTTTGCTAGACAAGTCTCTAGCTCTACCGCAGAGCTGTAGACCTAGCTCTGTTTTTTTAGCAAATGATTCTGTTGACCTCTTAAACATTTCTCCTTTAACTTCTTATTTCTTAATGTATGGTGTTTTGCCAGCATGTATTTCTGCATACCATGTGATGACCTGTAGAGGCTAAAAAAGGGTGTCAGATCCCTGGGACTAGAGTTAAGATGGCTATAGGCTGCCACATGGTTGCTGGGAATCAAACCCTGATCCTCTGGAAGAGCAGCCAGTGTTCTTTAACTGCTGTGCTGTCTCTCCAGTTGCTGATTTCATCTGTCCCTCCCTTACTCTTGGAGTCTGAGTAGTTTATCTCAATTTTGTGATTCTCCTGCCTCAGCCTCCCAAGTGCTAGCATAACAGGTGTGGTGGCATCCAGTTTCTGCTCAGTTTCTTTTGTTCATGTTCCTCTGTTGATCCCTTAAATGTTGTTACATCTCAGACTATATTGTTGGGCCTTCTCTTCCTTCCCTTCTGTGCCAGTTACTCTCCTGGTTTCTTAACCCAGCCCCTTCCTTTCTATGCAGATACTTCTGACACTGAGAGTCACTGCTGTTCACATGCATCCTCAGCTTCTCTTTTATAGTCATATCCCACTCTGCCTGCTTATCAGGTTAAGCCTTTGAGTTTTGCCTCAGAGTATCTGTTCTCTCCTGTCACTTTGTCATTGTTATATTTGCCGTTTATTGCCTATATTGCCTAGCTAATCTATTTTCTTCTGTCTTCATGAATTATTCTAAAAATGAATTCTGTTGTTCAGCAAAGAAAGAGGGATCTGAGGAGACTGGTAATGCCATGGGCTTTGGTCTTTGACTAAAGGTGTTCAATAAGCTGAGCCTGTTTAAAAAAGCAACAAACTGATACATCCTTTTTCAAAACAGCAACTTACCTGATACCTAATCTATCAATGGTCATAAAGCTACATTTTAACAGTTGGGGGGAAACACATAACCTAAAGTTAATGACCAAATAATGATTAGCAGTAACTATGTACTACACCAAGAAAGGAAATGTTTATTGGAAAGGATGGTATGACATATGTAATTGGAGCCTTTCTTTTCAGGTATGATTTTAATTGGTATAGACGAAGAACAAGGCCCTCAAGTGTACAAGTGTGATCCTGCAGGCTACTACTGTGGTTTTAAAGCCACCGCAGCAGGAGTTAAACAAACAGAGTCAACCAGCTTCCTTGAAAAAAAAGTGAAGAAGAAATTTGATTGGACATTTGAACAAACAGTGGAAGTAAGTTAGCCAAAAGGAGTTGAATTTTTATTTTTATTTATTTTTTACTGCTCTGGAAGAGGAAGCATTATTGTATTATTGATAGTCTATAAATACTATTTCTTAGTTGGGCAGTGGTGGCACATGCCTTTATCCCAGCACTTGGGAGGCGGAGGCAGGAGGATCTCTGTGAGTTCAAGGCTAGCCTGTTCTACAAAGACAGTTACAGAAGAAACCCTGTCTTCAAAAACAAAACAAAAAAGGCTATTTCTTAATGATGTCACAAGATCCAGATTTGTTAGCTTAATGGTATAATTCATATCATTTAGCTGGCAGTGCAAGGAGGGGCTGCTTTTATTTATTTCCTATCTTAGTTCATAATGGCTTTGAAACAATATCCAACAAAATAAGAATTAAGACAAGACTCAAAGACTGGCATGGTTACTATGGTTAATAGACTCAAATTGGGCTTTAATTTTCTAGATAACAAAATTGGAAAGTCTAAGATTTGATAATGTTGTTTTAGTTTTGTTGACATTTGTGTGTGTGCATACATTTGTGTCTGCATGTGCCACAACACTCCTGGAAGCCAGAACCAATTTGCAGGGGTCAGTTCCTTTCTACCATAAAGGTTCCAGAGATTGAACTCAAGTTGTTACCCTTACCAGTAGTCACGTTTACTCACTGAGCTATCTTGCTGGTCCAGTAATAATTATTTTTATGGTCTTAAACAAAGGCAGCTACAAACCAAGTTCTTGGAGAGCAAATTGTTTCCTAGTAAAAGGATATGTGCACAGAGCGCTGAAAAATAGCTCAGTCAGTAAAATGCTTGTCTTGTAAACTCAAGGATCTCATCTCAGTTCAGTGCCCAGAACCTACAGTGCAAACAAATAAAACCTGCTTTTGCTTGTGACTGTAGACTGTTGAGGTAGACACTAGCTACCGGTCAGCCCAGCCTTTGTGGTTAGTTCAGGTCTCTCAAGGTTACCCTCTGACCTCTATACCCACATACCCCTTTTTATAATTTCTTTTTTTGTTTAACTTTTAAAAGCTGGTTGTGGTGATATACACCTGTAGTCCCACCTTGGGGGAGGCAGAGGTGAGAGGATCATAAATTTGAGGCCAGCCTGGTCTACATAGTGAATTCCAGGCTAGTCAGGGCTTCAAAGCATAGACATACCTTTAATTATTTGATAGTTTAGCTTATACGGAAAGAAAATATGAAATAAATTAGTTCTAATCTCAAAAATAGAATGGTGAACCTTAAAATGTTTCTTAAAGTATAATCTATAGTTACATTTATCACATAGATATAAAACTGCTTAAAACATTCTTAAATTACCATATCAAACCGAAAACATTTTAAAGGTTCAGTAATCAGCCTGAATTATTACTTTGGTCTCTTTCACACCAGGTGCTAAACAAAGTCTTCTTATAGTGGTCATCGAGCAAGTGGATTTTTAGTTGTTTGTTTGTTTTTTGAGATAAGTTTCTCTGTGTAACCTTGGCTGTCTTGGAACACACTCTGTAGACCTGCCTGGCCTCAAACTCACAGAGACCCGCCTGCCTCTGCCTCCCAAGTGCTGAGATTTACTCATGGTGTGCACCACCACACTGGACTACAAATACATTTTGTTTGATAAGCTCCTTTAATTTGGGGCTATTTAATAGAAGCTGGTTTATGTCAGCAATTTGTTAGTAACACACCTGTAGGACAGTCACTGAAACACAAAAGAGAGTGTCTTGTGGTGTTACTAATCAACTTGGGGTGGGGGACCTTGATAGCTGGAAAGTATTGTGTTTTAATGCTAGCATTCTTTTCAGACTGCAATTACATGCCTGTCTACTGTTCTGTCGATTGATTTCAAACCTTCAGAAATTGAAGTTGGAGTAGTTACAGTTGAAAATCCTAAATTCAGGTGAGTTACCTTTTCAACCCTGTGTTATAAATTCTCCAAACTAAAAAGCTAGAGACATTCAAGTTCCTTTGTGCTGTAATATATTTGTATATGGTGGTATGATGAAATATGGTTCTTTTTTTCCCCCAGTATCTGAGGGATCTATTTCAAAATTTCTTTAAAATGGTGATTGATACTTATGATCCTGGTACTTGAGAGGCTGAGGCAGGAGGAATCATGAATTGAAGGGCCAGCCTGGCTCATATAATAATTCTTTTAAAAAATTATCTCAAACAAATGATTGTAGAAAAGTGGTTAGCTAGCTTGTTCAAAAGTCATGGGTTTGATCCCTAGCACTGTAAAAACAAAACAACCTTATTTGTAGTATCTTAAAAACAGAAGCAACTTGTCTCCCTCTTGTAAGTAATTTTATATCTAACACCAGGTGTCTCTCTTATCTCTCTGTCTGACACACACACACACACACACACACACACACACACACACACACACACACACACACACACACACACACACACACACACACACACACACACCCTCTCTAAACTCGTAAAATGAGCAAATGCAGGTGGGTTTGATCCCTGACACTACAACGCACAAGTAGGCAAACAGGTGAAATGGACTTCAGTCTTTCAGTTTAGAGCCAACAGGGCAGTTCCACAGTAGTAATTTTCAGGTGAAACTTTGGTTGGTTGTGTGCTCGGTAAGAACGCTTCAAAGAGCGATATGAAGCACAAACCCACAGTTGAGTTGCTGGTGCTGGTTGGTGTCTGTGTATTCTTACTCACCAAGTCACTTTGCTTGAGTGACCCAAGTGTGTCCTAGTGGCTTATGTCAGTCAGCTCATTCTCCCAGCGCTTTGTTGGGGTTTGTATGCCATGGACTAGGATGCCTTTGTGGTTGGTGAAAAACAATTAAGTCCACAGATGTGAGAGTTGCTGAGAGCATTTAACCTGTTTAGTGTGTCTCCTCTTAGACTATGTCTATGGTCATTGTTGTTGGGGACCTTGAATAAAGAATTTTTTAGTGGTATGTGTGGTTTTTGTTTTGTTTTGTGACATTGTCTTGTATGTAGGCCAAACTGGACTTGAATGTTTTTTGGATCATCCTCCCTTAGCCTTCCATGTTCCTGGACTGCAGGTTGCTCTTCCATCCAACTTGTAGTATATACCCCCGCCTCTTTATGATTTGATTTGCTTTCTTGGTTGCCTATAAAACTGAGAAAATAAAGTTGCATCTAGCCTAATAATTTTTTCTACAGGAAAATGATCCCCTTTTTTGTGGTTGTTTTGCTTCTTTTTGAGTCCAGGCTGTCCTCAGTCCCCAGAACTGGGACTATAGACCACCACACCCATCTGGCTTCCTTTTTCTAAGCACTGAAATTCCAATAAGCACTTTACTTTCTTTTCCATTATAAGACCTTTTTACTACATCCAAATGTTATTTGCATCTGTTTTAAAAATTGAGCAAGAAACCAAATATCTGTGTAAGCAGACCAATGTAGCTGGGTGTTATACACACCTGCAACCCCAAATGTTGGGCAGCTGAGGCAGAATTAATTGTTGGTTCAAGGTCATCCTTGAGAACATAGTGAAACCTATCTCAAAATAAAAGTGTATTTTAAAAGGCCTAGTATATAGCGAGTGTGAGAGTGTTTACCAGCAGCAGAAAATAGAGATTCAATGCCAATACTGGGAAGAGAGAAAAGCTCTTGTATACTGTATACTTCCTAAATTGTCTGGTAATAAGTGTACTTGAGTAATAACAAAGAAAGCATACAGAAATAGCATAAGATTCTACTTACAACTTTGTAAATGAATGAGTTGTTAAAAAAAAAAAAAAGTCATTGTGACAAATTTACCTTTTTAGAAGTTTAGTAATGAAGTAGAATATTGGAAGGCAGAGACAGAGCATCAGAAGTTTAAGGTCATTGATGGCTACATAGTAAGTTCCAGGCCGCCTGGGCTACCTAAGTTATGAGACCTTACCTTAAAACAAAGCAGCAAACAGAATCCCAGTAGTGACAGGTCATGTCAACAGTGTTGATAAGCAACTGATTCCTTTAAGACAAACATTTAGAAAATACATATTCCACATGAAGTACCTTCTGGTAACTAGTATTTTAGGTTTTTATTTTTCCGAGACAAAAGTTTCTCTGTGAAGTCTTTGCTGTCTTAGAATTCATTCTATAGATCAGGCTGGCCTCAAACTCACAGAGATCCGCCTGCCTCTGCCTCCCAAGCGCTGGGATTCAAGGTGTATACACCGCCACCACCTGGTTTGGCGAATAGATTTTAAATACCATTATAACTTTATGTCTTAGGGCTTTTATTGCTGTGAAGAGACACATGACCACGACTTTTATAAGAAAAACATTTAATTGGGGTTGGCCTATAGTTCAGAGGTTCAGTCCATTATCATCATGGTGGGGACCATGGTGGCGTGAAAACAAACGTGGTACTGGAGAGATAGCTGAGAATCCTACATCTTGCAGGCAACAACAAGCCAACTGAAACACTGGATAGTATCTACTCCCACAGTGACATATTTCTCCCAACTAGGGCATACCCACTCCAACAAAGGCACACCCCTTAATTTTAATAGTGTCATTCACTATGAGATTATGGAGGTCAATCACATTCAAACTGCCACACTTTATTTCTATAGTACTGATTCCAAACAGCATTTGGGAGGGCATATATTTTATGTGTGTGTGCACACATTCGCGTGTATATGCAGAGGCAAAGGTGTTCTTCCTCCTTATACTCTGAGGAGGATCTTGTAGATGCTTGCTGATTCAGCTAGTCTAGCTAGCCAGCTTCCTTCTGAGCTCCAGGATTCCAGGTAGGTCTCCACGCTTGCCCCCATTGGGATCAGAACTCATGCTTGTGCAGGGAGCACTTTATCACTGTGCATCTCCTCAGTTCCCCTCCCCCAACAGTTTCTAAAAATTTACTTAAGTTTCTCACGGTTAATGCAAATTTGAGTTATGTTTTTAAGGCATTGACACCCAAAATAAATTGAATGTAGTTTGTATAATTTAGCTTCATATTAGATTATTTGAAATGTTTTTAACCTTAGCTGAAATTAAATTCTGGATCTGATATCAAAAAACACTTTCATAATCTAGATGAAACTGATGTTTGGGGAGTTCCTGCAGTATAATCTGTGGGAAGAGTCCTGGGCATGTAGCCTTTTAAAAGATTGGTTATAAATTGGTAGTTGCTGAAGTTAGTTGATCCATACATGGGGGTTATTGTACTGTCTTTTTATTGTTTGAAACTTTCCATAATAAAAACCTTTTTGAAGTAAGCAGTTATGATTTTTTTTTTTTACCCTTTGCCTTCCAGAATTCTCTCTGAAGCAGAGATCGACGCCCACCTTGTTGCTCTAGCAGAGAGAGACTGAACATTGTCATTAGTTTACCAGATCCATGATGCCACTTGCCTGTGTGTTTGGTAACAACAAACCAACATCATAGAGGCTTCTGGGTTGAAGATGGAACCTCTCCCACTCCTCCTGCCACTGAACTGGTTAGGACTCTGTATAATTAAAACAGTGCTTTTGGAAATAATTGTGTCCTGTCTTTCTTGACCTCTAATTTTAAATATTAAACCTCAGTATGTACAGATGTAAGTGTTCACCATCTTCATGTTGTGGCTTTAATCATTTTGTTTACAAAAAATGCACCTTTTGTTGCCCAGATTCAAACCACTAACTTGGCATAATGACCAAACAGCAGACTTCGGAGCTGGCTTTGAAACTGACTGGGTGGTCATGTGAGATAGGCTTTATTTACACCCCTTGTTCCAGTGGGACATTCCTGAGCTCAGAATTCCGGTTCCCTGGAAAACTTTATACTAGAAAGATGCCCTGGCTGAGCTGCAGTGTTGTGGTCCTTTTCATTCTTTTGGTTTTTCAAGACAGGGTTTCTCTGTATTGCTTTGGAGCCTGTCCTGGAACTAGCTCTTATAGATCAGGCTGGCCATGAACTCACAGAGATCTGCCTCTGCCTCTGCCTCTGCCTCTGCCGCCCGAGTGCTGGAACTAAAGGCGTGTGCCACCACCGCCCAGCTGGTTTTCATTCCTGTTGGGAATTGAAGCCAGCACGCTGCCATGCGCTCTGCTGAGCTGCACCTCCAGCTGTCTTCTTAGTACTTTGGTCTATGTTCAGTAAGTATTTCTTTGTTGTGTGCGGATTTGGCTTTTGTTTTTTGAGACAGGGTCTTACTGTTTAGGTTGACTGGCATGGAATTCACTGTGGCCCAGGCTGGCCTCAAACGGAGCTTAACCAGCCTCTGCCTCCTGAGTGCTGGAGCTAAAAGTGTGCACCATCATGCCCTGCTCTGAGTGTTCATACCTAGCTGCCTTCAGGAAACAGGACTAGAAAAGGAGGATCTGTTTTGTGTTTCCTTAACACAATCAATTAAGATTGAATACTGAGAGCAGGAAATACAGGACTGGTTTTACAGTTCAGAGATAAGGTCATTAGCAAATGTTAAGGGGAAACTACATAGTTTTAAGATTTCTTTATTTTTACTTGTGTATGTGTGTACCTTTGTGAATTCGTACGTACCATGTATGCATTTGCCCTTGGAGCTGTCAGATCTCCTGGAACTGGAATTTCAGGTAACTGTAAGCCACTTAATCTGGGTTCCAGGAACCTATCCCAGTCCTTTGAAAGAGCAGTCTTCCTAAGATATTTTAACTTCTGAGCCATCATTCCAGCCCCTTTTGGTATATGTTTTTTATGTTTTGAGACAGGGTTTAAAGTAGTTCCCTAGTGACCTAAGTCATTGATTGTTTGGAAAGTAGTCAATACATTTTGTCTCCTGTGCACTGAGCAAGACTTGCTGTTGACCTGAGTGATCACAGTGTACTGGATGAATAAAATACCAATTCCTGAAGTCAGAATTGCCCATCCATAGCCACTAGGCCCATATAGGAAGATCATGCTGCCACTGGAATCAGGAAACTTCACCAACCACATCCTCTTCAAGGCTGAATCAGGAGTAGCAAAGAGCAGGGAAGCAGAGTTCTTTCAGTTGGGTGGCTACTGCTCTGGGATTGCCCTTCTGAGTCTGCTGGGTTCTCAGGAGGATGGGGGTCTGGAAGGTCTGCTTTCCTGGACAGACAACATCCACAGATCCTGGATTGCAGTGATCCTGGATCACTCTGGGATCGCAGAGGAGAAACTAGCCGATTTTTCTCTGAAAGACTGGACATAGAGAACTAAACTCAATTTGATGGAAAAAATATAGATAAATGGGGATTAACTACTGAATAGTTAAAAATATTAGAATGTTTATGTTGAACTTAAAAAGAAACAAAATACCAATGGAAATACACAAATTATGAGGGAACAATAATTTTTAAAGCAAATTTTTATTATAATGAAAATGAATTAACTCTTGAAAGCCTTTTTTAAGCTTTGTACTGCATTAGTTGTATTGATGGGTGTGTGTGTATGAGAGAGAGTGAGTGTGGAGGTCATAGGACAACTTTCAGGAGTTCTTTGCCCTTTGGGTCCTGGGGATTGAACTCCAATTGTCAGGCTTGGTGACCAGCCATTCACCACCTCTCAGAGGGCATTTTGTTGATTAAGTACAAAGTCAAGTGTGGACGTTGTTTGTGCCTGTAAACTCAGGTGGTGGATGGCTAAAATAGGAAGATGGTGAGTTTAAGGTCAGCCTGGGTTAATTAGCAAGTGAGCTGTAGTGAGACCATCCTGTATTTGCACACACATAAATATATAAAATCAGAACCGTCTCTGCAGCTGCTGAATGCACCTCTGTGTGTGTGTGTGTGTGTTTAATATGAATAGTATAATATTTATTGACAGTATGCCCATACATTCATAAATGTAGCAATTTGGGTAGCTGTCTGGCTTGCCCTAACACCGTTTTTCGCAACATCATACCCCTTAAGTTAACAGTGAGCCACAAATTAGGTACTTATTTTCTTCACTGGCTTCCCCAAATCTAAGATTCAAATTTGTGCCACAATCACGTTATTACTCAAACGATTCTTAAAGGATCAGAAATGCTAAACTAAGTATGTTCAAATGGTTCTGTGCAGTTCCAAAATACAAGAAAGTCTCAAATTAACAGCTGTGGACAGAAGTTTCTGTCCTGCCCAGTCTTGCAACCTTTTAGTCCCAAATAAACACACAGAGGCCAATATTAATAATACACTGCTTGGCTGATGGTTCAGGCCTTTTATTGGCTAGCTCTCTCTTAATTATTAACCCATTTCTATTAATATATGAAATCTCCATGTAGTCTTGATTTGCCAGAGAATGCCCAGTGTCCTACCTTCCTGGTAGCTACATAGTGTGTCTCTGGTGACTCCTGTGTTCCTCTTCCCAGAATTCTAGTCTGGTAGCCCTGCCTATATTCCTGCCGGGCTACATCCTGTCTGTCCATTGGCCAAAACAGCTTTATTCATCAACCAATAAGAAAAACATGTCCACGGCATACGGAAGGACATCCCCATCAGCTAACATAAGCTCTCCTAGTCCCACAGCACAAATCCATTACTTCTGTTTATTTTTGCATCTGGAAAATGCAGCTACTATATTAAGAAATGAAGTTAAATTATATCAGGAAGAATGCAGAACTATAATTTGCTGTTTATTTTTTAAAAAATCAAAAAACCCTATCACTGGAAAGAGCTGTGTGGACAAGGACACTTGTCACCAACCAGTCTCTTGACAACCTGTCCAATCCCTAGGTTGCATATAGTGGGAGTAGAGAACTGACTTCCAGAAGTAGTCCTCTGGCCACGTGTGCACACAAAATAAGTAAAAATAAAACTTTAAAACAGCCCAGTATTGCCCTTATAATATTCTTTAAACTCTTAAATTTACTAAATATATGAAAATGACATAATGAAACCCATTACTTTGTATGCTAACTTAATTTTTTCTTTTAAATTTTAAAGTGAAATATTAAGCCAGGTCTGGTGGAATTCATGAGCAATCCCAGCATTTGGAAGAGGTAATCAGTAGGATCAAGTGCTTATAACCAATAAGAGAAAACATTTACAGAATGACATCTGCCATCAGAAGGTTACGCTTTTTTGGAAACCCCGACAAAGAGAGGAGGTCAGCTAGTTGCTACTCAACTTCTTTAAGCTAACAGGTTCTCATCCCAGCCTTTGACTTCAAGTCTTCAAGTCTTCTTAATAAGTAGAGTTTTAATTAAAAGCTATAATTGACAGCAGTGACATAGCCAGTGCCTGCAGGAACAGAGTTCCAGCGGGTGGGTGGGCTGCTGCCAGAGAAGCAGGCCAGTAATTTTGAAGCCGAATTTGCTGGCTAAAATAGCAGCAGATTAAAGCTCAGCCTTTGTGCTGACAGAAAAAACAGCAGCATACCACAAGGACACTTACGCATCCCTGTCTGTTACAGTGCTGTTCACAAGGACCAAGAAGTGGAGTCACCGTAGATACCCATTACAGGCGAATGGAAAAGGGAAATGTGGTCTGCATGCCCTGTAGAGTTTTATTCAGCAGGGATGAAATGTCATCTGCAAGGAGATGGAACTGGTGATGAAATCATCATGTTATTTTAATAAGCCAAACTCAGAATGACATGTTTTCTCTCATATAGGAAATCTAAAGGGATGGAGAGGAAACTGGGATCAACATGTAAAATAATAATAATTGAAAAAACTGAAAAAAAAATAAACTGTTATGATACACCAAAAAAAAAAAAAAAAAAAAGCCAGGTTTTCCAAAAGAAAAATCTATGTTTTTTGGCACCAGATGTGTAAAGTGAGGACATGACTGCTCCAAGATAGTTGAAGGGAATGTTGTAGAATATTTTAAAGTGTGCTGCTTTTGTTTATGCTGTAGAACATTTGTTTAACGATATAAAGATGTGTTGCTTTTGGTTACGCTGCGTTTGTTTAACTCTATGAAGCTGTGATCCTTTGTGTAAAACACCTGATGGTCTAAAGAGCTGAACAGCCAATAGCAAGGCAGAGGCAAGGATAGGTAGGGCTGGCAGCAAAGAGAATAAATAGGAGAAATCTGGAAGAAGGAGTAAGAAAGCAAGGAAAGGAGGAGGTCAGGGGCCACCCACCCAGTCAGCCAGCCAGCCAGCCACAGGGAAAGAGTGAAAGTAAAATGTACAGAAATAAGAAAAGAAAAAAGCCCAGAGGCAAAAGATAGTTGGGATAATTTAAATAAAAAAAAAAAACTGGCAAGAAACAACCTAAGCTAAGGCAGGGCATTTGTAATTACAAATTAAGCCTCTGTGTGAGATTTACTTGAGAGCTGAATAACAGCCCAGCCCCATCCCACCCCCCAAAAAAAAAAAACACGGGGCCAAGAGTAAATAACAACCAACAAATGCAGGGGAAGGTTTTGAAAACTGGCGATGTAGAAAACATCCTTCAACTTGTAGTCCTCCTGCCCCAGCCTCCTAAGTTTTGAGATTACAAACATGCACCAACTTTACATAATGTAAAATTATGCAAGAAACAAGATAAAAAAAAAATATAGGATATCATTGGGTGCCAGTGGGTATAGTTCAGCAGTGAAATATTTGCTTTCACATATACAAGGCATTGTGTTCAAGCCACAGCATCAGAATGCATGGAGCAAATTCTTCTTTTTTAGATCCCTTTGTCTAATTTCGTCTATATGGCAATGAAACTTCTGAGTCCCACCAGTAGGTCCCACTCACAGTGTTCTGTGCAACCCTCTGCTTCCCTGCCTCGGGTCTTCTCTGATGTCAGAAGAGCCTGCTCAGTCTGCAAACTCAACACAACCTGGAAGTTCAGGGAAATGTGCCTATTGAAGCTGATGTGTAAATTCCCAGCCTCCTGTGGGCATTTCTGGGATGGACTAGAGACATCTGTAGATTCCAAAACTATGCAAAATATCAGTGCATGTATTGAGTTCCTGGGAGAGAACCACAGCTTTCATAAAATATTCGAAGAAATTGACTACCCAAGAAACAGAATGCTCATGGTTATTTCCGGGGAAGTTGAAAATGCATGTCACTTAAAATGCTTTCCTGCAGCTTTTCACATTTTATTTGCTATACGTTGTATTATTTGTTTGAGACCAGGCTAGTCTTAAACTGGGGATACCCTTCTGTCTCTGCCTCCCAAGTCATGGAAATACAGGGATGCACTACTACATCAACTGCATTTTAAATTGCATTTGCTTATTTCATGGGGGGGGGGTGTGGGGAAGCATGCCCGTGCCACATTGTGCATGTGGTAACTGAAGGACAACTTGCAGGGATCAGTAGTTCTCTCTCCTACCACTGGGGCTCAGGGGATGCACTCAGGTTGTCACCCACTAAGCCATCTTTTCAGTCCCCACCTCACATTTTAAGTAAGGAGCATGTTCAAAGACATTGAGGATTTCTTAGCACTGCAGGTGAAATAAAATCACGAGCCATACTGGCCATGGGGTGGCACTCATCTGTAATCCCTGCTTTTAAGGGTGGGGGCAAACCTGATCTACACTGAAAGTTCCAGACCAGCTAGAGTCACATGTAATACCCCCGAGTAAAAAAAGAGACAGAAATTGTGATACAATGAGATACTTTATTGCCTCTAGGCTCGCTCAGCATCTCTGTAGATGAGGGGCTGGAGAGATGTTCAGGGGTTAAGAGCACTTGTTACTCTTGCAGAGGGCTCAGGTTTGGTTCCTTGCACCTCCATGGCAGCTCACATAGATGTGTAACTCCTGTTTCAGGGAATCAGGTGCTTTCCCAGTCACCAGACACACATATGGCACACATACACACATGCAGCCAAATCACTCATACGTGTAGAATAAAATGCACAAATAATTTTAAAGAGGAATTTTAGATGGCATTGGAAAAATGCTTTTGACTGTAATGGAAGAAGCAGTGTTTTATTGTCCATGCTTACAGGGGAGCTTTAGGATAAAGATTGATGTGCAAAAGGTAAATTGCTTTCTGGTATTTCAGCAATAAAAAAAAAATTACTTGAAATTTAAAATAAATACCACTCACCATAACACTAAAAAAAAAACAAAAAAACAAAAAAACAAAGAGCTAAAGAGAGAGAAAGGAAGAAAAGAAAGGAAAGAGAAAGAGGAAGGAAGGGCAGAAATACTTGGATCTGTGTGGAGAAAACATCACAGCCAATGAAATAAACCCACTACTTAAGCAAATCACTCCCCATGTTCGCAGATTCGAAGACCCATTGCTGTCAGTATGTCAGTGCTTCCCAACTTCATTTATAGATTCAACGGAATCCTAATAAAACCCAGTAAGTCATTAGGGGATAGCGACAAACTGACTCCAAAGTCTTTATGGAAATCAAAGGAGTCCTAACAGACAACACAGTACTAAAGACTCACCGAACCCTCTGACTTCAAGACCGGGTGGGGTCAGTCTCAAAGGTGCCACTGGCTCCTTAACCAGCATTAATTATATCGATTTTGTTAGAACCAATTGAGACAGCATGGTGTTAACATGAGAATGAGGAGATCCACCAGAAACAGCCAGTAATAGACCCACAAACAAACCAGAACCCCTCCCCAAAACAAAAACATCTTTTTACCTGAAATTACAGGGGCTGAAAAGATGGCTCAGCAGTTAAGAGCACTGACTCTTCCAGAGCACCCACGTGGCAGCTCTCAACCATCTGTAACCCAGTTCCAGGGAAGTCAGCCTCTGTGGCCACTGCATGCTCGTGATGAACATATGTTTGTCAAGCAAAACACTTACAAAATAGAAAGAAAATAAACTTTAAAAAAAAAAACGACATCACTTTCCCTCCTCCTTTTCCTCCCTCCAGCCCCTCCCCACTACCCTCCATCAAACCCCTGCCACATCTCCCCACTGTCAAGTTGATAGCCTCTTTTTTTCTCTCTTATTATTGTTACATACATATGTGTATACACAAGTGTACCTAAATACATAGAAACAATGGTAGGCTGTAGTTCTTTGCTAGGGATGAAAAAAGGGGCTCCACATTGACAACTCCATTGATATCTACCATTGTTCCCATCTTGTTTATGCAGCCATTTCTAGGATAGACTGGTTTATGGCAGACTTCTGGTATTCTGGGGACTACCATCTTTCTGCCCTACCTCAGAAATGTTTCCTGAGTCATGGAGGCAGGAACTGTGATGTAGGTGTGTCCAGTAGGGCTGGGGGGCCTCACAAACCTGCTGATCTCTGCATTGTGTCCAGTTGGGGTTGTCTGTGGTGGTCTCCATTTGCTGCAATGAGAGGCGTCTTTGATGAGGAGTGTGGTAGCCACACTTATCCAGAAAAAGTGACACCCGAAGACTCAGCTTAGCTTTGGGGTGGGGGTGCGGGAGCAGCAATAATTCAATGGAGAAAGAACTGTTGTTGTTTTTGACAAATAATGTCGCAAAACTTGGCAAGGCCCACACGCAAAAATACAAATCTAGACACAAACCTTACACTTTTCACAAAATTAACTTAAAATGGCCTGAGGAGGCCAGAAGACATGGGATCCCGTGGAAATGGAGTTATAGACAATGTGGGTCCTGGGTACTGAAATGGTCTCCTGCAAGAGCAGCAAGTGCTCTTAAATGTTAAGCCATCTCCAATTTATGTTTATTTATCTGCCTGTGTTTGTGTGAGAAACATGTACGTGAGTGCAGCACCTGCAGAGGCCAGCAGAGGGCACCAGGTGCTCTGGACTGGAGCTGCAGCCTCTACGATCAGGCCCAGTGCAGGCGCTGAGAACCGAATCGGAAGAACAGCAAGCACTCTGAGCACGGGGCCGTCTCTCCAGCCACTCCACCCGCCTTTTGTGAGACAGGGTCTCACTGTACATCCGCAGCTGGCCTAGGACACCCCATGTAGACCAGGCTGGCCTCAGATTTGCCCCAACCCTTCTCTCGGCCTCCTGAGTGCTGAAATTATACCAGGTCAGGCTCATTTCCTGTGTTTACTTATTTTTTTCATTAAAAATGTTAACACTTAATTAATTACATTGTGTGTGGGGTTTGTGCAGGCACAAATGTCAAGGTCAGAAGACAACTTGCAAGAGTTAGTTCTTTCCCTGTCTGGGTCCAAGGGATTGAACTCAGGTCATCAAGCTTGGTGGCAGGCATCCTTACCCTCTGAGCCACCTCTCTGTCCCTTCATTTTTTATTTGTTTTATGTTGTTGTTAGCAGATATACATTGTACAAAATCAGGTTTCATTATGATATTTTTACATGTGTGTATAATGTACTTCCATCATATCCAACACACACGCTTTTACTTGAGTTTTTTTTTTTTTTGAGACAGTCTCACCATCTAGACCAGGCTGGCCTTGAACTTACACTTCTCTGGCTTCTGAGTCCTGAGTGCTCTCATTACTGGTGTATGCCACCACATTCAGCTGGCCATGTGTTTGTTCATTTTTCAACCCTATAGCAAAAGCATAATTCATGATAAGAGCAAAAAATGGCCTGTGGGGCCATTTTATGCCAGAACTCTTAGTACAATATGGTCAGGTTTCCTGTAGATGCAAATTATTTTTTTAAAAAAAGTATTAACTTTAAAAGTGAATGACAGGGAAAAATCTCATAACAATCCCAGGTTATTCATAGTAGTTATGAATACTATATATACATATATTTGTTTGTTTGTTTTGTTTGAGATAGTGTCTTGTGCTCCCAAATGCTAAAATTAGAGACTGGTAGCGTTACTTTCAGTTTATATAATGTTCAGAATCAAATGGTACTGAGTCTTTACAGAGCTCCAGGGATGGACCCAACTGGAACCATGAGGGAATGAAGAAAGACAAACACACACACACACACACACACACACACACACACACACACACACACACAGAAAAGCTGGGATTGCCGCAACTGGGTTGCTCACTAGTTGTGCCCCTCTTCTGTAATTTTTCTCTGAGCCTTATGTGGGGGCGCGGTGTTACAGATGTATGAGTTGGAGTCTGGCCCCACAGCTACTTGTTTTCTGCCATCTTGACTAGTTGTGGATCTCTAAGAGTTTCCATCCGTTGTAAAAGAACCTTCTATGAGGGCAGCTACATGTATCTCTGGGTCCAAGGATAGTTCTTTAGAATATCGTTAGAACTATATTGTTAGAGGAAAGTGACAGTAGTAGGTTCTCACCAGCCGTGCGTAGCTAGCTAGGTTTATAGTGAAAGGCACGAATCCTTTACTGTTAGGTGGGCCTTAAGTCCAAGTTGGTTATCCCCAGGGTATGAGTGTCACTTTTGGGGTTGGAAGATGGCTCAGTGATTAAGAACAATGGCTGATTTTCCAGAGGACCTGGGTTTGATTCCCAGCACCCATGTGGCCTCTCACAACCATTTATAACCCCAGTTCCAGGGGATCTGATGTTCTCTTCCAGCCTCTGTGCACACACATGCAGGCAAAACACACACACACACACAAATAAATAAATCTGTTTCAATTTTAAATGCCACTACTGCACCACTGTGGATAGCTTTCCCATCCACTCATGATAGTTCACAGACCTTACGGTTGGGTAGGTACTGATTGCTCTTCTAGAAGTTTGCATAGCACTTCCCAATCTATGAAAGCCAGTCTTGGAGAAGGAGGCTTCCATGCCAGGTGCAGCCTGATCCCTCTTCCTCCTGTATCTAAAGTATATGGCGGTTTTTTGTTTGTTGTTTGGCTCTGTTTTTGCCCCCCCTCTTGTTTTTTTGAGACAGAATTTCTCTCTGTAACAGCCCTGGCTGTCCTGGAACTCACTGTGCAGACCAGGCTACAGAGTTTCCAACTCACAGAAATTCGCCTGCCTCTGCCTCTGACTCCCCGGTGCTGGGATTAAAGGCATGTGCCTCTGTAGTGAGATATCCACCCCAAACAGGCATGGTCAGTGCACAGATATCTCACTACAGGCCACCACTGCCCAGCTGCATTTTAGGAAATGGGGCCTTACTTTCAAATTCTGGGAAGTGACGAGGGCAACAACACATAATACACATAAACAAATAAATCTTAAAAAAGAAGGACTATACTAAGGGACCATCAGGATGGCTCAGTGGACAAAGGTGCTTGCTGCCTAGCATCAAATAAAAAGAAAGCATAAATGTTTCATTTTCTGAGCAAATAAGCCAAAATTTCCCCCAATAAAATACCGGAACTTGGGGTGTGGGTTACCCTTACCCATTTTTTCAATGTTCCCACATCCTACAAATAGCACAGCCCAGAGAGCATTTTTACCGTGCCATCCGCAATTCCTCAGCTCCTGCCTTGACTCTGCTTTTGGGTTTTTGGCCACCTGAGCCAGGTGGCCTCATACTCTGCACATTCATGAAGTGTTTTCACAGTTTCAGGGACATCCATTTCCCACTATACAAAGCACATGTACCAATAGGAAGAACAGAACGTACGTATCCTGGTGCCTGGGTTTCCTCTACCTAATGCTCAACTAGAACCTTGTCGTCCTATCTGTAGGTTAAGGTGACATCACCACCACGGGACAGTGTTTGGTTCTGTCTCAGAAACAGTGCCTGGGTGACAGAAAGCATCTGCCCACTGGCTCCTTTACACAAGGAAGACAAGAAGAAAAAGCTCCTTGGTACCTGCTGTGGTACCACTTTACCCTGTTGTGTCTTAGGGGGCCTAATCGGTGAAGACTTTCAACTGGTGAGCTCAGTTTAAACCCAGAGGTTCTTTGAGTTTCACACATGAAGTCTAGGGGATCTTTTTAAATATTGCTATTATTATTTTTAGAGATTTCTTTATTTGTATTTTATGGGTATGTGTGTTTTGTCTGTGCACTATATGTGTGCAGTACCCAAGGAGGCCAGAAGAGGTCATCAGATCTTTTGGAACTGGAATTGCAGATGGTTGTGAGTCACCATGTGGGTGCTGGAACCATGTGGGTTCTTGTAGGGTTTCCTACAAGAACAATAATGGCTCATAACTGCTAAGCCATCTCTCCTGTCCCCTGGGGGAATAGTTTTCAAAGTGTATAAGCCATGTCCCCACAGCTGGCCCATCAGACCAATGGTTCCCTGGACACTGCCACTCTCTGGGTTTGTGCCTGTTGAGAGCACTTCTGAGCTGAGTCTGTTTGATGATTAGGAAGCAGCATCTGCAGGAGACATGGTCACGTATGATCAAGTAACCTGGGGACTCACCCCACTTCACTCCCCTTTGGCCAGTGTGCAGCCTGCAGTGTACTGAGGTCAGGTTTCTGGAAAGTGACTTTGTGCATTAGGTTCGTGTTGGCTGTGTCTCTGCTAACCACATCCTTGCCTCCAATAAAACATGCAAATGTCTGCCAATAATGAACCTGGTTTAGAGCACAGTAACCTCATCTTAGGGCTCCTCGTTCAAGGGTTTTAGACATGTCCAACTTGTCTATCTTTAGTCCCCTCTTTGTGAGAGGCCTTTCCCAGACCCAAAGGGTTGCAGAGGGGAGCACCGAGAAATCTGGTTTAGAGGAAGGTAATGAGCAGCTATCTCAGGTGGGGAGTGATGCTGCTTGGGTTTGGTGAAGCTACTGACGTTCCTTTTGAGTAGTTGCCATAAGAAAGCTGTGTGGATCAGGAGTGCCCTCTATTCCAGACACCATCATCTGACACCATTGCATGAGGTGACTTGTAAACCTAGTTAACCGAGTTATGCAGCTCCTACACAGACCATGCTGCAGTGACTAAGGCCTTGCTGGGGCTGGAATGGGGATGAAAAGGGACAGGAAAGACCTGGTTTATCTGCGGGGAGGCCCAGCTGACAGCCTCAGAGGGCTCAACCTCACTGGGGTTTTCTAGGGACAGAGTGGAGGTCACCAACTACATTCAGCTATCCAGTCCACAACTACCACCACAGTACAGCCAGGCCACACCCATTAGGTAGTCCTGGAGCCTGGCCGCACTTGTTTCTGGGAGCTTATGACTCTTAAGCAAGTGCGGGGTGTGTGTGTGTGTGTGTGTGTGTGTGTGTGTGTGTGTGTGTGTGTGTGTGTGTTTTCTCTTTTAATACTGTTATACTGGTATTAAATGTTTTTTTTTAAGATCTGTTTATTTTATATGTATGAGTCTGTTGCCTGCATGTGTATATGGGCACACCCCCACCCCAGCCTGTGCTGCTGTTTCCTCAGTGGCAAGAGCTAAGCTGTGAACAAAACAGAATGAAGCAAGCCTACTCCTTCTAAAAAGTAGTTTGTTTGTCGAAGGAAAATGGCTGTAGAGTCCCTCAACTGTGGGGTGACCTTCTACCTCTCTGTTCAGGAATAACCTTAGAAATGTACCTTAGGAGGTGGCCAGGAGCTGGGCATGGTGGTGAAAACAGGAAGATCAGGAGTTCGAGGCCACCTTCAGCTACTTAAGATGTCTGAGGGCATCCTGGGCTACATGAAGCTGTCTTAAAAAAAAAAAAAAAAAACCCAAAAATGAAAACAGAAACGAAACAAAACAAAAAACTAGAGGGAGCCAGGGAAGTAGTCTAGATAAAGGCCGTGGTCCATTTCTCCTCAGTTTAAGAAACATTTTTGGTCAGCAGTGGTGGCACACACCTTTAATCCAAACATGTGGGAGGCAGAGGCAGACGGATTTCTGTGAGTTTGAGACCAGCCTGGTCTACAGAGTGAGTTCCAGGACAGCCAGGGCTACACAGAGAAACCCTGTCTTGGAAAAAAGAAAAGAAAAAGGAAAGAAAGAAAGAGAAAACACTTTTGTTTCTCAGCACCACATGGTGGCTCACAACCATCTGAAACTCTAGTCCCAAGAGACCTGATGCCCTCTTCTGACCTGCAAGGGTACCATGTACACATGTGGTACACATCCATCCATCCATCCATCCATCCATCCATCCATCCATCCATCCAGACAAAACACTCATCCACAGAAAACAAAATAAAATAATCTAAAACATAACAACAACAACAAAAATAAGAAAGAAAGAAAGGAAGGAAGGAAGAAAGAAAGAAAGAGAGAAAGAAAGAAGAAAGAAAGAATTTACCAGCAAATTAACTCTAGTAATGATCAAGGCAAGACTGGCTGAGTCCCTTGGGGACAGAGAACTAAGGTCCCTGCCTGTCTTGTTGAGGAAATAGTCACTGAGACATTTGAACCCTTTTGCATCCTGTCTGTTTCCAGAAGGTGTAAGTTTGGATCTTTGCAGATGCAAATTAGACATGATATATGCACCAAGCCAGCCTCCTGGCTTGCTTCCAGACAGGCTCTGTTAGGGACAGCCCCAGGGACCCATAGCCCATGGTCTGTGAGAGCCATGTCCTCAACAACTGTCATCCAAGACCTTTCCTGCCACACGCCATGCGATGATCTCCTCTAGGATCTAGCTTTCTCCTCCTTCTTCCCCCCCCCCCTCTTTCTTCTCCCTCTTCCTCCTCCTCCCTCCTTTTACTGTGCAGTGTATTTCATGGTCACTGTGATGTGGAGGATCTTGCAGTTTCTTCAGGCCCAGGCAGAACTGAAGGCACTGGGCTAACTTTTCATTTGTGTCAACCCCCAGTTCCAGGCTTCCTTGCACGAAATGGGGGAGCTGGTAGCCCCAGAGTGTGGGGAGTAATAGCCCCATGAAGTTGGTGTGGTGGTCTAAACCTATAATCCTAAAAGTTGGGACCACCTTGAGTTTGAGGTCAGCCTAGGCTACATACTGAGACCTTATTTAAAAAGTCAGGTAAACCCCAGTTTGGACACCAGCCCCCTCCCCTCTCCATGGAGACTGGGAACAGTGACATTCCTGTTCACAAGGTGGAGCCAGCAGTTCCCCAGGACTGTGTGTTTTGCATGCAAGCCATAGCTGTGCCATTTGAAAGCTGGCCTCAGATAGGTCCAGGTGGCAGAGGCCGTGACTGGTCGGGTAGGGACCTGGCACCTGCATCCTCATGCTTCCGGCTGGTACTGGTAGCCACAAGTCACATCCCAGGTGGAATTCTCACTCCATACCTGAGGAATTTCCAGGCTCAGTTTTAGCATCTGTAAAACATGCAAATGATTACGACACAACAGAGTCTTGTTGTTGTTGCTGTTTTATTTTTTAGACAGAGTCTCACTATATATCACTGGATGGCCTGAAACTTACTACCTACATAGTTCAGATGGGCCTCAAACTCACAGAGAGCCACCTGCCTTTGCTTCTGGGTGGTGGATTAAGAGCGTGTGCGACCACACCTGTCCTGAGACAGAGCCTGTAAAGTGCTACAAAGAACACTAGCTTGGGTCAGGCATGTCGCTCAGGTGGTAGGGTGCTTGCTTGGCATTGCATGAAGTTCTTGGATTGAGCTCCAGAACCACACAAACCAGCCATGCTAGTGCATGCTTATAAACAACCCAGTGCCTGAAAGGTGGAGGTAGGAGGAGCAGTTCAAGGTCATCCTCATCATATCTGGAGGCCAGCCTGGACTACTCCAAACAAAACAAAACACTGACTAACAACTAGCAGCAGGGTATGATGAGGCCCTTCCAGAATTGCTTTCAAGTTTCCACAGCATCCAGACCTTCTAAAAGGTGATTTCTTGAGAATATTTTCATATCAAACAGACAAGATCAGCTCAGCAGACACCAGCCTGGAGTTAAGTCCCTTATCCAGCTCCCCTCCCTCACTAGCTCCCTACCTGGCAGAGCAGATGTGGCCCTATGTAACCTACACAAGCCTTGTTCAGCCACAGAGTGAACTTCCCACTTTTTCCAAATGAAGATGTTCTCCCATCACTCAGGAGGCAGAGGCAGGCAAATCTCTGACTTCAAGGCCAGCCTGGTCTACAGAGCGAGATCCAGGACAGCCAGGGTGACAGAGAAACCCTGTCTCGAAACAAACAAAACAGAATGAAGCTGTTCTTTCTCCACATCACTAACTTGTGCAGGATAGACCAGGCCCTTCTCTGCAGGATCTCCATCCCCTAGGGAAAGCCATCCCCTAAGGAGAACACGTGAGATCTCAGCATCAGGAACAAGCTGCTTCTCATGCTCCCATGAACCAAATAGATCTGTGGTCTGAGAGGAGCCTTGGACTCATGCTTGTCTCTAACTTGCTTTCCGTTCTGGGGTCTTCAGCGTCCTCAAGGCCCAAGTGGTCCTGCTTCAACTGGACCCCAGCACAGATCTGTGAGGTCCCTGACCTGTACCCACAGCCTGCCTTCCCAAATGTTTCTCATCCCACATTCTTGGCCATGGGGGAAAAGAAGATGGATGTGTGAATCAAGGCTGGCTGAGGAAGGGAGGAAGGAAGGGAGGGAGGGAGGGAGGGAGGGAGGGAGGGAGGGAGGGAGGGAGGGAGGAAGGGGAAGAAGAAAGGAAGGGAGGAAGGGATGGAGGGAGGAAGGTCTGATATGGAGGCCTCAGAGGGCAGAGATGAGGCTGGGAAACAAATTCATTGTGGGCACTACTCTTGGTAGCTGGTGACATTAACCAGCTCCTACAGAAAGCCTAGCTTTTCCAACTCTGTATTCCTATTGCAAGACATGGCTGCTTGAAGCCTTGCTTGTGCAAGAGATTTTGCAACCTCATGATGACTTTTGTCACCTATAGAGAACGCCACATTCACAAGCCAGCTTGCTTATCAGGTTATTGGAGTCAGGAAGGTTGAGGGCCTTGGGATGGGGAAATCCTATCTTGCACAGCTTCCTTCCTGCCCCCTGCACTGGCCCCACAGAGCTAAGGAACCTGGCATCTGGCTACTGGGCTTCCAGCCAAGAATCCAGATGATACTCTGACCGACACTGGATTCTTCTTATCTCCCTGGGGCACAGGGACCATGAGACTCCTACTCTGAGTAGAAAACACCTGAATTTGTCAGGGCCTCAGGCGTGGTCAGCTCCAGCCACCTTGTCCACTTTGTCCTGGAAGAAACTGAGGAACACTTATCAGGACCATTTCTCTCACAGAGATCATGTCCTCTTACTGGCAAGGCCCTCATCAGCCAAGGACTGAGTTATAACCCTAATGTGAACCTGCCCAGCCCACAGCAGGTGCTGCATGAATGCTCTGTCTTGAGGCCCTAGGCCGACAGAGTGCCATTAGTCAGCATCAGTTCTGCTTGGAAATGTACACATCTGAGTTATAACAGTTGCTACGTTTAAAATCTTTTTTTTTTTTTTCTTCCCCCTCTCTGAGACAGAGTTTCTCTGTTACTCTGGCTGTCTTGGAACTCATTCTGCCGTCTAAGCTGGCCTCAAACTCAGAGATCTCCCGAGTGCTGGGATTAAAGGTGTGTGCCACCACTGCCCCGCCATTTTTATTTGTTGTTTTGAGACAGGGTCTCTTTCTATAGGTTTGGATGCCTTGGAACTCTGTGTAGAGCAGGCTAATCTCTGCCGCCTGTGCTGGGATTAAAGTTGTGTGTTACCATGCCTTTAGGGTTCTTTCTTTCTTCCTTTCCCTTTTTCTTTTTTATTTGTTTTTTTGTTTGTTTGTTTGTTTGTTTTTGTTTCTTTTGAGACAGGATTTCTTTGTGTAGCCCTGGCTGTCCTAGAACTAGCTCTGTAGCCCAGACTGGCCTCGAACTCACAGAGATCTGCCTGCCTCTGCACTCCTGAGTGCTAGGGTTAAAAGTGTGTGCCACCATACCTTTAGGATTTTTTTTTTTTAAAGTGAATGCTTTGAATAAAAATAGTTTATTACATCGATCAGAAAACAAAATATTTGAATGGTGTCACTAATAAGGCTCTGTTTTCTCCACCGCACTACAAACCATCACATGCAGCAGGGTGAGAAATAAATCCTGTCTGAACACTTGTCAGACCCGAGCTTCATATCCTCAGCCTATTGTCCTACCATCTTCAGGCCCAGAAGGTAAGTCTGTCTTCCCTCATTCCCACATTCCTTTCTGGGGTCCCTCTGCCTCAGGCATATTGTAGCCTCCAGTCAGGACGGAGAAACCAGCAAAGTAGAATGTGCAAGACTGGGTCTCCAGTGCCCTCCCCGTGACGTTTCTCTGCTGACCTCATGCATTCAGGGCCAGAAAGCAGCTCAGTGCTGGGTACCATTCCAGGTGCAGCCCAGATGCAGGAGTGTGGGGGTTTCCGTCTTCTTTGGTAGCCTGGTTGGCAGATCCTTAGGTGGTCTTGCTGTGGATGGAGGTTTGCATTGGCCGAGCTCTCCTCTGGGTCAGAGAGGATGGTCCAGGAAGTGCCCAGGTGTCCTACTCTGCAACCTGGAAGGGAGGAGGAGGAGTTCAGGGCCTCAGGTCTCCTGCAGCACCCTCTTCACCCCTTCATAGGCCTGTTTCTGCCTGGCCTCCTCATCTGCATCCTTGACTTTTTCCCTGGGCTGCTCCCAGCTCTTCCAAAAATCCCCTCCAGGAAATTTGTTTGTTGCTACAAAATAATGCAAATGTCTTGTGGGGCTGCCAGGCAACAGTAAGTCTATGTCTCCATGAGCAATGAAGAGAGAGGGTGTGGCAGGTCCTGGGCCCTTCAGTGCAGCCCTGCAGGCATCCTGACAGTATGTAGTAGCTGCACCCATGCTATCAGGGACAAGGCAAGAGAGTTCGGCTTCGTGTCAAAGGGAGCCGAGCTCAACCCCAGGAAAGGCCATGCAAAGCCCTGAGATGTTCCAAGGCCTTTCTTTCTGATTAATAAACAAATGGTTTATACACATTACCTTTTTGTATGTATTAAAGCTAATGTGTGTCTTGTATACTAAAGTTTATGTGGGGCTGGA
This sequence comes from Cricetiscus sungorus, assembly GCA_030556225.1. NCBI lineage: Eukaryota > Metazoa > Chordata > Mammalia > Rodentia > Cricetidae > Cricetiscus > Cricetiscus sungorus. The sequence goes on along the minus strand of JANBXA010000600.1, from coordinate 6,962,788 downwards.
CAGGTGGCTCGGTCAGCCTGGGCTACATGAGACCTTGCCAAGAAATAGAGCTGGGGGAAGAAAGAAAGGAGGAGAAGAAAGGGGCAGGGGAAGGAAGGGAGGGGGGAGGAGGAACCCCTGACCAGGTACAGGTCAACCACTTCGTGATGTACCATGGAGGCTACATGGCAGGGGTGTAAGTGTCCTGCAGGTAGGCCCCAGAGAGATGCCATCTCCAAGCAGAGTGGGAGAGGGTTGAACAATGACTGAGAAAGGCTGGGTTGATGTCAAACTCCTTTCGCAGCCTGTTTGGGTTATTGTTGTTTGGAGCAGGATCTGGCTGTATTGCCTGCTGGCTTGGTACTCATGGCGTTCCTCCTCAGGCTCCTGAGTGCTGGGCTTTCAGGAGCCACCATTGCCTTGCCCTCTTATCGCTGTCTGCACTCGTCCCAACCCTGCCCAATCACTCCGGGCATAGGTGAAGGTCTGGGGAGAATGCATGTGCCTGCTCTCTACTCCTGTTGTAGATGCCTCCCATAATTAGGCTGTGACCACTCTGAGAGGAATGGAATTTGCTGGGCTCCTCCTAACTGAGGCAGGTGGTAGCAACACACATTGACCATGTACCACATACCTGGCCCTTGGGTGAGTGCTGAGTGTAAACAAGGCTAACTTCTCAGTAGCAATCCTGTGAGGTAGATGTTTTCTGGCTTGACAGATGGGATTCTGGGCCTCAGAGAGATTAGGGACTGGACCAAGGTCACCCAGGTGGTGTATAAATTCAAAACCAGGCCACTTTGAAATACAATGAGTGATCTTGCGTTGTCACAAGGGATGTGTTGCACAATGAGAAGCCCTTTCCTGCAAAATCCAGCACTTAATCCGCATTCTCACCAAGCTCCAACTCAAAAATTCATAGCTTCATTACACCCACATGAGGGTGTCAGAGCCCCCTCCCCCCTTTGGAGGTCACAGAGATGTGAGCAGTTCATCTTTGGCTCTCTGAGATGGCCTGGGGCTGCTGAGCTGGCGACCACAATGACAGGTAAGATACTTGAAGTTTTTGTTATGTGTTCTCTAAGGATATAGACCTAGCAGGAGGCAAGCTAGAGCAATTGTGACTTAAAAGCAGAATTTGCTTCCTGTTGGGTGGTATTATGCAGTTAAATTTATTCCATGTGGGACTGAAGAGATGGCTCTTCCAGAGGTCCTGAGTTCAATTCCCAGCAACCACATGGTGGCTCACAACCATCTGTAATGAGATTTGCCCTCTTCTGGCATTCAGGCATACATGCCAGCAGATCTTTAAAAAAAGGGGGGGGGGGGAGAGGACAGGAAATGGTACCTTACTGCCTTTAAAAAAAATTATTCCATATGGTCAGCTAAGTGTGTCTCAGAAGTGAGTGACAGATCTGGGACAGGGCCCTCCCTATTCACAAGGCCTCTTGTTAAAAGTTGAAAAGCCACAGGTAGGAGCTAGGATAGAGCTGGGCAGGGGGCTAAATCTTTGTTCCCTACAAAGGATGCTGATAGATGGGCACAGCTCGGCAACTCCTAGTATAGGTCTCCTGTCCAGCCCCACAGACCGGGATCTCCCCACCCTGTCTCCAGGCTGTGTTTAAGACCTAGGACACAGAAGGCTGCAGAAGCCTTCTATTTGTGTGGATGTGTGTCTGTGAATTGTTGGGAGCCGGCCTTGAGTCACATTCTCTTGCAGAGTTGCTTACACCTTAAAACACTAATTGACCATTATCTTGGTTTTCAGAAAACTGCTTAATAGATGGTCTCTTCCACTCACCCCGGGTACTGAAATAAACCAGTGCCTGGGACTGAGATGAGCCTGGCACCAGGTACTGAGATAAGCAGACATTTATGGCCTGATATTTATGGCCTGGGATGGTTAACAGAGCCCCAGAGTTGGCAGAGCTACACCCCCCCTATTCCCTTCCCTCCTCCCTATTCCCTCCATGCTTTGCTTTAAAAACCCTTTCTTTTACCAATAAAGTGAGACCTTGACAAATAAACTGCTTGGTCTCCTTTCTTCTTTCTCTCCCATTATTTTCAGGTTCTAGCCCACCTCGACCTACGAATAACTAGGCCCCTCGGGTCGGGGCAGTGAATGTATGTGTGTGGTGCTGAGGATTAAACCAAGGGCTTTGCAAATACTAAAAGCAAGTACTCTCCTGCCCCATAACTAACAAACTTTGGTTGGTTTTGTTTGTCCTGTGGCCTTATAATATATATATATATATATATATATATATATATATATATATATATATACACACACACACACATATATATATACATACATACATACATACATACATACATACATACATATATTGCACTGTCCTTGCTGGCCTCAAACTTAAGGCCACCTCCTGCCTCAGCCTTCTGAGTGCTGGGATTGCCGGGCATGTGCCCACCACTCCTAGCTGACCTTACACTGTTGGTCATTCTGTTCCACTCTAGTGCTGGCATTTTTGTTTTGTTTTCTTTCTTTCCTTTTGTTTCGCTTGCTTGTTGATTTGTTTTGCTAGGTGGGGATCTCACAGAGCCCAGGCTGGCCTTAAACTCACTATGTTTACAATGATGACCTTGAATTCCTGATCCTCCAAGCACAGAGCTAGGATCATAGGCACACAACACCACAACTGTCTACAGCCAGGAGACTTTCCATTGTTTGCTTCTTTTGAGACAGCCCAGGCTGGCTGACTTACTGTGTAGTCAAGTGACCTTGAACTCCTGCCTCAACCTCCCAAGGGCTAGTGTTACAGAACTGTGCCACCACACCCAGTAGAGCTAAGATTCTTAACTGAGGCTGACAAGCTTGGATAATGAGCTCATCCACCCTTCCCTGCCTCCAAACAAGCACTCGTGCCTCCGTCCAACCAGAGTTTGACCCTGGAGAGGGGCAGCATCCTTGGCCTGTTTGAAGTCCACGTCCTATGTCGACCTTCCTGACTAACCAGAGTGCCCTCCAGCCCTGCCTCTCAAGGCTAGCAGCTGTGAGTGTGTGCAGATGATGTATGCAGCTCAATGCAGCTCAGCCTCAACAGCCGTGAGCTCTCTCTGTTGCCTGGTAGTTTCAAGCCTTCTGGAATGTTCATCTTTGTCCACCGTCGCCATAACTGGAGTGCTGAGACGCCAGAGGCTTTAACTTTGCATAGGCAAATGCACTTCAGCTTTGGGTTATCAGACCCGAGGCTGCTGCAAACCTTCATTCTCTTATTTCACTCTGTTTCTTGCATTGTGTTTAGGGGAGAAGGCTCTGGGGCCTGAAGGGTTAAAGCAAAGATGGCGCAGGTCATGACTGGGTGGATGGGGAACCTCACTCCATAGACTTTGCAGCAGGGTAGCCTCAGGGAACTGATGCAAACAGAGGGAACGTCCTGGGGTTTCTTGAGCTGCTTAGCCAATACAGGACGGCCCATTTCCAAACTCCCTAGTGGCTCTGGACCTGTGGCTCAGCACTCTGGCCTCGATAGCTGCTACTTCAGGGTTGCTTGCTGCTTCTGTGTGTGTCTGTCTGCCTGCTTTTAAGGTAAGATCTCACTCTAACCCATCCTTACCTTGAACTCAATCCTCCTGCCTCAGCCTCCCAGGTCCTAGGATTCCAGGTGTGTACCACCCAATGAATGCCCTGCCTTGCCTATCCTACCTGAGTTACACATTCCTGGGTTCCACAGTAGACATTCCTACTTCGGGGGAGAAGAGGCCCCTCACCCGGTGATAATTCTCTGAGAGCATTTGAGAACTTTTGTTCTGCATAGGTATGCCACACTCTACACAGCTGATGAAGGCAGTCCCACACCAGATACCTTTCCTCTCAGCCAGCTGCCTCACTCCAAGGTGCTGATGGCCAGAACTGCATCTCAGTGATAACATGTTCCCTGCAAAGGAACTAGCCTGTTGGGTGTGGGAGCAGCAGCCTCATTCCCAAGATATACCCTTCAGAGTTCTCGTCCTGTCCCCTGTTGCCCTGTCTGGGCCTTGCCCTGCAGAACTCTGGCCAGTTGACAGTTTGGGAAAACCCCCCGAGGGAGTGGCAGAAGCAGCTGCAGAGGTGGCAGGGAGGGGAAGGAGTCACCAAGGGCTGGCATCTTCCTTCCCTTGAGTGCTGCCTGGCTTCCTGCCCAGGTTGAGGTCCTGCTGTGCTGCTGGGCCAGGCTGTCGCTTCTCCCCTTTGAGTACCCGCTTAAGCCTATTCAAGTGCACCTACTTCCTCTGGGACCTCAAGTCTGATTTGTTCCCTCTACTATAGTCTGGGCCAGGGGGACCTCCCCCATACTAGCCTTCAAATTTGAATTAGTCGGTTCCTCCGGTTTGTTTTCTGTTTTTTGTTTTTTTTTTGTTTGTTTTGTTTTGTTTTTAAGAATCCACCAGGACATAGAGTTGATTCCTCCCTGCCTCTTGTGGTGCCTGGGAGCTGGCACGTCTTTCACGTCTGTCACAGAAGGTCACACCCAGCCCTCATGTTCGTGGGTGGTCACTACTCCCCAGAAAGAGGCAAACCACGGTATATTGCCACTCGCATGAACTCCTGTTCTAATAGACAAGCTGACCAAGAGACAGGAAAATAACAAGACAATGGAAGTTGCAAAATCTCAGGGAGGGAGGCAGGCTGGAATACGGAGTGGGGAATCGACTGACAGTGTGTCTCATCTTCACCACACCCACTTCTGAAGCAGAGCAGCAAACCCACCCCAGTGCAAGTCCAGGAGAAAGAAGCTGTGAGCTACTCCAGGCCTCAGCGCTGAAACAGGAACCCACTTTCCTTCACCCCTGCTCAAAGTGGTGGCTTTCAGTGAGTGCTGACAGGAGGCGGGCAGTGACCACCTACAAATATGAGGGATAGACGACTTCCTGAGACAGCCGTGAGGGATGTGCCAGCTCCCAGGCACCACAAGATGGAGGGAGGGGGGAATCAACTCCATGTCCTGATGGATTCTTGGGGGGTTAAAAAATGGAGGCGGTGGTGAGTTTTGCAGGCTAGTGTGAGGGGAGGTCACCTGGTACAGACTACAGTGGAGGGGACAGAAGCAGACACGGGGGTCAAGAGGAAGTGCATGCACTCAAATAGTGTGTGTGTGTGTGTGTGTGTGTGTGTGTGTGTGTGTGTGTGTGTGTGTGAGTGTGTGTGTGTGAGTGTGTGTGAGTGTGTGTGAGTGTATGTGTCAGTGTGTGAGTGTGTCAGTGTGTGTGTGTGTGTGAGAGTGTGTGTGTCAGTGTATGTGTGTGTGTGTCAGTGTATGTGTGTGTGTGTGTCAGTGTATGTGTGTGAGTGTGTGTGTGTGAGTGTGTGTGTGAGAGTGTGTGAGTGTGTGTGTGTATATGTATGTGTGAGAGAGAGAGTGTGTGTGTGTGTGTGTGTGTGAGAGAGAGAGAGAGAGAGAGAGAGAGAGCACTGTGCAAGGCCAAGAGCAACTTGTAGGAGTTGGTTCTCTCTTCGCACTATGTAGATCTTGAGGACTGAACTCAGGTCCTCGTGCTTGGTGGCACACACTTTTAACCACTGGGCCACCTCATTCATTGGCCATGGTTTTTGTTTTATGTCACAGAAGTTCAGTTAGCAAAAAGTTTCATATGAAAATGTACATGACCCATATCTACATCCCAGTCAAACAGGCTCTTTGGGGAGGGGTGTGGACTCCTCTGCTGAACAGCCTTGTGTAGACTCTTTCCCAGCCTTCTAACGTGACGACGCCGTTTCCTCCTATGACCACCGTTCCAATGCTATTCTGTTGACCACTGTTGCCGTCTCCACACACTCGTCCGTCAGATGTTATGTGTATGTGCTCTTGCACTTGTCACAATGCTCATGTGGAGGTCAGAGGACAGCAGTGTGGGAGCAGGCTGTCCCCTTCCACCATGTGGGTTCTGGGGGTTGAACTCAGGGCTTCAGTTTTGGAGACAAGCACCCTTGCTGAGCTATTTTGATGAGCTGAGGTTGATTTTGTAAATCTAAAATCCTGGTGAATTATGTATGAGCATATGAAGTAACTTAATTGTTCCTGACCCCCAAATATTTGTTTGTTTTGTATGATCCAGAGGATGATCTACAACCACTATGCTTTCTGTTTTGAGTGGGTGGGTTAAGAAGAGGTAGCAAGCAAAAGTAAAAGAATAAATCATAGCTGGGGGGGGGGGGAGAAGGGGGTTCCGTCATTAATCCCAGCACTCTGGAGGCAGAGGCAGCCTGAGTTTCAGGCCAGCCTGGTCTACAGAGAGAGTTCCAGAATAGCCAGGGCTACACAGAGAAACCCTGTCTCAAAAAAGAAAAGAAAAGAAAAGAAAAGAAAAGAAAAGAAAGGAAAAGAAAAGAAAGGAGAATAAGTCACACATGTCAAGTAGTAGAAGCAGCAGGAAGAAGAAACACCATTCAATCAGGGACTCTCAGAGTCCAGGAGCGACAATGCGCAGTCCTGACTGAGAGACAATAGAGGTGACATCACCACACTGGAGCTTACTAACCCAGCATTAGATGACTAGGGACTCCAGTCAGCTGGAGTGAAACAACACACAGAGACAGGTAGATGACGTCATCAGATTGGGGCTTCACAAACATCCAGCAGAAATCACCTATGGAGCATGAGGCAATCAGCTGCCATTCCCATTTGAGCTTTTTCTCACCAGATAAGGTTCCTGTAGCACAACTGGGCTTCTTATCTCCACTGCAGACATTTTTATGTCACAGGATAAACATAGTGACCCCTACCAGACATGGTTTACCTTCTAACTCTTCTCAAGGACACAATGTTTTCCCTTGCGCTGTCTTTGTGTTCTGTCCTTCCCTGGCACAGCTATCTGGGCAGCAAGTCCCAGAACAAAGGGTTTTGGAGGACACTTTGAAACAAATATGCTTGGGTCTGAAAGGGGCGAGGAAGGTAACCCCACTTCTAGAGCCAGCTCTCAGTGAATTAAATCGCAGGTGACAATTTACCAATACAATGCAATCACCGCCTTAAGTAGGTAAGTTACCCACCACGGCCTACTTTACAGATCAAATTCAGATACCACACTTGGCTTGCAGCCTCAGTTTCTGTAGGCTCGTGCTGCATTCTAATTCTGTGTGATTCAACCTATTGGGGCTCTACGAGTTGGGCTTGCCACAGCGATGGAGGTGGATACACGGGCAGGGAAGGATGCAGGAGCAAACAGCCTAAGAGGGGAGGTGCCCGCTTTTCTTCAATGCCTTCCAAGCTGGAACTTCATCTCAGGAGCCTGACAGAGACAGACAGATGATCCAAGCCAAATTCGAAATCCTTAAAGTGTCCCTTGGGCCCCTCTGGGGAAGAGTACACCAAAACAACAGCCACCCAAACAGGTTCACCGCCAAAGAGCTGCCCTTCTGAAGCCAGGTCAGCCAACAGCAGGTTCTGGCCTACAGCCGTGCTGTGATTTGGGGAAAGCTACTGGTCATTCAGATGGACAGAGCCCAACACCATCTGGTTTAAACATCCCCCCACCCGCACCCCTCGCACCCCACCCTGTTCAGCCATCTGGGTCTCACACACACACACACACACACACACACACACACACACACACACACACACACACACACACCCGCAGTTCAGCCAACACCTAGTGGCTGTACACAGCAGCCTTGGTCCCAGGAAAGTCTCTGGGCTGAGGAAGAAGACAAACCAGACAGCATTCTCCACCAGAGTGTCTGTTGCTTCAAAGCTCTATGGATTGAACCCTTGGCCACTTGATCTTCTTAGTGGACTGTGGGTCCTGGAAGAAGCTGGACATGCTCTTCCTCCTAGGATTTTAGGCCAAATCCTTAGTTGGAGCTAGGCAAGGACTGGGCCTGGCTTCTTTTCAAGGCTGACTCTAACTCCCTCTACTTGCTCTCAACCCTTCTGTCCCCACCTCTCCCCACAATGTCTACCACACAAAAAAGAGGCAAGCGGGGAGGCGGGTGAGCTGGGAAACTCCCATCACCAGGCTGCCAGCTGAGTATAATTAGCCTGGTTGCTTTCACAGAGGCAACAGTGTGTGCTTGCCAAGGCCCAGGCTTTCTACTGTTTGTCGGCTGCTTCTTAGGGCAGTCAAGCCTCCAACCTCCCTTCACCAGGGAAAGAAAAGAAAAGCTGAGATGGAAGGATAGAGCAAATAAGAGAGGCCTGCAGCCTGGGGATAAGCCCTAGCAGAGGCCTTGGGGTGGCTGTTTCTCCATAGTCCCCCTCAGCCCTCAGGCCTTCTGCCCCTCGCTCCTTAGCCACTCACAGAAGGGAAGTGGGAAGATGCATGGACATTTGCAGCCAGCAGCTGCCGTTTTCTGGCTGAGGGTTTTGGTAACAGAAGCCTCTTGGGCGATTGGGGGCTGGTCACAGGACCTCAGCTGTCCCAGATAACATGCTTCAAGTGGTTTTGCTTTTGAGGAACCTAATGCCCAAGCCCTCCAGGACTTCTGTAACTGATGCATGTCCCAAGGCCTCTCCTGGCTACAGCTTCATTTCTCTCACACCCTCTGGCTTCCGCCCACTTACTTCCATCCTGGGCTTCGGGTCCAAGGAGATGTGGGAAGATGATGGCTGGAGCATCTTTACTCCTAGAATGACTCCAGGCTGTGCTGAAACTTAAGGGAAGAAACACAGCTTGAAACATGAATCCTATCCTGATTTTGTGTGTGTGTGTGTGTGTGTGTGTGTGTGTGTGTGTGTGTGTGTGTGTGTAGCTGAACATGGTGATGCGTGCATGCCTGTAATCTCAGTGTTCAGGAAGCCAGAGAATCTCTAGAGCCCAAGAGTTTGACACCAGAGAGCACATACTGCTCTTGCAAGGGATCAGGTTGGACTCTCAACACCACATGGCAGCCCACAATGTATTCTATTTCTGTGTATAAATAGAAAAAAATTTAAAAAGCTAGGTGTGATGGCACATATCTTTAATCCTAGCATTTTGGAGGCAGAGATAGGGAGATCTCTGTGAGCTCAAGGCCAGCCTAGCCTAGATAGTGAGTTCTAGGTCACTTGAAGCTGCATAGAGAGACACTGTCTCAAAAATAAACAAATAAATGAATAAACAAAATTTTCTATAAATTACATGAAATTCTCCTCAAAATTATTAAGTTAACGATTTTGATATTGTGTGTACATGTGTGTATATTTTCACATGTGATTTCCATGTGTACGTGGAAGCCAGAGGACAACCTTGGCTGTTGTTCCTAGGACCTACTCACCCTGATTTGTTTTTTATATTTAAAATAAAAACTTCTTTTGTGCATATGAATGTTTTGCCTATACGTGTGTGTGTGTGTGTGTGTGTGTGTGTGTGTGTGTGTGTGTGTGAGCTGCTATGGTGGTGCTGGGAACCAAGCCTGGGACCTCTGCAAGAACAGCAAGGGCTTGATCGCTGATCTGTGGTGACATTTTCTTTGTGATTTAACAAAGAAAGCTTGCCTGAAGATCGGAGTGCAGAGCGAGCCACTAGTTAGCCACAGACACCAGGCGGTGGTGGCACACACCTTTAATACCAGCGCTCAGGAGGCAGAGGCAGTCGGATCTCTGTGAGTTCAAAGTCACCCTGGACTATACCAGATTGATCCAGTCTAAAAGAGAAACAGAGCCTGTTGGTGGTGGCTCACACCTTTAATCCCAGCACTAGGGAGGTGGAGACAGGAGTGATATGGCTGGGCGGAGGAAGGAATATAAGGCGGGAGGAAATAGGAGCTCATTGCATTCAGTCTGAGGATTCATAGGGACAGGATCTCCCCTTTGGTCTGAGCATTGGTAGAGATAAGAACTAGTGGCTGGCTGCTCTGCTTGTCTGATCTTTCAGCATTAACCCCTACATCTGACTCTGGGTTTTTAATTACTAAAATCAATTAGAATCTGTGCTACACTGAGCCTTGTCTCCAGTGCCTATCCTGTAATTTTGAGACAAGGTCGGTCTTTCATGGGGATCTTGAGCTCACTGATTAGGGTATGATGGTTAACATGGACGAAAAGGATTTTACTGACAGGTGTCTCCTTAGACCCATGTTTGACACTGCTTTTACTAAACTTTCCCTATAAACTCTCTCTCTCTCTCTCTCTCTCTCATATATATATATATATATATATATATATATACATACACATACATACATACATACATACATACATACATACATACATATATATACCTCTGCCTGAGGAATGTGCTGCCATGCCTGGCTATATTCTTACATGGGAATCTACCCAATTTGCTAAGCAGAATATATATCTTCTAGACAAGGTTTTCCTGTGTAGCTCTGAGTGTGTGGAACTCACTCTGTAGACCATGCTGGCCTCAAACTCAGAGATCCTTGCAGACTAAGTTTCTGTCCCTCCTGGTCCCGCCTGGTGCCGCTGTCCTTCAGATGCTCCTGCCTCTGCCTGCTGAGTGCTGGGGTAAAAGGCTTGTGCCACCACTGCCAGGCAGCAGAGGACATTCTCAATTCTGATTTTTTCACATTACAATTTGTAAGTTTTGTTCACAGGCTCCACTGCCTAAAAAGAACACATTCGAGATGGCATGAATATAGCACCGAGACTACAGGGCTGAGCCAGGTTTCTGTTTGTTGGGCAGCCTTAGGTAGGGAGTGTCGTGTCTCTGAGCATCAGTCCCCTCCTGTGAGGCAGGGATGCTACTACCCCGTGTGTACTGGGGACCCAAGCAGCCCTGACATACCAGCCACTCAGCTCAAATGTGCTGCTGTTGTTTCTAGTGGCCCACCTGACCTGGGCCACTCTTGGCTTCCACCTCAACCTCTCCAGTGGACCTGCTTGATTGGCCCTGCCCCTGACAGACGCTGGGTAAACGGTGTTTAGGTCCCATGCAGCAGCACGGTAGCAGGCATCCTTCTGTGTGTAGTGCCGTCATGGTATAGATCGCTGAGTTTAACCCTCAAGACAGCCTTGTGGGGTAAAAGAGCAGTGTAGGGGTCATGAGCCCCCGGCTGCATGCCTAAGTGCTGTTGACTTCTGGCTGGCTTTTGGTGTTGGTCAGTGGGCATCTCAGACAAAGATCAGAGGAAGGGAAGACAGGGAAGCCATTCATGTCTTTGATGTCTGCCCTCCCCCCTGCCCCACAAGGTCACCCAGGCCAGGGTCTGACGCCAGAGAGAGGTCACTGCTTCTCTCTTCTCTGGACTCCATTTCGTAATGTTAGTGCTGCTCTTGCACAGCTGCTGCCTTGCTTTCACACTCTTCCAGCTTTGTACACAGCTCCTTTGCAAAACAGGTCAGCCTACCCGGTACTGCTTCTCAGCTTCGCATAGAACAAAACTTAGATTGTCCTGGGCCTTATCACTTATCAGCTGATTGCTTCCTTTTGTTTTTTTGAGACTGGGTTTCTCTGCAGCTTTGGAGCCTGTCCTGGAACTCGCTCTGTAGACCAGGCTGACCTCGAACTCACAGAGATCCACCTGCCTCTGTCTCCCCAGTGCTGGGATTAAAGGCTCGGATAAAATGCCACCTGACTTCCTTTTTATATTTTTAATTTCATTTTTTTTTGTTTTGTTTTGTTTCTAAGATTTGGGAGTCAGGCAGTAGTGTTGCATGCTTTTAATTCCAGCATTCTGGAGGCAGAGGCAGGCAGCTCTTTGAGTTTGAAGCCAGTCTGGTCTACAGAGCCTATTCCAGGACAGTCAGGACTACACGAAGAAACCCTGTCTCAAAAAAACAAACGAACAAACAAGATTTGTGGGGGCTGGGAAGATGGCTCAGCAGGTCAAGTGCTTACAGCATGATCAGGAGGGTCGGATTTTGGCTCCTCACACCCATGTAAGAAGCCAGGCATGCGTCAGCACACACCTGTAACCCTAGCAATGGAGAGGCAGGCAAACGGAGCCTGAGGGCTCACTGGCCAGCCAGTCAGCTGAAACTCAAACTTCCGGTTCAGTGTGAGACTCGGTGTCAAGAAACTACGTGGAGGATGACCCAATATCATCCTCTGGCCTCCACAAGTACTTCCCAGGCCTGTGTATCCACATACATACTAACACACACGTATACACCACATACACAAGCCAAGAGATAAAAAATAAAAATAGGGCCAGTAGGATGCTCAGTGGTGAAGGCACTTGCTGGCAAGCCTTAGAGAGAGAGAGAGAGAGAGAGAGAGAGAGAGAGAGAGAGAGAGAGAGAGAGAGAGAGAGAGAGAGAGGAGAAAGAAAGAAAGGAAGAGAGGGAGGGAGGGAGGGAGGAAGGGAAGGAAGGAAGGAAGGAAGGAAGGAAGGAAGGAAGGAAGGAAGGAAGGAAGGAAGTGCCAGGATCTGGCTGCTTTGTGTGCTGCCTCCATTCCTCCCCTGCTCTGACTTACCCCCTGCTCTGACGGGCTGGGCTGTAACTATGAGTTAAAACAAGTCTGCCTTCCTTGAGCTGCCACATGTTTCTATCACAGCAATGAGTAACTAGGGAACTACTTCCCTAATTACTAGGGAGAGATAAGGCCGCCGATATAGTAGATCCAACCAAGTCGTTCTTAGATCTTTAGAACTAGTTTACAGGCAGAGTGTGGAAGAGTCTGGGACTCTGGGCTAGAAAAACCCTGCGCTGTAACAAACAGAGCTTAATGAGTCGTTCTGGTGGAATTCCGGAGAAATGCTGAGAGAAATGCAGACAGTGGAGTCCAACTCATGGATTTTCAAACGGGGAACAAGGACTCTGAGGCTAAACTGGACTAGAGGATACTTGCGTTATATTTTGGTGAAGAATCTGGTTACAGTGCTCGCTTCGGCAGCACATATACTAAAATTGGAACGATACAGAGAAGATGAGCATGGCCCCTGCGCAAGGATGACACGCAAATCCGTGAAGCGTTCCATATATATATATGTATATGAATCTGGCTACATTCTTGTCTTGTCCCAAGAACTTGAGTGAAACTGAATTTAAATGTCACGACTCCTTTGTTTGGCAGAGGCAATTTCAAGACGGTATTGCATTCAAGCCATTGGCATGGTCACTCCTACTCAGATCTACAGTAAGAGAGAGCAGAGAGATAGGGAAACATGGAAGTGTAATGGGAAGGCGAATGATTTTAGAGTTACAGACAAAGCAGCTCTGTTGTTACAGTGGTTAACAGCTCCAGAAACCTCCAGGGGCTGGGAAGGTGGTGTAAGTATTTACTGCTCCTCCAGAGGACCCAAGTTCATTTCTCACCACCCACTCAACCCACTCAAATCTGATGCCTCTTTTGGCCTCCATGGACACAGAAACACACAAATATACACACAATTAAAAATAAAATGTGTGTGTGTGTGTGTGTGTGTGTGTGTGTGTGTGTGTGGAATGAGAGAGAGAGAGAGAGAGAGAGAGAGAGAGAGAGAGAGAGAGAGAGAGCTCGTGTTGTTCTGCTGTTCTGCACTGGGACAACAGGAAAGATACCCTAAAGACAAGACACCCACACAAGACCCCATGCATCAAAGTGTCCATCTTGTGAAAATGCAAAGTATTTAAAGGAGGGGACCTTAATTCATAATGCAACTGAAGAGGTACCTGCTAACACACACACACACACACACACACACACACACACACACACACACACACACACTGCCTAGGCACACAGAGACCACTGCAGCTTTGGTCCAAGGAAGTCAATCTCTATCTTGAGCTGACAGTGGAACTTGCTACTGGTTTTGTAAGCATGAAAAATGCAAGATTAGAGGGGTCATGGAGTCTGATACTGTAGGGAGCCGTTACAAGTACCGCTGGGTAACTGTCAAATCCGTTGGTAGACAGGAGAGATGCGCATGCGCTGGGTAACTGTCAAAACCGTTGGTAGACAGGAGAGATGCGCATGCGCTGGGTAACTGTCAAACCCTGGGTCCCTGCCTCTCCCGTGGCATCATATGGGCCGATGAGCAGCAGCCAGTCAGGGGGTGACACGTCCAAGGCAGAGGCTGCTAGCCTATATAAGGGATGGGTTTTGTGTGTTTGGGGTCTCTCTTTCCTGTAAGCTTATGCTCTCCCTCTCAAGAGCATTAAAGCTTTACTGCAGAAGGATCCTGAGTGTGCCGCGTCGTTCTTGCTGGCGAGACGGTAGCGTGGGACATGATACCAAGGTTGCAGGGAGCTGGTGAGGTCAGGCAATATGTGTCAGGGTCAGGGTCCCTGCAGGGAAGCCCTGAGTGGCCATCTTGTGAAACTGTGAAGTCTAAGGTGATGGGGATCCCAGGGTTCAAGAGATGGAGTGTTTTCCAGAGAGAACTTGCAGATAAACAGTAGAACTGGTCCAAGAGAGAGACTACAAGTGTTGCAGGAGGCAGAGCTGGAGCCCAGAAGTTTCCATTATGAGTCCCAGACGCCACGCATGAAGCTGCATTACTTGTGTGTCCCCTGAAATATCAGACTTCACTCTGATTTCCTTGCTGTGCTTCATTTCTCCTTTTTGGAACAAGAATGTTTACTCTGTATCATTGTGTGTAGTAACAACTGTCTATAACTCCAAGAGCTGACACCCCCACACAGACACAGACAGACATACATGCAGGAAAAGCACTAGTGCATATATAATAAAAATAAATAAGTTTAAAAGAGCAGTATATAAGTTGTCAGATATTTTGTTATAACAGGAAGAAAAGTAACTAATACAAATTAAAATTTAGAATTTTAGATCAGTTTGTTAGTTTGTTGGTAGAGTCTCATGCATCTTACCACAATGCAGTCAAGGGTGAACCTGACTCTCAACTGTCCTATCTCTGTATCCCAAGTGCTGGGAGTTCTCCACCTCATACCATTTTTAAGTAATTACTTTATATAGTTCACTGACATTTAGTACATTCAACATTATTGTGCAAATATCATTACCAACTCTCTGAAGAACTTTCTCATCTCCAATTGAGACAGAGAAACCCTATTTAATAATTAAAAAGAGAAACAAGCCCTTGTTTTAAATATACATCTTGGATATTGTATTGATTACTTTTTTGTTTGTTTGTGGGTTTTTTTCTGTGTATCTTTGGCTGTCCTGGAATTCACTTGTGCACCAGGCTGGCCTTGAAATCAAAGAGATCTCCCTGCCTCTGCCTCCTGAGAGCTGGGATTAAAGGCGTGTGCCACCACCCCTGTCTCTATTAGTTACTTTTATTATTGATATGACAGAAACAACTTAAGGGGAGAAGTGTTGTTTGCTCACACTTTGAAAGGACAAAGTCCAGCAGGGAAAGCTTGGTGTCAGGGGGGAAGGCAGCTGGCCAGAGACTGTGTCCCCAGTCAGGAGCAGAGAGATGAAAGCTGTCGCCAGCTCACTTTCTCCTTTCCATTCAACCTAGGACCCCAGTCAGCCACGGGATAGTAGCCCACATTCAGGGTAGCCTCTCCTTCCTTAGTAAAACCTTCCTGGAAACACACTCAGGGATGGGTTTCCATGGCGGTTCATTGTCTGTCTTAGCTGGGGTTTCTGTTGTTGCAAAGAGATACTATGACCATGGCAACTCATAAAAGAAAGCATTTAATTGGGGCTGCCTTACAGTTCAGAGCTTACTCCGTTATCATGGAGGGGAGTATGATGGCACACAGGTGCTGGAGGAGTAGCTGAGAGTTCTGCATCCAGATGTGCAAGCAGGGCCTGACTTTAGGCTTTCCCCACACTTCCTCCAACAAGGCCACACCCCCTAATCCCTTCAAATAATGCCACTCCCTGATGACCAAGCATTCAAAACTGCCTATGGGGGCATTCAAATCTGAAAACCTATGGGGGCCATTCTCATTCAAACCACCACACAGACCAAGCTGACAATGAAGATTAACTTTCATCATTTTGCATTGATGTAATTTCTCACTTTCTGTTCAGCACGCTTGGTATAAACACTTCCTGTGAATTTGTATTGGGCCTTACCACTGAGGGCACTGTAATCCTCTGTTGTACAGAGGGCCTTGCAATGCCTCTGGCTGGCTCCAACCTTCTGTTGCCTTTGCTAGAAGATCTCCTGTTCTTCCCAAAGGCTACACCCACCTCCCTCACGACTTCATGGCCTCTGTGTCCTCAGGCTTTGCTGACGCATTGGACTCCAAACTTACTGTCTTTCCCCAGATGAATACTTGCTCGCTCGTTCTCTTTTGGCACTGCAGGAACCCAACACACCTCCTTGGGGTGTGTCTCCTGGTGTCCATGGCCCTGCTTGATATAGATTGTGGGGAGACAACGGGTACCATCTTTTGTTCACAGATGTGAGGAGGCTGGGCCCAAGTTTCCAAACTTCATTCATTCATTCATTCTTCATTCATTCATTCTTTCACAGTTGGATGCGCTGGCACCTGTCCTGCAAAGCAAAGCTGCCCGGGGCTTATTTGTCTTTCCATTCCTAGGCTGTTTTCCTTTCTGAGACTGCCTTACTTTCTGAGTTAAAGAAAACATAATAGTTGTGCAAAAGGGGGGAGGAAATGGTAGGGAAAGCCCTCACTCCCCAAACAAACACGACAAGATTTGTGTTGGCCAGACATGGTGGAGCATGCCAGTAATCCTAGCACAAAGGAGGATGGACAAAGAGATTGAGAGTTTGAGGACAGCCTGGACTACATGGGAAGTTCCTGTCTCATACACACAAAAAAAGAGCTTTTTGCTAGATGGAACAGGATACTATGATGACGACAGAATGGAAATGTAACATTAACAATAATCATGATAGTCTCATGACACCCATGCAGTCCACATTGGGGTTCCCCTACAACTGGCATTTTACAGCAAATGAAGGTGGCTCAGAGCATTTAAAGTCTCAGGGCCAGCCAGTGACACCACAAGTGGCTCTAGGTGTGTCTCTAAGCACCATGCTTCACGCTCCAGTCGGTCAGAAGCCCTCACGCAAGCTTTTTGGTGAGGCTCAGCATAGACTCTGAGAACAGAGCTAGAATTAGCAAGACTTGGAAGAAACAACCAAGATGCTGTGAGGAACAGGGTTAGTGGGACAGCTTGGGAACAGCTAAGAGGCAGGTGTCCTGAGAGCTGGCCCTTCCTAAGAAAGGAAGAGGATTGGGACAAAGAGCAGAACATGAGGAGGACCTTTTCTATACTCAGTGTCTGGGTTACACTGCCAGAAAATAGTGGAACCTTGCAGAAAAAACCTTCCTCTTCTACAGGCAGTGTGGTAGGGCTTTGGGTCCTCTGCTGGCTGAGTTAGGGTTGGAAGCAGGGTGTGTAGTCCTGATGCACCATCCACACAGGAAAATCAATTATGTGTACAGGTTCTGTACACATAAAGAAGGGCGGGTAGCCTCTGCACTGTCTGGCCTCAGCAAGGCAGAGATGGATGGAGGGGTCCTAAACCCTGGGGTTGAAAGAGGCCTCACCCACAGGATAACTCTTTGGGGATCCCCACCGCAGTTCCTTGAGGGTCAGCAGAAAAAAGTCAGAAAGGAGCAAATGCCTAAGAAGCCACCTAGGGGATAACTAGTTGTCCCTTTTGTCACCCCCACCCTCTGGGCTTCCTGGAGAATACTAAGGCCAAGAATAGCTACCTGACCACTAAAATTGACAGGCACTTTAGAACCATCCACCTCACCAAGTATCCAGGCCTTTGGGTAGGTGAGGCGAGAGGCCAAAAAGGCCATCAAAATGGGTCAGCCGTCGCCCACAAAGGGCCTCCCAAGATGAGAGCAACCTGCAAGTACCCAAACCACAGCAGAAGCCCCGGTGAGGTCAGAGGAGGGCTGGAAAAGCTAACCAGTGGAAAGGATAGCTCGGAGCCATCGAAGTGCTCTGAGGAACAGGCTGCCAGCCTCACACTCAGCGAAATTCTTCTCCACAGAGGGCCAGGGAACCCCAGGGAAGAATGGAACGCGCACCGGGGAAGTATTCCCATTTTCTGAACGTCTGAACTCCAACTCATCTCAAGAGTGGTGAAGATGCGGCGTTTGATTGGGAAGCTGCCTACAGAGCCAGGAAGACTCAGTCTCCGGTAGAACTTGGGGCTATCCTGAGATATGCATAGATCCTGGTGAATTCCTTTAAGGGGGGGGGGAGAGACCCTAACCCAGATTCTAACCCAGGTCTAGGAGAAGCGGCACAGTTCTGTTTCAGAAATGGCTGTGGAGCATTTCCAGGCACATGCAGCTCTGCATTACTACCGGCTGCAAAAGTCCTGTGCTTTTGACAGGACACAGGCAAGGAAGAGAACAGCTGCTGATGGGGGCCTTGCGGGCAAGAAGTGACACCTGGAGGTGATTAGGCAGAGAACATCAGAGGATGCCTGGTGGACAGCTGGTCTAGGAGCGCACGGCCTCCAGTTTCCTGTTATATGCTGTGTCAGTGTACCCAGGCTCAGGAAAATCCCAGGGCTGGCTGGACAGGGTAGAGGAACAGCCACTCTGTTAACTGAGATGAAGTATCTGCCCTGTCAAGGAACAAGAGCTAAAAGAAAAAAAAAAAAAATGGTTGAGATGTAAAAGCAATTCGCTTAAATTCTATATTGTGACATCTATTATAAAACACAAAAGGGCCAGGTATGGTGGCACACTTCTTTAATCCCAGCACTGGGGAGGCAGAGGCAGGAGGATCTCTATGAGGTCAAGATCAGCCTGGTCTACATAGTGAATTCCAAGACAGCCAGAACTATGTAGAGAGACCCTGGATCAAAAAGACACAAAATCCATAATCCGTAAGTATAAAATTTATACATAAAAGCTTACAAATAAAAGACAGGTAATAGGCCAAGGGGAATGATTGAATTACATATGTCTAGACTAGTGAGCCCTTTCTTCTATGAACTCATAAGGAAATGGCAAGGCTGTCAATCAATAATTCAGTTTATCAAAGAGCTGAGGATGGTAGTGGGCAGTTGGTGTATGAATTCATGTTTTCCACATGGACAACCTCAGGTGTCACGACCTGAGTCACAGTGATGAAAGTCTACAGCAGTCCAAAGGCAGGCACAGCTGGCATGTTCTAGAACAGCTCTAGTAGGGATAGGAAAGGCAAATAAGGAAGTTCTGTTTGAGCTGTCACCTTGCCAAGTCCCACGCAGGCACTGATGACTCCTGACAGACTTGGACCTGACTCGAAATGGATACTGTTATTTCTCAACAAAATCTGCACCAGCTCAAAGGTGAGACCAACAAAGCTTCAAAGATCAGTTCAGAGTGGCACCAAGAATGAGTAAGCCCAAGAAATTCAGGGCTGGACAGCATATGGACAGATAAACAAAAGCTGTTCACATTCAGAGAAGCAGGTCTCATTCTGTCTGCCGCAGGAGCAGGACTCCTATGGGCTGACTCAGTGTAGCGGAAGCTGTGGGCATGCAAGAGTTCGCTAGCCATGCTGGAGGGAGCAAGCACCAGCGAGGTGGTTTTGGGAAAGTGGGGTGATAGTGAAATGTGAACTGTGAACTGCCTGCCATCTGGAAATTTCATGTCTGGGAGTCCACTCTCTGACACCTTCATGCGAGATTATTTAGCATTGTTTATCCAGTAAAGTGTTGGAAACACTATGAGGACCAGAAGAAGGGAGCCTAACGAGAAACTAACAGTAGTCAGGCAGTGGTGGCCGACACCTTTAATCCCAGCACTTGGGAGGCAGAGGCAGAAGAATCTCAGTGGCCAGCCTGGATTACAAAGTGAGTTCCAGAACAGCCAGGACTGTCCCACAGAGAAGCCCTGTCTTGAAAAACCAAGAAAGTAAAAAAAAAAAAAAGAAAAAGAAAAAAAAGAAAAAAAAGAAAAGAAAGAAAGAAAAAGAAAAAAACAAACGGTATATCCCCATGGTGGAGCATTTAAAAGTCAGAGAGATTTATATATACTGACTTGGAATGATTTCAAAAGCATGGACAAGTGAAAGCAGCATGCCAAAAAAATTCACACACGTGTAACGTGTTTGTTTATTTATTTAAACTCCCTCCCATCTCCTGAAATTACATCTTTTATAAAAAAACAAAAAAACAAAAACAAAAAAACAAAACAAAACAAAAAAACAGTTGTAAGCTGGGGCTATCACTCAGTGGTAGAGTTCCTCCCTAATACATTCAGGGTCCTAGGTTCAAGCTCCAGTACTTCCAAAAATATCAAAAAACAAAACCCCTTGTAATCTCAGGCTCAGAAAACTGAGGCAAAATCACTATGATTGTGACACCAGCCTGAGCTATAGTATGAGGCCTTGCTCCAAAATACCAACCAACCAAACAGCCCAAAACCTCAGGGCAATTTCCTTTCCTCTAAAAGTAGTTGTACCAGGGACCAGGAAGTTGTCTCGGTCAGTACAGTCCTTTCTATTCAAGGACCAGAAATGCACATGTGAAAAAACATAGCTCACCAGGAAAAAAAGTCTAAATGGGGATTAAATAAGTTGATACAAGCAAAATGCTTGGAACAAAGCCTAGCACATAGATGTTCTAGCTACTGTTACTTGTGTAAACACAAGCTTTGCTTCTCAAGTAGGTGATGTTGGGCTCTGTGGAGACACTCATCCTAATAAGGCCCTAGCTTGAATGAACATGAATTGCAGAACAGGGATGCCTGGTGTACACGTCTACAGGGAGAGAAGAGCTTCATCCTCCTGTGGGTGTGGCGGGCAGGCTGAGAAGACATCTAAAGTCACTCTCTCAGTATCATGCTCTTCTAGTGGACAACATCATGCTGGTAAAAGTTCATGTCCAGGCTTGGGTGTGGTGACCCATGCCTTTAACCACAGCACTCAGGAAGCAGAGGCAGGTGGTTGTTTCTTAGTTCAAGGTCTGCCTTATTTATTTAGGGAGTCCCATGTTGTGGGGTATTCACCATAGAAGACTGCTCAGATGCAGGTTTAAGACAATAGGAAGTCTTTATTAGACAGCCAGCAACTACACTGGGTGATCGGGCTCCCAGTGCAGCCCTGAGCCTTTCTCAGGGTGAGCTTTCAAACACAAAAACCATGTCCTGGGTTGACATACTTCAGTTAACAAGAACAGTGAACCAGAAGCAGAATTGCAGAAGCCAAAAAGCAAGGTTAGTACATTTAGAGACTTTCCAAGATCTATGGCCTTCCATGGGTTAGGCCTTTATTTTCAGTTTTTGGCAGGTGGTGCTGTCTATGTGCTCAGTTTTGCAGCCTGGATGGCAATTTCATCATGCAGACAGTTGTGCTAAGGTCTGGGGTTCTGTTACATTCCAGGCCAGCCAGTACTACATAGTGAGACTGTCTCAAACAAGCAAGCAGACAGACAAACAGAATTCATTTCCCGCTGTGCTGAGGCCATCTGAGGCAGCGGGTATCACTGCCTGAACAAGCAAAGCCTGTCTGTCCAAAGCCACACATGCACAGTCCACGGAGGCACTGAAGAGCATGTGACTGGAGATAGACGTGTCTTGTAGCAGTTTTTCATTGACACCCCCAACCCACAAATAATGACATCGAGACTTATTATAAATTATGAAAGCTCAGCCTTTAGCTCAGGCTTGTCTGAACTAGCTCTTACAACTTAAATTAACCCATTTATACTAATCTACATACTGCTATGGTGGTGTTACCTCTTTTTCATCTTTCACCTCCTGTTTCTGCTCCATATCTCCTGGCGTCTCCTCTTTTCTTCTTCCCAGAGTTCTCTCTGTACCTCCTGCCTAGCTATTGGCCATTCAGCTTTTTATTGCACCAATCACAGCAACACACCGTCACACAGCGTAGAGATACCCCTCAACAGATGTGTTCAAGACCCTCCTCTGAAGCCTCTGACACCCAGCTAGACCAGTAGGGTGGCTTAAGAGACCCTTCAACAACACTTTCCACCTGTAGCTATGAATCATTTAAAAACTTTTTGATGAGATCTTCTCTCTTCCTTAGCACCATACTTCTGGAAAGAAAATTCAACAAGTGACCACTTTCCCTGAAATAAGGACCCAAAGGGACATGTAAATTCAGGTGTGTGGTTGGTACCAGAATCCCCAGCATCAGGAGGTGGAGGCAGGTCAAGCAGAAGCTCAAGGTTGTCCTTAGCCGCAGAGAAAGTTTGGGGCCCCCTTGGGCTCCGTAAAAAGTATGCTGTGGGCTAGGAGTGAGCTCAGTGGCACCACTCTTGCTTAAGACCTTGGACTTGGCTCAATTTCCAGCACCAGCACAAAACAAAACAGAGAGCTATTATTTCTATAGCATTTAAAATTGATTATGTGTATGAGTATGAGCTCTTGGCAGAGTTGCAAGAAATTTAATATGTGTGCGCACTGCTGTGAGCAAAATGAGTTTATACATGCTTTTTGGAGAGGATCCTGCAATACCTCGGGAACTAGAATAAGTTCACGCCTTTAACAAGCAGTTTATTTTCTGAGAACATTATCTTAAGAAGAACATGAACCCTGAAGGAAACGTTATAAAAAGAATACACATTCCGTTTCCACGGCTGTCTTACTTATGTTTGAAAACTGGAGACTGAATGTCCTGCAGGGGATTATGACATGACATAGTCACTTAGCAAAATGCTATTCAGTTATTAAAAAGTGGAATGCTTGCCTAACATGCTTAGACCCTGGGATCAATGATCAGCACAAAAATAAGAGGAGGAGGAGGAGGAGGAGGAGGAGGAAAAGGAGGAGGAGGAAAGAAAGGAAAAAAGAAAGGATGGATGGAAGAAAGGAAGAGAGGTAGAGACAGAGAGAGATGAGAAAGGGGCTGGA
Source organism: Cricetiscus sungorus (assembly GCA_030556225.1). NCBI lineage: Eukaryota > Metazoa > Chordata > Mammalia > Rodentia > Cricetidae > Cricetiscus > Cricetiscus sungorus. Next base: position 6,940,259 of record JANBXA010000600.1, on the reverse strand, counting down.
GAGATGGCTCAGTGGTTAGGAGCACTGGCTGCTCTTCCAGAGCACCTGCATCCAATTCCCAGCACCCACATGGCAGCTCACAGCCATCTATAACTCCAGTTCCAGGGGATTTAATGCCCCCTTCTTGCCTTGTCAGGTACTAGGCACACACATGGTGCACAGACATCCATGCGGGCATAACATCTCCATATGCAAAAGAGTAAAGTTTAAAAAGAGAGTGAGAAATAAACGGATGTAAGGGAAGAGCGTATAGGAGCATGGAAGCTGCTGAAAGAAAAGCAGAAGGCAAGTTTGCATTGTACTACAGTGACAGCTATGGGCAAGTGTTGTACACCTGATCAGGGTGCTATGGATGTGAGCTGGACTCATCACCTAGTGAACCCCGGCGTTCAGAGGGTGACCAGTGCGTGTTATTGCAAGAAATGCTCTGTTCAAGTTGCTAGGATATTCAGAGGTTCCTCTTAAAAACAAACAAGTTAAAAAAAAAAAAAAAAAAAAAAAAAGAACTTGGATTTAAACTGGCCCCTGTGCTAGCCTCAGTCTCCACTGAGGCCTAACCGAGGCTTTCCCATGACTCACACATCCTCTTTAAACTGTCTGCTGTGATCATATAGCCGCCTACCAGCTATTTCCAACAGCACAGGGCCCCTTTTCTCCCTCGCATGAAGTGCAGGGGTCTATTTCCACTGACTGATTGATGAATCCAGGGCCCCGAGCTCGTTAGGCAAGGGCTCCGAGCTGCATCTCCTCTCTTGGTTATTTTTATTCTGAGACAAGATCTTGCTTGTTGCTTCAGGTTGCTCTCAGCCTTGCTTGGCTGCCAAAAGTAGATCTTGAACTTGGGATCTTCTGGCCTCCGAAGACGTGGTGGTGCGCACCTGTAACTCTGCAGTGAGGGCCTCATGCAGGAGTTTGCTGGTTCAAGGCTTTACTTTGAACTACAGAGTGAGAGCCTCCCTCGCAAAAGGATGAGGAAAGAAGGGAAAGAGAGAGGAAAGAGAAAAATAGCAAAAGCTACTTGCCTTAAAAACCAAAGAACTTTTTAGTGAGTGTGAAGATATTATAGAGAGACCAAGAGTCTAGACCCCACACTTGGATCAGTTTACTCTGGGTCCTACGTAAGGGAGAGAAGCAAAGCAAAGGAGGTCCCAATTTGGTGGAAAATAAACGGCAGGGACCATGGCTGCCCCAGCCTCCAGGAAGCAACTGTGCAGGGCAGTGCTATGTTGGAAAGACAGGGCAGACTACAGAAGTTGTAAATGCTTAGCCACATTTAAGAAATGGGTAAATAAAAAGATAAACCAGCATGATGACACACCCTTGCAACCCTAGCACTCAGGAAGTGGAGGCAGGGGAGATCAGGAGTTCAAGGACAGCCTTGGCTGCATATCAGTTCAAGGACAGCCAGGGCTACTCGAGACCTTGCCTCAAAACTCCTAAAAAAGCCAGGCGTTGGTGTCGAACCCCTTTAATTCCAGCACTCGGGAGGCAGAGGCAGGAGGATCTCTGTGAGTTTGAGACCAGCCTGGTTTACAAGAGCTAGTTCCAAGACAGCCTCCAAAGCCACAGAGAAACCCTGTCTTGAAAGAAACAAAACAACAACAACAGCAACAACAAAACCCTAAAATACAATTAAGAAATAGGTAGGCGGGCTGGAGAGATGGCTGTGTGATTAAGGGCACTTGCTGTGCAATCATGAGGACAGGTAGCAGGTGTGTGCCTGTCACTCCTGCTCCAGATGGGTGGAGACTGGAAGATCCCTTGGGCTTGCCGGCTTCCAGCTTAGCCATGCTCCAGGTTCAGAGAGGGACCCTGACTCAACAGACTCACCATAGAGTATAGAGGAGAAGGCACAAGAACTTCTTTTGGCTTCTGTTCATCCGGTCATATGTGAGCACACACATAGACATATATTCACACAGACATACACAAATAAAAACAAAAAAACTTCACAACAAAAATTAACTTTATTTAATAAAAACTCTGAATTGTACTTTTAATCATATGATTGACAAAAAATATTTTCACTAAGTTTTACATTCTGGCTTTTGTTTTTGGTGTGTGTGTGTGTGTGTGTGTGTGTGTGTGTGTGTGTGTGTGTGTGTTTGAGAAAAGATCTCAAGTAAGTACACTCCTTTTCTGTCCCTACTAAGCCTTTGAAATCCAGTGTCTATGATAGCCTACTTCATTTCAGACCATTCATATCTCAAGTTGTGAGCTGGGGGATGTAGCTCAGTGGCAGAGCAGTTGCTTAGCAGCAAGGTCCTAGGGAAGGAGGGGGAAGAGAGAGAGAGCAATCTAAGCAGTGACCACTGGGTTTTTGTTGTTGCTATTTTGTATTTTGTTTTTCTGAGTTGGAGTCACTGTGTAGCCATGGCCACCTGGAATTCTTGCCGCTCCCCTATGAACTTGCTGTTCTTAGCATTAATGAGTGCTGGGATTGCAGCATCCAGCTAGCTGGTCCTGCTGTACTGAGCAGCCCATATCTGGAGCTCCCGTTCTGTGTCCCTCCCTGTTCTTTCCTCTCCCCTTCTTCACTGTGTTTCCTCCTTCCCTTCATCTTCCCTTTCTATTTTATTTTTATTCTTTAGGAATGGAAACGGACGTCTACCTGCAACATTCTTTAGCCTCCCACAGATGCGTCCTCCATGGCCGGGAGGAAACCAAGGTGAGCCGGCTGTCTCCAGGGAGTGCTAGGGGCAGGCTTAATAGGCCCTTTATCCTTTGTTGGCAGCATTCTTGGTATTTGCCAAGACTCGCTGGGTCTTTTTCACGACAGTAGTTTCACTTTGCTCTGGAAGTAGGCTGGTGTCCAAAGGCCCTTCTTCCTTCAAGACTCTCCGAGCACGGAGTTATTTGATACCCAAAGTAGGAGGTCTCACAGAATTAATTACGTCAGTGGCTGCATGTCTCTGAGTGTCCTGGAAAACCGCTTCAGTGGAAGAAAGCTTCAAGAGGAAGGTTCTGAGATGAAAGGGACAGTCAGTTTTCAGCCCAAACTTCCCAGAAGTCATCACATCTTTATTTGCATTTCCTTTCCTTATCAAACAAAGTAACACACCCACACATGTGCAAACACATACATACGAGCTGGTACTCACTCACTCACACACTCACACACACACACACACACACACACACACACACACACTTTACACAGTGGTTTGTGCAGTTGCTATGAGCTCAGTTGCTATGGTCTGTGAGGCTGTGCACGCCTGGCTTCCCGGACTGACGACAACGGGAGGCACTGGGAATTTCTCAAACGGTAACAAGAATGTGGAGTAGGAGCTCTGAGTAATCACCAGTCTTTGAGTTTCTGGTGGGAAAACGTAGTGCCAGCTTCCTTTTAGAGACAGCAGTCTTTGAAAGCTATTTTGCCTGAAGAGCTTTTATTTGCTGTGGTGCAAATGCTCAGCTGTGGGAAGCGTCACCAAGGAGAAGTCGCATAGCTGGGGTGGCTGGGACCACCTGTCCTAAGAACACAGCAAGCTTAGGTCTTGAGCTTGATCTGCTCAGCTGTGGTGTCAGCCATTAGTGTCATCAGCCCGATTAAACTGCTCATGTCTTTATCACCCTTGTCCCTTATAGACCCAACCCATGGTATCCACCCTCTTGTGGGTATCTCCCAGGTAGAAACTGGAGAGGTGATCTGTCTGCCACCCGGGCAGGCCAAGGGACCATTCTCCACCGAGTTCTAGAAGTCTGCTCCCCTGGGTGTCTATCAGGTGCCACATCCTCTCTGGTTCCAGTTCCCACCCACCAGGCTGACCATTATGAAGGTAAAGAAAAGGGAAAATACTAAAATACTACACAACCAGAGCCCGGTTCTCTGTGGTAAGGGCTAGCTGTGACTGGTGCATGTACTCCAGTCACAGTGCATAGTGCCCCACCCAACAGAGCACCCAAGGAAGGAAGGGGGAGGAGGTGTTGCAGACAAGGCCTGCAGTGGCCTCCACCCACTCTTTAAGAGCAGCTTGACCGTGGACACTCTGACCGTGCACAGCTTGACCGAGATACATGCATGGCTGCTCACCCATCCTGCCTGGTCATGCTGGCTTTGCCTGGATTTTTAATATCTGTCATTAGTTATTTTTTTAAGGAACACAATAATACTAATAACTCTTTATAGGGCCTCTACCAACACCAGCTATTTGTTATTCTGGAAAAGATCTAGATCCAGGGCTAGCTCTTCCCTCTTGGAAGGAAGGAGGCAGGCAGACCCACACTCCTGAGCACAAAGATCTTTTTGCCCTCTCTGGGGAATCAGGTCCCTCCCATCCCAGCAGCCAACACCAGAACCCCTGAGGAGGGAAGGCCTGCGTGGAGCGATGTGAACTCTGGGAGGTGGGGGGTGTCTAAACCAGCTTCACTTCATTTTCTCTGTTGTTTATCTAGTCATCAAACCCATTTATGACTCTTGGGGGCGGGGGACACAGAACCGGCTCCTCCTGATCCCGCTGCACCCAACACCAGAAAAAGCGTAACTCCTGCACAGGTCACTTTCTTCTCAGAGGCAGAGAGCCCTCCTTTAGAAAAGTGCCTACAGTGCAGTTTCACCCTTTATGAAAGAGCTAGCTTTGGCAAGCCACGGCCTGAGTCACGGCCTTGGTGACACACAGAACGTGACTTCAAATTGCCCAGAAGTATGACTGGCTCCTGGCCTGTGTCTTCCCACCTCAAGGGACTCCGAGTGAGCAGTGTTCAGAATTAGGGGTCCATCAATTCCATGTCTTTCTGAAGGCCTCAGCTAGCAGCTGAGTTGCAGGGTCCTGCTTGCCTGTGCTGGGCAGGTTCTTTAAAGGAAGCTCAAGGTGAGTGCTGGATGGATGATGTGGGGTTTCATCTAAGCAAAGCATCTTTAAAAGTAGCAGCAGGTAGCCTGGCGGTGGTAGCACACACCTTTAGTCCCAGCTCTCGGGAGACAGAGGCAGGTGGATCTCTGTGAGTGTGAGGCCAGCCTAGTCTATAGAGCAAGTTTCAGGACAGGCTCCAGAGCAATACAGAGAAACCCTGTCTCGAGAAACCAAACAAACAAACAAACAAACAAACAAACAAAAAAACAGCAGCAAGCCTGGTGGTGGTGGTGGCACATACACACCTTTAATCCCAGCTCTTGGGAGGCAGGAACTGATGGATCTTTGTGAGCTCAAGGTCAGCCTGGTCTACAGAGTGAGTTCCAGAACAGCGAGGACCATATATAGAGAAATCTTGTCTCAGAAAACAAACAAACAAACACATAAATAAATAAATAATAAAAGCAACAGCAGACTGCTCTGTGGATCTTCTGGATGTGTAGAAAAGTGAAGAGTGTTCTTACTTTGGGAATGCAGACATCAGGCCTGGCTCTAACAGCTTGCTGAAGGAACTTGAAGCTTGACCCTACATAGGGTCTTGTTTGAACACTGGCTGAAGTCACCTGACAAGCTTTGGATCCAGAGTGATCCATAGTGAATGTCTGCCTAGTCCATATCGGGAAATGGAGCAGAATTGGGGAGCCACATTGGGCAGCCACTCCCACTTTGCATTCTATGAGCCGGCTGGAAGCCAGGCAGCTGGTGGCTTGTCTATGTCAGGCCAAGGCTTGAGTCATGGCCCCATCATAGCCCTCTGTGGAGGACTGACCCACAGAGGAAATTACACAGAGCTGTGTGGCGCATGGCCGAGGCAGGGGCTTTTCCAGGGGTATCAGCTGGAAGGCTGAAAGCAAAGCCACCCACTCTGGAATCCAAGGCTTGGGACCCTCCCCTGACTTTGTGAATGAGGACCCAGTGTAAACCTTGACCCATTTGTGATGGATCTTGGTCCTGCTTATTCACCAAGCAAACCTTGACCCACGTAGTTCTTTGAGCATCAGCCTCCAATGCTGTCTGCATCCATTCACGCAGAACACAAGCAAACTGTAGGAGCTCACTGAATGATCTGCAGCAGGAAGAGATCTTACACCTCATAGGGAGCTGTGTGATTCTGGGCATTTGAATGAAGTCCCACCTGGTGCAAGGGTACACACCTATAGTTGGCGTGCTTGGGAGACTAAGGCACTAGGCTTGCTTTGAACCTAGGGATTTGGGACCCATCTTGGACAGCAAAGCTACTCTTGTCTCTACACAGCAGCAATAAAAATAATGCAAGTGTTCCTTGCCTCATTTTCCTCATTGGCAGGAAGTTGTAGGGAAACCATGGGTCTAATGCCCCACTTTAGCATGCACAGACACTGGTTCAATCTCGTTCCTTACACCACACACAAAAATAACATGTTGATAAAGTTGGTGGAGAGATTAAATGAGAGCAGTATGCACAAAAAGTCCTGGTTCCATGTTCCCCCTTCTCGGTTTGCTCTGGGCAATCTCCAGTTTGGCACGCATTCCCAGGCCCAATGTGAAGAGTTTTCCCCTTTCCTTCCCCAAATCCATCTCCCAGTCCTTCATGCAAATGTGTGGCTGGAAGGGGAGGTGGGGCCTCACTGTGGTTACCTCTACCATCAGCTTGAGACACCACTGGCTCCAAGCATTTCTTTCCACCCATACACTCCCCACTCCCCACAGTGTGGAAGGAGAACAGCTTTTGCATTTTGGCATGTGTTGTTGCTTGTCTACTGTGGCAGGGGCTGGGGCTATGTCCTTGACATGGCTGTGCTTCCTCCTTGCAGAGTAACTTTTCACGCATGTAGCTGGGGTACGCTAGTGAGATTTCTTCTTCTTCTTCTTCTTCTTCTTCTTCTTCTTCTTCTTCTTCTTCTTCTTCTTCTTCTTCTTCTTCTTCTTCTTCTTCTTCTTCTTCTTCTTCTTCTTCTTCTTCTTCATCTTCTTCTTCTTCTTCTTTTTTTTTTTTTTTTTTTTTTTGACAAAGTCTCATGTACCCTCAAACCAGCCTCCATCTCACCATATAGCTGAAGATGACCTTAGGCTCCTCCTCCTACCTCCCAAGAGCAGGAATTACAGAAGCTGGCTTTTATTTCTAATTCTTATCTCCCCATCAGAGGGTCCTCAACTGCCCTGCTACCACAGCTTTGAGTTTACAAAGGAGCCACCTCCCCCCTCCTCCCTGTGAGCCCTGTAGGGGGCATCCACCTCTTCCAGGAGACCATCTTTGGATGGGAGTGGGATCCAGGTATTTTTCCTAGAACCAAAAACGAACTGGGAAAGGCCATCTGCTTTTGTGCTCAGTGTTTCAGATTCGTCAGAACCACCCTTGCCTCACAGCAGCTTTGGCACTGCAGGCCAGACCAGGTTTCCAGTTGGCTCAGGAGCTTCCAAGAGTCCATTCTTCTCCGCTGAACACTGAGAGAACAGTTTGGGTCACGGTGCAGTAGAGACTCCGCTACATCTAGGGAGGACTTGGAGCTCATTATTGTGTGATCTCCTTCACACCCAGCCCTGGGCCTCACACTGGGGGCCTTGGGTATGCTAAGCCCCTGTGTGAGGAGAGAAACACTTCAGGTGTGCAGAAAGGAACTGGGAGTCTCGGAGAGCTGTGGTGCACTTGCTAAGGATACACAGAAGCTTCTAGATTCATCCAGGGCCACTTTCCCTCACCAAGTGCCAGCAGACTTATCTAGGTGACTGGTACTCAGATGGAGGCAGGCCTTAGAGAGGACAGGGTTTACAGAGGGCTGGGGACATCTCTCCTGAACTTAGAGAAGGCTGGGGACAACTCACCGTCAAAAAAAAAGAAAAGATCAGGAAACCCAGCTTTGCTTGCTGGACAGCTGGCCCTGGCACTAAGGAAGGGTCATAACCTTAGTCTCCAGGACTATGGTCTCCTTAGGAAAAGTGTCCTTTCCTCTCTGGCCTGGCAGGTGACAATACTTGAAAATGAGGTGGCACTTACATAAGATTTGTTTAGTGTCACACATGGCTTAGGTGTTTTCTAGTGATGGGCTTGCTTAGTCTTCACAAAACTCTAAAACAAACAAACAAACAAATAGCAAACATTCTGATTACTCCTATTTTACATACCCAGAGGCATGGAGAGATGAAGAAATCTATATAAGATCGTAAATCTAGGAACTATCCAGTAAGTTATGATCTTTTGTTCTGTTGCTGTTGTTTTTTTTTTATTTTAATGTATTTATTATTACGATATTGCATTGATGTTTTGCCTGCATGAATATCTATATAAGGATGTCAGGTCCCCTAGAACTGAAGTTACAGACAGTTATAAACCATTGTATGGGTGCTGGGAATTGAACCCAGGTCCTTTGGGAGAACAGTCAGTACTCTTAACTGCTAAGCCATCTCTCCAACCCCCTATTTGTTTTTGAGACTGGGTCTCATACTATAGCCCAGGCTGGCTTCCTCTCATTATGTAGCACAGGCTGGCTTCCTCTCATTATGAAGCCCAGGCTGGCTTCCTCTCATTATGTAGACCAGGCTAGCCTTGAATTTGCAGCAATCCTTTTGCCTCAACTCACAGTGCTGGAATCACATGTGTGAGCCACCATAGGTAACTAAATGTAATTTTCTTTTAGGTGTTTTAACTCCTTGTGGGCAGGAAGAGGCTGGTTCCTGAAGCTCTGCTCTGGACATGGGCTAGCCTCAGCCTGGATTCCTCATTCTGCTTACAAGCAAAAAATGCACTTTTTCAGTGGGCTCAGTTGTGAATGGCACATTTGGTTTTGTAAAAGCAAGACTCCTTTTCCTGTTTTATAAGTATGGTCGGAATGAGAAGTATGTTTGTTCCCATCTTTGAGCAGTTTGTAAACACTGATGCTTTCCTTCTACAAAGTGGCCTGAAGAAGGGACAGCAACAGAGTTGCTGAGTTGCATCAGGAATGTATGATTCAGAGCCTGCACACTGAGCCCACTCCAGGGGCTTTCCTGGACAGAGGGCTTGGCTGTGCACAGGCTTTCCGGTGATATCAGGGTAGGAGAGCCTGTGCCTGGGGACAGCCACCCAGACCCCAAACTATAGGGGTAGGCAGAGTCAGCAAGAAGTGAAGTGTGTGGGAATGATGAGGCTCTCCAGATGCAATTATTTTTATAGTTATCTCCAAACACAAGCTAGCTGAGACATACTTCTGTTCCTCCAGTTGCCCTGTAAGGGCAGCCAAAGGGATCCTATTGGGCTTCCTTCTGTGGGAGAGGGGCAGCAGAGGAGGGAGAGTGAAGCCAGGGTTTATCCCCTCAACTACAGGAGGAGTTTCCAAGGACAGTTGTAGGCCACCACAGGTGGCACACAGTTCCCAGTGACTTTTAATTGTCGCTGGTTGCAGGCTCCTGAAGCCACCTCCAGGAGCCAGGTGCTGGGAGTTATAGTCTGGGGCGTTGTATTAACCTCCGTGGTTCTGCAACACCCTGGCCCCTGCCTTTGTAAACAGTCCCTTTATCAACCCCTCTGCTTACCCACCAGTGGGCATGCAGTGGTTGACTCCCACCTGGCATGCTAATGATGACCCACTGCCCTCTCCTCCAGGCCTTCTTTGTCTTCCAAATACCACATTCTTGTCCAGTGGTTCCAAGGCCCAGAAGATGCCAGCTGAGCAGATTTAAGAGAACTGAGAGGCCTGAGGTCTGGTTCTGCGTACACAAAGCATAGTAGAAGCAGACCTGTGGCAAACCCCTGGCTCAAACAACGTGTCCGTGTGCCAAACATACTCCTGGTTAGGTGGAGCCTCCTTGACTGAGCCAGGCTGCGGGCATCTGGGCACTGGGGACCCTTCCTGAGAATCCAGGTGTGAGGCCACTCCTCGTCCTTCAGCTTCTCCTCCCCAGATCCACCAATGATTCGGAGATGTGGCCCGGGCGGGAACAGTCTTTGGCCTGTGGCACACGCACATGGATACTGATAGCCATCATGAGACAGGAAACATTCAGAGACTGGTCCACACCTGCTTTTTCCTCGTCCAGAGTCCCACAAAATGCATCCTGTTACCGTATTATGAGTCAGACAAATCCTGATGTGGCTTCTTTCCCAGGTGCAGAAATGTGTGGCCCTGGGGTCAGGGTGGGGACTAGAACTCAAAGGAGCCTGGACTTTGCAACCCAGAGCCAAAGCCAGGGACCTTCTGACTAACTCCTTGCATATCCACGAGAAGAAGCCAGGAGGGAGCCAGGGCCAGCACATGAGCTGCTAGGCTGACACAGGCTAGGATTCCTGGCACAGAGCAGGGCCTTCTCCATAGGGCCCTCTTGAGATGTCTTTGTGCTCCCTCTCTTAACATTGACATTTTCTGGTGTCTTTCTGAGATGGATCTGCCTCCATCTCTAGAGGATGTGTGCATCTGGTGGTGCAGTGATGGGAATCAAACCCAGGGCTTCTCACATACCAGGTGAGTGCTCTGCCAACGGAGTCACACCCCCAGCCCTAACAGCTATCTTCTGAGTGGCTCCAATGAACCTCTGGCCAAAGGCTGAAGTACTTCTTCCTGCAGCCTCAGTGATCCCTGTGCAGTGACCACTCCCTCACTGAGGCCTCTCAGAATTTTTCTAAGTAGTTCTGAATGGCAACATTTATTTGACGGGGAGCTGCCTGACTATGTGGCACCTGGGACCCTAAGCAGAGTTCTCTCTCCCATCGTTGCCCAACCCAGGGAAACTTGATTGAATTTGGATGGACACTCATTTTAGGACAGAGGGCACAGACACCTAAAGACTGTGTCCTTGGCCATTCCACTGGAAAACGTCTTTTCCTAATTGAGGTCATGGGGGCCTGGCCACTGAGCAGCAGGGACAAAGAGTTCCAATTAAGACTCAGAGAGCCACTGATTGGGCCAGCTTGTCTAGGTGGGGATGAGGTAGGAACTTGTTGGATTATAAGGGACCAGCTGCCATTGTTCTCTGAGTAGAATTGATGAAAAGATTTCACAGCCTTCCCAGTGCCCTATTGAGGGTGCTAATAGTTGTTGTTGGCAATGCTGGAGGTCAAACCAAGGGTCTCACACATGTTAGACAAGCACTCGGCCAAAAAACCATATCCCCAGCCCAAGTTGGTTGCATAGTGAACGCACCACAGGACAGTCATTTGTATTATTTCTCTTACCACTGTACCTCACTCCATCTAAAAACTCCTGAATTGAGACACAGAAAACCCACAGGAGTCCACAAGGCCTAGACACCAGCAGGTAGTGAGGTCAGGAGACAACCACTGAGTAATCTGCTCTACTGTCCTTCCCAAGACAGGACTCTACAATGGACCTTCTGTGTGTGGGGCCCTCAGGGGTCCTCTGAATATGAGCTCACAAAGGCCATCCAGGCAAGCTGCATTCCAAGATCAAAGAAAGAATTTTTTTTTTCCTTTGTCACTCACAATGAGGACTTCGACAGTTCCTTGACCCTGAACTGTGAGCTCTTGTCCAGACCACACCCTCTGAGGTCCCGTGAGACAGTTGTGGGCAGCCTGGCCCCGGTCCCGCCCCTGCTTCTGCCTGCAGTGGAGAGCTGGCAGCAAAACGCATGGCCAGGTCCGTGAAGGGAAGAACGTCTTTCCTAATTGAGGTCATGGGGGCCTGGCCACTGAGTAGCAGGGACAAAGAGTTCCAATTAAGACTCAGAGAGCCACTGATTGGGCCAGCTTGGAAGGCAAATGACACTGTGCAGCCGGACACTCCTTTCCCAGGGGAGGAGCTGGGCCATCTTCCCATCCTGTGAGCGGTGCTGGGCGAAGAGGAAGGGCAGGTCTGCTTCACGGTTCCTGTACTGCAGCGGGGCCCCACCTGCCCCTGCTGGTGTCTCCCTACTCATTGCGATAGCCGCTAGGTTCCTCCTCACTGTGCTCAAGTCTTAATCAAGGAAATCTGAGATATAAAGGGAGCCTTGAGAAATCTAGAAAGCTCATTACAGGAATAACTCACAATGGTGACTCAGCTCCTCATCTGTAAAGGAAGCCAAAAGTGTCGCAAACGCAGTGCTCTTTGCCCTAAATAAGTATATTAAACAAGATCCTGGCTCCTGAATTCTGCGGAAGCTCTAGGCTCCGTTCTCAGAGACTAGGGGTTGGCAGAAATACCACTGCCCTCTTTTCAGACAGCTGGGTCTGGAACTAACTGACCGGAAGCACTTCTGTGTAAGGAGCGGCGATTAGTGCAGGCCCAGGGGTCAGCATGTTCTGGAACAGCAGCGTGTGCAGAGGTGTTCCTTCGTTTCAGGAACCAGAAGCAACATTGTCAACTAAAATGCCCCTGCCCACTGCATAGGCCATACGCAGTGTAGTCAATGCGTCCCTAGTCACCCCCACCCCCACCCCATCTCACTTGCTTTTACAAGTGCTTTAAAACATATGAGCATATTGTGGAACTAGCAAAGAATTTGGAAGAAGAGAAATAAAGTTTTTGTTCTTTTTGGTTTTGTTGTTTTGGTTTTATTCTTGTTGGTTTTGAGACACAGTCTTGCTGGTTCTCAAGAGCTCTTCCTGCCTTGGTTTCCCAAGTGTTGGGATAACAGGCACGTGCCAGTGTACTGGACTGAGTTTCGTGTTCTTAAAATAGCTTGCTTTGGCAAGATAGCTGTTTATTTTCTTCTTCAAGTCTTTCCGAAGATGTCATGCCCTCCTCACTGACACTGTAATTTTCTTAATTTTGTCCAGGCTTTACATAGTATGTGTTTCAACCCACAAAGTTCTGTCCACCTTAGGCATACCAGTTCTGTACATCTCATTGTCCCTGGCTTGCCAAAGACAACCACAGTGTGGTTTGGTCTGAAGCTGAACTAAAACAAAACTCAAAACTTGGTCCCAGAGTCTCAGGGAGGATCCAGAGCCAGAACGAAACCCAGCTTAGCTCAGGGCTCAGGGGTCAGGGGCTTGGGGGATGGGGGGGTGGGGTTCAGGCAGTATTTTTCTTTCATTATTATTATATACAATGTTTTCCCCCTGAGGCTAGACTAACATATGAGAGAGAGCGCGTGTGTGCGTGTGCAAACACACACACACACACACACACACACACACACACACACTTGTTTAGTGATACAGTTCCTTCCTCACCCACAAACACCATTCCATAGAAAGATGATGTCATGATCCTGTGGATGTCACTGTACTTTCAGCCAGCTCTACAAAAGTCTATTCAAACCTCTTTGTTCTGGGAACTCAGCTTTTGCCGAGAGCTGCCTGGCACTACACTTCCCAAGGACTGGACATTCTGAGAACAGGAGCCAGGTTGAACTATCTTTTCCTTTTGGTTTTGGAGACAAGAGTCTCATGTAGCTCACACTGGCCTCAAACTCCCGATCCTCCTGCCTCTACTTCCCAAGGGCTGCCATTACAGGCATGCACCCTCTTTACCCCATTCGTACCGATTTTTACGAAACAACACCGTGGTACCTGCTTTGATACTGGTGAGGCAGGGTCTCATGTGGCCCAGGCTGATCTGGAACTAACTTGGTCAAGGAAGATGATCTTGAAATCAAGATCTGCCTGTCTCAGCTCCCCAGCGCTGGAACTGAGAGGGTGAGCAACAGTGGCGTCACTTGGCTTACTCATAGCTCTTTGAAAATCTATACTGAAGCTGATGTGGCGGGAAATCCCAGCACAGGGAGCTGGAAGCCCCTGAAAGATTAGGAATTCCAGGTCATCCACAGCTTTACCCAGGCCAGCCTGGGCTATAAGAGAGCCTGCCTCAAAAATGAATACAAATGACCCAAGAAGTAACCTAATGAGCATATCAATTATATTTTCTTTAAAAACAAATTATGCTATTAGGCACCTGCCTTTAACTCCAGCACAAGGGCAGACACAGGCAGGTGGATCATCTCTGTGAGTTCAAGGCCAGCCTGGTCTATACAGAAAGTTCTAGGCTAGCCAGGGTTACATAGTGGGACCCTGATTCAGAACATACACACACACACACACACACACACACACACACACACACACACACACACAAAGTAAAACTGAAAATAAATAAACAAAAACTTACATTTTTTTATTATGATGTTGGGGGAGGACTCAGGCACACATGTGGAGGTCAGAGGTCACCTTTGTAGTGTTGGTTACCTTCCAGAGACTGAACTCAGGTAGACAGGCCCCCATGGCAAGTAGTTACCCAATGAGCCATTGAGTCTGCCCTAGAAAATACCTTTTATAATTTTGTTATAATTATTATAACAAGCCTGAGCCAGGGTCTTATTATGTGTCCTATGCTTAGCATTCCAACTGCTGCAATTACATACATGGACCACCATGCCCCATACATACTTGCTTTTTTGTGTTTGAGTTTTTGTTCCCCCTCCCCCACAGGATTCCTCTGTGTAACAGCTCCGGGTGTCCTGGGACTCACTTTGCAGACCAGGTTGGCCTTGAACTCACAGACAACCACCTGCCTCTGCCTCCCAAGGACATACTTTTAAGATGGCTTCTATTCTAACTAGAATAGCCTCTATAGGCAGAGGCTTTATTTGTTCACTACGTACTTTTCTTTGTATGTTCCCGTGCTGTGGTATACCTTTTGTGTACATGCCGTTTGTTTCTATTGCCCATGGCTATGTAACAGACTACTTGCACCTTGTGAAGCTTGCCATGGCTTTCATTTATTGCTCCTCAGGACCCTGGGGGTGGGCAGGAAGGATTCCTCTGCCACACCTTTTGCTCTGTTTGTCTCTGAGAACTGTCTCATTTTAGAGTGTCTCCACAGCAGCAGGCTAGCCAGGCTCCCTGGAGGCATGGATCTTATTGTATGAGGTCTTAAAGGCAGACATATGGCCAAAACTTGCATAGACACTGCAGGAACCTACAAGAGGGTATGGATTCCAGGCAAAACGTCTGATTGGGCAGTGTGCTAAAGGTTTATATTCTACCACAACTTCCTTGTTATTCCAGGAGACCATTAGTAGTGTGACCTTTTCCAGCACAAATATTTGAGGGCAAACTTGATGTCACAATTTTGAGACTGTGTGAGGACAAGGTTTGTTCTGTGCACCTCTAACCCATGGGCGGGAAAGGAAGTGCTTGCTGACGAGTGAGCCACCATCCACCCTAACACCTGTCTCTGGACAAGGCTTGGTTGGTCTCTGTTCAGCTTGACTGAGGACAGGGTGTCATGACCAACACATTTTCTCTTTGAGAAAAAGAAAAAGACATCATGTAAAAGATGGTTGAAAAGACGTAAGGATAGACACAAGACACACAGGAGACTTGACTCAATTTAAGGGGCTGTAAGCACACTTACTCTCCAGCAAAGCTTTAGACATACCTGTTGCAAATACCTCTGTGCCACACAATAGACATTTACTGCTATTAACTAATAGAATTTAAATATTCAGGGGAAATAATTCATCCGGAGGTACCCTCCGATACTTTACATTGGCTGTTTGTTTGACACTCCTTTGATATAAGATCAACACGGGCTGATCTGGAACTTTCTATAGAGCCTGGGCTGGCTTTGAATTTGCAGCAATCTTCCCATCTCTACCTCCTGAGTGCCCAGATTAAAGGTGTGTGTCACCAAGTCTGTTTAGGTTTTGTTGTTGTTTAGATAGAATTTTGCTATGTAGCTCAGGCTGGCCTCAGACTCTGCATCTTTCTATTTCTGACTCTCTAGTGCTGGGATGACAGGCATGCAACACCATACTTAACTTGAATACCTCTCAAAAAGGAGACATAGACACTGGGCATGGTGATACACTGTCTCCACCAATCATCTCCGGTTATAGGTGTGTGTTGGCTTACCTAGCTTTTATGTGGGTGTTGGGATCTGAACTTGGGTCTTCCTGCTTGTACAGCAGGCACTTTGCCCGCCCACTGAGCGTCTCTCCAGGCCCCCAAATCCTTTTATTTGGGGTTCTTTTTTTTTTTTTTTTAATGCTTTTTGTTATTTTGTTGTTTGCTCTTTTGTTTGTTTGTTTGTTTGAGACAGAGTTTCTCTGTGTAGCCCTGGCCATCCTGGAACTCACTCTAGACCAGACTGGTCTCAAACTCAGAGATCCCACCTGTTTCTGCCTCTCCAATGCTGGGACTAAAGGTATGTGCCTTTCTTGAAGCTCAAGACACTGAAGAGAGCCCAAGAGCACAAACAGCTTTTGAAGCAAATTTCAAATTCTAAATCTACTTCCTACCAAAACAAATTCCAAACAATTAAAGTTTTCAAAACCGTAGTTGTTTTAATCTTCTTCTCCTTCTATGAAAGAAGATGAGTAATCCCATCACTGGAGGTTCGAGGACTTTCTAGGTTTAAAATACAATCAAATAAGAAAAGATTCAAACCGTGTTAGGCCACATTGAGCTTAATGAACCAATTGCTGTTCTGTTCCTCAGTGAAGGAAAGGCCCTCTCCACAGAGACCGTTGGCTCCTGTGTTGAGTTAAAATGCAGCTGATAAAAAGCCCCTCAGGAACATCTCAGAAGTTGTCTTTGTAGCCAGAACATACTCTGCTTAAAAAACAGCAAGCTATGCCTGAGGCACAGGATCAATCAAGTCAAATACGATCATTACAAATTATATATATATATATATTCAGGGTGTCACCAGTTAGCCCTGGCCTGGAACTCTCAGGGATCTTCCTGCCTCTGACTTCCAAGTGCTGGGATTAAAGGTGTGAGCCACAATGACTGGCTTGGTTATATTTTTGTCTTCCTCCCTCCCTCCCCCCTCTCTTGTTAATGTGTATTAACAAAATGTGTATTTGCCTGCATGTATTCCAGATCGTTGACTTACAGACAGTTGTGAGCTACCATGTGGGTGCTGGGAATTGAACCTGGGTCCTGTAGAAGAGCAGCCAGTTCTTAACCACTGATTTTTCAAGCCAGGCTTTCTCTTTGTAACAGTCCTAGCTGTCCTGGAACTCACTTTGTAGACCAGGCTGGCCTCAAACTCAAAGAGATCCACCTGCCTCTGCCTCCTAAGAGCTGGGACTAAGGGCATGTGCCATGAGCACCAGGCTGACTGTATTTTTTTTTTTTTTAATTAAAAGAAAATCTGTAAAGGAGATAGATAGGACAATGTGGCGAGGAACTAGCATTTGTACTGTCGGTGAAAAGAACAAGTGAGTATGAAACAGATGTTATAACAGCCAAATCAAAGCACATTTAAAATAAGATGTTTTTTATCCACGGAATTCACTGACTTCAGGTGTGTGTAACATCTAGGGTTAGAATAGGTATGTGGAAGAACTAGGGTTTCCACCGCGCCACCGGGAGCAAGAGGACTTGCTAGCAAAAAAGGAGCTGAGTTAGTGTGTGTACTAGGAAGCTAAGCCAGCTCTGATTGAGTGGCACCTCTTAGGAAACTGTTTTAAAGCTTTTAGCCAGGTATGGTGGTGCACACTTTTAGTCCCAGCTCTGGGCTGCAGAGGCAGGCACATCTCTTTGATTTACATAGCTCCAGACCAGCCAGGGCTACACAGTAAGAATCTGTGGGACAGGGAGGGGGAGAAAGAAAAAAGCAATAGCTTTAAGAAGAATCTTTATAGTCAACATTTATCTTTTTAACTTACTTATTTTAGAGACAGGGTCTCGTCTACAGAGCCTCAGTTGGCCTGGAATTTGATACGTAGATCAAGCTGGTCTCAAACTTGTAGTCATTCTATCTTTGTTCCCAAGGGCTGGGATTACAGATGGGTACCACCATGTCCAGCCCTATATTCACTTCTGATTCTACAAAGTAGAAATAACAAAGTATCTAGTACTACAGAAGTAATCAGGTCAATTACAAAATCACAGTCATTAAAACTAGCATTTAAATAAAGTTTATCATAAAGTAAATGCTTATGTTAAGTCACACCTAAAAATAGGTTACAAGGCTGCAGAGGTGCTCAGTGGCTAAGAGCACTGGCTGCTCTTGCAGAGGACCCAGGTTCAGTTCCCAGGATCCACTTCAGGTGGTCCCCAACCGCCCATAACTCCCCAACGGCCCATAACTCCATTTTCAAGGGCTCCAAAGCCCTCTTCTGGTTTCTTCCAACACCTTCTTGCATGAGGCAAATATATAGACAAGTAGGTGTGATTATGTGTGTGCATACAAGCTTGCATAAGCACACACATAAATGAAAAGATTTTAATGTGTTACAAAAGTATGTACATCCAACTTCATGAAGAAGAAACTGCCTAAGGTGAAGGGAAGAGTCACTTACTGCACTCATTCCGAGAAGCACCTGGCTGCCATAATGAATTTTCCATCTTTTTAAATATTGATTTTTTATTTTATGTGCATTGGTATTTCAGCGTGGGTGTTCGGTCCCCAAGAACTGGGATTATAGACAGTTGTGAGCTGCCATATGGGTGCTGGGAATTGAACTCTGGTCCTCTGGGAGAACAATCAATGCTCTTAACCACTGAGCCATCTCTCCAGCCCCTGGTTTTCCACTTGTTAAAGAAAGTTCAGTACAATTTTCTCTACTTTGGAGGATATTTTATTCAAGAAAATACCTTTGCAATGAAAAAGACTTAAATTATAAGGGAGAAAAAAAAATGTATTCATGGCAGCAGAGAGTCTTTCTGTTTCCAGGGATTTGACTGTTTATTAGTGACTGAAAGCGTTATTTTGCAATCACTTTATTTGTATTTTTCAGACCTTTTACCCAATGTTGAGCAGAACTGAGGGTACTGGATGGGGATCACAAAGAAGGGAAGGAGATGTGGTGTGTGGGTTTTCCTTTCTTTTTTAAATTTCTTTTTAGATTTATTTTGTGTGTATGACTGCTTCATCTGCATGTATGTCCGTGTATCACATGTGTTCCCGGTATGGAAGAAAGTGTTGTGCTTCCATGTGGGTGCTGGTAATCTAACCTGGGCCTTTTGCAAGAGCAACAAGTGCCCCTTGTTTTCAATGAAGAACCAAGACAAAAGTAGACATGGCGGAATCAGAGCAGACGGGAAGGAAGTGGCTGCTGCAACTTCACACAAACATGACATTTTCAACAGAAATATTGAGCACAGAAAGAAAATAACTCAGTCTAAATGCCTTTTTACTTACTGATTTTTAATTTTTTAAGATTTGGTTTTCAGTGCATGCATGTGCCCCCTGTGTGCCCACAGAGTCTGGAAGGTTGTGTCAGATCCCTGGGGCTGGAGTTGCAGATGGTTGTGGGATGCCATGTGGATGCCAGGAGCGGGACCTCTGCAAGAGCAACAAGTGCCCTTAGCTCCTGAGCCATCTGCCTCCACCACTTTTTGAGATGGGATCTTTTACGAAGCCTTGGCTGGGCTAGAACTTGTTAAGTAGACTAGGCTGACCTTGAACTAAAGAGATCAACTGGTCTCGCCTCCTGAGTGCTGGGATTAAAGACATCTGCCATTAAAGACGTGCATATTTATTAAAGACCATTTTCAAGCACCTCACTGGAAACCTTGAGAATAGAAGGCACAGACTTTGCCCCCTAATGGGGTAGACCAAAGGAGTGGCAAGTAACCAACACAGTGTGTCAACCATCAGAGTGACACAGTAAGAGAAAACGATGGCCCAGAATGGTGCCTAGGGCATCAGGAGAACCAAACCAACACTGCCAAAAGCTGGGACCATGCCCTGGACATGTACCCTAAGTAACTAGCTTAGATGACCTGGGAGGCTGCAAACCAAGTTCAGAAGTAGGAGGGAGGGGCAGGAACACTGAACTATTACAGGGGACTCCTCCCTTTGCAAATGCCGTATTTCTGGGAAGAAAAACTGCCTCGGGTGAGATGTACAAACATAGTGGGATTCTAGAGGAGTGTTTAATAACCATGGAGAGAGGCCAGATGATCAGCAGGCCAGAGAGTCTGCCAGCCCCAGCTGAGCCTGGGGTCTAAGGGGAAGGTTGGGGAAGGAGTACAGTGGCCTTTGGGACAGAAACAAGACAGATTAGTTGAGAGATTGACTGCAGGTACCTGAAAGGCCTCACTGCTGCCCCTCAACCCCATGTCCCGCCCCAACCCCAACCCCCACCCCCAGCTCTACCCCCACCTCACCCCACCCCCAACAAAGGACATTCAGCTGCACCTTGAGAGGGATGAAAGTCTTGCTCCAGGGTTTGGGGAGGAACCAAAAAAGATACTGAAGTGCTCTGCTGGTCCAGGATGAGCCACCATCCCCCCATCACAGGAACATCAAATGTAAGGGAAGGCTGTAAGGCAGAGACCCAGAGGAACACCATGGAGAGAAGTTTCATCAAGCTGGGGGATCAGCAGGATGGAGACAAAGGCCAGGTAGAGAGACTGGCTGCCATTGTGGAGTACCCATGGCCCAGTGACAAGAGCTCCTGGCCTCCTTGAGGGAAATCACCTCTTACCATTTCCTTCCAGGACAGCAGGAGAGGTCAAGGCCCCACCCCTCCTGACTCTTGCCCCAGCTGGTAGGAACTGGAATGTGGTATCTACAGGCCAATTGGATGCCTAGGGATTTGGCTTCTGGGTGAG